>LR991086.1:380000-1630000 GCA_905163515.2 Lymantria monacha
TTTATGCCAACCCGTGTGCCTAGCATATTGTAACAGGTCACTATTCTTCTTTCATTTTTATATATAGAAAATACAGTTGCTATGTGGTAGCGGCTAAGTATACTACCAACACTGACATCACTCGGGGGTGTCGTTAAAGATGACTAAGTGCGTTACATTGTTCTGGATCAATTCCATCTGATGCTGTCTGTTCAACAATTACATTTCCGAGGATTAGTATTAGGCAGGTGGCCAGTCATAGAACTATTATCAAAACCTTTGCAATATGTATAATGTAGGAACAACATATTGCGATAACTTCAAGTAATTGTGATAAGAGGATGATGATGATGATATAGAACTATTTCCTATATCAGTAAATTGTAGATTTCCGTGTGGCGACGGAGTAAGAATACAATTCACCACCCCCTATCTTACCCGTGGGTGATCGTAAGAGACAACTAAGGAATATAAAACGCATATAACATTTGTGCGAGAGAAGGAAAACTCGAAATAAAACCCTATAACAACACGTCTGACCAGCGTGATGTAGTAGGTCAATTATCCTCCCATTATAGAAGAGGCTCGAAGCCAACAGTGGGACTTACATGAGCTGAGACGATGACGATGATGATGAAATTGTAGACATTTTCAATAGTTCCCGTCTACAGAGCGAGTCCATTACACTTTGTGTGGCAGTAGTGTTCTCTTAAGTGAACAGTTGTTATCGCCATACTTAACGTAGGTACCCACCGTTAACAATGATCCGTGTAACGGAGTAGGGGTACGATAATTATTACCCCTTTCATTCCAGTGAGTGATGGCAAAAGATGGTTAAGAGGCGGGTAACATTAGATATGCAATAACTCGAAAAAAAAACTGCTCATTTCACCAGATTGGTATAAAAGATGAATTGCCTTATTGTTGGCATTAGAAATTCTCTTACTGTAGACAGCTGCTTTAATGTGCCCTTTGATATTTATTCAGGCCCATGCGTGGCAGCTATCACTTACAATGTGGTAAGCTGTTTGCTCGTCTGTCACGACAAGTTATGAATATAATAAAGTATGTACGTGTAATCGTCACACGCGATTAAAATGTAACTTCATCGACATTCTTGCAGATGTATGAGGTCAATTTAAAAACTTGAAAATGAAAGGGGTTGGAAAATAAAGTTCGTCTGTCCGTCTATCTATTCATCTATTCTAAAATATTTTGGTATATCGTCACGAACGTCTCGGGACAGTATGCACTCGACTTATAGATTTTTCAATTTCTGCCGTATCGTGTTTCTGTTCCTGAATGCCTTAGCATTAATTTATTCTTTTGTTACACTTAAATAAATTTTACTTCAAAAACAGTGATGCAGGCGCAGTTCTTCGTAAATACAAAATTGAATGACAGTCGCGCTATCGGTTTGCTGCTGAAACTTAAGTAAAGTGAAGCCGGTTAAGCTAAAGTTGGTCGGTTGAACTTGAGTGATACGAGTGTTCGCTGTGGCTGTGTCTGGGGCCTGTCTAGTGATTGGAGCGCCTTCAACTCACACTTTAAACTTTGTTCATCAAACGAGAACACTTTGAACAAGGTATCTGTAAGTTTCAATAAAGAAAATCAGTATCTATTGTATAAATTTGAGGGTTTCTTTTATTTCTTTACATCTTAGCCCATTTATATTATTTTATTGAATACAATTTTTTTCGGGCACCCTGTCCGACCCAGCCGGGGAAGGGCATGGCAGTACGTGCTTTTATAACCTGCCGTAATACCCCTTATAGCTAAATAAGTTGACTGCAGTGACCTATTCAGTCGGTTATTCTTTCGGGTATCAGTCCCTATGGATGTCCGGACTTTGAAATCGTCGAAACCTCGTCTATATTTGAACACATATTTGAGAAAATTAGCTTACTGCACTACTCGGATCAGATGGATTAATAAGGTTTTATTTGTGATCAATCTATTCTGGTCACTACAATGGGCAGAAGCACGTTCTGGAGAAATTTATAATTTAAACGGCCGTCACCAATACGCTTACTATGATAAGGGTTTAAGCGTGATGATTTATTAACTATCATAGTGGAGGTTCAGATATAACAGTGTGTCTCGATGATGATAATCCTTACTAATATTATAAATGCGAAAGTGACATAGGCAACTTTTTAAGGCAAACAAGGGTTGTAAAGCGGGATGAAAAGTTGTAACGAAGTATCATCATTTTTAAAGCCAGAAGCTTGAAACTTATTTTTAGGCTATTGATTAGATATAAATTAATATGACATTAAAATTTTGTAAAAAAATTACCCCTTAAGGAGAAAAATAAAAATAGGAGATAAAAGCTTTAGGAAAGTGACCTTTTACGCGGGCGAAGTCGCGGGCAGTAGCTAGTGTTATATATCTATGACGTCAACAACGTTGATGTTGACAGAGTTAATGTGACGTCATCGTGAAAGTTTTTATATATGTCAAACTACAATGAATGAGTAAACATTTGACATCGAATGTTGTTTGAATCGATATTTGTGATTTATTTATTCAATACCTTCGATTGTTATATGAACAAACAGTCCACTTGATGATGTCTGGGTACCATGGGCTCATGGAGCTATACAATACATTAAATTGCACAGATGGCGTAGTGGTTAAGAAACGCCATAGACAGTAATGGTAACTAATACTGTGTATACATATATTACTGTGGTATAGAGATGTATTAGTTCGATCGTAGTGACCTCTATAACGAAACTTTATGGGTTCGAATTCTGTGTACATTGGAATGATCATAGAGGCTGCTGATACTAGAGATACCACTGTATAGGTAGCGTTGTAATTATGATACCGATCTATGGTGACAGTGTCATCAGTTCGATTCCTGCGCAGGACGATACTTTATACGATACACAAACAGTTGTTCTGAGACTGGGTGTGATTTGTCTGCGTCATTGTATGTTTGTAAAGACCACCTTAATTTAATACAAGAATTATTTTTGCCTACTTATTCTTAGTGCCTTTAGAAAAATAATAAGTACCAGGCGAACAGTATAACGTAGGAGTGGAGTTTGAGACTGGCATCGACGGTGACAGATATAGACGATAAATAGATAGAGATATGTTATTATATGTCACTAGTTCATTTATGTTGCCCTAATCAACACACGCATTAACAATAATCCTTGTATTGTGGAAGACTTTACAAACACACAATAGGGAATATGCACGTGACTCCAAAACGAACAAAATATTTTTATTTGTAATCTTTATTGCTTAAAAAACATACCTATAACCTATACAATTATTTTTGAAATTCATCATTATTTAATAGTGAAATTTAATTATCAAAAATCGTTTTTTTTTAAATTCGCTCGCAAATTTCTAAAACGCGTCGCGATTGGTTGTTCAAAACGTGACGTCATCGTACACTCGAGTCTTCTGGTATCAAGGTGTTTCTAGTGATTATTTTGTATCGTTACCCAGTTATTTCATGAGTTATTAGTTTTCTGTGCTCAAGTATTAATCCTTGTGAATGAGAGACTTAACAGAAAACGTCACTTTTTGTCCCTGATCTAATGCCATTATTTTGTATTGCATTTAATTCTCTGTATCTGAAACCCAATAGAAAGTTAAATAATAAATAATTTCGAACTTTTCTTCTTCGAAGTTATATGTTTTCATTCATAGGTGTCATAGATAACTAAACATATACTTTTATGGATAAAGACCCATGGACCTATTAGATATTCAGAATATACCTTTAAGAACTTTACGTAAACTAGGTAGGTATGTGTACGTCGAAGTTTGTAAACAAAACAAGTCTGTGCATGTAATTAAAGAAAAATTATTCTTTTATGTACTTCATCATTTTTCTAATGCATTTATTTACGTTAAAATGATCTTCACAACAGTATGAAATGTTCAAACGCGCCTTGCATATTTTTTTTCTTATTTATTACATTGCTCGGCATAAGGAAATATACTTTGTTAGGTGTAGTTTTGATAATATTTTGGCATATAGGAACGACACAATATTTATAATACGGTTTTCTGGTCTTTTCCATGGTAATAAGTTGACTTTACACTCACTTTTTTAATTCTCAATAACTTCGTGAACCTAACATTTCGTTGTTGACATCCAACTTGTGTGTGTGTATTCTGACGTCATAGAAGCGCACCATAATAGCCACGTTTAAATCGCCCAAAAATCATAGGGATTTTAATATTTTTTTTTTTTAGCTTAATGCTTTATATTTTGGATGTATTATATTTATTTTTGGTAATGTAATAACTAGTAGAAACATTTAAAAAAATAATCATGCATATTCCCCATTAACAAATACAAATTACCCTCGGACTACACAATTTATGGATATCACAAACTATAATTCTGCATGGGAATCGAAAACACGACATTATCATGATAGGTCAGTATCTTAACTACATTGCTGTCTGTGCAGTGGTATCTACAGTTTCACCAGGTTCTATGATTATTCCAATGTACTACACAGAATTCGAACCTATAAAGTTTTGTTATTGAGTCACAGTCAGACTAATACATCTCTATGCAACAGCTATACTGTATACTTTATACACCCTAGTAATGACCATCACTTGATGTGGCTATATATATATATATATAAATATATATATATATTATATTATATAAATATATATATATTATATTATATAAATATATATTATATTATATAAATATATATATATATTAGGGTGATTCATTTCCGCAAATTTTTTTTTTTCGTTGCTCATGCAAAATATTAATCTACACATAGAAAAAAACATTTTCACCAAATTTGAGATCTTAATATTAAGTTTAAGTACTTGCAATTTAAATTTAAAGTTTTACTATTTAAAATGCAAGTAAAAAAATTTTTTTTTTTTCAATTTTTTAATGCTTACCCGGCTTTCACAATATCGCAAATCGGTTTGATGGACCTTGTGGGGAATTTCACGCTCTTCAAAATAGCCTATAGAGTTTTTTTGTGTAACTCGCACTGGTTCACCAGTATATATATATAGGTATATATATATATATATATATATATATATATATATATATATATATATATATATATATATATATATATATATATATATATATATATATATATATATATATAAAGTATTACGTGTATAAAATAACGTTGTTAGAACATTACCTCGCCCGGTGATTGAACCCTGTACCTTTCAGACAAAAACTTGTTCGACTACCACTAGCTACATGTGTAGATATATTGTAAAAAGTAATCGCCTTCTAGAGTACCTACGCTATAATTGGTAACGAAACTGGCAAGTGTGATCCGGCTTTACTTCGTGTGGTTCAGTTTAGTATAGAATAATAAGCTTTTAATGTAGCCTCTAACAATTGTATGGTATATGATCTCCATTTTCCATGTGGTAACGTATGTCTATGTATACAGTTCACCATCCCATTTCTTTCCTATGGGTGTCGTAAGAGACGACTAAGGGATGTAATGCATAGATAACATATATACAAGAGATAATAAACTCTAATATGATATAGGGGGTTAATTTCTCGCCTATTGGAAAAGAGGCTACAGCCCAAAAGTCGGACACATTTGCAATCAGAGGAGCTCGCTCGTCTCAAATCAACCATAATTGATTGAATTAGGGCAAAACAAGGCGGATATACATTATTATTTTAAAAATGGAGGACGGGAAGGACAACCTCCACTTTTCCACGGTGATACTTCGCCGTGGAAAAGTGGAGGTTGTCCTTTCTGTGTTCTGCCGAAAATTGCAAGGTGAAGTTCTGAAGGTTGTTCCATGATATAGGAGTAAGAAAACTCCTTTACAAGTTTTTTTTTACTCTGTAATGTACTCATCCAAATGTTGAATTACCCGCACCATTATCATCACCATCCAACAGAAATACAACAACATCATTTTGTTTATCGTTCTTTTTTAACTATATTACGAGTACATAGTGATTGATTGAGGAACCCCACGTACGAGGTCTGAATAACGTATACACATCGGACGTAAACGTGCAGCCCGTTAGCCGAAGCTATCCGGTGGGAGTGAGGCCCACTGACCGGTCCGACCGCAGTAATTACACGATCGATCGAGTCCGTCCACAGTCCCGCGTACGTAGTGGCACCGGCGTGCATACACCGGCGGCCCGTACCGCCCCCGCTATTGAATTATTCACGACACACTATCGGTCCACTATAAATGAAGATGGATGGTGAATTATCACAAGTATGTGACCTTTCTACGGCTGCCGCGTGTGCTCGTCGACAACTATTACTGTGTGTAGCAATATCCAGCACGCGTCTACTGTTATATACAATGAAACTTTAATTTTATTTATTATTTATATATTTCTTGGTCAGTTCCGTTTTTGTATAAATACAATTCACCAAGAGGGGTCTACGCGTGAATGTGAGCAAAACCAAAATAATGGTCTTTGAAAGAGGTGAAGCCAGAACAGATGTAAGAGTAACAATAGGTAATGATGTACTAGAGCAAGTGGATGAATTTGTATATCTTGGATGTGGATGGAGATGAGATGGAAGGTACACCACTGATATAGCGCGAAGAATGAATGCGGGAAATAGAGTGAACAGAGCGTTGGGACAACTTCTCGGTAGCCACCACCTCAGCCAGAAGGCACGTGTAGCAATACATAACGCAGTGCTTGTCCTAACATTACTATATGGAAGCGAGGGTTGGGTATGCAGAAAAGAGTATGTAAGTAAAATTAATGCGGTCGAAATGCGATCTCTACGGAAAATCTGTGGAGTTAGGCTGATCGATCGCATTCGCAACGACGACGTAAGAGAGCGAGTAGGTATGAAAAAAGTATTGGTGTAAAGATGCGAAAGGGAATGCTCCGATGGTTCGGACATGTGGAAAGAATGTCGAACGAACGCCTGGTTAAGAAGATATACAATGCAAAGTGAAAGGATGTAGGTACCGGGGGAGACCGAGACTAACCTACCTAGACCAGATCGGTCGTATACTGAAGGAAGGTGGAGTCAAGAGTCTCCGAAACCGGCGAGCGTGCATGAAGAGAATTATGAATGTTGAAGAAGCAAGTGAAGTATGCAAGGATAGAGTTCTCTGGCACTCTGTTCTCTCTGCCTACCCTGCAAGTGACATGGCATGATGGTATGTATGTATGTGTACAAGTCACCATTTTCATTCTTGCCCGTGTCGTTAAAGATGAATAAAGAATATGACATGCAGACATCGTCCATGTAAGACGAGGCAAACTCAAAATAAAACTGTATTACAAGTCGTCCGACCAGCGCGTAACGTACATATATATCCGTTTCCTACGTATTATGGAGAAGGCTCGAGCACAGCAGTTTATCATAATTATATTTTAATTTTAAAAATACACCGTCTTGTACTAATGAAATAATCCTTGTATTGCGGGGGACTTTACCTCCCTCAGGTGGTTTGGGCAGGTGTAACCGACGATAGCCTGTCCTCAAAAAGGGTATACAGGATGTCTTAGTTGTTCTTTTTTCCGGAGTTGGTTTAACGTACGTTTAATACAACATAGTTCATAACTAATACTGTAGTGAATAGTCTCAGCTTATATACGTCCCACTACGTCGCATACGCTCGAACCTCCTACGCAATAGGAGGGCAATTGACCTACTATATCACGCTGATCAGACGAAGTTGGTATAGGATTTTATTTCAAGTTTTGCATCTCTTGGATAGATGCATGTTAACCTTTAGTCATCCTTTACAACACTCACAGGCAAGGCAAGATGGTGTATTGTATTGTTATATCGTCACCACATGTCATGATATAGACCTCTGTAATGACGATCAACAAATGTTACTGAATAATGTTCAAAACTTCATAATACATTTGATATATCAATGAATCAATACTTATTTTTTTAAAGATTTGAACACAATACCAAACACTACACAATACCAAACACTACACAATACCAAACACTACACAATACCAAACACTACACAATACCAAACACTACACAATACCAAACACTACACAACACCAAACACTACACAACACCAAACACTACACAATACCAATCACTACACAATACCAAACACTACACAATACCAAACACTACACAACACCAAACACTACACAATACCAATCACTACACAATACCAAACACTACACAATACCAAACACTACACAATACCAAACACTACACAACACCAAACACTACACAATACCAATCACTACACAATACCAAACACTACACAATACCAAACACTACACAATACCAATCACTACACAATACCAAACACTACATAATACCAAACACTACACAATACCAAACACTACACAATACCAATCACTACACAATACCAAACACTACACAATACCAAACACTACACAATACCAAACACTACACAACACCAAACACTACACAATACCAATCACTACACAATACCAAACACTACACAACACCAAACACTACACAACACCAAACACTACACAATACCAATCACTACACAATACCAAACACTACATAATACCAAACACTACACAATACCAAACACTACACAACACCAAACACTACACAATACCAATCACTACACAATACCAAACACTACACAATACCAATCACTACACAATACCAAACACTACACAACACCAAACACTACACAATACCAATCACTACACAATACCAAACACTACACAATACCAATCACTACACAATACCAAACACTACACAATACCAATCACTACACAATACCAAACACTACACAATACCAATCACTACACAATACCAAACACTACACAACACCAAACACTACACAATACCAATCACTACACAATACCAAACACTACACAATACCAATCACTACACAATACCAAACACTACACCACTTATCAAAATGTTTAAATCTTTAGCAGGGAGTGTGATTACCCATTGCATATGTTCTTGGAGTTCGTCCGCGAAAGCATAATACTAGATCTCAAGAGGGCCCCACGAGCTGTGTTTAAAATATTACTTCACTTACCGTTTCGTCCACTCAGCAAAAGCAGTTTTCTCTTCATGTGTGCGCAAGTTGTTTGTGTATCAATTTATACGTAGATATCACAAAATTACTGTACCGCATTTCATATCATCGAGTAAGAGGGTAGGTAAATGACCTTTTTTTATTGCTTATGGTGGCAAACGAGCAAGCTCGGATGGACCGGCCCTCGGCTATAGATAGGATACTGTCAACAGCGTGGTCCTACCACTAAAATAGAGTGTCACTGTCCCTAGAGTGAGAAGTAATTGTACCCAACAACACTATAGTAACGTTGCACCAAGATTGTATAACAAATTCAATTTAAAATATAAAAGTAAAGAGTTATCTAACTGGCAAATTAAAAATATAATTAAACTGTGTCAATAAAATACGAATAAAGTTTCATCAAACCAGTTAAAGAATGTTTATGCATATTTGAAGTAGAGTGGACTATGGAATCACGTTGTCCCATACAAAATTTACAACACAAGGAACCCACCCCCTCGCCTTTTCATCCCTTTAAATGTAGAATTTCGGCAAATCCTATCTTGCCGGATGCTTCCGTTATACAAAGAACACATCCTCTAATTTTCAGGTCCCTACTGTATGTTGATCCGTCATTCAGGACAAAGTTTTAGTTTTATATGAATATGTAGAATTGTAGATGTGCAACAGTCGCGTAAACCATCAAACGTGGTAGAGGAGTACCTCAACAGTGAGCCAGTACTGAGTGACGTATTATATTATTGAGTCGCCAGCGGCAGCGCCACTAGATACAGAGTATTATTTTTATTAAATCGTTCTTTCTTTGTATACTTAATTTCTTGTTCTTATCAAAATCTATTTAAACGAGATTTGAAAAGACTTCCAGAGCCAATATCCTAATTGTTTAACAACTTGTTCACATATATACCGATATGTGTGTGTCTCACCTTACACCGGTATACAGTTGTACACTTAAGGTAACGGTGATACTCATACGTCTGTTCACAGCACCACGGCGTTATGTACCACACTGTCATGTCATGGGCATGGCGCACGACACACACAACTAAGTATACTGTCATCATATGTGTATTAGTAACATAATGATATCTGATGTTTACGCAAGTATTATACATTGGAAATAAAACTATTTTTACGTATTCTAACGCGTTTCTATTTGATTTTTTCATGTTCACGAGAGGGCTGTCCTCCCGTGACCATGAACGCTATAATCTGTTTGAAACGTCAGCAAATTAAAAATAAAATGCAAACGCGATAGAATTTGTAAAATATTTTTATTTCAAATGTTGTTATACCATTCTCTATAAACGTTTTGCTGCTTTACAAACCCAAACTTTGGTCAACTACTAATAAAACATTGTTAACACGTAATAAGTCAAATGTCTTTATTTATCTTATCAATAAACAGCATTCATTTACAAATCGACGTTTATTTAAAACTGAAGTATGAGATCGTATAAAAATATACATAATAAGAGATGATCGAACGGTTTTTGTTCACATATAGTTCTCGGTAGAGTTGATATATTTATGTAGGTATGTGTATCAAATGAATTCAAATCATTTCTTATATACTGTCAAATCTCTCTCCCACCCAATACCAGTGCGCCCCAACTATCGATACCTCGGTTCTCTTATCCAAAGCAATGGCGACTTGGATCGTGCGGTGAAGCATAAAATTGATGCGGAATGGATGAAATGGCGGCCGGTCACAGGTACCATATGTGACTCTCAAGTATCCTTAAAATTGAAAAGTAAAATATACAAAGCCTTAATAAGGCCTGCCGTATTGTATGGGTCAGCATGTTGGGCTACAAAAGCGATGGATGAGAGACGGCTGCATGTAGCAGAGATGCGAATGTTAAGATGGATGTGTGGCCTGACGAGAATAGATATGTAAGAAATGAGTATATAAGAGGAAGTTTGAAAGTGGCGCCAGTGACGGAAAAGTTGAAAAGTGAACGCCTGACTTGGTATGGACATGTGATGAGACGGGATGAATGTAATATTGGGAGAAGAGTGTTAAGTATGAATGTTGAAGGCTTTAGGGGTAAGGTAAGATCGAAGAAAAGATGGATGGATTGCGTGAAGCATGATATAAATAGAAAGGGAGTGAACGCAGAGATGACATCGGATAGGATTGAGTGGAAGAAAAGGACATATTGCGTCGACCCCAAGTAGTTGGGATAAGAGCAGGGTAATGATGAAATCTCTCTGCCTCAATGTTTTCCTTTCTTTCTATATACTGTCAAATCTGCATTTTATTTGAAATCAAGCCGCCATTTATGGCCGTGATGACCTTTCTGCTGATTTATTTTAAAAACTTCCAACTTATAGCACTAAACCTTTTTACAGAGATACCTTATTAATTTAATCATTACTGTTTTATTAATAAAATAACCAAAGCATTTTCCATCATCATTTGCCTTCGTTATGGACAAGTACCTCAATATTTGTAATGCCTTGATCATCAGTCTATCTCACCTCACCTCCACTACTTGACGTAGCTATGACGTAGTTTGTTGTAGGACATGGCTAGGACATAGTTCGAATATAGTTTTTATATAAAATATAAGGATAATGTCATATACGACACGCTCAGCAAGCCGGTTGGCGATCGTGATTATAAATTTCTCAAAAAAAGCTACTGCCATTCCCCTGATGTTTCACGTCAAAGTAAGCGGTGGTGACACACTGACCTGCTAACCCCCCACGGTACATTTAGTCCCTTATGTAACAACATTACCTTAAACATCTATTTAGGGACATTCTTGGTAACTTAATACAAAGTATAAAAGCTATTTCACATTCACTAACTCGGTCGCAGTGTTCACAACTAACGCATATAATATGCTTAATGTTTAAAACTTAACTCATATTAGTAAGTAGGTCAACCGGTGGCGGCGGCGGCGGCGGCGGCGGTGGCGGTGGCGGCGGTGGCGGTGGCGGCGGTGGCGGTGGCGGTGGCGGCGGTGGCGGTGGCGGCGGTGGCGGCGGCGGCGGCGGTGGCGGCGGCGGCGGCGGTGGCGGCGGCGGCGGCGGTGGCGGCGGCGGCGGCGGTGGCGGCGGTGGCGGCGGCGGCGGTGGCGGCGGCGGCGGCGGTGGCGGCGGCGGCGGCGGTGGCGGCGGCGGCGGCGGTGGCGGCGGCGGCGGCGGCGGTGGCGGCGGTGGCGGCGGTGGCGGCGGTGTCGGCGGTGGCGGCGGTGGCGGCGGTGTCGGCGGTGGCGGCGGTGGTTGCACCAAGCTGTGTCGGTAGAAACAAACAGCAGTGAACATGGTGAGACCCAAGTATACAGTAATTACTAGTCTTCCTAACGCTACAAATAATGAATTGTTTATCTAGTACATGTGTAGATATCGTCGCAGGCCGTGTTGTGTCCACTCACTATATGCACTCTCCTAGTCGCCTCGATCTGTGAGACAAGTATTAAGTAATATTGAAATATTAAGATAATGACTTCTAATGTTTACGCGAGTATTACACATTTGAAATAAAACTACTTTTACGGATTCTATCGCGTTTGTATTTGATTTATAATTTTCCGACGTTTCGAACACTTTACAGTTTTGATGACTGCAAGACACTGTGAGCACTTATTGTATAGATTTGACCCACAATAATAGTTAAATTTTAATTTAATTAATTTTAGTAAGATAAAGTAAGCCGCCACTCAAAAATTCAATAATAAAATTAGTATCATGCCTCCTGAGTTTTCTCGCCGGATCTTCCTCAGTGTGGCCGTGTTTCGATCCGGTAGTAGCTGAATAGTTTTTGTTAGTTTTGTAAAAATTGTAAAATTGCCACAATAATAATTATCACAATTTAAATACCTTAATAATAACAAATCATAAACAACATAAATGTTATATATAGAATCATTCTCTTTTTGTACTGGCAATGAATTGTATTAATTTTGTATAAAAATGTGGGTCAAAATTTAATATCTTATAGGGTAGATATAAATAAATTTCTGTAATAACAATGACATATTGGACGTAAGACACCTCAGTCCTCCCGTGACCATGATCACTGTAAAGTGTTCGAAACGTCGGGAAATTATAAATCAAATACAAACGCGATAGAATCCGTAAAAGTAGTTTTATTTCATATTAAGATAATATATTATAAGCCTACTGCGTTGTGCGTGTCTAGTCCGGCTAGTGGACTGGTCGTATTATATTAAAAAAAATATTGTATCGAAGGGCATCACACAGAAGCTTGTGGCTGCATTCCGAGCCGGTGGTAGATCATTGAACTAACTTCAAACCAAATGTAATACCTATTGATAACATGTAAGTTTTTTTTTAATGATTTGATTTGATTACATAATATCGCCACAGTATTTCATATTGACTGCACAGATGGCGCAGTGATTAAGATACCAACCATTTTTTTTTCGACTGGCTATGGTATGGACTAACACTGGCTTCTCCATCCGGGGCGATGGAAGGGATGCGTGTGGCCCCATAACCCACCGTCAGTGACTTCCATGCCAAGATACATACCCTGACATTGTCTTGGGTTCTTTCACACGCAGGGCAATACTTTGTGTAATACACAAATTATTGTGTTGAGTTTGAGTGTTATCTGTGTAAATTAATTATACGTATGTAAAGTCTCTCACGACACTAAATATATATTACATTAATGCTGTTGTCATAACAATATCGACTGATTAATGTTGTCCACGCCAGCAATGTTTAACTGTTGTCAATAATAGTGATAAACTATTGTGTGCGTTCGAATTAATATTGTAAATTATAGCCTAACGTAATTAGTAGTTTGTAGTCACCTACGTCATCATCTCAGCCACACTGTGGGGCTCGGGCTACCTACCTGAGTCTAGCCCGCCAGTCAGACGTATTGGCAAAGGCATTTTTCCACATTTCCTAGAACAAATATTAATAAACAAATATAATATATTACCCAAATCATTCTTCAAAATCCCTTACGTAATTTATGAACGGACTCTAAGATATAGAAAATAAAACGTCCAAGGTGGTGACGTTTTATTAACATATATAGAATTACATGTAGATCTTTCTCATCACCCCACATCCACCCGCACTGGAAAATCGACGTAGAGTGAAACACCTAAAGCGATCGGTCCCGCTGGCCACTTGTCGTGTTTTATCTTTTTGTTAACACTTGTCCCAACAGTCACAGAAGTTATACTTCAATCACGCGTAAAGGTAACACGCACTCGTTTGTTTTTACGTATGTCTGAATAGCTCCCTCGATAGTTTACATTCAATATTGAATTCTGTATATAGAGCTACAATCTAGTGCTAATATTTTTATAGATATACACAAAGCAATGTCGTTTTTAAAAGATAGGATACTTTTTATAGCTATTGAATGGTAGCGGTAACTAATATTTTATATAAATACACATCTCTGTCCCAAACATGGTAGGCACGTATGTAAGACATCTGTAAATATAATTCCCTCTTTGTGCCACATTTCCAGATGTAACGTTTCAATTTTCATTTGATCTAATAAAAGCTTATATCTTCAGAGAATATACCTCACAGTTACATTTGTATGTAAACGGCACAACGTTCGATTGCCTCGTTGTGCACAACTGATGCCTCCGGCACTAGGTACTTACAAATTCGAAAGTGAACGTTTCGAATAGAAATAAATATTGAACTTCCACTGAAATCTGCTACTAAACTTGACTGCACAGATGGCGTAGTGTTTAAGATACCGACCTTCCGTGCCAGTGCCGTGGGTTCGCTTCCCACACAGGACATTACTTTGTGTGATCCACAAAGTGTTGTTCTGAGTCTGGGTGTAATTTGTCTGCGTTAATTGCATGTTTGTAAAGTCCCCCGCAATACAAGGTTTATTTCGTTAGTGTAGGGTGGTGTCTTTTTAAAAAAAAAAAAAAAACATTTTAGTTACGATGCCTTTCGCTTCTAGTGCGTATCACATCCAATCTGTATTTTTTTATTGCTTATGGTGGCAAACGAGCCACGTAGAATACCTGATGGTAAGTGCAATACTAAAGGTATAGCCAGGCCGCCGCCTAGCAATACAAAGCCCAGACTCACCCAGGTGGGCTTCCGGCTCTGTCACTCAGCGAACGAAGCGCAATAGCACATTCCCATTACTCAAACGTCGATCTTCTGCTCAGTGTGGTACCTACTACCCCGGACGGACCGGCCCGCGGCTGTAGACAGAACTGTCCACGTTATGGTCCTACCACTAAATAATATTTTGTTTGCAGGAGTATATTTATAATGCGTAACTATGTAAACAGTGCACACAAGTGCACAGTGCACTGTACATCCTGTCGCAATTATTACAATTCATTAGCTGTGCCATAAATATTTATAGTTTTGTCACTACCGCATATCTATCTATACATTTTATTTAAATAAAACCTTAGCTGTTGAAGCGTGATGATACTTGACAAGTCAGCTCACCTTTATGGTGCCGCATTCGACTGACACACAGGAAGTCGGATATTTATTAATGATATATATTTACATCATTGTATATAATGGTCGCGCTTATTGAACTAATCTATCGCGGGACCGATAGCACGTGACGTCACAGATATTCGCGATATCGTCGTGACATCCGTCGTATTTGCTTAACACAATAAGTACTAATTAGTAAACGTTATCAATGGGAACAACTCGAGTGTCACCAAACACGTACAGATATATATACATCAAATACAAATTATTTATTATGTGAAAAATTTGCAAAGGATTTTTTTTTAAGAACTCCCAGCACTATGGCAATATCCTTGTATTGCTGCTTTACGAACATGCAATTAACGCAGACAGCACACGCCCCCGGTCATGGCTTTGCCAGAGAATGACCTTGGAGGTCGACGAAACTATGCCGCCCGTCACGGACATGGAGATGGGGGCGCCGGTAGCGAGAATGCGCACTAAGACCACAGCTCCCGGCTCGGACGGTGTACCCGACCGGGTTCTGGGCCTGGTCCTCGAACACCTGCAACTACGCCGCAGGGGACTGTACAACGCTTGTCTAGCGTCTGGACGGTTCCCTGGATATTGGAAGGAATGGAGATTGGCTCTGATTGCCGAAGCCTGGACGGTCTATCGCTCGGCGAATCCTGGCTGTCCGTATCGATCAGCACCTTAGCGAGGTGGTCCCGGGAGCCTTTTTGCCAATTAGCTCCGCGGATTGACGGCATGGTATCCGCCCTTTCATGGCTTATGCCGAATGTGAGCAGACCCAGTGCCACGTGCCGACAGCTGTACATAGTTTTTGTTTAGCCTATAAACTTGTACGGTGGGTTATGGGAGCACGCGCCGCCCTTTCATCGCACCGGAGGGAACGCACGGCGTCTGTCTAAACCATAGCCTGCCAAGAATAAAAAAGATTCAGAATAATTGGTAGATCGAACAAAGTATTATCCTACGTGGGATTTGAACCCACGACTCTTGGCACAGTAGGTCGGTATCTTGACCATTACGCGACCTGTGCAGTCAAATATATATCTAGTCAATGTAACATTTTGTCTGATAATAATTCAATAATTATAATTTATCATTGGATCAGACTGCAGCCGCAACTGAGAAGGTCCAGTCAGAAACACAACTCGTATTATTTTTAAATTAGTTATTTTATACATATAGAATGATATACGACGTGTTTAGTAGACATATATTATCGCCAATGTCTAGCCCTTCGTTCGAGTCAAGATATATATACATTCTTTAAATATAATATAAATAAATTATAAATTATAGTTGGATGAGATCCCACAAGCGGCACACGATCACAACTGGAGCAGTCATCATGTACTATCACAATTCAACTCAGTATAAGGATAGATTAAAAATTTAAACTATCGCTATGACTTATTTGTCCGTAGAATCGTAAAATCCGTCCAAGAGATTTTGGGAAACTGAGAAACTTGCAACACTGTGTTCGCCAATCCATGCGTCGACGACGATTTGTTGAGCCGACGGTATCAACTCCATTTCCTCACTGCTGTTACTGTAATCTAAACTGAACATATAGAAGTTTCCCAAAGGTCCACCCATATAGCCACAAATGCTAATATTGTTAAAAGCATAATGAACAATAGTCGTAAAAAGCGTAACCTCTCTGAGAGATGTCCACATTAAGTGGCCGCGATGTTTTTATTAGTTTTACGATCTCGCCGCCCGCCGCCGCGCGCCGCGCGCCGCCCGCCGCACGGCCGCACCTCGCGCCGGCTACGCGTATATCGAGATGAAAAGGAACCAAATTAAACTTGACGAATGTTTTATTGAGATCATTTTATTTTTGGTGTACATTTTTTACAAGAGGACACCTAATGTGATTCAATATATATACTGTTGGATATCAAAAGCGGATATATTAAAAAAAATAACACAATTCAAAATTATTCACGATTGTTGATTGATTTAAATGATCACAATTTTACATTAATTGGTGATCACGGCATGACTGAGTTCTCTCACGTCCAGCAAGTCAACGTTATTACAGAGATTTATATCGACCCGCCACATTATACATTTACCGCTACATTTAGTAAGACAGAGTAAACCGCCTCTTAAAAATCAATAATTAGTATTGTCTATTAAGTTTTCTTACCGGCTTTTTCTCAGGGTGGCCGCGTTGCGATCCCGTGGTAGCTGTATAGATTTGTTAGTTTTTTAAACTAGTAAATTGCCACAGTATAATAATTATCATAAATTAAATGTTTAATAATGACTGATCATAAACAGTAAATGCCAATGAAATTATATTAAAAAGGTATTATTGTTAGAATTATCTGTTGATTTTCTCGAGAAATTCTCAGCATCAAGCTAACATTTTGTAACTGTTAACGAGTATACTGTCACCCCCATTAGTTCAACATTCATGTTAGTTGAAATTAAGTATTATGTGACGTAGGTACTGTCACTGTGGTTACATACCTACGTACACCTCTGTGATACATGAGGGGGAATATATATAAATATATAACAATTATCATGAATGATAACAATAACTGTTCGTTTGTTGACCAGACACATAATATAATAATTACCACATTATTTGAAAGGATTTTTGTTATAAGAGCGCTTTGAAATGTTTATATTTATTTATTCTGACTTACACACATCTCGCGCACATAATTATATGTAAATAAATAAATGTACGTTAAATATAATTCACATAATGTTATATTAATGTGATCGATCAATAATTAAAATATTACGCAGTTAATTATACGTGATGTTTACAAAAGTATTACATATTTGAAATAAAACTGTTTTTTACCAATTTTATCGTATTTGATTATTTATCGTATTTGATTTTTAATTTTCCTTTTAATGTTTCAAACACTTTACAGAGTTCGTGGTCCCGGGCTGACTAAAATGTACACATGTCCAACAAGTCTCTATTACTCTCTATCTACCCGCTGTATTATAGGGGGCATGGTATAATATAAAAAAATATAAGATATAAAATTGAATAAAATAATATTTAACGATCATTGTGGGTTGAAGTTTTGGTGTTTCTTAAATTCAATGTCTTTGCGTAGCGTGCTTTGGAGAGGATTTGTGGGTTATCGAACGCGATCTAGCGATCTAATGGTAGACGTCGACCCTGATTGTGGGTTATCGAACGCGATCTAGCGATCTAATGGTAGACGTCGACCCTGATTGTGGGTTATCGAACGCGATCTAGCGATCTAATGGTAGACGTCGACCCTGATTGTGGGTTATCGAACGCGATCTAGCGATCTAATGGTAGACGTCGACCCTGATTGTGGGTTATCGAACGCGATCTAGCGATCTAATGGTAGACGTCGACCCTGATTGTGGGTTATCGAACGCGATCTAGCGATCTAATGGTAGACGTCGACCCTGATTGTGGGTTATCGAACGCGATCTAGCGATCTAATGGTAGACGTCGACCCTGATTGTGGGTTATCGAACGCGATCTAGCGATCTAATGGTAGACGTCGACCCTGATTGTGGGTTATCGAACGCGATCTAGCGATCTAATGGTAGACGTCGACCCTGATTGTGGGTTATCGAACGCGATCTAGCGATCTAATGGTAGACGTCGACCCTGATTGTGGGTTATCGAACGCGATCTAGCGATCTAATGGTAGACGTCGACCCTGATTGTGGGTTATCGAACGCGATCTAGCGATCTAATGGTAGACGTCGACCCTGATTGTGGGTTATCGAACGCGATCTAGCGATCTAATGGTAGACGTCGACCCTGATCGTGGGTTATCGAACGCGATCTAGCGATCTAATGGTAGACGTCGACCCTGATTGTGGGTTATCGAACGCGATCTAGCGATCTAATGGTAGACGTCGACCCTGATTGTGGGTTATCGAACGCGATCTAGCGATCTAATGGTAGACGTCGACCCTGATTGTGGGTTATCGAACGCGATCTAGCGATCTAATGGTAGACGTCGACCCTGATCGTGGGTTATCGAACGCGATCTAGCGATCTAATGGTAGACGTCGACCCTGATTGTGGGTTATCGAACGCGATCTAGCGATCTAATGGTAGACGTCGACCCTGATCGTGGGTTATCGAACGCGATCTAGCGATCTAATGGTAGACGTCGACCCTGATCGTGGGTTATCGAACGCGATCTAGCGATCTAATGGTAGACGTCGACCCTGATTGTGGGTTATCGAACGCGATCTAGCGATCTAATGGTAGACGTCGACCCTGATTGTGGGTTATCGAACGCGATCTAGCGATCTAATGGTAGACGTCGACCCTGATTGTGGGTTATCGAACGCGATCTAGCGATCTAATGGTAGACGTCGACCCTGATTGTGGGTTATCGAACGCGATCTAGCGATCTAATGGTAGACGTCGACCCTGATTGTGGGTTATCGAACGCGATCTAGCGATCTAATGGTAGACGTCGACCCTGATTGTGGGTTATCGAACGCGATCTAGCGATCTAATGGTAGACGTCGACCCTGATCGTGGGTTATCGAACGCGATCTAGCGATCTAATGGTAGACGTCGACCCTGATTGTGGGTTATCGAACGCGATCTAGCGATCTAATGGTAGACGTCGACCCTGATTGTGGGTTATCGAACGCGATCTAGCGATCTAATGGTAGACGTCGACCCTGATTGTGGGTTATCGAACGCGATCTAGCGATCTAATGGTAGACGTCGACCCTGATTGTGGGTTATCGAACGCGATCTAGCGATCTAATGGTAGACGTCGACCCTGATCGTGGGTTATCGAACGCGATCTAGCGATCTAATGGTAGACGTCGACCCTGATTGTGGGTTATCGAACGCGATCTAGCGATCTAATGGTAGACGTCGACCCTGATTGTGGGTTATCGAACGCGATCTAGCGATCTAATGGTAGACGTCGACCCTGATTGTGGGTTATCGAACGCGATCTAGCGATCTAATGGTAGACGTCGACCCTGATCGTGGGTTATCGAACGCGATCTAGCGATCTAATGGTAGACGTCGACCCTGATTGTGGGTTATCGAACGCGATCTAGCGATCTAATGGTAGACGTCGACCCTGATCGTGGGTTATCGAACGCGATCTAGCGATCTAATGGTAGACGTCGACCCTGATCGTGGGTTATCGAACGCGATCTAGCGATCTAATGGTAGACGTCGACCCTGATTGTGGGTTATCGAACGCGATCTAGCGATCTAATGGTAGACGTCGACCCTGATTGTGGGTTATCGAACGCGATCTAGCGATCTAATGGTAGACGTCGACCCTGATTGTGGGTTATCGAACGCGATCTAGCGATCTAATGGTAGACGTCGACCCTGATTGTGGGTTATCGAACGCGATCTAGCGATCTAATGGTAGACGTCGACCCTGATTGTGGGTTATCGAACGCGATCTAGCGATCTAATGGTAGACGTCGACCCTGATTGTGGGTTATCGAACGCGATCTAGCGATCTAATGGTAGACGTCGACCCTGATCGTGGGTTATCGAACGCGATCTAGCGATCTAATGGTAGACGTCGACCCTGATTGTGGGTTATCGAACGCGATCTAGCGATCTAATGGTAGACGTCGACCCTGATTGTGGGTTATCGAACGCGATCTAGCGATCTAATGGTAGACGTCGACCCTGATTGTGGGTTATCGAACGCGATCTAGCGATCTAATGGTAGACGTCGACCCTGATTGTGGGTTATCGAACGCGATCTAGCGATCTAATGGTAGACGTCGACCCTGATCGTGGGTTATCGAACGCGATCTAGCGATCTAATGGTAGACGTCGACCCTGATTGTGGGTTATCGAACGCGATCTAGCGATCTAATGGTAGACGTCGACCCTGATTGTGGGTTATCGAACGCGATCTAGCGATCTAATGGTAGACGTCGACCCTGATTGTGGGTTATCGAACGCGATCTAGCGATCTAATGGTAGACGTCGACCCTGATCGTGGGTTATCGAACGCGATCTAGCGATCTAATGGTAGACGTCGACCCTGATCGTGGGTTATCGAACGCGATCTAGCGATCTAATGGTAGACGTCGACCCTGATTGTGGGTTATCGAACGCGATCTAGCGATCTAATGGTAGACGTCGACCCTGATTGTGGGTTATCGAACGCGATCTAGCGATCTAATGGTAGACGTCGACCCTGATTGTGGGTTATCGAACGCGATCTAGCGATCTAATGGTAGACGTCGACCCTGATTGTGGGTTATCGAACGCGATCTAGCGATCTAATGGTAGACGTCGACCCTGATTGTGGGTTATCGAACGCGATCTAGCGATCTAATGGTAGACGTCGACCCTGATTGTGGGTTATCGAACGCGATCTAGCGATCTAATGGTAGACGTCGACCCTGATTGTGGGTTATCGAACGCGATCTAGCGATCTAATGGTAGACGTCGACCCTGATTGTGGGTTATCGAACGCGATCTAGCGATCTAATGGTAGACGTCGACCCTGATTGTGGGTTATCGAACGCGATCTAGCGATCTAATGGTAGACGTCGACCCTGATTGTGGGTTATCGAACGCGATCTAGCGATCTAATGGTAGACGTCGACCCTGATTGTGGGTTATCGAACGCGATCTAGCGATCTAATGGTAGACGTCGACCCTGATTGTGGGTTATCGAACGCGATCTAGCGATCTAATGGTAGACGTCGACCCTGATTGTGGGTTATCGAACGCGATCTAGCGATCTAATGGTAGACGTCGACCCTGATTGTGGGTTATCGAACGCGATCTAGCGATCTAATGGTAGACGTCGACCCTGATTGTGGGTTATCGAACGCGATCTAGCGATCTAATGGTAGACGTCGACCCTGATTGTGGGTTATCGAACGCGATCTAGCGATCTAATGGTAGACGTCGACCCTGATTGTGGGTTATCGAACGCGATCTAGCGATCTAATGGTAGACGTCGACCCTGATTGTGGGTTATCGAACGCGATCTAGCGATCTAATGGTAGACGTCGACCCTGATTGTGGGTTATCGAACGCGATCTAGCGATCTAATGGTAGACGTCGACCCTGATTGTGGGTTATCGAACGCGATCTAGCGATCTAATGGTAGACGTCGACCCTGATTGTGGGTTATCGAACGCGATCTAGCGATCTAATGGTAGACGTCGACCCTGATTGTGCTCACAGACTGCACACTTAGTGCGACGACGATAATTCAGTTTAGCTTAACATTGAAGCAAATTGCATGCAGCTAATATACTCATATTTAACAGGTTCCCTGTCCCATGAATCATATGTGATTCATGACGCAATATTTGTACCATCTTTACTACGTCCATGTATAAAATATGAGCAAAGTCATAGGTGATTTCAAAAGCTTTTTTTTAATGGACGTAGCAGAATAAATTAGATTGTTAGTACGTGGACGTGTGGGGTACACTGTCTAGTTTAAAATAAAGTAAAAAAACTGTTGTGATTTATTTATGTTGTTTTTTGATATATCAAACTTAGAAAATTGGAAAGTAGGTAGATAACAGTTTGGCTGTTTTTTCGTCACAAAATATAAATATGTCAATCAAATGTCATAAATTACTTTTGATTTTCTTTTGGCACATATAGGAAACAAATAAATCTTCTATCAAAATATATAATAGACAATAAATTAGTCATACCATATATGATACACGGGACGTATGGAATTAAAAATGAAACGGCACGCTCATGTGTCATATATGATCAATTTTTTTTACTATTTTTCGTAGTCCAAATGTATATTACCTTCAAAATTAATGAATAATATACAAAAACGCTAATATAACTATAATTCGAAAAAAAAACAAAACGTGTTACACAGAAAATTCACAATTGTATGGGGACAGTGAACCTGTTAATTAGGTTTACAACAGGATATTAGCTTGATGGTTAAACGCAGCTATCTTTTTTATTGTAATTCATTATCATTTCAGCCTTTCGTCATCCACTGCTGGACGTAGGCCTCCCTCATATTTCACCACAAAGTGCAGTCTTGTGCCGCCCGCAGCAACTTTTACCAAGTGGTCGGTCCACTTGGTGAAGACGGACCAAAACTGCAGCGTCCGATACACTCCAGAACCTTTTTTCCCCAACAGTTATCGGTTCGCCGAGCAAAGTGTCTTGCCCATTGCCACTTCAGCGTGCTAATAATTCGTGCTATGTCGGTTACATACTGCTGATTTTCGTATTACGGATTCAATCTTGCAGAGAAATCTCGAGCAACTATGCTCATGAGCGGACTACCGCTCCATAGCACGCTGAGCTCGATAGTACTTTGAGCCTGGTTACGAGGCCTACAGTTAGGGACCACGTTTCCGTGCCATAAGTCATCACTGGTAACACACACCATAGACCTGTGTTTTCAGACACTGAGGTGTATTGGATGAGAAGATTCTCTTAAGTTTTCCGAACGCTGCCCAGCCGAGTTGGTTTCGTCGGCTGACCTTTTTCTCGAAATTGGATCTACCTAACTGGACTGTTTTTTCAAGGTTAACATAATGTTCGACAACTTCAAGTATCGCATTGCCAACTAGGACCGGTATTGACCGGTAATGAATGACATGGGTGGTAGACATGACTTTCGTCTTGTCCATGTTCATTTGTAAACCCACCACTTGAGATACCCTGCTGAGATTGTTGAGCATGGTGCTAAGATCCTCCATGGATTCTGCCATAACGACAATATCGTCTGCAAGTCGAAGGTGGGTGATGAATTCGCCTTTGATGTTGATACCGAGTCCAGTTCAGTCTAAGAGTTTGAAGACATCTTCCAATGCAGCGGTGAACAGTTTTGGAGAGATCTCACTCTTTTCTGCAATTGGATCGATTTCGTACTCTTATCCCATATGCGAACTGACATTGCGGCATTTCTATACAAACACTTCAGCACCTCGATATAACGACAGTCGATTTGGCACCGCTGAAGGGACTGCAGCACCGCTCAAGTTTTAATAGAATCGAAGGCTTTCTCATAGTCCACAAACGCTATACACAGAGGTCAATTGTATTCCTCAGTTTTCTGGATAATCTGCCGAAGCGCGTGGATTGGTTTATGGTACTATAACCTTTTCGAAAACTGGCTTATTCAGGCGGCTTGAAGTCATCGAGCTTGCGCGTGAGTCGGTTTGTAATGAGAATGACCCTCGAAAACAACTTGTAGATGTGGTTCAAGAGTGAGATGGGTCTGTAGTTCTTTAGAGAAGCTTTATGGCCCTTCTTAAAGAACAGCGGTGGTGGTGGTACACACTCACACTCCTGGTCCATAATTCTGGAACGACGCCCAAATAACTTTTGAAGGGCTTTTAAAACCAGTTTACCGGCTGCCTTCAAAAGTTCTGTCGTAATTCCATCGCTACTTGCTGCCTTACCGTTCTTTAGTTGTTTCATAGCCATTCTGATCTCGTACAAGTTGATGTCCTGGATTTATTTAGTATATCTTTATTGTAATTATCTATACATATAATAAAAATGTAACGGATCGCTGTCTGTACATGGAAGATATATGAGAAAAAATCTTACTGGGACCTTTATCAACACTAATAGAACTCAAAACAATGATTTTTAAAATTTTTGTCTGTTTATCTGTTTGTCTGTTTGTCTGTGTGTTTGTGCACGCTAATCTCAGAAACGGCTTATCCGATTTAGACGTGGTTTTCGCTAATATATTGTGGTAAGCTTCACTTAACATTTAGGCTTTATTTCATGTCAATTAGTTTATAAATAAAAAAGTTATGGCAATTTAAAAAATATTCTGAGAAAAAAATCTTTATCGATTCTTTTCAAATTACGTACAAATATTCTTCATTAAAAATAAATAAACACGTGTTTCAGCATTTGTTGATTTTCACCCTCCTGGGGGGTAAATTAGGCCTGCAATGCGGGTTGGACGACTCATTAAATCATTAGCACCAAGCCGATATTATTGAAGCTGGCAACTTGAAATGTTGACAGTGGTTTCTTTATATGATGTAGAGATTTACTAAGAAGGGATTTTACGAAATTATACCCCTAAGGGGGTGGAGCAGAGTGGCAAAGTTTGTGTGGGGAGAAAAAAATCTTTATTGATTCTTCTCAAATTACGAGTCGAATCAAATATTCTAGGGTAATATCCAGCATTTGTCAATTTTCACCCTCTGGTTGTGTAAATTAGGCCTGTGAAACGGGTTGATCGACTCATTACTGCCAAGCAGAAACTATTAAAGCTGGAAACATAAAATTTTGAAGCACGTTTTTATTTATGACATAGATATTCAATATGAAAGGATTTTATGAATTCCGCCCCTAAGGGGGTGTAACAAAGCGGCAAAGTGTGTATGGGAAGAAAATTCCTTTATCGATTCTTTTCAAAATACGTACAAATATTCTTCGGTAAAAATAAATAAACACGTGTTTCTCTCTTCCTCTCCATCAACTCCGCACCAGTGCCGGCGTGAGAGCTCACACAATACACGTAGTAGACGGCAATAGGTTCTTGCCCAATGGTTTAAGATACAGGTTAAGTTTAGCTTCAAAAATGTTCACTTTACAACTTAAATAATACATCTTAACTAACGAGGTCGCAACTCTGCTGGTGAAACAAAACAGTCAAATAAAGGGTGGCGATAATTATATTTTTATCCCATGGTCATACCGTAAATAATACATTAATGGCAATATAATTTGTAGAATGAATAGAACTTTGAACCACCTTTTTCTTTAGTGACCGGCTGTGGTATATAGACACACGCGCGCCGTACACGTACATCTACGTTGTGCAGGCGGGCCACCGCAACCGGGTATCATCTCGAGTCGAAGCCCTCATGCAGTGAACCTCAATACAGGTACTTACGCTTGCGCCACCCAAAGCACCGACGGCAGAGCGTGTCAACCTTTTTTTTTTTTTGGCGGCGGGCTACGGAACGGTCACGCCCCGCTAATCCGTCCGGGGCAACAGGAGAAGCGGCGCACGACCCCGTAGACCCGCCCTACAACATACCTTTCTACGCATTGCGGGTGGGCCACTGGTACGCGTTCTTTTCTTCAGTGGCCCATCCGGTCTACCCTCACGGGTATCCTCTCGGGTCGACGCCCTGTCATCTCGACTAATATTATGTCTCGATGTCAGGACGTCGTCTTCACGCGGTGGCCTCTCTCCAAGGGTGACCAGACTAATCCCCGGTCCGGTCACCCGTTGCCTCGGCTAGGGCGGCATAAGGCGGAGGTATTCTCGCCTTCGCCGCCCCAGTCGCCGGCGGCGGCGCGAATCCTCGAAGAGGAGATCCTCCCGGATTCGCCCCGCCGCTTCCTTCTGCAAGATGACGCTCTCGCAGAAGGCGGCGACTGTGTCCCAATTCCTCTCACTGTCGACCATCGCTTTCACGACGGCCGGCAGCGAGAGGTCGGCACCGATGGCGGCGACGAAGGCAGAGCGCTGCGAAGCCCAGGTCACGCAGACCTCGAGCGTATGCTGCGCTGTGTCCTCGTCGTCGCCGCACTGCTGGCAGGACGGAGTCGTCTCCCTCCTTGCGACCGTGTACAGGTACTTGCCGAAGCAACCATGCCCCGACAAGACCTGCACCAGCTGGAAAGAGAGGACTCCGTGCCGCCTCTCCAGCCACTCCATCAGTACGGGCCGAACGGCCTCGATGACACGAAGTCCGAATCGAGGCCTCTCCAGCCGCGTCGCCCAACAGGCAAGGACTTCCCGGCGAACGTCTTCGCGCCAGGTGGCCAATTCGCTAGGCGAAACCTTGCCACCTTCCTCGCGAGTGGAAGACACCCGCCGATATGTTCCGGCGAGCATTTCCGCCTCCAAGTCCCAAGGGGGCGTTCCGGCCTATACGCATGCTGACTCGGTCGCCACCGTGCGGTATCCGCGGATAGCTCTGACCGCCATGGCTCTCTGCGGTCGCCGCAGAATAGTCCTGAGGCGGACGGTCAGAGCCCTCGCCCATACGGGTGCGCCGTACAATGCCATTGACCGGACCACCCCCGCGTATAGCCGTCGACTTTCAAAGCTGGGTCCGCCCAGATTCGGCATAAGTCGTGAAAGGGCGGACGCCACGCCGACCAGCCGGGGAGCAAGTCTTCAGAAATGCTCCCGGAAGAACCACCGCCCGTCGAGCACCAGGCCCAAATACTTCATATGGGCCTGGATACCGATGGTGACGGAGTTGACGACTATCGAGGCGCCGGCGGGTGGCCCCGTGCGGGGCCCGTGAAACAAGATGGCCTCCGTCTTATCTAGAGCCACCCTGAGTCCCAGCGCCTCGATTCGCCTGACCATCTCCTCGGTGCCGAGAGTGGCCAGGCTCATCGCCTCTTGCAGTGTCCTGCCCCGGGCTGTGACGAGCGTGTCGTCAGCATAGCAAATTAAGCCCAGCCCGGGGCGGAGACACTCTCTCAACGCCCAGTCGTAACCGATGTCCCACAGAGTCGGCCCCAAGACCGACCCCTGTGGGACACCGCACGACATGGGCGTGCGCACAATGTCCCCTGCGCGATTCGCGCAGAGGACACTGTGCCCGTGCAAATAGTCTGCCACTAGCCGCCTCAGGTATAAGGGCACTCCGTGATACCGGAGCGCCTCCCTGATGCAGCTGAATGGCAGACTATTAAATGCGTTGGCGATGTCCAAAGACACCGCCAACAGCACCCCTCCGCCAGTGACGGCCTCCGCCGCCGTCTTCCTCAAGCGCAGTAGAGCCGCAACGGTCGAACGCCCCCTTCGAAAACCGAATTAAACGTCCGACAGGTTGGGCCCCACCTCGTCAAGGTGCTGGACGATGCGGACAGTGAGGATACGCTCCAACAGCTTGCCCACATCGTCCAGCAGCACGATAGGCCTATAGGCCGACGGCAAATCCGGAGACCGTCCTGGCTTTGGCAGGAGAACCAGCCTCCCCTCTTTCCAGCACTCAGGGAACCGTCCCGCCGCTAGGCAGGCGTTATACAGTTGCCTGAGGCGTGGCTCCAGGTGTTCGAGGAACATCATCAACACCCGGACGGGTACTCCGTCTGGGCGTTGGCGGCGGTATTGGCGGAACGAATCTTCGCCACCACCGCCCCCACCTCTGATTCCATCACAGGCGGAACACTATGTTCATCGGCCTCCCGGTCATCATCTGGCCACGAGGCCATGACCGGGGGCGTGTGTTCCGGCTGTTGCGGAAACAGTCTCTCGACCACCCTGCGGAGGACGTCGGGTTGAAGGGTCTCGGTGAGGGGGGGGCACTGTGCGCGGAGCTTACTCAGCACCGCATGATACGGGCGACCCCAGGGATCACGGTCGAGACCGTTCAACAACTCCCGCCAACTCTCGTCTTTGGCGAAACGGATGGCCAGCCTGAAGGCAGACCGCGCACTGCGGTAAGCTTCGTACAGCTGACCCTCCCGCTCATCATCGCGGCGACGCCGCCGATTGCGGGTGTAGGCTCTTCGGGCACATATGCAATCCGCACGAAGTCCCCCAGGACAAGGACTAGGCGCGGTGCCAGTCGCCGTATCGAAGCCTCCAAGTTGGTAAGGAAGGCCCCGAAATCAGCCACACTCCTATTAGGGGAGAAGTACACGCCGTAAAGCGTGACCTCCCCCCATTCCGCTGCGACAAACCCTTCGCCCCTTTCCTTAAGGGATAAGAGCGGGCAATGCCGCAACGTGGAGGCGACGATTGCCGCGGTCTCGTCCTGGCTGATCACCCAATTGGGGCGATCAGGCACGCAGTACGGCTCCGCGACTACGGCTGCACCAATCGTCCACTCCGCCATGGATTGCAGGAGAAGATCCTGCGCACCAGGGGAGTGGTTGATGTTGGCCTGCAGGAGGTGGATGGACTCGGCCGCCATTAATTGGCCGTGTCCATGCCCTCCTCTATGCCAGCGGGCAATCGGGCCGCACTAGGAGCGGAAGCAGCCGTGGTCGAACGGCCGCTCCGCCCCTTAGGGGCCGAAGCTGGAGGCCTACAGGCCCCAGAGCCCATGCGGTGCTTAGCAGGCTTATTGCCCGCCGCACACGCGGGGCAGTGGGGCGGGGCAGCGCAGAATGCTGCCATGTGCCCGGGTTGACCGCAGCGGAAACACAATCCGCCGCAGTCGAAGCAGTTAGTGCACGTCGGTCGGGTATGCCCGATCGCCATGCACTTGTGCCATGCACACATGCACCTCGCGGGCCGGTTATCCATCACGGTCACCCGCGCCGAACTCCAGCCCATGAGGAGCCTGCCCGAGTCGGCCAGTTTCCTGACCGACTCCACCGGGCACTGCACCCATGCAGCACCTACGCCACCTGGGCCAGGGCGGATGGCACCAACCCGGACAACATCAAGGGTACACCCGGTTCTCGAGGCAATGGCCTCTCGGATGTCCTCTGCTGTCACGGAATCGTCCAAGCCCGTGACGCGCATTTCTGCGCACTTCACAGGCCTGGCGAATTTAATGCCGCCCTCCTCGGCGAACAGGCCCCTCAACTTGGCCGCAGTACTATCGACCGTTTTGGCGCCCTCGGCCCCAGGGAACTCGAGTACTCGAGCCCCTGTCCGGGCTTTGCGGGTCGTGGCTTCGATGCCACCGATATCGGTGACGTCTAGCTCCCGCCGGGCTTTTCTCAAAACGGCCTCATAGTTGAGGCCCTTTTCGGCGGCCTCAGGCAGCACAGTAATCACTACTGTGGCTGTCTTCGGCGGCCGGAGCCTCCTGTGCGGCCTCCCTGTCTCCTTCCCCCCGGCTCCCGCCTGGGGAACGGAGGCCTCAGCGGCGCGCTTGGCCTCCGTCCGTCTCCTTTGGCCGCGACTCTTCCTGCCACGCTCGGCCACCTGCCAACCCTGTTCGGGCGGGGCAGATGTGCCGGGCGCGGGCGCACTGGTCGCCACCCGCGGCGCAGCTGCGGGCGTCGACTGCGGCCCGGCCTTGGCAGGAGCCGGTGCCGTCCTCTTTTGGCCTTGCGGAGCGGGCCCTTTCGGCTTGGGCCCGGTCACGGCAGCGGCGAAGCTCCCCACGCGGCCACCCTGGCAGGGTAGCGGGGCGGGGGATGTCGCCACGTACGGCCGCTTGTCCGCGGCGAGTGGCGGCCGGAGCGAGGCTCCGAAGGCAGCCTTGCCTCCAGAGCCGCCATGCGCGCGTCGACCAGTTTCCCGACCGACTCAATTATGGCGCGCACGGTTTCTTCCGGCACACCCTCCACCGCGGGCAGCAGGATCGGCTCTACGGGCTGAACCGTCTTGGGGGCACGCTCCGCAACGCGAGGGGGCTCCCTCTTTCCTCCCCTAGCGACGGCACCCGGGCCGGCGCCAGCCGGCGGCGCATATTGGGCCCGCAAGTCGGCCATTTGTCTGGCCAACTCACGGTGCGCCCGCTGCACCGCGGCCAGCTCCTTCCCGAGCTGGAGATTCTGACCCCGCAGGGCTGACACCTCGCCACTAAGGCGGACGTTTTCGGCCTGCAGGGCCTCCATCTTGGGCTGGGGAGGGCCGCTGCCTCCGGTCGCCTCGTCAGCAGGGAGGGGTCTTTCGGACGCCCTCACCACCGACGCGGTGACCGCTTTGGACTTGCGAGTCGCAGCGCCCCCAGTCCAACCAGCCGGCGTCGGAGCCGCCGCCCTGGTTGCCGTCGCCTTCCCCCTACCGCGGCGCGATGTCGCCACCTTCGGCGGGGGGAGTTTTGAAGACCCCTCTCCAAGGTCGGATTCCGAGCTCCCCTCTACATGGGGACGCTTCCGAGCCCTCAGAGAGAGGTCTTCCAGTCACGCCTCCAGTGCCGCCGTCAGACTCGCCGCGGCAGAACGCGGCGAGGAGGCGGCCCGGAGGTTTGCAGCAGGTGGAGTGCCGCTTTCAACGCTATCTATATCTAAACCTATGTACATATTTTTAGTTGTGATATTTACAACATTTTGCTCGTCTGTTTCTATATTTACATGATTTACACTATTTACATTAGGCGCAGGAGACGCAGATGGGCGCGTCTCCTGGGCTTTAGGCGGAGAGATGTCACTACTCACCATCTTCTCCGCCGCCTTCAACTTCTTGTTTTGTTGCCTTTTTAATTCTTCTTCTCTCCTCCGTATCCGTCTGAGAGTAGGACATAACAGGTCTTTGGATCTTTTCTTCTTCTTAACTCGTAATTTTGGGGCCGAGTTGACAGCCAGGCCCTCCGCGTCTTTAGCAGAATTTGCCCCCCTCCTATACGAAACGGAGCTGACTGAGTTGTCATCGGAGCGCGTTCCCGAAACGCGCTCCAATGCCAACTCAGCAAGGGACTCCCCGACATTGTCGGGACCCTCAGGAGGATTAAACAACATATTTTGTTCTGCCATTTTTTGGTGGGGGTTTAAAGTCCCCCCGGGAGACTGGGTACCGCTCTAACGGCTGACTCCTCCGGAGTAACCATGCATCCTCTCGCCGAGCGGTGAAACTTAGGATTCGGGATTGTTTTTCTTTGGAGGGGAATCTACCTCCGCACCCCAAATCCCGGCCTTAAATCTAAGATATCCTAAACTCAGGGACGCGGACCGGACATGAGGGACATCTCGAGAGAGACCCCATGCCCTTTGGAGAGGGGACGACGGGAATGTCATCCCTTCCTACGGGGTCAAATCGTGCGCGCTCAGACGGCGCAGAACGCGCCGAGACCCAAACGCTGAACTCTTGGCCGTCAGACGGGGAAAAAGGTCTGACGTTTCCAGGGTGCACCACGGGGAGGTGGTTCAGCACCGCACCCCAGAGCGTATCAACCTAGAGTATTTTCTCTCGGACCCACCCTATTGCCTAATTCCGTTAGACAACTAACTCACAGACAGAAGGCGGCGACCGCATCCCAGTTTCTGACGCTGTTGATTATCGTCTTAGCGACAAACCTTCAACACCTTGCATTGCTTTTTCTATTTAACTCTGTCAGAGATGACTTCTGCGTGGACGAAGTCGCGGGCAAAAGCTAGTAAATACAATATAAACGTGATAAAAATATTCAAGAATACATTGTTATCAAATGTTCCTCTGTCTTTATCGTATTTATAACAAACCCTGTATATTGTCTGTGTCCTCAGTGACAATGAATGCCTAAAAACAATTTGAAGTGTCGACATAGTAATAAGTAGGGGAGACCGGGGATGGTTGACTAACTTTTGACTGAAGCTCGTATATCTCTGTTATTTAACGTAATATAACAAAAACAACAATTGATACAGATAGAAGAACTATTTACGTACCTAAAATATTAATTTATAACCTATATATTTATTATTATAATACTTATTTAGTTGATTTTCTAAACTCCTGACGCTTAGTCAACCTACCCCATATCCGGGGTCAGTTGACTATAGGCAAGGGGTAGGTAGACCTAGGCAGTAATTAGTGTAAATAAACGGGGTTAGTATAAAATAAAACATTAAAATTTACTCAAAGATAGAAACTTTTATTTAATTATAAACACACTTAAATTTGTGATCCATTCTCAGTTAATAAGAACTTTAATAAAGGTAACAGTCTCTTTTTAACCTATTTAACAAATAAATAACAATAAGTAAGATTAATTTTTGTACTTCTGTTACATACATAAACTTGTGAGTATCTACTTAATATTATAATCCTTTGAAACAGAAAACTTCTTTTCTAAAAAATAACTTATGAAATAGAACAATCAGTCTCATTTATTTGAATTTTTAAGTACCTATGTCATATCAAAATATTATCATTTTTGAAATAGTGATTATCATAAACCATTTTAATCTTATACCAAAACATTTTTTTCTTTTTTAAAACTTAACCTAACTATGAATACAACCTGTTTCATGTCATCTAGTTTCACTACAGATCTATCTAAAATCAGACCGTCATATCAGTCTTCTAAATCAGAATTACAATTTTTACATTCTTACGAATGTATAATAGCGAATAGCGAATTGCCTTTTGCACATTTAGAATGAGTCCATAACTTACACGTAATGCACTGAATCCACTCTTCACCAGGTTTACTGGCTGAATAGGATTCGGTACATTCCATACAAATTGCGTCATCGTCGTTGCTTTTATCTAAAAGATCATCGTTATTTATAGTTTTCTTACCTTTTCCTTTACCTTTGCCCTTGCCTGTTCCCTTGCTTTTTCCTTTTGTTTTTGGCGTAGCTTTTTCTTGTCTCATCTTTTTTAAAGTATCCTTACGCGTCATTTTGTTTTTAAGAAGATTTTCTTTCTCAGGAGTGTCGGTATATATCGTGCTTTTACGTTTTCGTATATTTCTTCTACTTTCTAATCGTGAAGCTGCTTTCGGAAAAGGTCTAATCTCTTCAGGTAAAAGAAAACGTTGGTTGGGTTCAGGTGAAGGTGGTGTTACATATGGATGTGGTTCGATATGAGGAAGTACATCTTGATTACATCCCGGTGGAGGTGGCGTTTCAAATGGACGTGCATCAATACCTGACTGATGTATGTTATCTATATCTGGTTCTTTTTGTACATGTTCTTCATCAAGAATAGAAGGTGATTCGCAAACGGTACTAGATGACCTTGATCTTTCGGGCAATACAGGAGCCATCAGATTAGTAGAACCTCCACATGAATTTGATGTAAGATCTATGACTTGAGGTAAAGTAACCGATGAATTTGCTTTGGAGGTTGATGGAAAAGCAACCGTACTTCCAACGTCTACATTATATTGCGAATTTGATGGAACAGCTACCACACTACCAGCGGTTGAGGATCTAGCGTCATCTTGTGCGTTTGGTAATGACCTATCGGTCACAAAGGCTCCACTAAATTCAGACTCAGGAAATATATTTTCATTGAATGGCGAAATTCCAGTGACTCTGAATCCCGACTGTATATTGTCGATTGTAGCCGCCATTGGCAGAGATGTTTTTAATAATTCCGGAATATCGTAAATTGTAATTGTTTTTCCAGGGTGACTAGCTAGCCAGTTGTCGCTGGCTTTATTGAAATATTTTTTGAGAGGGCCATAAACGCTTCTGTCAAGTGGTTGAAGTTTATGGCTACAATGAGGGGGAAATGACAAAACTGGAACCCCATTATTTTTGAAATAATCAAGTACCTCGATTGATAAATGTGAGTCGTGGTTGTCCAAGAGCAGAAGAATAGGCTTTTCTTTACTGGGTTTAACGTGTTTCACAAAATGCTTTCCGTATTTTATGAAATTTTCTTCTTTCATCCGCCCAGATGGGTTAGCGTCCCCTTCTGAACCAACAGGACCCGCATTAAGAAAGTGGGTTTTAAAGTGTACTCTTGGAAATACAAAAAACGGGGGAACCATGTTACCAAGAGCTGAAATTGCTATTGCAATTGTCACTAAAGTGCCTCTTTCACCCGACGTCATTTTTCCCAAGTTTTTAATACCCCGGCGAGCTATGACTCTATTAGGCACATGAACTGTTGTAAGTCCTGTCTCATCAACATTCCAAATATCACCTGGGCTTAGATTTAATCGTTCATAAACTGTTTTCAAGTTAACAAAGAACTCACATTTTTTTTGTTGAATGACGTAGCTCTAGATAGGCTTGTAGCTTGTGGTGATCTTATTGATAAGGAGGGATGACGTGTTAAAAAATTACTGAGCCAATCTTCGCCAGCCATTAATTTTGTATTCCAAGATTTAGGCGTAGTTTTATTATTCTTTTTTGCGTATTCGAATGCAAACTTGCGTGTCTCATATGGTGTTAATCCATAATAAATATCAGCAGCCGTCTTTAAATAAGCTTCCAGTTTATTTTCTTCGTCATCGCTAAATATCTGCCTATTTTTTATGTACCCCGCTGTGTCTAGGATCAAATCAGCTCTACTGAGATTCGGATTACTTTTTAGCTTTTGTTTAAGTTTAGTTACATAACGATGCAATGTTTTGTATGGAATTTGGTATTTCTTTGATGTGGCGTTTATGCTATTATTATCGAAGATTACTTCGTGGCATGCTCTTTCTAGGATATCTTTTGGAACATCACCCCTTTCAGATTTTCTTTTGTACGTCCTCATTTTCTGTAAAAATACAACTGAAATTTAGTATGTGAGAGAAGAATATAATAATGTTTGCATTTATGATGCACATTAACCATTAGCCCACACAATTCTTCAAAATAAGTATAAAATGTTAAACTTATTTTAAAAGGGGTTAGTTGACTAATTAGTCTACTTACCCCGAACAAAATTTGTCAACCAACCCCTTACGCCATTTTAAATTTTACCTGCGTATCATATGCAAACTCTAGCACTAACATGGAAGCATTAGTGTGTAATATAGAATAAAACTATCATATTTACATTTGGCAAAACAACAACATTGTTTCTAAGCGATCCATAGGTACAATAATAAAAAAAATACGAATGAAAAAAGTTACTTACCGAGACCACAAATACAACATGTGATACCACTCACGAACGCCGCGCGACTGCAACGGCTCACTTCGCACAAGTTAGCGGGTCGCGGGGAGGCATCGTCGCTCGTGATTTGTTGATGAGAAACACGTGACAGTGGCGAGTTATTGCTGCTTAGTCTACCTGCCCCTATAGCCAACCATCCCCGGTCCCCCTACATTAAAAATCTATAAAAATCATATAATTAGTAAACAATGTAATATTATCAAGTACTAAATGTTTTAAATTGTTATAACATATGATAATAATGTAGTTTGTACAAGAAGACGGGGTCAGCCGTGATTAATAGGGTCTATTCATTCCTTTGTTCGACCCTCGCGACTCGCTACGTGCTCTGCATACAGTCTGCCTAATTAAATAATAATGATTTATACACGATCCATCTTATATACATACACTTACACACATTCTTACATACAGATATAATATCATATTGATACATGTTCCACGATTCTCTTTATATATTCTACATTTTTTGATTTAGTATTTAATATGCTAAACTTTTTATAAAAACTTATAAAACCAAAAAGATGTTAAGATAGGCAGGATTTGAATTCATGTCAATTTGGTATTTGTTCGAATTGCCAACATTTAAGCTACAGTGGCAGCTGTCTGTAATTTATTTTGCCGTTTACACGATGGTTTTTATGGCACACGTTTGGTCGAGCCATCTATTAGAAATGGTCATCATAACCGTTCTACTTGTATCTCAATAACTTGTGGTCGATGTGATATATGATATCTTTCATTAATACATACATACATACATATCATCACGCCATATCCCTTGCAGGGTAGGCAGAGAGTACAGAGTGCCAGAGAACTCTATTCTTGCATACTTCACACGCTTCCTCAACATTCATAATTCTCTTCATACACGCTCGCCGGTTTCGGAGACTCTTGACTTCACCTTCTTTCAGTACGTGACCAGCCTGGTCTAGGTAAGTTAGTCTCGGTCTCCCCCGATACATACAATAGTACATACTACAAAAGTTTTGCGAAGTTTTATGACCTGACATCCGCATTGTGAATGTAAATGTTGACCAAACAGTATCAGACAGAGTTTGCCCAGTTCGATACAAAGCTCTTAGTTGTCCTCTACGACACCCATGGCCAATCTAAACTTGCTAACTTTACCTTGTAAGCCAATTTTATTTTTATAACAATAACTAAAATTAAAGATTTATTTGAAACTAAGTATAAATAATGGTAGATGTTGCCAATTATATCCACTAAGTTATTTATTTTGTTGATGACCGTAATTACTTCATTTTGTTGACGACCGTCATGTGCGCGAAGGTTCCAGTTCAAATACTTTACATTCTCATCATTATTCATATGCTCATCATCATACCTACAGGTTGAGTGCAAATATTAGAAAATAACAAAGTTGTATAAATGTATTCGTGTGACAATATATTTATCTACAATAATCTACATCATCATTATCCTCCTGCTCTTGTCCCAATTATTTGGGTTCGACGTATGTTCTCTCCTTCTGTACAGTCCTATCAGATATCATCTCTGTGATCACTCCCTGTCTATCCATGTCATACTTCACGCAATCCATCCATTTTTCTTTGCTCTTCCCTTACTCCTAAAGCCTTTCATATTCATATTTAAAATTCCCTCACATCTTTCATCGTCTCATTACAAGTCCACACCCCGTCAGTCGTTCACTCCTTAACATCTCCGTCACTGGTGCAACTTTTTAACTTTGTCTTATACCTACGTTAATTCGTTATTTCATTTATGCCCTTCACGCCGTACATTCATCTCAACATTTACATCTCCGCTGTATGTATCGTCTCTCGTCCATCGCACTTGTAACCCAATACATTTATATATATAGTACATAGAGCAAGAGCCCGCGACAGTCACACCTTCGTTATTTTATAAAAGCTGATAGTTTTTTTATGCATGTCCTCTATACAGAGTAAAAGTGTATAAAATAGTACCTTAAATTCATTAAAGTATAAAGCTCATTTTTTTTATATTTTCTTCGAGATAACTTTAGAAATCTCATCTTCCATTGCCGGACACTTATGACAGTTGCTACCTCCTGCCAGACTCATTAAACTTTAGTTATAGCAGTTTCGTAATAGTATAAAAGCTAAATTTTATATACGTTACTTGGGGACCTATACTACTATACTAGGGGACCCTACTTTTAAATGAAGTTATATATTCAATAAATGAATGGATTGATAGTAATTAAATATAAATTTTTGATATCTTTTTGTTTTTTGTTAAATGAATGATTGTAATATGGCACAATTTATTTTTTTTATTTTTTTTTAAATTTATTTTTTTGACTACAAACATATTTTGGTTTGATATTGTAATGTTGTCAAAATATTAATGTATGAAATGCAAATTTTATTTAAAACTAATTTATTTTAATTTTATTATTTATATAAAAATGACTGTATTTCACATGCCAAAGCAAGGCTAAATAGATAGATCTGTGTATGTAAAAATGACTGTAACATCTAATTATTGTACTCTATTTAAGGTGAATAAATGTATTTGATTTGATTTGATTTATAAAAAATGTTACCTCAATAGCTGGAAAGTTTTAATGGTTTTTACTTCTTGCCACACATATTGAGTGTTCGCTGCAGGTGCGAGCGCGGTAAATAATTTAAGATATGTGGACCTAACCAAAATACAGCTCTTGGTGTGTTCTTGTTGTGTTCCTCGGTGGGCTCTTGGTCTAATAGTATATGCGTTATCACACTCATGGTGCACTTGTATGAATCAGACTAATGTTCGTTTACTTATAAGAATCAATCTGTTTTTGGCGGGTGTCCATGTTCGGCTCTACCATCTGATACCGTCTTCAACGTCAAATGGCCGGGATAAGCCCTATAATCCATCGATGTGACCCTCTGCACCTGTTGAGCGGGCTATCGATACTGTTGCCTTTACGTCGGGTACCTCGTAAATTCAGGTGCCAATCCGTTACATTGAGTTCAACTCGATGCGGTATAAGTCGTAACAGGATAAACGACCAAAGCATGACCCTGAGTCGTACAATAAATCGACAGAAATGTGCTCAGAAATTTCATCGCCCTTTGAACACCTGAAATATTCATCAATGACTATGTGTGCTATAAAAATATCCAGAGTTGGTCTTGTCAAATCAATGAAAATTACATAAAAGTAGTTGTACACTCGCGCCGGTGTGGTGAACGACAAGTTATACAATAATAACAGAGGAAGTGTACTCATTAAGTATATCAAATGTAAGTACATAATGTTAGACAAGTGGCAAGTTCCCTTTAAGTTAATCAGAAGTCGTGAGAAACAATTAAATATAATTAACTAAGTGCTCGTTAACTCAATAATCTAGTTAACATCCACGCCCGCGCCGCGCGCCGTGCGGTCGGCCGGTCGGTCGGGCCGCGGCGGGCGCACACACTCGCGCACGCTGCTAGGGCTGACCAATGGTAATGGTGTTGGAACCATTCACTCATATTATTCTTTTACTTGGCGATGGGAATGAACAACTGTGATATGTATATAAATCTCGACTTCGAATACTGAAACGTTTGAAATATGATTTAAAGTATTCAATTGGTTTACGTGAATAATTTATAAACAATGTTCGCTAAACTACAAGCTGTATAACTAATATTGAATGTATTACATATCTATTTATCTCTTCGTGGATAAAAATATGTCTGTAGGAAATAAAGATAAACTTTTGCTCTTAATATATTTGTTTTAAGTTATTGTGTACAACCCTAAGGCGGGATAAAGTAGTCGAACTAACTGTTAATACAGGGCTAATAGTGATTATAGGTGAGACGTGACACTCACACAGTCGTAATGTGTTCTATGTGTGCGGACTACTGCGGCGTTGGATGCAGGCGGCATTGGACCGCTACGATCAACAGTCGTACATGCAGGGATGTTATATTGCAATAGAGCCGGACACTTGTACAGATATGATAATTAAGTATACATATATCAGTATGGTTATTTATATTTTAGCTCATTAGTAAATGGGAGCATACATATTTATTGTCAGTATACTTAAGTATTGGATTTTTCTTCGAACAGATTTGGAACATGTATATTTCGTTAAGGCACGAGGTATGAATTGTACCTCGAAAAGGAGTTGGGTAGTGGCTGAATGTATCTACATATATGTTTATATGTTAACAATACAATATGTAAAATGAAACTATTTTTACTCATTTTGTCGCGTTTATATTTAATATTTAATTTTTCGACGTTTCAAATGCTTTTCAGTGTTCATAGTCAAGGGAGGATCGAGTGTTTCACAGCCAACAGGTGAACCATTAACGCTACCTAACTGTCTGAAACGTCGCGAAAATAAAAATCAAATATAAACGCAATAAAATCAGTAAAATAATTATTTTTAAATGTAAATTGTATACTTGTGTAACGTCAGATATATTATATGTCATCATTTTTAATGTGTAAATTGTATACTTGTGTAACGTCAGATATATTATATGTCATCATTTTTAATGTGTAAATTGTATACTTGTGTAACGTCAGATATATTATATATCATCACTTTTAATGTGTAAATTGTATACTTGTGTAACGTCAGATATATTATATGTCATCATTTTTAATGTGTAAAAATTGTATACTTGTGTAACGTCAGATATATTATATGTCATCATTTTTAATGTGTAAATTGTATACTTGTGTAACGTCAGATATATTATATATCATCATTTTTAATGTGTAAATTGTATACTTGTGTAACGTCAGATATATTATATGTCATCATTTTTAATGTGTAAATTGTATACTTGTGTAACGTCAGATATATTATATGTCATCATTTTTAATGTGTAAATTGTATACTTGTGTAACGTCAGATATATTATATGTCATCATTTTTAATGTGTAAATTGTATACTTGTGTAACGTCAGATATATTATATGTCATCATTTTTAATGTGCAAATTGTATACTTGTGTAACGTCAGATATATTATGTCATCATTTTTAATGTGTAAATTGTATACTTGTGTAACGTCAGATATATTATATGTCATCATTTTTAATGTGTAAATTGTATACTTGTGTAACGTCAGATATATTATATGTCATCATTTTTAATGTGTAAATTGTATACTTGTGTAACGTCAGATATATTATATGTCATCATTTTTAATGTGTAAATTGTATACTTGTGTAACGTCAGATATATTATATGTCATCATTTTTAATGTGTAAATTGTATACTTGTGTAACGTCAGATATATTATATGTCATCATTTTTAATGTGTAAATTGTATACTTGTGTAACGTCAGATATATTATATGTCATCATTTTTAATGTGTAAATTGTATACTTGTGTAACGTCAGATATATTATATGTCATCATTTTTAATGTGTAAATTGTATACTTGTGTAACGTCAGATATATTATATGTCATCATTTTTAATGTGTAAATTGTATACTTGTGTAACGTCAGATATATTATATGTCATCATTTTTAATGTGTAAATTGTATACTTGTGTAACGTCAGATATATTATATGTCATCATTTCTTACTATTTTTAATGTGTAAATTGTATACTTGTGTAACGTCAGATATATTATATGTCATCATTTTTAATGTGTAAATTGTATACTTGTGTAACGTCAGATATATTATATGTCATCATTTTTAATGTGTAAATTGTATACTTGTGTAACGTCAGATATATTATATGTCATCATTTTTAATGTGTAAATTGTATACTTGTGTAACGTCAGATATATTATATGTCATCATTTTTAATGTGTAAATTGTATACTTGTGTAACGTCAGATATATTATATGTCATCATTTTTAATGTGTAAATTGTATACTTGTGTAACGTCAGATATATTATATGTCATCATTTTTAATGTGTAAATTGTATACTTGTGTAACGTCAGATATATTATATGTCATCATTTTTAATGTGTAAATTGTATACTTGTGTAACGTCAGATATATTATATGTCATCATTTCTTACTATTTTTAATGTGTAAATTGTATACTTGTGTAACGTCAGATATATTATATGTCATCATTTTTAATGTGTAAATTGTATACTTGTGTAACGTCAGATATATTATATGTCATCATTTCTTACTATTTTTAATGTGTAAATTGTATACTTGTGTAACGTCAGATATATTATATGTCATCATTTTTAATGTGTAAATTGTATACTTGTGTAACGACAGATATATTATATGTCATCATTTCTTACTATTTTTAATGTGTAAATTGTATACTTGTGTAACGTCAGATATATTATATGTCATCATTTCTTACTATTTTTAATGTGTAAATTGTATACTTGTGTAACGTCAGATATATTATATGTCATCATTTTTAATGTGTAAATTGTATACTTGTGTAACGTCAGATATATTATATGTCATCATTTTTAATGTGTAAATTGTATACTTGTGTAACGTCAGATATATTATATGTCATCATTTTTAATGTGTAAATTGTATACTTGTGTAACGTCAGATATATTATATGTCATCATTTTTAATGTGTAAATTGTATACTTGTGTAACGTCAGATATATTATATGTCATCATTTCTTACTATTTTTAATGTGTAAATTGTATACTTGTGTAACGTCAGATATATTATATGTCATCATTTTTAATGTGTAAATTGTATACTTGTGTAACGTCAGATATATTATATGTCATCATTTCTTACTATTTTTAATGTGTAAATTGTATACTTGTGTAACGTCAGATATATTATATGTCATCATTTTTAATGTGTAAATTGTATACTTGTGTAACGTCAGATATATTATATGTCATCATTTCTTACTATTTTTAATGTGTAAATTGTATACTTGTGTAACGTCAGATATATTATATGTCATCATTTCTTACTATTTTTAATGTGTAAATTGTATACTTGTGTAACGTCAGATATATTATATGTCATCATTTTTAATGTGTAAATTGTATACTTGTGTAACGTCAGATATATTATATGTCATCATTTCTTACTATTTTTAATGTGTAAATTGTATACTTGTGTAACGTCAGATATATTATATGTCATCATTTTTAATGTGTAAATTGTATACTTGTGTAACGTCAGATATATTATATGTCATCATTTCTTACTATTTTTAATGTGTAAATTGTATACTTGTGTAACGTCAGATATATTATATGTCATCATTTTTAATGTGTAAATTGTATACTTGTGTAACGTCAGATATATTATATGTCATCATTTCTTACTATTTTTAATGTGTAAATTGTATACTTGTGTAACGTCAGATATATTATATGTCATCATTTCTTACTATTTTTAATGTGTAAATTGTATACTTGTGTAACGTCAGATATATTACATGTCATCATTTCTTACTATTTTCGGTACAACACGTAAAGAATCTCGCTGAAGGATTAGGATAAGAATGGTCAGCTCGTGGATATCCTGGAGATCTTATAATAGCAACTGTCAAAGCGTCTGTCAAACATGACGATTATGGCTGTATCCTTCAGCGTAAGAAAGGCACACATATAGTGGGCGGATGGATGGATATATGTACAAAGACGCGTTTTCACCCATAAAAAAGGGAGCGACGTGAACACGTAATTCGTTTAACTTGATTTTTTATTTAACATAAAAGAATTATTTAAAAAATCTTTGCTATAATTCATTTATTTGTAATTAGGCATTCCGCAATCTAAGACTTAAAATCTTAGCCATTAGCTTTCAAACGGCAGCTATTTATTAATTAATGAATAACTTCACCAACTCATCAGTATTTTCAAAGAAATTAAGGTTTTCCTAAGTAAGTAATTAAAGGTAAAACTCGTCAAAATGGCGGCCGCTCCTGAAGGCTGTCTCTACCAAAAGTTTAGACGTCTTATTGTTAGTTGAAAGGTTTCAATGTTAACAAAACAATTTGATAGCGAGTCATTAAAATTTTGTTTATGTTGTTCCCTCGAGTTCTGTGGAATTTTATGGTTCGTCTGAACGGACACGGGATTGTTATGGATTGTTTGTCGTTTATGTTTTAAAAACAATTAAGAATTAAATTTGTGGAAGGATTTTTTTAAAAACAAACTACGCATGGTCATGAGCGGCGGTGGTAGTCGTTTGATGTCAGATGGACTGCTAGCTAGTCGACCAGCGTAACAAAAAACAGTACCTAGCAAAAAAGTTCGTTAAAAGAACATCAAAGAACTTTTGGCGGGTATATGAAAGCGTCATGTTATACTCAATATCTTGGTTCTAATGTGTTACATTAAATAAAGTTGGTGGCATTTTATGGAATGTGATGCGAAGGAGCTGCTGGGGTGTGCGAATCTGATAAAAAAGTGCTTTATAAATGTTCATGTTTTCCACCAACATTCCCAGAAGGTATTCCCACTATGGCCATTAACAGCGTGGCCATAGTGGGAACTGTGGGAACGTGGTACTGACAGTCAATGACTACAATCAATAATTTAAAGATGTGCAGAAACTGATACTTTGTGAATAAAGTTGTAACTCGACACTGGCTACCTGTGCTGGTATTACCCGACTAGAAATTTTTTCGTCTTCCTTAGCAGGACCGGACCGGGCATGCCCGATCTGGACCAGATAAGGTATGTAACGCAGAAGATATATCTGGACCCGATCAGGAATACCTTATCGGGTCCAGATCAGGCATTCCTGATCGGGTCCAGATCAGGCATTCCTGATCGGGTCCAGATCAGGCGTTAGTGATCGGGTCCGGATGAAATTTTACTGATCGGAACCAAATCAATCATCTGCGTTATATATCTTGCCTGATCCAAAACGAGTATGCCCAGTCCGGTCCTTTTAAAAAACATGAATATCTTAAAGAACATGTTTAATAGGTAAAAATATAAATTAATATACGACGTAGGCACTGAATGCAGTGCTATATTCTTATCATAGAGAGTCCCAGTGAGCCGTTCCGATTATGGCGCAACCACCAGATGCTAACGACTGCAACTGTCGCCTGAATTTCTCAAACGACGAAACGAATAACTATTTTAATATTAGGCCATGTCATTACGCTTCGGAGAATCTTAACACCGCGATTGAAATAATGACGTCATTTTACTAACGCCATCTATTTATTATGACCCAAAACATTAAATGTTAGAATGGTTGTTACAATATAATATTTCTATCTATCTATGTTTTCAAATGTTAGGTACATTTATATATATATATATATATATATATATATATATATATATATATATATATATATATATATATATTTATATATATATATATATATATATATATATATATATATAATTTATTTTATATATATATTATTTACTTTAAATATAAATTATTTTTATATTATTAATTAAACATTATTATTATTATTAAATACATATGATTAATTAAAGATTTCAGATTAATCTCCTCTGATGCAAATACAATTTCGCCGTGGCATAAATATGACTTTGGTCCTGATCTGGTCCTGATCCGGTATGCCTTACCATACTTAATGTTATTTCACATCAGGCTATCCTTATTTGGTCCTGATCTGGTCCTGATCCGGTATGCCTTACCATACTTAATGATATTTCACATCAGGCTATCCTTATTTGGTCCTGATCTGGTGCTGATCCGGTATGCCTTGCCATACTTAATGATATTTCACATCAGGCTATCCTTATTTGGTCCTGATCTGGTCCTGATAAGGTATGCCTTACCATACTTAATGATATTTCACATCAGGCTATCCTTATTTGGTCCTGATCTGGTCCTGATCCGGTATGCCTTACCATACTTGATGTTATTTCACATCAGGCTATCCTGATCAGGACCAGACCTGGTCCTGATCGGGTTTGCCGGATCCGGCATGCCTCATTCTATCCTGATCGGGTCCAGATACATGATCTGGTTGAACCATACTTTTTTTCTAGTAGGGTAGAAGCCATTTATTAATCACGTGAAAAAAATCGGTTTGAAATATTTAACAAAAATTACGAGTTCACAAGGCAGAATGACAAATGAGGAATTACGACTAATAATTAATGTACGGCTTTTTTATAGCTTATACATGATTAAAAATAAATGTCTAAGAACCTAGTGCCGTACTAAAGTGGTGGTGCCGGAAGTTTTAATTCGCCGGTAATTGTAGAAGCAATATAGGTCATTTATTACTGTACGGCATTTATGTAATTCTTTTTGTATTCATATACAGATACTTTACCCACGAACGAAGTACATATACTGCCGTACTGTACAGTCGTAATTGCTCGCTTGTACTTGAGAAATTCCATTTACTCACGTACTCACCTGTACCGCTCAGAAATGACGGCATAGCGCTCAGAGTTATTTTATGATATAGTAACAGCCTTCTAAGCGTTATTCACGTTGGTTCATTTCACAGGTTAATTTTTCCATGGGCTTGTAGTCTAGTAGTAAGATATTACGTGTATTTATTTTTTCGTCAAACGCGGGATTTCTAAACTGAAAAACATCGTGTAATGGACTGACTTGCCGTTGCCAGGCAACGAATGAAGTTTTCACGCGTCGCTCGGTGCACCAGTCGCCAGTTATTCTGTTTTGGCGCCGAATACCTACATATGCGAAAACCGTTACCTTGTACATTTTGCATTAAAAGAATGTTTAAAGTAGGCGATCTGTGTAAAGAACTTTTTGCAAAGTATAAAAAGGGAAAAAGGACCGACAATATAATGAGCTGTGGGCTAATTCTTTGTAGGTACTAAAAATTCACGTGATGTTAGTGGGGGAGGGGGGTCATAGTCTTAAACCTCACCACGTATCACCAAGAAGGGCGAGGTAAAACTGCTAAAAGAAAGATCACGTGATTAATGGGCGGCCTCTTAGTAGCTGATTGCCAGAACTCCAAAGGTCTGTGAGCCACAGCGTAATTAATATCGATGTCAAAATAATAACAAAATTACCAGAAGGTAGTGAAATACTTGTTCTCGTCAGATTCTATTATGAACTGAAAATTTTCATTGCAACAATGAAAAGGTTATATGATATACTTGTATGTTAGCTTCACGATGAACAAAACTAAACTAGGACTTGTATATCTCCGCCTATTTTAGAAACACCAGCAAATAATGATTTAAAAAATTGAAATATATTTGTGTGGTAGGACCACACTCTTGACAGGTTATTGTCTACAGCCGCGGGGCGGTCCGTCCGGCGTATTGGGCAGAAAATCGACGTCTGAGCATGGCGATGTGCCGTTGCGCTTCGTCGGTGAACGATAGAGCCGAAAACCCAACTTTTTGGTTGGGTTTTGGGTGATAGACAACCCTTCAATTATACCCCTGGTATTTGAAAAGGTTCATGACACTTTCGCTACCATAACCAATAATAAAAAAAATAATGAAGAGATTGAAGTAATAACAATTTTAAGTCATGCAGATGGTGAAAGTGCAAACAATGTACTAAAAAGTGTTTATTTTGATCACCACATTACCAATACCACTGTAGCTTAATTGATTAAAGCAGATGGATGTATTCACAATACAAATATGATTACCTAACACGAGTGGTATATCATTTTTATTCTATTTAAGTTTCATACTTTATTGAATCACTACAAACTGTTTTATTTACTCTTCATAATATAAAGAAATGATAAATTATTTAGTCGATCGCTTATCATTGTTGTTCTATATTTATTTTCTTAATTATTTTCTATATATAATACATTCTGGAGAAATAATAAAATATAAATTTTAAATGTAGTTACATAATCAAAAAGAATGTATTTTATTAAATACGATAATTTTCCTTATTTAATGTCGTAGGTCGTATAGTTACGTGAAATATTTTTTTTAATATATGTGGATATATTCGTATACTTTTAGGATATGTGAAGTGTGTTGTTGTGGCGGTGCGCGGTGTGACGCAGGAAGGGCTGTCGGCGGCGCCATTACCCGCGCCGGCTCACAGCGCGCGCGCACATCTAGGGCGCAATGGTTCGTGCCGCTATTTTCATACTTTACAAGTATCACTCACAAACACTCTGTTCCGGGTTAAGGAGATGTGGGTCGGTGAGAGCTAGGCGATGACGACCGATGTTGAACTAAATATCATAGTTTTGTTTACTAAACACACAACTGTGACACCAATATACGTACATAGAACAGGTGACGTTGTGATCGAAGTACCGACCTGCCAGTGTCGTACTTCGATTCCCACACTTACTATTTTGTGCAATTATTGTTCTGATTCTGGATGTAATTGCTGTCTGTTCATTTGTACGTTTACAAAGTGCCGCGCAATACAAGGATTATTTCATTAGAGTATGGTCTTTAAGAATAATAGTTAAACGTGAAATTTTGAAAAAGCAAGTATTTATTGCTGCTGCTATAGTGAGAGTGGTGGATGTTGTTCTTAATATAGATACATCATTATCTTATTCATGATAGCAGTTATCTCACACATTCACTAATTGACGGTAACCGGAGCGCGAGCTCGGGCGCGTCCTACTGCCCACTGCCCACTGCCCAACACCTAATTAACCGCGTTATTACATGACACAAGTTGATGACTGACATAGTGGTCCTGGTGTGGCACTTACGTAACACTGTTCACAGAAGCACATCCTCCTTGTTAGATGGACGATGGCATGAGTTCGATGGTAACGAAACTGAGCGCACGGCTCAACAATAGCCGATATTTAGTAATACTGAATGTACAATTACAGGATTATTTATTATTATTATTTCAGCTTATATAAATACCACTGCTGGGGTCAGGCCCCCTCCACAGTAGTGGACAATGTATGCTGATCAGAGGAATTGGTATAGAGTTTTATTTTGAGATTTCCTTCGTCGTCTTTTACGACACCCACGAGTAAACTATGTGGTTATTTGTTCATAAAAAGTTAACTTGTTATTTAAAATCGTGAAATTCGTGGGATTAACAACAGAAGCAAACGTTGTAGGTCATGGTGTTACATAAATGAAGTTCATATTGCTATGAACTAAACAATACGCGCCCACAGTACTGTGTATATTTAAAAAGAATTTCAACAATATTAATTTGGTTGTCATAATTTATGAGACAATCGCGTAATCGTGACTCGGTATTTAATCATTTCTCTAAGCCGGTTACACAATATTGACATTTCCTGATTCCATTACTCCCACCCCCACCACTATCACATACATACATACATACATATCATCACGCCATATCCCTTGCAGGGTAGGCAGAGAGAACAGAGTGCCAGAGAACTCTATCTCTGCATACTTCACTCGCTTCCTCAACATTCATAATTCTCTTCATACACGCTCGCCGGTTTCGGAGACTCTTGACTCCACCTTCCTTCAGTACATGACCGATCTGGTCTAGGTAGGTTAGTCTCGGTCTCCCTCGGTACCTACATCCTTCCACTTTCGCATTGTATATCTTCTTAACCAGGCGTTCGTTCGGCATTCTTTCCACATGTCCGAACCATCGGAGCATTCCCTTTCGCATCTTTACACCAATACTCTCTTTCATACCTACTCGCTCTCTTACGTCGTCGTTACGAATGCGGTCGGTCAGCCTAACTCCACAGATTTTCCGCAGAGATCGCATTTCGACCGCATTAATTTTACTATCATACTCTTTTCTGCATACCCAACTCTCGCTTCCATACAGTAATGTTGGGACAAGCACTGCGTTATGTATTGCTACACGTGCCTTCTGGCTGAGGTGGTGGCTGCCGAGAAGTTGCCCCAACGCTCCGTTCACTCTATTTCCCGCATTCACTCTTCGCTCTATATCAGTGGTGTACCTTCCATCTCGGCTAAATCCACATCCAAGATATACAAATTCATCCACTTGCTCTAGTACATCATTACCTATTGTTACTCTTACATCTGTTCTGGTTTTATCTCTTTCAAAGACCATTATTTTGGTTTTGCTCACATTCACGCGTAGACCCCTTTTCTTACAATCTTCTGTCATTGTGTCGACTAGGGTCTGCAGGTCAATCGCTGACTGTGCCAGCAGGACTGCATCATCTGCATAAAGCAGAGCAGTGACCACTGAGTCGCCCATCTGGACTCCCACATTCATATCGTTCAACCTTTGGAGACATTTATCCAGATATATGATAAACAGCCTGGCTGACAGAACGCACCCCTGCTTAACGCCGATATTGACGTCAAACCAAGGCGACATTCCATCATCCAGCCGCACACAGGCTCTACAGCCCATGTAACTGGACTGCACAGCCTGTAGCAGTTTACCGTTAATACCATACTCCGGTAAAATGTCCCAAAGTTCCTTTCGTACAACCGTGTCAAATGCTCTCTCCAGATCCACAAAACTGCAGAAAACCCTCTGACCTAGAGCCAGATGCTTCTCCACAATGTTGCGCAGAGAGAACACTTGATCCATGCATCCCCTTCCACTCCTGAAACCTCCTTGTGTCTCACACAGTAAACCATCGGACACCATCCTCATTCTCCTTTCAATAATTTTTCCATACACTTTTGCTGCCAAACTGGTCAAGCTTATGGCTCTGTAATTTGCGCAGTCATAACGTGAACCCTTGTTTTTAAACAAAGGCACGATGACCGCGCTATTCCAGTCCCTGGGAACCATTCCCGAGCTCCAACATAAATTGAGGAGCAACAGGAACGCCTCCCAGACACAATAGCCACCAAGCTTGATCATCTCGGCAGACACCATATCAATGCCCGCTGCCTTACCATTTTTCAAACTTCTTATCGGCCATTCAACTTCATCCATACTGATGCCATCGGAGGACGCCGTTGTCGAATGTTGATCTACTAAACCACATCCAACACCGGCGCCAACCGTAGCATCCGCATACATATCGCCAAAATATTCACTCCATCGGCTTAACACGTCTTGTGTTTGTGTAAGAATGTCTCCACCTTTAGACCTTATTTTATTCATTCTGAAGGCTGACCAACCACCCCGAGACTTCTTCACCTCCCTCCAAAAGAGTTTGGTGTTACCCTCGAAGTTTTTAGTCAGCCTATCTTCTGCACTCATACTTGCTCTATCACGTTTCTCTTTCACTAAGGCCTTGGTGTCATTCTTACATTGCCGATATATTTCTTTCTTCTGTTCAGTCATACTGTCATTCAGATTCAAAGAAGAGACATAGTCCAGCCACGCTTTCTTCTTTTGCTCTACGGAAGCTGCCACTTCCGCATCCCACCATGCATCACCATTTGTTTTTCTATGCTTCTTTGAACTTCCACATACTTCTTTCGCTGTATCTACCATACTCTCTTTCAATACTCTCCAGCATTCTTCAATGTCCGATTGCGGCTGGCTTGCCATCGTCAGCCGTTCTCGGACACCCTCTGCATACTTTTCTCTTACACACTCTTCTTGCAACCTTTCAACCTTTATTCTTTCAAGCCCTCCGAAGTGGACACGCTCTCGCCAGTGCCTCCACTTTCTGAACAGACCACTAAATCTCGCAATAACGAGATAGTGGTCCGTGTCGACTGTGGGGCCCCTGTAGGCTCTTGCGTCCAATATTTTGCTTCGGAGGCGACTGTCTACCAAAATTAAATCTATTATGCTTTTCTGTTCATTCCTTCTCCATGTATACATATGGATGTCCTTATGTTGGAAAAATGTGTTTGACACAATAAGGTTTTTCTCCATGCATACATCCGCTATGAGCCTACCTGCGTCGTTCACTCTCTTATCACCAAATGGACCAAGTACGTCCTCATAGTCGGGACGCTTGGTCCCCACCCATCCGTTCAAATCTCCGCATACAATCACGCGTTCACTGGTTTCTGCCATATCCAGAACTTCCCTAACATTGTCCCAAAACTTCTCTAGGTCTGATGCCACCGAGGATCCTACGGGAGCATATGCTACAACCATGAATACCTTGGTGACACCTAGTTTTATACGGACCCAGAGAAGTCTGGGATCATACATTCCGTAATCCTTCACACCTGAGGCCAAGCGAGAGGACAACAGCACTCCTACCCCCATGCTGGCTCGATCGCTCTGTGGTACACCAGACCACAGAGCCATCCCGCCACCAGGAAGATCGCAGGCGTCGCTGCCCCTTCGCTTGGTCTCTGTTACACAGAGCACGTCTAGCTGTTTGTCCGCCATGACGGATATCAGCTCGTGCAACTTACCTTCCACACAACCTCTTACATTCCACGTGCCCACCCGGCACTCCGTTCTCCTCGACTCGCCTAACTGGGCAAGGCGTGATGGGTGGCGGCCCCCATCGCCGCAACTGCCGATGTTCGTACCGACGGGGGCGGGTCGGTACGCGTCGCCTCCGGGGGACGCCCTAACCCGCATTGCGGTACGCATTTCGAGCCGGATTAGCAGTCTAATTAGACTGGCAGGGGACGCGAACGAGCACGCTCCGGACTATGCCCCCCTACCACCTACCACTATCACAATTTTAGATAATCTATGTAAAGTTAATTTGTAAGGCAATAGTAACTAAGATTGTGTCGGTATATTTGTATATAGCGATCGTTGTTTGATTAAATATAGAAAAATAAATGTACTTTTACATAGATGTTTGCGGGAGAGCTGGCACTTGCCGGGACCATGAAACCGATGAAAAGATGTTGCAGACGTCATCGAAATAAAAATTAAACGTCATAAAACCCATTAAAATTATTTTAATTTATTTATATGTATGATAGTGACGCAAATGTAAGACATTATTGTGTTTAATATGTTCATCAGAAACACTAAAGTTTATTGGGCGAGAACAGCCCCGGCCGGCGCACGGCGCACTAGACGGAGAATCGCTGCAGTGTCAACTCATACGCCCCTTGTGACTGGTCCAAGAAACCACTACTAAGCGCTACACAAATATTATACAATAAATACTTTATTATGTACGTAATTGATACTGTATAGTAGGTACCTATCATAATCTACCTATCATCTGATGTGTAAATCTAGGAAGAACTTACACAGCGGTCTTAGCTAATTCTAATACTTTTTTTTTTACATTTTTCTGCTGATAGTTTTCTGTCTGTATCCATACATGGATTTGCTCGACTAGAGTATAACCACATTCACAAAGAAAAACGACGCCTGAGCGCGCTTCGTTCGATGAACTGGAGCTAGAGGCCCAAACCGTACCTTAACTATTAATCTGTGCCTTATCGTAGATAGGAGGCCACCGAAGGAAAAGACCGCGTTCCTGTGACCCACCCGCACGGCGTCCAGAGCTACATAGGGCGTGACTTCGGGGTCGTGCACCGCTACTCCTGTCGCCCGGACGGATTAGCAGGGCGTGACAGCCCCGTAGCCCGCCGCCAAAAATAAAGGTAGATAGATTAAGTATACATAGGTCTTTACTGTATTCCTGGCATTAGGAAATTCCATTAGGAAGACTATATCTACCATTAGGCATAAACAGCATAAATATATTACAGTAAGTACAAATTCAATATTAAATTAAAGTTAGTCCAAGTGTGACCTCGTTGGGATGTTGATTTAAGTTTGATTATTGAAAATATAAAACGTATGCAAATGTTTGTACATCAATCAGAACGTGAGTAATGTTCGAGTGAACGAGTTCTATTCCCCGTCACACAATGGTGTTGTTGGTCGCGCGGCCGGGCGCACACAATGGTGGCGCACTGGCGCGGGCGTGACGTGCACATCACTTACAACTAATTGTTAAACAGAAGGTCACTAGGTCGTTAGAATTAGATTCGTTTTCTTTAGAACCGATCAGTTGAAAATAAAAGGATATAACGGACCTGTTACGGACAGACTTACGTCGTACTAACAATACATTGCACGCGGATGTCGTAAACGACGTCTCAACGTTCATCATTTCAATTCTTCGCCTTCCACAGCTGGACGTAGGTCTCTCAGAAATATGTGGTATAGTGTAGTGATGGTGCAGTGATCGACGCTTGGTCGTTGGGTTGGCGATAGCACTGAAGTGGTATGCCTTTTTTAAAAGTAGAGAGTTGTTTGTTGTCTACTCATCTTGTGAGGCTCTCACCTGATTTTTACGACTGTCACGGGCAAGTTATGGGGTCCCGACAAAGGTATACTTATCCCATTGCCACAGGGATGAAACTAATATAACGTTGGTAAAAGAGGAATCAGGTATATGATATGTGATAAACTTGATATGAACCTCTATACCAACATGTGTCACCAACGTGCTATATCAGGCTAATATTCCTTTGTCCTCCATGTTTTGTTTATAGTTTTTGCTATGTGCTGGCGGTTACGAGTTCTACTAATCCTTATAATGGTCATAGGTGTCGTATAAGACGACTAACAGCTAATATCGACCTGGGCCAACTCTATCTTATACCGTTTGGTCAGTAATTACATTCCCAAGGAGGGTTGACGTCAGACAGGCGGCCGGTCATAAAACTATTGCCAATAAATATTTACAATATATACGACCATATATACTGCGTCCTCCGCAAGTGATTCAAATGGGAGGATTTACTTGCTTTAACGTTTGCTACATGTTATATTCCGTCTCTCCAGACTGGTCACCGAAATCAAGTAATCGGTATCAGTGATCAGTCCGATGACGACAGGGTCGGTCAGTCGTACTCTGATCAAAAAAAATCTTAAACGTCTTTTAAAATAAAACTAGTTTTATCAATTCTATCGCGTTTGTGTTTGATTTTTAATTGCCCGACGCGCAACGGCTCTAACAGTTTACAGCGCTCGTGGTCACGAGGGACTGATGACCACACCCTTGTATTAAATTTCAACATTTAAATTTTATAAATTCAGTCTCCCACCTATCCACCAAACTATCAACGCTCACTGTTGGACATAGATCCCCTCCACAGATGGAGGATAACGTCATAAACGCCAAGCTTCAACAACCTATTTGAAGTTTATAGTCATCTGGGGAGGACCAAGGGGGTGACCCTTGGTCCTCCCCAGATCAGATTTTACGACTCCCATGATAAAGTGAGAGGTGATGATACATTATATTTTTAAGCCATCATCACAAAGAAACCACTGTGTACTGGTTATAAAGTATTCAGTTTTAATTAAATAAACACGTAAAGTGGTACAAATCGATCTGTAAACACTAATAATCATGATTAACGCGCAAATCTCAAGGTCTCCAGTCGAATTACTCAGCGGCTCCTGCTCGGTGACCGCGAGCTTCCTTCCACGTACACACGTATACAGTGTTGCAACGTGCTGAGCGGTTCCCACAGCAGTGACGTCACCGCGCCGCTCCAGCACCTAACCTTGAGACCGCACTAACACTATTAATTACCAACAAACGAACCATTAACGCGAGGAAATCCTCCAACGCTAGAACGCAATTGAAACACCGTCAATGTGTAACTAATTGATGAACAACGCGCTCGATCAACTGTTGAGTCTGTGTGTGAGAACATCTCGATCTTAACTCGTCCTCACGTTATAATTAATTGCACAGAACTATTTACAAACCAAATGTCCAACTAAAATTTAAGACTGAACTTCTCGAGAACTCATTTGTAAAGTAAAAAATAGATTTATAAAAATATGTAAATATTTATAAACTGCCGCGTGGCTCCATTGGCACGAGTCTGCCTAGTACGAACGTGTATATGTATATATGTTATTGAGATTTTGTACAAACTTACTAAACTTTTGATCAATCTCAGCAGTAAACTCGATGCTTGGAAGGCTTAGCGGCAATAGTATCGTCCACTATTACGTTGGACTAAGAATTGTGTTGCGAAATCGAAGCTCGTTTATACATCTGCTTATCTATTCGAAATTAAATGCGTGATTGTACGAAAATATGTTTATAAAAAGCTTGGTATCTCAAATGATAGGTCAATAAAGTTGTAAAAATAATTAATCCATCTTCACCAGTAGTGTAAAAATGCTGACTTGTGTTTTTTCCCGATATGTATATTTGGAATTTGTACTATCTGTTTGGTTAAGAACATAGAACTGCCGGGCAGTAGCGTAGCTATGCTATTGGAATTTGGAAATCATATGTAATGTACTACCGAGACAGCGTGCCACTCCGCCACTCGACGCTTTCATTCGTACATACAAATTGCAATAGCTTCAATTAGCAAGTAAGTGATACATCTGTATTCTGTTATTACAATTACTGCTCGCTCGATATTGGTATTTTGGTAAAATATTATAGCTCCTAACCTCTTCGGCAGGGAGCTGCAAAAATATCTTTTAACTTCGTCTGTTCCAGCGTGGTATAGTAACGATTATTACCGTAAAGAAACAATTTACGTTTACTTCGGTAACGAAACCATAGCGCAATTCAGTTTTCTGTACAGCGCCATCTATTGAACAAATATTAAGATAATATTTATTATGCGTTCAAGTTCCTAGGAATGTATCGACGCTAGAAAGCAAAAATGGTACCTACACTAAATGTAATACTATTTAATTTACGAGTCTAAAGTTGTTCGACAAATTTATTTTCTTAAACTTTTATTTAAACTTGTAGAGATTTTTATTTTGCGAGTTATTATCTTTATGCTGTCAAGCGTCGATGTGTATATGTTCTATATCTATATCTGCCTCTGGGGACCACTTATTACAAGCGATTGTGAGATCCCAAGTTCGACATCTGGGTTGGGCAATAAGGAATAACATGCCCTTTTTTGAAAGGTTTAACAAATAACAAACTTGAAGTGTTGAATTCTATACGACAAATGGCAATAACCTTGCTCAGTCGCATTACGAAATGTGCGTGCGTTACACACATGAGCTGATGAGCCTACCCCTTCACAGATAGCCGTGAGCTAAACCGATATTGCTATAATTAGTGTTAGGACCACGCTGTTGACAGTTCTCTGTCTGCAGGCGCGGGCCAGTCCGTCCGGGGTAGTACCACACAGCAGAAGATCAACGTATAAGCAATGGCAACGTGCTATGCGCTTCGTTCTGTGAGTGAGAAAGCCGGCAGCCCAAATCGGTGGGTTTGGGGTTTATAATGGTAGGCAGCGGTCTATCTATACCCTCGGTATAGCAAAGGTCCACGGGCAGCAATGACACTTACCATCAGGTGTGCCGCTTGTTCGTCTGCCACCATAAGCAATAAAAGTTATTTTAAGTACATATGTAAATTTGACATGATATTACAAATAATTATTTAAGCATATATGACTGCACTGATGGGCCGCGCCAGTGACATGGGGTTGATTCCCGCGTAGGACAATACTTTGTGCGACACACAAAATATTGTTCTGACACTTCCGAGTGTGATGTAATTTGTTTGCGTTAATTACATGTTTATAAAGTCACCGCAAGGTAAGGATTTCTTAGCGCAGGTTGGTGTTTAAAAAAAATTAAAAATAAAATAACTTATGAAATGTTTTTTTATTCAAAGAATATTGAGAAGATATTATTGAGTATTCCAATGTGTCTGACTGCAGCTATATAGCATTATATAGAACACTTTGAACTGTTTTCTTTTTTTTTGTGATTGCTTATGGTGGCAAACGAGCAAGCAGCACACCTGATAGTAAGTGTTTCTGCCACCCATGGACCTTTGCAATACCAAGGGCCGCTGCCTACCAATACAACCTCCAAGCCCACCCAGTTGGGCTGCTGGCTCTCTCAACATAAGTACATACATAGTACCTATTAATTATTTTATATAATAGTAATTGAATCATTATGTATTGTAATTAAACTTGAATTGATGATATTGTTATTTGCGTTATTGTTGTTGTGTGGTTATTGTTTTATTTTTGGTTATAGCTATTATTGTCATTAGTGGTAATTATATATGGTCCGAAATAAACCATTATTATAACAATACCTATTTATAAAATACCCTTTTTGAACGGATTTACTTCGGATCACTTTAAAGTTTTATTTCGAGTACTCCACACGTATGTAGTAGTCAACAATCCCTGGCTCTATGTCGTTAAGCCACCAACGCCATCTATCGTTAGTGTGTATACAACATACGGTCTCGCGGCAAACGTTACAATAACATTTTAATTTATATAAATGACTACTAATAAACAGCCTGTCTAGGTATCTAGTTGTTGAGTAGAACGATGATAGTATCCTTGTTTAATGACGTGTTAAAAATATGTACAATCAGTATGTGAGCACCCTCTACTGTCCGGGAGACGGAGAGAAACAACCGGCTGAGGAATCACCAGAAAAACGGGCAGCGGTACTTTGCTGATTAATTTATAATAACAAACTGCGATCGCCAATCGTATCTGTTTAGCGTGGCGATTATGTCATTGCACCCAATGGATAGTCCTGTGTCTTCTTTTGACGGACGGGTGGATTGTTATTTATAAGTTGTGTATAGAAAATTAAGTGAGAAATGGCAAAGATGTTTTATTTTCTTTATAAAGTCTTATCTCGGTCTGGTGACGGAGTAAAACTACAAGTCACCACTCCTTTAGGTGCCTATGTCATAAAAGTCTATTAAGGTTTATAATATCCAGTTAACATTTTTTGAAGAGAAGGAAAACTTGAAATAAAACCCCATATTAAGCCATCTGACTAACGTAGTTAGGCCCTCTCATTTTGGACGAGACTCGGGCCTAGAAGTTACCGGTGTGTGAGCTGAGATGACGATGAAGTTAAGTGTGGCAGGTAAACTAATAACCATTTAATTATTGTGCCGATTTACGTTCCATTGTCGCGGCCAATAAGACAAATATTAGTAAGTTTTATTTGTTCATTTTTCCTTCTCTTTTTTTTAAAGCATATGGTGGCATACGAGTAAGCAGCACACCTGATGGTATCTAAGTGTTAGATGATCACGGACATTTGCAATACCAACAATAGGTACAGCTAGGCCTACCAACCAAGACCCACCTTAAAATTGAGCTGCCGGCCCGAACGAAGTGCTTAGACATCAATTTTCTGCGAAAATGTGGTAAGTACTAGTCCGGATGAATCGGCCCACGGCTATAGACAGAATCTGTCAACAGTGTAGCTCTATTACTAAAATCTATTGCAGTATCTGTTTGGTCTGCGAACTGTTTGAAGAAACCTACGTGTATGAAAGTTGTTGACGTTGCATCACATCTATTACAGTCTCCACGCGGATGTAATTCAGTTGCCAATGTGTACTGTATACCGTGTACGCACACACACACATACACAATGACAACGAGCCGTTTGATTGACAAGTGAAAGTATTTGCATTATATTCAAATTGTTACTTTCTAATAACATCAAATGTATTAACTATAAAGTACATACATACATACATGTGTAGCAGTTAACAATTGTTACAATATCACCGGTGTTATACTTATTTATTAATCTGTGGTTATACCATCTGTGGAAACTGTACGTATACGTTTTTTGCAGTCAAACTTTTTAAAACTAACTTTTTGTTTGACTTTGATATAAACACTGTATGTATTTTTTTACACCATCACAAAGCAGAGGTTTCAACAAACAAGAATCCCACCAACTTAAAAATATAGATATTTTGACTTGAGGCTTTTCGATTGAAAATTAGAATACTTTTTCGATATTTACTCAAAATAACGTGAAAAATAAATATGCTAGATTAAAAAAAAATGTGTATATGGAACATAAAACGTAATTTTAACCAAATTGCATTAGCAATTTTTGTTTTGTAAAAGTTAAAAATGAAAAATCTAAAAACTTAGTTATCCTACCTCAAAATTTATATGAAAAATTCAAATTTTTCATATAAATTTTGACGTTATGTGAAGAAGTGTGAATACAAAAGTTGTAGATCTTTTTATGACCTACAACTTTGCCGTTTAACTTTTTTCCATAAGACTTGTAGTTTTGCCGAAAATCGAGATAAACCATATTTTCCCCTAAAAACTTATGGCCTTCCACTTCCCGACCTCAGATCGACCGTAAATTATTTTTCCTTTCATCTTTGATATCTCTTCCTTTTCCCAATGGGTTTCATCCTACTATTATTATTCTTTTGTTACAAAAATTATTGATCCTGGTCTATTAGGTACCTAGTATAATCGATCTTGATTATTGGTCTTTTCAATTGTCGCGATGTAGAAAATAAGGACAGCGACATCTATCGAATCACCCTAAAATGTTAGTAATTTTTTTATATTCATTATAAAATAAATGGCTAACGTATCTGTTTATATATTACATTTTATTAATAATAAATATAATATTTACACTAAGAAATCTAATAAAAGGAAATCCGTGTGTCGCGGAAAACATAAAAATACGTACACAAATCACCTAGATAGGCGGTAGTGTGTCAGCTAAGTACGCGAACCTAAAAAGCAACTCACCGGCCTTGAGTATATTTACACGAACTATTTCGAGTTATCTTAGACCCCTCAATATCTTAAAATCTATAGCATCTATACGCATTTGCAATTTTGTGAGTCTTGTGAGACTATTGTAATTAGAAAATTTAAAAAAAACTTCGGAAGTTTTTTTTAAAAAGCCCCTTATTGATCACAAGATTTCCTAAAAATTTTAATAAAAGAGTGTTGATACCCAACTCACCTTTTACTCGAACACAATGCATATTATATGATATTTTTAATCAAACCCCTTTTTCCTTGACCTGGTTCCCTACATAAATAATTGAACAAAGTACAGGTAAACGGTCCCCGAGTTATCTGTAGCTATACATATTATTATATACAGCTGTGAGATTTATTAAATACTATATAACGGTAATTTATTATTAAGGTTATTTAGTTTAAAGAAAGGTGCTAATATTTATTTCACAAAAATATATTATGTTACTTGTTGCCTAATGATAATGTGACTTAGAAAGTCTGTTGTCTAGTATGTCATTGGCAGAGATCTAGTCAAATATGCGTGCGAATACTGTCTTCATTCGAATAAGTATCTCGGTATTAAACAATGTTTTTTTTAAACGACACCCAGAACTAAATAACTAATGGTTGTATTGTGGTGGGACTTTACAAACATATAATTAACGGACACAAATAACAGACACAGAACAATAATTTATGGACCACACAAAGTATATTGTCTTGTGTGACAATCGGTAGCTTGACTACTGTGCCATCTGTGTAGTACATAACTTAGTGACTAGCTCCCCTGGTGCCTGGCGTTCCCTTAGCCCACCCTCAGTAATACGTGACGACTTATTGTACTTTCAATTGGTCACCACACGGACACATCGATTACATCATCATATCTGGTATAAAGGACAGCAAACTATTTTAAAGTATTTTCTTAAATATTAAAGTAAGTACCTAAGTATATTGTTACAACTGGTGGACTGAGTGATCAATGCCGAGCCATAACTACTGTAGGTAAATGTAATGAAATGTAGTGGAAAGGTTTGTTTAGAAAAATCTTTATTTTTACTAGAAAATAAAACAAACACGTAAATACAATAATGACTGCCTATTTGACATTGTCATTGGAGTGGAATTGATATCATCGCGCCGTGGAACGAATCTAAACGAACTTGAAGTATTTAATATAGAGATTCTCCCGTGTCCTCTCGCAGCGCTATATCCTCCCCTCCACACACACACACGTCACCATCACCCCCTCCGAGTACGTGATCAAATAACACATCCCCGTCTTGTGAAAACATACGCTATTGAACCTATTAAAGTACGTCATATATATAAATATACGACATCTTATTGAATTATTTTGACCTAAACACTTATTCGTGAACGAATAATGATTACCATACGTGTGATTTAAACTCGGATATATTGATAATCCATTCCAACCGTCTTACAGTTTAAACCAGTGTGAAAAACTTTTCACACTGGCACGTTTGGAATGCATATGTAATTACATAATTATGATAACCAAATTTTGACTCTCAAGTCTGCCTCAACTCTCGACTCCCAAGAACGATAACCGTTTTTCGTTCATAAATAAGTAATACTAAGTCTCAATATTTTACTATTACACACACAAGTATTACCATTCCAAATACTCGATATGACGTCTGTATACTACATATTTTATACTTTTCTGATACTCCATTTGTTTTGTTGTTGTAACGATTTTCACGGGCAAGTGAGTGGTGGCGAAACTTTATATTCTTAAAACGTCATAAGTAATAACAATTCGCGATTAAAGTAACGATTGCTCTATGAAAACTCGAAATAAAACCTTATACTAGCCCGCCTAACCAGCGTAATATAGTAAATTAATTGGTCTCATTTTGAAGGAAGGTCGAGCCCAGTATTAGAACGTATACTGAGCTAAGGACATGATTATGTGCTCTTCTCCCGTACCTACTATACGTACCAACCCACACTCACGTAATTAGTAAAGTTGTTGGAAAGAATTTCAAAAGGATATACGTTGAAGTCCAACGTATTGTAATAATTTTTCAGTCACTAATTAGTTTTTAACTTAATACTATAACTACTAGTTAGTTACCAGCCCGTGTGTTAGCGGGCGTGGAACGTGGGCTCGCCGTTGTTAGAGCGGAGGTTAGTGAGTTTAGTGACATACCTATATGGTATACTCGTATATCTTATTCGTTCACAGTTTGAATGTACAATGTATTATTTAATACATGACTGGGAAGGGTTTCTTATTACAAGTGTACTTCTTAGCAAAGCGCACCCTGAATGCCCTTCAAACTAGGGTTGGCGAATTTATTTTAGTATATAATACGCATATTTTATTGAAGATATTAGATATGATACATCTGCTTTGTATAGAGTACCGAACATATAGTATTAATCTGCCTACGACAGAAAAAAATCCAAACAAATAATTAAAATTTCTTACTCTAACTTTTGTTGTTAAATTCCATTTAAGACTGATGGCGTAATATTTAAGATACCGACCTACCGTGCCAAGCGTCGCAGATCCGATTCTCATGCAAGTCAATACTTTGTGCGATCCACAGATATTGTGTCTCGCGTCTGGATGTAATTTGTGTCTGTTAATTATATATTTGTATTCTCCCACAATACAATAATTATTTCTTTAGTGGTGGGGACATAAGAAAAAAAAATGACACAGATCTGTTTCAAGCTACTATTTTTTTATTGCTCTTGCTGGCAAAGGAGTAGACAGCACACATTATGGTAAGTGTTATTGCCGCCCATGCAACTTTGCAATAACAGAGGTAGAGCTAGGCCGCTGCCTACCAATAATCCAAAACCCACTCAGAAAGATGGGCTTGTGGTTCTCTTGTTCACCGAACCAAGCGTAGCGGCCCATTACCACTACTCAGGCGTGGATTTTCTACGAGAGGTACTAAGGACGGACCGGCCCTCGGCTGTAGACAGAGAACTGTCACCGGTGTGCTCCTACCACTATGATACTAATGATCCAATAATACAAAAATTAACTTATTATAACCTTTTTTTAATATACTATACTCTGGTTACGCCGCCCAAACCATCCGAGGCGCCGGAACGAATGATGGAACCATCAGGTGCGAGTTGAACTGATCACCGCTAAGGCACCTTCGTCTTTGGTCGTCAGCTTGTTATAGTCAAGCTTCAACTTTATATATTATTGCATAATTAATTCAAATGTACATAAACAAATATTTAAGAAATATTATCTTATTCAAAACATATACATATATGTATAGTTGTATACCAATAATAATTTATTTAATTATAACCATGTTGAACACACACATGAGGGTAACATTTTTACAGATGAAACGCAACACGAAAATGTGGGACGTTTGTGTCCCAGAAGAGGGAGAGAGCGATTAAGACCGATTGAGAGATAGTGAGAAAGGGCGAACGTAGTATGAAGCAAATAGCCATGGAGCGAGAATAAGGGGCAAGCGAGTGAGAAAGATTGAGAGAGAGAGTGAGATAGAGCGAACGTCGCATCACGCACAGTGCCATGGAGTGAAAGGTGGGAGAGAGCTAGCGAGAAACATTGACACAGAGTAAGATAGGGCGAACGTCGCATAAGGCACATAGCCATGGAGCGGGAGGAGGTAGAGAGCGAATGAGAAGGAGAGCGAGAGAGAAAGGGAGATCGAGAAAAAATACACACTATTGGTTGATGTATGTAAACAAGATTTAAAAATTAGTTTGCCAAAGATGTTTTACTTCAGATATGTGTACTTTGTACGCACGCACTTTTAATATTTTTTATATTGTATATTGCAAGGAATGGCCCATAGAGACCTGGTAGAAATATTTCATTGTTTTCTAATACAATTTAGAAAGGTGGAAATGGAGAAAATATCTTATTATTGTGAGAACGATAATAGTAGGTATATTATCGTTCTGAGCATTAAATATTGCGTAAAGTTGACAGCCCTACCGTCGCCGTCGCTCCCTCTCAAGTGTTGCGGTGAGATTTTCATAGCTGCGTGTGTATAACGGTTGAGTCCTCGTGGTTGGAGCCTCATTCCTAATGTATGAACAAATACCGCGACAACTTTTACCACTTTATTGCGAACAAAATTGGTTCAAGGAAAGATTTTATTTAGTCACTAACTGAGCCAAACCTTTCACTCGATTTATATTGGCACCCCTTAGGGCCACGAAGGCAGAGTCTTTAACCTATCTTTTGGTTTTATAAATCCCTTTAAATATTTTATATATATCGGAGAGATTGAGTGGTAAAACTTTTATCGTGAGCCATCATTAAACAATGTGAATGTTAAAATGATTACTGCAAGTATTTGCCACAGTAGCTTAATTTGTAAAGTATTTGGAATGGACTTTCAATGCACTATGAAATAAAATCCCCAATCTAATACAAAGCCATGAACGTGTATTCTTACATAATATATAAGGTAGCCAGTTAGAGTTTGTGGTAACTGATGACTTCTCAGAGAACTCTAAGGGAAGGAAAACCTTTATATAGATATACTCTAAATCTGATCATCGCAGTATAGAAGACCCATATATCTTTTCAATTTTAGAGCAGACACAAACCCAGCAAGTGGACATATAAGAGCTGAATCGGCGATGAATTCTATTCAGAATAGACTCAAGGCATGTTTTTTCTTTATTCGTATAGCTAATATTATTATTACTCAGACCAAATATATACGCCAAACGGACACCAGATTTGTCCACAATATGAACTAAATTGTATTTCTGAGTACTTTTGATGGTATAATAATGGACTGGAGAATTGTATTCTTACTACTTCACCACAAGCAACCCAATATTATTTTAATAAAGTAATATTACTTTTACGAATTTTATTACATCACACGAAGGTCCTCCCATAACCTTGAAAGTCAACAAACGCCATAAATTCCGTATACTCACGTAAACATACAAAATCATTATTCCCTCAATAATATAATAATCCAAATTGTATTCGTTGCTAAATAATCAGCTATAATATAACCTACATATAACTATCTACACTGGGCATATGTTAAGAAATTTTCCACGATATTTCCTCTACTTGTATTACATGTTTGTTATTATAACCGCGGTGCAGTTGGCCGCCGCGCGCCGCTAACCGCGAGCCTAACTGCTCCGCTATAAAACAGAAACAGATGTTGTTCTGATATCATTAGATGAAGTATTAGATATATACAACTAACTAACAGGGCGCGGCGCCGGCGCATTGCCAACTGCACAATACACATATTTTCATGGCAAATATGTATTTCTTTCTTTCTTCTACATCTATAAAGTCTTGTCAGCCGACTAAGCTCTCTGGGAGCCCGAGGTGATAATATTAAATGAGAGCCCTCCTCTTGTATTGTCCAGCCGCGGGTACAAAGTGTAAGATATAATAAGACAGCATGGGTGACGAGCAATACACCGAGTATCAGAATGTCCCTTGGAGTACGTTATAGAAAATACGGGCTCTCTGGGGCGGCCCTCGCAACGGGGTGAACGGAACTTTGTCCAGTTCAACCCCACTAAGACACAAGTTTACGCGTTGCTGTGAAGAAGGATCCGTTTATCATGGCGCCTCAGTTCCAAGGAGTAACTCTACAAATGTCCTAAAGTATTGGGATCCTTGGCGTCGAACAAAGTCCAGTTTGGGAGTCATTTGGAGGACAAAGCCAAATTGGCAAACAAAATGTTAGGCGCGCTGAGAAGGGCTAGGCGGTACTTCACGCCAAGACAACATCTTGTGGTATACAAAGCACAAGTTCGTCCTCACGTGGAGTACTACTCTCGCCTCTGGGCGGGCGCGCCTAAATACCAGCTAGACTCACTTGACTCCCTGCAAAGTCATGCTATTCGAATCGTCGGTCCCTCAACTCACGGACAGATTGAAGTCACTGGAGCGGCAGAGAGACTTTGGGTCATTTTGTATACTCTCTCTGTGTACTACTGTTGCTCTTTCACGGGGAGTGCTCTGTGGAATTGTTTGACATGGTACCATCGTACTACTCGACACCGTAGCAGGGTACATCCATTTCACCTGGAAACTTTAGTGGTAGGACCATGCTGTTGACAGTTTTCTGTCTACAGTCACGGGCGGGTTCGTCCAGGGTAGCACCACACTCTCGCAAAAGGTCGTCGTCTGAGTAAAGGCCATGTGTTATTGCGCTTCGTTCGGTGAGTGAGAGAGCCGGAAGTCCAACTGAGTGGGTTTGGGGTTTGTATTGGTAGGCCCGCTGCCTACCAGCCTACACTCTTGGACTCTTGGTATTGCAAAGCTCCATGAGCGGTAGTAACACTTACCACCAGGTGTGCTGCATGCTCGTTTGCCACCGTAAGCAATAAAAAAAAACTATACGGTCCTCGACTGTACGTTTTCTGTGATTATTTCGCCCACGTACGTGCAAGATCTGGAATGAACTACCCGCTGCTATGTTTCCCGAGCGCTATGACATATCTTTCTTCAAACAAGGTTTAACAAGAGCACTTTCTTCAAGGTAGGCACCGGCCTAGCTGTGCTCCTGGTGTTGATAAGGTCCATGTGCAGCAGAATCAGTTACCATCAGGTGTGTCGTTTGCTCGTTTCCCCCCATAGGCTATAAAAAATAGCTCTAAATATCTTTTAATTGCGTTGGGCAATGATTTACCGACGGTTCGGGAAGAAGCGTCATTGCGTGCATGCGGTTATCACACTAGCTTAAACATAAACACAGTTTACAAATTTGTTGTACAGTTTAATTGAATACGTTTACAAAAGCGCTTCGTAAATAGTTGTACAATGACAAGTCTTTACGGGACGCATGTCATTACTAGCAATATGACATGATATAGGACACATCCTCCTTGAACCATATACTAAATTAATCATCAGACTTTAGAGAGACGACCGGCCATGCATTGTGTAGATATGAGGCTTAGCCTATGTTCGTTCTGTGCACGTCCCACGCAATATATTTCGCAATATTCGTATTGAATATTTGCCAATAAAATCCCATACAATAAATAACAAACGGCGTTGCCGACAGCTCTAACTAAGCGATCGTGGCGCGGTGCACTCTATCGGACTAATCCTTTTCCATCAGTTCGGATTTATTCCAAATCAATTACGTCAGCGGCTGCAGCCCACAGCTCTCCTATATTGTACATTAAATTATATTGGCACGAACGGACGGGGCGAGAGCGGGAGTTATACGCCAGTAGACTATTAGTTGCTAATGTGAAGCCAGAAGACTGCACATTAGATTAATGGATTGTGTGAAATAAGATATATAGCGTGAGCATAGAGATAACAATTGCAGAAATATGTGGAATAGAAATACATATTGATATATCGCGTTGTCTCTAACGGATAAGTGGGAGGTGATTACAATGATGGTGATGATTAAACTATATTACTAATTGAATATCGTCATACATGTGACTAGATACTACGATATTTTAAACACTCTTGAACCACAGCAAGGCAACAATTGGATTTAAAGTTGCCGGATTGTTTATCAGTCCATCGGGTTAATTTTCACTTTATAATCGTTATGTGAGATTTCTAGTTCAGTCGATATCTGTGTCACTATGTAGGACGGGAGCATTGGGAGTACTTTTATTTTACGTTATAGCATCACAACCTGTCTAAATACCGGGGATGACTGAAGTAACGCCTCAAAACGCTCCGCGTTTTTCTTCTCCGCTTTTGCCACTGAAACTGATTCAATAACTTTTGAATACCTGCGCCTAACAATGTCTCGGCAATTCATCGTCTACTCGATTGTCTATATGTATAGAGTGCTGTTTTACGAAAAGAAAGAGGAGACCATATTAATCTTTTATTCATCACCGTATCCATCCATATACCTATGTTCTTTATTACGTTATAAGTACTTTAATATACCATAAACATAATTGCTGAAAGATATAGAGTAGATATAATAATATAACAGTAAACTCTTACAATTGAAATATATTTGCATTAACACGAACCCTTTAACAATAACTAAATGAGTTGATTCTGTCATTGTGATATATTAAATTTTATACATAGGTATGTGATAAACATACTAATTTTATGCGAGTTTTACACAATGTGTATCTACATACATACATACATATCATCACGCTATACGCCGTTTCAGGGTAGGCAGAGAGAACAGAGTGCCAGAGAACTGTATCCTGGCATACTTCACTCGCTTCCTCAACATTCATAATTCTCTTCATACACGCTCGCCGGTTTCGGAGACTCTTCACTCCACCTTCCTTCAGTACATGACCGATCTGGTCTAGGTACCTACATCCTTCCACTTTCGCATTGTATATCTTCCTAACCAGACGTTCGTTCGGCATTCTTTCCACATGTCCGAACCATCGGAGCATTCCCTTTCGCATCTTTACACCAATACTCTCTTTCATACCTACTCGCTCTCTTACGTCGCCGTTACGAATGCGGTCGGTCAGCCTAACTCCACAGATTTTCTGCAGAGATCGCATTTCGACCGCATTAATTTAACTTTCATACTCTTTTCTGCATACCCAACTCTCGCTTCCATACAGTAATGTTGGGACAAACACTGTGTTATGTATTGCTACATGTGCCTTCTGGCTGAGGTGGTGGCTGCCGAGAAGTTGCCCCAACGCTCCGTTCACTCTATTTCCCGCATTCACTCTTCGCTCTATATCAGTGGTGTACCTTCCATCTCTGCTAAATCCACATCCAAGATATACAGATTCATCCACTTGCTCTAGTACATCATTACCTATTGTTACTCTTACATCTGTTCTGGCTTCATCTCTTTCAAAGACCATTATTTTGGTTTTGCTCACATTCACGCGTAGACACCCCTTTCTTACAATCTTCTGTCATTGTGTCGACTAGGGTCTGCAGGTCAGTCGGTGACTGTGCCATCAGGACTGCATTATCTGCATAGAGCAGAGCAGTGACCACTGAGTCGCCCATCTGGACTCCCACATTCATATCGTTCAACCTTTGGAGACATTTATCCAGATATATGATAAACAGCCTGGTTGACAGAACGCACCCCTGCTTAACGCCGATATTGACGTAAAACCAAGGTGCCATTCCATCATCCAGCCGCACACAGGCTCTACAGCCCATGTAACTGGACTGCACAGCCTGTAGCAGTTTACCGTTAATACCATACTCCGGTAAAATGTCCCAAAGTTCCTTTCGTACAACCGTGTCAAATGCTCTCTACAGATCCACAAAACTGCAGAAAACCCTCTGGCCTAGAGCCAGATACTTCTCCACAATGTTGCGCAGAGAGAACACTTGATCTATGCATCCCCTTCCACTCCTGAAACCTCCTTGTGTCTCACACAGTAAACCATCGGACACCATCCTCATTCTCCTTATGTATCTAATAAAACTATATATATTTCTTGATGTTTGTATTTGGGGAGAACTGCATTTTCGTTACCATGAATGCTGCATAGTGCACGAAACGTCGGAAAAATATAAAACAAATAAAAATAAAAACTACTTATGGTGTGTCGCAGAGATAGACCATAGAGGTGATAGTGTATTACAATTAAATATTTTAATTATTACATCAAACAATTCAGTACAGCATATATTGTATTTATCATTTATTTATTTATATAAAATTATATGGCCTCCCCGCGAGAATGCCATCTATAACGGTCCTGTGCCACCTGCATCCAACGCTTTCCTGCGACCTTGATGAGGTCATCAGTCCACCGAGTGCGGGGTCGTCCTACGCTGCGTCGTCCGATTCGTGGTCGCACTCGAGAACCTTTTTTCCCCAACGGTTGTCGGTTCGTCGAGCGATGTGGCCTGCCCATTGCCACTTCAACGTGCTATTTTTTTTTTCTTTCCGCAATGGTCCACCACCATGGATGTGGTCGCGCCCCGGCAAAACGCCCGGGGCGACAGAAGAGGCGGCGCGCAACCACATGGACCCACCCTGCAAACACCTCTCTTCGCCGTGCGAGCGGGCCACCAGTACCCGATCTTTGACTTCGGTGGTCCGCCCGGTGGTACACCCTTGCGGGTTCCTCTCTTGTCGATGCCCCGACAGCTTTCGCCGTCAGGGCGTCGTCCCCAAGCGGTGGCCTCACGTCAGGTGACCGGACAATTCCCCGGTCCGATCACCCAAAGCCTCGGTTAGGGCGGCACCAGGCGCAGATACTCGCGCCTGCGTCGTCCCAGCCGCTGGCGGCAGCCCGGGTCCCGGGAATCTACCCGGACCCGTTCCGCGGCCTCCTTCTGCGACCGCGTCCCAATTCCTGGCGCTGTCGACCATCGCCTTCGCGACAGCCGGCAGCGTCAGGTCGGCACCGATAACAGCGACGAGGACATAGCGTTGCCGGGCCCAGGTCACGCCGACCTCCAGCGTGTGTTGCGCCGTGTCCTCGTCACTGCCGCACTGGTGGCAGGACGGAGTCCACTCCCTCCTTACGATCTTGTACAGGTATTTGCCGAAGCACCCGTGCCCCGACAACACCTGCACCAACCGGAAAGAGAGGACTCCGTGCCGCCGCTCCATCCACTCCGTCAATACGCGCCGGAGAGCCTCTACGGTAAGAACACCGTGCCTAGGCCTCTCCAGCCGCCCAGCGAGCGATGACGTCTCGGCGGGCGTCCTCGCGCCAGGTGGCTATCTCGCTAAGCGATGGGGAGCCACCTGCACCACTTCAACGTGCTAATTCTTCGGGCTATGTTGGTTACACCCGTTCTTCTACGGATTGCCGTATTTCGGATTTTATCACGTAGAGAAAAACCGAGCATAGCCCTCTCCATAGCACGCTGAGCTATTATTATAACATTATCTTCCTCGAGAGGTCAACAGTGGACATCGATGGACGAATAGATCAAATACCTAATTGATTGAATCAAGTAATAGATACATGGCGAAAATTCATTAGTCCTTCGTGCCTCATTCAGAGGAGAAACATGTGTCAAATTAATATTTGTTATATTGCGGTAAATTGTACGCTTGCTGAAGTCCTGGAGGTTACTCATTATATAGGAGTGAAAAGTTCCCTTATATCATATTCGATCATCATATTAATCAAATAGTGAATCCACTCTCCTATCCCCCGTTTCAAAATGCGGATGGATGAATACTGCAATAATAATTTAACTTCAACAACTGTGTTACAAGTCACAAGCGCATGACGTGTCAGGGCTTGAACCACCTCAATCGTATAATGACGTAACTGGCGTGTAACACAAACGAATACCGACTATTACATGTACTATGAAAGTCATTTTTGTGCGTTATTCTGATAGGATAGGATACTGATGTGTATTCTTACTCCAGAATACACATCACTATCCCTTTCCTATGGGTGTCGGAAGAGGCGGCGGGATGTGTCTAGCCGATAAGATCACACACAAATGTGTGTGATCACTTAAATAAGTGAAGGAAAAGTGTAACCCATTACCAACCCCTCCGATTACTATGTTAGTAAAAGTAAAGTAAAAAATAAATAAAAATAAAGGACACGCAGATCAATCAATAATTTTAAGGGACTGCTTAAATAATAAAAAACAAAAATAAAATTTAAGTCCACGCAATATTTACTATTATAAAAAATATATAAAAGGGGTGAATTTCAATAAGTCACGCAGATCAATTAAGTGACTATTTTAAGAACTGTATATGTAAACATGTATGTAAATAGCATAATCACAAAATTAAGATCAGGTCCACGGCTTGAGTACTTATAAAAAAGACTATTATTGGGTTACAACAAAAGGCCACGCAAAAATAATAGTCGATGTATTTAACTCGTGCAGTACAAAAATGTAATGTGGCTATACAGTTATAAAACTATAATTGATTTTCAGAAAAAAACTATGCAAATTTACAAAAATATTAATAGCGATATGTTGTTATACCGTTACTTATTCAGTAATAGGCACGCGAAAATAATAATCAATATATTTGGTTCTAGTATCATTCATATTTGCTTACTATTAAGTTCAACGAGCTTGAAATCAGGTCTTAGGCTAATACGCTACTTGTCTCATTGCTACGCGATTAGCAATAAGAAAATTGATTGAATAAATGAATAAATAAATAAATACTTACGATTTGAATATAAATGTATTCAAAATAAAAAAAGGTGACATAGTTTAAACAGCGTAAAAATATTAAACCTCTATTATTTTGGCAACCATTGAGGAATTGCTGCATGGGCATTGCTGAAAATTATAGCCAGTTTTGGCTCACCAAATATTACCTGAATGACCTTTTATAACAATATTAAAATTAAAACCATGACAAAAAGGTAGCCCGGTAATAATCAGGACCGTACATATGAAAATAGGTAGTTCTATAAAAAACTAGAACGGTATCTACAAAACAAACATATTATCTGTTTATGGATAGTTATCAACATCAATTTATTTAAACTGTAAGGGTTGAGCTAAAGAGTGGAAATAAAAAAAAATAAGAAAGATAAGGAGATAGGTAGCTTACAATTTTCTTTCTAAACAACTATGAACCATTAAAATAATTGTAAAGGAATAAGTTATTCAAGGCAATAAGAGTAAATATTTCTAAGAAAATAGAAATGCAAGCAGTGAAATGTGACGTAATTTATAAATAGTATCTACAGCTATCTACCATCTTTATGGGTGAGTGATAGCTTTGAATATAACCTATGGTAATGGATAAGGGGATAGTACATTTTGTGTTCAAAGCTACCACTTAGATTATTATGAAATGCACTTGGATTAGGAGTTTGAAATTAAGTTCTATGTCAAGGATAACCTGGACACAACTAGTAAAACTGATTTATAGTACATTCATTATAGATGGTACTTATATTCATAGAATCAAACTTATTTTGAGCAGTACAATGCTAATAATGCAGAAAATGGAATTTACGTCTATAATATTTTAATAAGGACCTGAACTAGTATTTTATGTTATTATTAAAAAAAAAAAAAAAAAAAAAACAATAGGTACGTCTACTGATTGGATGGCAAATGTATCAGTATTGTTCATTTATACATCCAATTGCAGTGATATTATACTCTTAAAATTACCTATCTGTTGTATTTAACTTCAGATTTCCAAGTGTGTTTTATGAAGTCAACATAGTCATTTGTAATATAAGGATAATTCTTATGGTAATATGAATACTTATAATATTTGACTATAAATTTACAAGTACGTAGAAATGTGTAATGAATAACTTAAATATGATAAAAAATCCATCTCCATTTAGTTAGAAATGGTAGACGTCCATTAAATTGGAGGTGAGAGCCGTCCATTAAATTGGAGGTGAGAGCCGTCCATTAAATTGGAGGTGAGAGCCGTCCATTAAATTGGAGGTGAGAGCCGTCCATTAAATTGGAGGTGAGAGCCGTCCATTAAATTGGAGGTGAGAGCCGTCCATTAAATTGGAGGTGAGAGCCGTCCATTAAATTAGAGGTGAGAGCCGTCCATTAAATTGGAGGTGAGAGCCGTCCATTAAATTGGAGGTGAGAGTCGTCCATTAAATTGGAGATGAGAGCCGTCCATTCAATTGGAGTTGAAAGATATCCATTCAATTGGAGGTGAAAGACATCCATTCAATTGGAGGTGAAAGACATCCATTCAATTGGAGGTGAAAGACATCCATTCAATTGGAGGTGAAAGACATCCATTCAATTGGAGGTGAAAGACATCCATTCAATTGGAGGTGAAAGACATCCATTCAATTGGAGGTGAAAGACATCCGTTCAATTGGAGGTGAAAGACATCCATTCAATTGGAGGTGAAAGACATCCATTCAATTGGAGGTGAAAGACATCCATTCAATTGGAGGTGGAAGACATCCATTCAATTGGAGGTGGAAGACATCCATTCAATTGGAGGTGAAAGACATCCATTCAATTGGAGGTGAAAGACATCCATTCAATTGGAGGTGAAAGACATCCATTCAATTGGAGGTGAAAGACATCCATTCAATTGGAGGTGAAAGACATCCATTCAATTGGAGGTGATAGACATCCATTCAATTGGAGGTGATAGACATCCATTCAATTGGAGGTGATAGACATCCATTCAATTAGAGGTGAAAGACATCCATTCAATTGGAGGTGAAAGACATCCATTCGATTGGAAGTAATAGGTTAAGGATCTTATATTATCTATCAGCCGATCCGGCAAGCTTCGTTCCGCCTAGCAGTTTGTGAATGAACGGATTTAGATGGATTCGGGATTGTAAGGGTGGTTCTTATGATAATAAATATAAAACATATAGAAATTTGGAAAAACAAAGTGGTAGTGACGTGCTAACGAGACGAAGAGGCGTCTTGATATATGCTCATTTTTCCTTTTGTTAACAGACGCAGAAACGTTTCTTCTTGCACGTCGGAAATTATCTAGTTCTTGATCTGTAGGATCTGCTTGACGATCTCGTATTATTACCCTAGCCATTTCAGGGGCAGCCTCATTTTACTTTTGGATTCGGAGGCGCAGACTCGCGATTTACTGGCGCGACGCTCTTCCCATGCGGTGTCTCCGTCTTCTTCTTCTATGTTTTCATTCGCGATGTTTCGAGTCTTAATTGCGTTGCCGCTTTGTCGGGAAGGAGTGGATCTTCTTGGTCAGGGCTTTGTTGATAATGGTTTCCACGCAGTAAGATTCGTTGTAATGACGCTCATGGGAACTGGTGGCGCTTGGAGTTCGCATTCGAAAAAACATCGATGGGTCGAATTTGGTTTCAAAGTCATATGGTATTTTCGGAACAAAATAAAAAGGACATCATTGCGCAGGCTGTTGGTTGCGTTTTGTTGTACTATGAGGAAGACAATGTTGGACTGACTGATGTTTTAATTGATGATTTTCTCTGACCTTGATGAGAAATTTTGTGTTTTTTCTTATCATATTTTAACATAATATGTTGTCCTGTTCCCGACGAGGGCAAGACCGGGAATGGAGATATTCTGGGGTTGGTTATGGGTGGTGAGACTAGAGCGACTTTGTTTTATATATATATAGATTTTGTGCATCTAATTATGGGACTGAGACATATTTCACGGCGCTGGAGTACAGTCTGGTGTCCTGGATTCAGTTCCTACGAGTGATGGTCCATTGTGTGGTCCGGAGAGAATGTGGTATGTATAACAGATGTGGTACGTATCTCTCACACAGACTTCTAATTGTAAACTAATAAGGAAAAGGACACTTAGTAAAATGGAGGATAGCGGACCAAGCCAGGCGTCATACGTCTTTACATTACGTGCAACGTGGTAATTCTAAAGATCCATTTCCTACTGATACTATTATCAACCAATCTATTAACCATAGTAAAGACATGTGCCATCAGAGACAACAACCATCGCAACTACCGTTTCAACCATCGGACAAGATTAATCAGTTTCTTTCGCAGCAAATTTAATTTTGAATGGCATATCGATTTCAATTTAAAGTTTGAAAGTAAAGTTAGATTCTAAGTAACAAAAGTAACGTAACTGATGTGTATTCTTACTCCAGAATACACATCACTATCCCTTTCCTATGGGTGTCGGAAGAGGCGGCGGGATGTGTCTAGCCGATAAGATCACACACAAATGTGTGTGATCACTTAAATAAGTGAAGGAAAAGTGTAACCCATTACCAACCCCTCCGATTACTATGTTAGTTGCACATATAGATATGATTTTAAGATTCCTTTATGATGTTCGTTGATACAGAGGTAAGGCGACGAGTCGGAGGCCCAAAATGCCATCTAACGCTAGGCAGTCTGGCTGTGCTTCTGGTACTACACAAATCTATGTGCGATAATTATCACTTACCATCAAGTAGACTTCTGGTTGGCCACTAAGTACAAAATATTTTTCATATAATATACGTAATAATTTCATGTATACTCTCTGTAGTGTATACGCACAGCATAATATTATAATTACACGTTCAACTTCCACAAGTCTTACACGACCGTTCACCACGACCCGCAACGCACAAATGCCTCGCGACAAGTCTCTATCAAGCTTTTATACCCACATATTATTCGATCTACCCACATTCGAAATTATATTAATTATACATACACTACATCTCCCCCTTGTTGTTATTTTTTTTTTTTTTTTGTCAAATTCTTAATTAACGAACAAGTAGACATACTGTTTAAACACGTTACTTTTGTTACTTAGAATCTAACTTTACTTTCAAACTTTAAATTGAAATCGATATGCCATTCAAAATTAAATTTGCTGCGAAAGAAACTGATTAATCTTCTCCGATGGTTGAAACGGTAGTTGCGATGGTTGTTGTCTCTGATGGCACATGTCTTTACTATGGTTAATAGATTGGTTGATAATAGTATCAGTAGGAAATGGATCTTTAGAATTACCACGTTGCACGTAATGTAAAGACGTATGACGCCTGGCTTGGTCCGCTATCCTCCATTTTACTAAGTGTCCTTTTCCTTATTAGTTTACAATTAGAAGTCTGTGTGAGAGATACGTACCACATCTGTTATACATACCACATTCTCTCCGGACCACACAATGGACCATCACTCGTAGGAACTGAATCCAGGACACCAGACTGTACTCCAGCGCCGTGAAATATGTCTCAGTCCCATAATTAGATGCACAAAATCTATATATATATAAAACAAAGTCGCTCTAGTCTCACCACCCATAACCAACCCCAGAATATCTCCATTCCCGGTCTTGCCCTCGTCGGGAACAGGACAACATATTATGTTAAAATATGATAAGAAAAAACACAAAATTTCTCATCAAGGTCAGAGAAAATCATCAATTAAAACATCAGTCAGTCCAACATTGTCTTCCTCATAGTACAACAAAACGCAACCAACAGCCTGCGCAATGATGTCCTTTTTATTTTGTTCCGAAAATACCATATGACTTTGAAACCAAATTCGACCCATCGATGTTTTTTCGAATGCGAACTCCAAGCGCCACCAGTTCCCATGAGCGTCATTACAACGAATCTTACTGCGTGGAAACCATTATCAACAAAGCCCTGACCAAGAAGATCCACTCCTTCCCGACAAAGCGGCAACGCAATTAAGACTCGAAACATCGCGAATGAAAACATAGAAGAAGAAGACGGAGACACCGCATGGGAAGAGCGTCGCGCCAGTAAATCGCGAGTCTGCGCCTCCGAATCCAAAAGTAAAATGAGGCTGCCCCTGAAATGGCTAGGGTAATAATACGAGATCGTCAAGCAGATCCTACAGATCAAGAACTAGATAATTTCCGACGTGCAAGAAGAAACGTTTCTGCGTCTGTTAACAAAAGGAAAAATGAGCATATATCAAGACGCCTCTTCGTCTCGTTAGCACGTCACTACCACTTTGTTTTTCCAAATTTCTATATGTTTTATATTTATTATCATAAGAACCACCCTTACAATCCCGAATCCATCTAAATCCGTTCATTCACAAACTGCTAGGCGGAACGAAGCTTGCCGGATCGGCTGATAGATAATATAAGATCCTTAACCTATTACTTCCAATCGAATGGATGTCTTTCACCTCCAATTGAATGGATGTCTTTCACCTCTAATTGAATGGATGTCTATCACCTCCAATTGAATGGATGTCTATCACCTCCAATTGAATGGATGTCTATCACCTCCAATTGAATGGATGTCTTTCACCTCCAATTGAATGGATGTCTTTCACCTCCAATTGAATGGATGTCTTTCACCTCCAATTGAATGGATGTCTTTCACCTCCAATTGAATGGATGTCTTTCACCTCCAATTGAATGGATGTCTTCCACCTCCAATTGAATGGATGTCTTCCACCTCCAATTGAATGGATGTCTTTCACCTCCAATTGAATGGATGTCTTTCACCTCCAATTGAATGGATGTCTTTCACCTCCAATTGAACGGATGTCTTTCACCTCCAATCGAATGGATGTCTTTCACCTCCAATTGAATGGATGTCTTTCACCTCCAATTGAATGGATGTCTTTCACCTCCAATTGAATGGATGTCTTTCACCTCCAATTGAATGGATGTCTTTCACCTCCAATTGAATGGATGTCTTTCACCTCCAATTGAATGGATATCTTTCAACTCCAATTGAATGGACGGCTCTCATCTCCAATTTAATGGACGACTCTCACCTCCAATTTAATGGACGGCTCTCACCTCCAATTTAATGGACGGCTCTCACCTCTAATTTAATGGACGGCTCTCACCTCCAATTTAATGGACGGCTCTCACCTCCAATTTAATGGACGGCTCTCACCTCCAATTTAATGGACGGCTCTCACCTCCAATTTAATGGACGGCTCTCACCTCCAATTTAATGGACGGCTCTCACCTCCAATTTAATGGACGGCTCTCACCTCCAATTTAATGGACGTCTACCATTTCTAACTAAATGGAGATGGATTTTTTATCATATTTAAGTTATTCATTACACATTTCTACGTACTTGTAAATTTATAGTCAAATATTATAAGTATTCATATTACCATAAGAATTATCCTTATATTACAAATGACTATGTTGACTTCATAAAACACACTTGGAAATCTGAAGTTAAATACAACAGATAGGTAATTTTAAGAGTATAATATCACTGCAATTGGATGTATAAATGAACAATACTGATACATTTGCCATCCAATCAGTAGACGTACCTATTGTTTTTTTTTTTTTTTTTTTTTTTAATAATAACATAAAATACTAGTTCAGGTCCTTATTAAAATATTATAGACGTAAATTCCATTTTCTGCATTATTAGCATTGTACTGCTCAAAATAAGTTTGATTCTATGAATATAAGTACCATCTATAATGAATGTACTATAAATCAGTTTTACTAGTTGTGTCCAGGTTATCCTTGACATAGAACTTAATTTCAAACTCCTAATCCAAGTGCATTTCATAATAATCTAAGTGGTAGCTTTGAACACAAAATGTACTATCCCCTTATCCATTACCATAGGTTATATTCAAAGCTATCACTCACCCATAAAGATGGTAGATAGCTGTAGATACTATTTATAAATTACGTCACATTTCACTGCTTGCATTCCTATTTTCTTAGAAATATTTACTCTTATTGCCTTGAATAACTTATTCCTTTACAATTATTTTAATGGTTCATAGTTGTTTAGAAAGAAAATTGTAAGCTACCTATCTCCTTATCTTTCTTATTTTTTTTTATTTCCACTCTTTAGCTCAACCCTTACAGTTTAAATAAATTGATGTTGATAACTATCCATAAACAGATAATATGTTTGTTTTGTAGATACCGTTCTAGTTTTTTATAGAACTACCTATTTTCATATGTACGGTCCTGATTATTACCGGGCTACCTTTTTGTCATGGTTTTAATTTTAATATTGTTATAAAAGGTCATTCAGGTAATATTTGGTGAGCCAAAACTGGCTATAATTTTCAGCAATGCCCATGCAGCAATTCCTCAATGGTTGCCAAAATAATAGAGGTTTAATATTTTTACGCTGTTTAAACTATGTCACCTTTTTTTATTTTGAATACATTTATATTCAAATCGTAAGTATTTATTTATTTATTCATTTATTCAATCAATTTTCTTATTGCTAATCGCGTAGCAATGAGACAAGTAGCGTATTAGCCTAAGACCTGATTTCAAGCTCGTTGAACTTAATAGTAAGCAAATATGAATGATACTAGAACCAAATATATTGATTATTATTTTCGCGTGCCTATTACTGAATAAGTAACGGTATAACAACATATCGCTATTAATATTTTTGTAAATTTGCATAGTTTTTTTCTGAAAATCAATTATAGTTTTATAACTGTATAGCCACATTACATTTTTGTACTGCACGAGTTAAATACATCGACTATTATTTTTGCGTGGCCTTTTGTTGTAACCCAATAATAGTCTTTTTTATAAGTACTCAAGCCGTGGACCTGATCTTAATTTTGTGATTATGCTATTTACATACATGTTTACATATACAGTTCTTAAAATAGTCACTTAATTGATCTGCGTGACTTATTGAAATTCACCCCTTTTATATATTTTTTATAATAGTAAATATTGCGTGGACTTAAATTTTATTTTTGTTTTTTATTATTTAAGCAGTCCCTTAAAATTATTGATTGATCTGCGTGTCCTTTATTTTTATTTATTTTTTACTCATTGGATGGCTTTTAAATGAAGCTGATTTGATTCTCTTAAATTAAGCTAACATGTGAATAGAATTGTATTCACGTCCAGACAAAATTAAATTATTATTTAAACCATCATTATCTAAAGACGCGTAATAGAATAATAAAGATGACATTAAAATGAAACTTAAAATGTAGGTACTCCAAATGTAAACTATAGATAACATATTACGTTGGTTAAACTTTTAATTTCTTGTGGGTTATACCAACCATAGTTTTACGTGGCCTTTTTTTTGATACAGCGCATGGCCCTTAATAAGAAAGGATAGAAGTAAGAATTTGCTTGTCAGGAACAATTGTTTACGTATCATTTCGGGTCATAAGTTACTTATAACTCATTGTATAATGAGTATCCATCAACTTTAAATCAAATGTTATATTTTATTATAATACTTCAATTTCTAATACGCTATTAGAAACGTGGCTATACGTAAACCACCTACAGGCAATAATTACCTATTCCTTCCTTAATTTTAATATTTTTAGCGTGTACTCACGTTTATCCTCGTCGCCATTTGTAGTGTATACGCACAGCATAATATTATAATTACACGTTCAACTTCCACAAGTCTTACACGACCGTTCACCACGACCCGCAACGCACAAATGCCTCGCGACAAGTCTCTATCAAGCTTTTATACCCACATATTATTCGATCTACCCACATTCGAAATTATATTAATTATACATACACTACACTCTCGTACATTTACTTCAATAGACGGAAGCGATTATTTAGTTTACAGTTGTAACGGTGATACAGTCCATGAGCATGGTGACTCGCTGGTGCGTGACCAGCGGGCCGGTTGACAAGCGCGACGACCTTGACCTTAGGCCTGACTGAGTCATACGGTCGAGGTCACAGCTGCATTGACATGCGAGTACTTTGATATATGGATACACCAAAAATAAAATCCATTTTGTATCCGTGTAGTGACACAGTCAGCACACTATCTACCACCTATGTTGCTCATGGATGTCGTATAAATTGACTAAGGGATATAATATGCAGATAATATCTATGTATGAGAAGGTAAACTTGAAATAAAATCCTTCACCAACACGTTTGACCAGCGTATAGGAGGTAAACTTACCCTACTATGGTGTAGGAGGCTCGAGCCCATATATGAGCTTAGATGATGATGATTTGTTGGTTCCGTTTTCTTGTAATTATATATTCTTACTCCGTCACCACACGGATAAACTTTACAAATTAAATAAACAACGAACATATAGACAAATTTAAATTTACATATACATATATAATATTAGTAAGCTATGAAACATAATTATATTTCAAGAGTTTAATATTCAATATGTCGTTAGATGGCGCTGACGTCGGTACGTAACTATGTGTTAGGAAATTACGTTTGTTTGTACTGAAATAAAGTTATTAATAAACGTTGTTTGATATCAACTTACATATTTAGTATATCACACACTAACACAACTAACTTCGTTAATTGAAACATCGGCTGTCAGCTCACCATTTTGTAATTGAAACTATTTACAGGGCACGTGCGTGGTAGGGCAAATACTGACAACTATACGAACCATCGGTACGGGACAAACGTATTTTTCAACGACTAAAAATCTGTAAAAACGTTACTTACCTACTAAGAATATTATTTTATATAAGAATTTTTATTAGATTTTTGTTTAAGACACCAACCACCCTGCCAACACACCACTAAGGAAATAATCATTGTATTTGTGGGTGACTTTACAAACATGCAATTAACGCATTACAAATTACACCTACATTATGAACAACACTTTGTGGATCGCACAAAGTGTTGCTCGGTCCTCATAACACTGGCACGGAAGGTCTAAGGGTATCTTAACCATTACCTTGTTGTACAGTCTCAAATTGTATTTCATATAAGAAATTTGTCTATAATATTGTAATACATTCGAGTGGTATATAATCTAAGATTCTACTATACCAAGTACCAGCCCGTCTGACCGCCGTGAGTTGTGGAGGAGGCTCGACCCCAGCCGTGATATATCTGAGCGGCGATGATGTTAATTCTACTATTGAAAACAGTTGTAGGTTGTTCTTTTGTTGAAAAGGTGGTTTAGGTTACTCTTTGTAATGTCAGATATTTTCAATTGAAAATCCCATTAAAACTGTTGCAGCCGTTTCAAAGTTTACGTAGAACAATAGATATACGAACATTTAATGTCATACGTATGCATTCAAAAGCAGTTTATGAATAACTATTTTTCATTTAATATTTCATACACTATAAGCATGGTTTATAACGTACATTATGATATTCGCTACCTCTTGGGAGGAGACGCAGGGCATGTTTATACCTAGACGTAACCAGTCCACACCCTTGGGGGTACAATATAAATTGTATTCACATCATCTACACTACCCAGGAATTGTATCAGGGACCTCGCAAGTGGCAGTCACGCGCTACCGTCGACCGGTGGCCACAGTAAGTTATACATCGTTATTGTACACAATAAACAATTAACACTTCAGCACAAACAATACCGCGTTATACAATTGTGATATAAATACATTTCTAAGCACATTCATTGTAATTCGTCATTAGATAAGTATTTCGAATTATGTCACGTACATTAACTAGCGGATAAACACGGGATTGCTTGGGTATTTTTTTTAATCTATTCATTCATCAACCTATCAGCAGGCCTCAATATGGGTGCATGGTCACATAATTACCACACCATGGTATGCAGGTTGAGAATCGTAGTTCTTGTAAATTTTCCAGAATCAGTCAGCCAGATTTCACGACTCCCAAGAAAAATAAAGATTGGTGATATATTGCATTCTTATTTTAAGCCGTCACCGCTGGCGCCGATTGCTTAATTATTGGTAATCAAATAGCAAAGTGATGACAAAATGACGTGTAATATTTATAACAGCAATATGCGATTCAGTTCTATTGTACAGCGCCATCTATCAACAAATAGCACAAACTGTTTCCGTTAAATTACTAAAAAATTAAATTGAAAAAATAATGTACAATTGTTTTTAGTTCTCATTCTATATTTCTGACATTGTTTTATATTTAATTGTTGTTATATTATGTGTCACTCGGTGTAAGGGAGATGCTATAATTTTGCCATTAGCCGCTACCCTTACTTGGGCGATGTCGATAAGCCGTAGTTAACCTAAATTTTGTCGGATTTGTTGATATTTTTGCTTGGTGTTCCGGACCGGGTCACAGTTTTATGTTGTGTGGTCCATAATATTTCTCGATAACCGGATTACCTATGTAATGTGAATGTATTTGTTGCTGCTCCCGATTAACCCAGTACCACAAACATCATGGACGTTACAAAATATCCAAAGGTCACAATAACAACAATAAATATAGAACGTGACAAATGTTTGAATCTAGTTTTATTTCAAACTCTTTAATTTAGTCAAGGTAAATAGGTATTTCTGACTGAAATATTACTTTAGAACTTAGGTTTTATAGACATATTTTGTGACTTTTTAGTTACCTACGTCACAGACTATTTTAAAATCTTTGCCTGGACAATGGGCGAGCGCTGAAAGCTCCTAATCCGGTTTACAGACACATTTGCCTAGAGTTGTTTATATCACATAAAATGCGATTTAGCATGAACAGTACAGCGCTATCTATCGACGCAGATGGTTAAGAGGAGTACATATTGCTTCGACGCACGACCACAAGTAACTAGGATGAGAGTAGGATGATAACGATGACGATTTATAAATAACAAATATTTTTGTATTAAAAAAAACAAGAAATTGTGTTTTAAATTTTAGAATTGTATACAGGATTTGGTACCCATTTAGATGTCAAGTCTTTTTTCGGTGAAGTCCACAACCACACAATAATAATCAAATTATTGAACTTTTTTTTTTTTTTTTGGGGTGGGTTATGGTCGGCGCTCTTCTCGCACCACTCCGTCCGGGGCGACAGAGGGGCGTAAGCACGCATACCCGTAACCCACCCACGAACCTCGCCTACGTCGTTGGACCGGCCACTGGAGCAGCGTGAACTTGTCGTCAGTGGCCGGCCCGATGGAATACCCCCTGAGAGGTACCCTCCCCTTGAGCGACGTCCAGGGGGGCGGACGTCGTTCCCTCCTCGCGCGGTCAGCCTCTCGGCGGGTGACGGACTAATTCCCCGGTCCAGTCACCCGCGGCCTCGGCTAGAGCAAATTATTGAACTTGGCTCACATTTAACTTTTGGTAAATCTCTTATTCTAAACTGATTCGACTGCACAGATCGCGTAGTGGTTAAGATATCCGTGGTTATGACCTTCCGTGTCATTGCCGAGGGTTCGATTCCCAAGTAGGACCATATTTTATGCGATCCACAAACTGTTATTCTGAGTTTGGATTTAATTTGTCTGCGTTTGTAAAGTCCCTTGCCACACAAGGATTATCTTTTTAGAGTAACGTCTTAAATAAACATACATATATTGTCTCTTTTGTCCACATCCACTGAATTGTATTCTTACACCGTAACTTAAGTGACACTAAATAAAATAAAACAGCATAAATAAGTAATTTCCGCGTATAATGACAAGTTTGTCAGCATATTAACATCCCTTTTACTAAGAAAACAACATCGCATACTTGCTTTGTGCGAAATTGTTGCGACATAGTTATACCGCGAGCGTTGGATCACTTCCACGAATTAATTATTATTTAGTTTGATTGAGATATAAGCGGCTCCTAAGTAAATATTCAAATTCCACTAGCAGTATTAGTACGGCCTTGTGACGGAGTTACGCCGCAGATTAGGGGGCACGAGGTTAACGATATATTTCCTTAGACATTCTGTACGACAAACTGATTATTTTAAAGAGAACACTACACTGTGAAATGAATTCTGATTATTGCGGGGCCTCCACAAACATTTGAATGACTGTAATTGTGGATTAATAGGTACATTAATTTATGGATCACAGGGACCTGTCCTATATGGTGGTCAAACCCGTGATAATTCACATAGGATTAACTACTAAAACCAATACTTTATAATTGCAGCCAAACTGCAAACAAAGCAAGTGCCGGAAATGCATTCTATTCCTAGACGGTCATGACGCAGGCCAACTACAACCTTTGTATACATTGGACTCCACAGCTATGGCCGTACTCAACAACAGTACATGCGTGGACCAAGGTGAATTCATGACATTAGCACAGCATTTTATCTTCTATAACTGAAAGAAAAGCAAAATACTGTGCACTTGTTTCGTTTAAATTTTAAGGCCGACCGACCGTGCGAGGAGTAGGTCCTGCTTCTTCATTGCTTATTCTACATCATTATATTATTATATTATCAAATGTAAAGTTATGAATATTTTTCTACAAACGAATATTTGCAGCTAATATTATAGCAGGCCGTCCCCTAGAACAGCCAGGTCCTCGTTATATACACGTACCTTCAAATATATTATAATGTTGTAAAAAGTAATCACACAGTAGATATTTCTCTCCAGACGAAGCGTTCGTTGTCGGTGCACGGCTACCATCTGGTAAACATCGAGATCGTATTTAACTACAATAAATAACACTTACCTGTACAATATTCAGCGCAGTCTAAACAAACTAGATATTTTAGACAGATTTTAACTAAAACTATACAATCGAATAAACATTTCGATGGGTTCTTACGTAGACATTTGCCAGAGAGCGCGCGCGCGCAAATCCGGCACGAATCAATAATTTTATAGACATTTTTACATATTAAATTATCGTTACTGTCTCCGTGTGAATAGGACATTAACAATTTTGGTACAATATCTTCTAGTACCTACTTAAGGTATAAGGATTTAAATCGACCGGGGTCCACTTCACCAGATCCTGTTTGGTCAACAGTTACATGTCCGAGGAGAGATGACTATTATTGCTAATAACTTGTGCAATATATTTTTCTCCTTTTTTTTCCCACTCTTATATACATATTTATTCTCCTACTCTTATCCCAATTACTTGGGGTCGATACAATATGTACCTATTCCTCTTTCATAGTATATATTGTAAAAGTTATTGGCAATGGTTTTATTACCGGCTGCCTGACAGACGTCAATCCATCTTGGGAATGTAGTCGTTGACTAAACAGCATTAGATGGAGTTGACCCAGGTTGTCATAAATCCTTGTACCGTAAGTAGGTACTAGAAGATATTGTGCAATATGTATATGATGGAAGAAAAGTACACATTGCGTTCACTCCATGTATTGGGATTAGAATATGATATTGACGATGATTAAGTTACAAGGATAAATTATAATTATAGATTATAAATAACAATATTATTTATTTTCCTGATCCCAGACTTCTCTGGGTCCGTATAAAACTAGGTGTCACCAAGGTATTCATGGTTGTAGCATATGCTCCCGTAGGATCCTCGGTGGCATCAGACCTAGAGAAGTTTTGGGATAATGTTAGGGAAGTTCTGGATATGGCAGAAATCAGTGAACGCGTGATTGTATGCGGAGATTTGAACGGATGGGTGGGGACCAAGCGTCCCGACTATGAGGACGTACTTGGTCCATTTGGTGATAAGAGAGTGAACGACGCAGGTAGGCTCATAGCGGATGTATGCATGGAGAGAAACCTTATTGTGTCAAACACATTTTTCCAACATAAGGACATCCATATGTATACATGGAGAAGGAATGAACAGAAAAGCATAATAGATTTAATTTTGGTAGACAGTCGCCTCCGAAGCAAAATATTGGACGCAAGAGCCTACAGGGGCCCCACAGTCGACACGGACCACTATCTCGTTATTGCGAGATTTAGTGGTCTGTTCAGAAAGTGGAGGCACTGGCGAGAGCGTGTCCACTTCGGAGGGCTTGAAAGAATAAAGGTTGAAAGGTTGCAAGAAGAGTGTGTAAGAGAAAAGTATGCAGAGGGTGTCCGAGAAAGGCTGACGATGGCAAGCCAGCCGCAATCGGACATTGAAGAATGCTGGAGAGTATTGAAAGAGAGTATGGTAGATACAGCGAAAGAAGTATGTGGAAGTTCAAAGAAGCATAGAAAAACAAATGGTGATGCATGGTGGGATGCGGAAGTGGCAGCTTCCGTAGAGCAAAAGAAGAAAGCGTGGCTGGACTATGTCTCTTCTTTGAATCTGAATGACAGTATGACTGAACAGAAGAAAGAAATATATCGGCAATGTAAGAATGACACCAAGGCCTTAGTGAAAGAGAAACGTGATAGAGCAAGTATGAGTGCAGAAGATAGGCTGACTAAAAACTTCGAGGGTAACACCAAACTCTTTTGGAGGAAGGTGAAGAAGTCTCGGGGTGGTTGGTCAGCCTTCAGAATGAATAAAATAAGGTCTAAAGGTGGAGACATTCTTACACAAACACAAGACGTGTTAAGCCGATGGAGTGAATATTTTGGCGATATGTATGCGGATGCTACGGTTGGCGCCGGTGTTGGATGTGGTTTAGTAGATCAACATTCGACAACGGCGTCCTCCGATGGCATCAGTATGGATGAAGTTGAATGGGCGATAAGAAGTTTGAAAAATGGTAAGGCAGCGGGCATTGATATGGTGTCTGCCGAGATGATCAAGCTCGGTGGCTCTTGTGTCTGGGAGGCGTTCCTGTTGCTCCTCAATTTATGTTGGAGCTCGGGAATGGTTCCCAGGGACTGGAATAGCGCAGTCATCGTGCCTTTGTTTAAAAACAAGGGTTCACGTTATGACTGCGCAAATTACAGAGCCATAAGCTTGACCAGTTTGGCAGCAAAAGTGTATGGAAAAATTATTGAAAGGAGAATGAGGATGGTGTCCGATGGTTTACTGTGTGAGACACAAGGAGGTTTCAGGAGTGGAAGGGGATGCATGGATCAAGTGTTCTCTCTGCGCAACATTGTGGAGAAGCATCTGGCTCTAGGTCAGAGGGTTTTCTGCAGTTTTGTGGATCTGGAGAGAGCATTTGACACGGTTGTACGAAAGGAACTTTGGGACATTTTACCGGAGTATGGTATTAACGGTAAACTGCTACAGGCTGTGCAGTCCAGTTACATGGGCTGTAGAGCCTGTGTGCGGCTGGATGATGGAATGTCGCCTTGGTTTGACGTCAATATCGGCGTTAAGCAGGGGTGCGTTCTGTCAGCCAGGCTGTTTATCATATATCTGGATAAATGTCTCCAAAGGTTGAACGATATGAATGTGGGAGTCCAGATGGGCGACTCAGTGGTCACTGCTCTGCTTTATGCAGATGATGCAGTCCTGCTGGCACAGTCAGCGACTGACCTGCAGACCCTAGTCGACACAATGACAGAAGATTGTAAGAAAAGGGGTCTACGCGTGAATGTGAGCAAAACCAAAATAATGGTCTTTGAAAGAGATAAAACCAGAACAGATGTAAGAGTAACAATAGGTAATGATGTACTAGAGCAAGTGGATGAATTTGTATATCTTGGATGTGGATTTAGCCGAGATGGAAGGTACACCACTGATATAGAGCGAAGAGTGAATGCGGGAAATAGAGTGAACGGAGCGTTGGGGCAACTTTTCGGCAGCCACCACCTCAGCCAGAAGGCACGTGTAGCAATACATAACGCAGTGCTTGTCCCAACATTACTATATGGAAGCGAGAGTTGGGTATGCAGAAAAGAGTATGATAGTAAAATTAATGCGGTCGAAATGCGATCTCTGCGGAAAATCTGTGGAGTTAGGCTGACCGACCGCATTCGTAACGACGACGTAAGAGAGCGAGTAGGTATGAAAGAGGGTATTGGTGTAAAGATGCGAAAGGGAATGCTCCGATGGTTCGGACATGTGGAAAGAATGCCGAAAGAACGCCTGGTTAAGAAGATATACAATGCGAAAGTGGAAGGATGTAGGTACCGAGGGAGACCGAGACTAACCTACCTAGACCAGATCGGTCATGTACTGAAGGAAGGTGGAGTCAAGAGTCTCCGAAACCGGCGAGCGTGTATGAAGAGAATTATGAATGTTGAGGAAGCGAGTGAAGTATGCAGAGATAGAGTTCTCTGGCACTCTGTTCTCTCTGCCTACCCTGCAAGGGATATGGCGTGATGATATGTATGTATGTATGTATGTATATTATTTATTTTTATATTCTAAAAGTCTATGCTCTTTGCGTAGAGTCGTTTGCGACATAAAATCTTTTTATTATTACTTCGCCCTAAAGGTTCGTTATTCCGTGCATCGTACTATCGATTGCGTACTTACGACTGTCGCGCACGACTGATGCGGCAATAGACAAAGTATGAAAATGTATGGCGGCGTTTCCGAGATCTACGACAGTCACGACGACGACTGATCTAAGTCGCGTCAGTCGCAGACAACGAATCGCACGTCGCTGCGATGAAAGACCAAAGTAAAAGTTAGTAGTATTCGTAGCCGCTACCACACAGTACCACATTTGTCTTCATACCCAAGATATTTTAATACAACACCAATAGAAGGAAAACTCAAATTGTAAACCTGAACTAATTCGCCTGGGCAGCATGACATCGGCCTATAGCCCTTATTTTTATTTCCTTCTATTGTATAAGTCAATTGCGCAGTAATGATATGTACTTATAAGAGTCATAAATAAACTGAGAACATTAGTAATTATCATTCTCCTACTCTTATCCCAATTACTTGGGGTCGATACAGTATGTACTCATCTTTAATAGTACACATTGTAAAAGTTATTGGCAATAGTTTTATGACCGGCCGCCTGCCAGGCGTCAACCCTCCTTGGGAATGTAATTGTTGACCAAACGGCATCAGTAAATTGAGTTTACCTCACCACATTTCAAAACAAATTTTAAAACGTTCCTATAAAAACTTTAGTTTCAAAATTCTAAAACGTTGCAAGATTACGTCTTTGAAGTGAAAAGTGTTTAGAGCTAATGGGACCACACTGTTGACATTTGTCTGTACTACAGCCGCGGGCCGGTCCGCCCGGGGTAATATCACACTCTCGCAGAAAATCGACAACTGAGCAGTGGTATTGTTCTATTGTGCGTTCCGTGAGTGAGAAAGCCAAGCTCTGTGAGTGGGTTTGGTTGGTAGGCAGCCGCCTAGCTGTACTGTTGGTATTGCAACGATCCATGTGTAGCAGTAACACTTGCCATCAGGTGTTCCGTTGGCTCATTTGCCGCTATAAGCATACACAGTAATTACTCTAGTGTTAAACATTATAACAATTATAAAAAATACATGTCAATGTATGGTTAAATCTATAATAAAACAAGACAAATCTATGTTGTATGTTGTTGAACTCTGTGAATTATGATAAACTCTATGTGTATGCGATATAGCACTCAATTAAACACTTTTTTCTTGCAAATTTTTCGTTACATAATCAGCAGTGTGTTAGCATTGAGGACAGTTTATCGAATTCGTCCGATCTAAACGCTGGCTGGCGTTCCCCAAGGCAGTATTCTTTCTCCTTTGTTATTTTCTATATTTATTACCTCATGATCAAGCTTGGAGGCTCCTGTGTCTGGGAGGCGTTCCTGTTGCTCCTCAATTTATGTTGGAGCTCGGGAATGGTTCCCAGGGACTGGAATAGCGCGGTCATCGTGCTTTTGTTAAAAAACAAGGGTTCACGTTATGACTGCGCAAATTACAGAGCTATAAGCTTGACCAGTTTGGCAGCAAAAGTGTACGGTAAAATTATTGAAAGGAGAATGAGGATGGTGTCCGGTGGTTTACTGTGTGAGACACAAGAAGGTTTCAGGAGTGGAAGGGGATGCATGGATCAAGTGTTCTCTCTACGCAACATTGTGGAGAAGCATCTGGCTCTAGGTCAGAGGGTTTTCTGCAATTTTGTGGATCTGGAGAGAGCATTTGACACGGTTGTACGAAAGGAACTTTGGGACATTTTACCGGAGTATGGTATAAACGGTAAACTGCTACAGGCTGTGCAGTCCAGTTACATGGGCTGTAGAGCCTGTGTGCGGCTGGATGATGGAATGTCGCCTTGGTTTGACGTCAATATCGGCGTTAAGCAGGGGTGCGTTCTGTCAGCCAGGCTGTTTATCATATATCTGGATAAATGTCTCCAAAGGTTGAACGATATGAATGTGGGAGTCAGATGGGCGACTCAGTGGTCACTGCTCTGCTCTATGTGATGCAGTCCTGCTGGCACAGTCAGCGACTGACCTGCAGACCCTAGTCGACACAATGATCGAAGATTTTAAGAAAAGGGGTCTACGCGTGAATGTGAGCAAAACCAAAATAATGGTCTTTGAAAGAGATGAAGCCAGAACAGATGTAAGAGTGTAACAATAGGTAATAATGTACTAGAGCAAGTGGATGAATTTGTATATCATGGATGTGGATTTAACCGAGATGGAAGGTACACCACTGATATAGAGCGAAGAGTGAATGCGGGAAATAGAGTGAACGGAGCGTTGGGGCAACTTCTGGGTAGCCACCACCTCAGCCAGAAGGCACGTGTAGCAATGCATAACGCAGTGCTTGTCCCAACATTACTGTATGGAAGCGAGAGTTGGGTATGCAGAAAAGAGTATGAAAGTAAAATTAATGCGGTCGAAATGCGATCTCTACGTAAAATCTGTGGAGTTAGGCTGACCAACCGCATTCGTAACGACGACGTAAGAGAGCGAGTAGGTATGAAAGAGAGTATTGGTGTAAAGATGCGAAAGAGAATGCTGCGATGGTTCGGACATGTGGAAAGAATGGCGAATGAACGTCTGGTTAAGAAGATATACAATGCGAAAGTGGAAGGATGTAGGTACCGGGGGGAGACCGAGACTCACCTACCTAGACCAGATCGGTCATGTACTGAAGGAAGGTGGAGTCAAGAGTTTCCGAAACCGGCGAGCGTGCATGTAGAGAATTGTGAATGTTGAGGAAGCGAGTGAAGTATGCAAGTATAGAGTTCTCTGGCACTCTGTTCTCTCTGCCTACCCTGCAAGGGATATGGCATGATGATATGTATGTATGTATGTATTACCTCATTAATATTTAGTATTCGTATCATCCATATGCCGATAACTTGCAACTTTACTGCCAGGCGAACGTGGACATCATTTCGTCAGCAATTGCCAAGATCAATAGGGATATGGAAAACATAAAAAGGTTGGTGTAACCAGTTTGTATTGACAATAAATCCTACCAAGTGTCAAGCTATAATTGTGGGTAGTCAGCGTATGATGGGCCGAGTAGACGACAAATCTCTCTTCAATAACAAAGGTGCTATTGTACCTCTATCCTCTCTTGTGAAAGACCTTGGTTTATACATAGACTCTACTCTTAATTGGAGAACTCAAGTTGCACGAACGAGTCAGCGAGTCACCAGTAGCTTACGGATTCTTAATCGGTTTAGACACTTTTTACCGGTTAGAATTAAAACAATGCTTGTCCAAACCTTAATCTTTCCCTTGATTGACTATGGTGATGTGTATTATTTTGACCTGAATGCAGATCTGAGAAGATCAATCAATAAACTTCATTGTCTTCTTAATAACTGCATTCGATTCATTTATAACCTTCGCAAGTATCATCATGTTTCTACCTATCGTTCTCAACTTAACTTTCTTATTTCTCGTCAACGCCGTAGTCTGCGTGCCCGCAACTTACTATTCTCTATCCTCAACTCTCGCAATTCTATAATGTATCATTTAGTTTACCATTTTCTTTTTTTTTTTCAAATAACTTCCTCAGCACATGCACCCTTTGCCATCTCTGCGTCACCTGTGGTTGACTGGCAGAGAATGCCTCTGGCATTAAGTCCGCCAACGTACATGTTGTAGGTATGAAGTTTAAATAAATAAATACAATGCTGCATTATTTTAATTCAGTTAATATAATATACATACAATTGACTAGCTTATATCCGCGACTTCGGGCGCTTAATATAGAACAAAAATAATTTCACCATCTCATATTATTCCAACTTTCAAACAAAAGCCAAGAGTTCAGGATCCCATCTATCAATGTACCAAAATGCATTAGTATCAAATTGGTTTACTCCTGAGAACGTAGCAAACAAAAACGAAGCAAGAACGTAGCAACTTTCATGCGCAATCTCTGTGACCACAGCACAACCTGTCGCCACTAAAAGCAAATAGATAAAGTAGGCTAATATTTGTGTAGGGCATATTGTCTCTTTATCTCAAACCGCTTAAACATCGTGCGCCGATGTTTAAAGAAACTGGTAGTACTGTGATTTATTGAAAATATGTCTTTATCAAAATGAAACAGCCTATTACAATCTGGGATACAGGGGCGGCTTTACCTATAGTGCAGAGGGTGCGGTGCACCCGGGCGCCGAGAGTCGCTCGGGACATATAGAGCCTCCACTGTAACGCTCCGCACGGAGCGGGCGCTTCGTACACAGCGAGTGCCTAACCATTTATAAACGTAGTGGGTGTGTTTGGGTATGTTGCTTTGTCGCCATGCTCACTGTAGCTTCATAATCCGATCGCGTTTACCTGGTTCCGTTACAAAACAACGAGACTAAGCATGCGACAACGCATTCCAGCGAGGTTCAGAGTTTAGTCGAACGTATTGTAACTATCAACCCATTCCATTTTGTTCACGCATTTTGATACAAGAGAGCGCTAGGTTATTGATTGCACCCGGGCGCTACATGTACTAGAGCAGCCCCTGGTGGGATAATGTAACTTTATAATATAATTTACAAAATCAAACCAGTACTTTCAGAGATTACATACATACTTACAAACTCACATACCTTACCTCTTTATAATATTACTATAGATAGTAATAACTAAAATTCTGTACGTATGTAGAATTTTGCCATACATTAGTACTAACAGATTTAAATTAATGATACGAAGACTCATCAGGTCAGCCCACTGCCATCAGTGACGCTCTAAGTTAAGGTCTAAAGGTTTTACCGGATTGAGAACCATCGAGCAAAGTTGTTAAACAACACACACAAACAAAAATGTATGGGTAGATAACTAGATATATGTAATTACACAGAACCCATTCTATAAATATAAACGGCAAAAGAAGCCGGCATTAATGTCAGTATTCGAAATTTAATGTAATTAAGTACTGCTATTTTACTAATTCATATTGATATATTATCATAATATTCATTTGTTTAATACAATATAATATTTATATACACATTGACTCGATAGATGTCGCTGTTTACTAAACTTTTTTCTAAATTCTATTTTTATTTATTGGGGACTTTTAATCCTTATGAATATGTAGGTCCCATCGTACCCCAAACATAAATATACAAACACTTAAAACTAAGAAAACAATATGTGTATGCATTACAATTAGTTGCCACGATGCACAGCCAGATCACACAAATGCTTCGCAGCCTCGGATGCTGGCTCCGCCAAAATAGTTTGGACAATGCCAACATCCGAGGTCCCAAGACAAACGATTTTCCTCAACTCATCTCTTTTATCTTGGTTCTGGACACATTCCATCAACAAGTGTTGAACATCATCAACAACACCGCAGGTAACGCAGTTGGGTGAATCCGATTTCCTCACGAGGTGTTTACTAAACTTAATTGCGTTATGGTTTTGTTTCACAAACTAACATTTGGAATATTTTTTTTTTCAATTATTCACATTTAATTCGTTGATATCAAACACATTAAACACGAATTAAGAACAATTTTTTGAAACTCTAGATGGCTGTGGCTGTGAAAAGTCCTCAGGGAACCTGAAGAGGATTGTTATAAATGTGACAAATGGCTGCTAGAAGAAAGTTAAGGTGTTTGAATTTGACTTTAATTTCATCTGTATCCTACATTTTTATTCTGTAACAAATTGATAAGCCATAAATGAATCAAATTGACAGAATAAAATAAGATTGCTGAAGCCACAAAAAGTATAAGACAGATTTTTGATGCAATTTGTAACAGACAGACATTAAAATTTAAGTGAAAATAATTTTAACAAATTATTAACATCTTCAAAACGTTGATAATATTGATTGCAATATTTTAAAACGCTAAAAAGTAGAAAATAATTTGAACTTTTGGTGGCAATATGAAAGTGTCATGTAGTGATCTTGCTTGTATTATATTAAATATCTTAGTGGTTTAACGTATTATACGTATTATTACGTTGTATTATGGATGGATTGTATAAAAGGGGATATGTGTATGAAAGTTGTGAATGCAGATATGACGGCTGATAGAAGATTGTGGAAGGCAAGAACGTGTTGTGCCGACCCCACTTAGCGTGGGATGAGGGCAGGCAAATGATGAGTGGTTTAACGTATTATCTTCTATACATATAATAAAAATAACGACCTGGGCCAACTCCACCTGATGCCGTTTGGTCAACCATTACATTCCCAAGGAGGGTTGACGTCGGGCAGACGGCCGGTCATAAAACTATTGCCAATAACTTTTACAATATGTAGGTACTATGAAAGAAGATTACATATTGTACCGACCCCAAGTAATTGGGGTATGAGTAGGAGAATGATGATGATGATGACATATAATACAAATGTAATGGATCGCTGTCTGTACATGGAAGATATATGAGAAATATATTACTGGGACCTTTATCAACACAAATAGAACCCAAAACAATGAATTTTCAATTTTTGTTAAGCGGAAGCCCAACTGGGTGGGTTTGGGGATTTTATTGGTAGGCAATGGCCTAAGCTATATCCTTGATATTGCGAAGGTCCATGGAAGGCAGTGACACTTACCATCAGGTGTACTGCTTGCTTGTTTGCTACCATAAGCACACTTGCTTGTTTGCAACCATAAGCAATAAAAAAAAGTATAAGTAATTTATAGAAAACAATAATATATAGGTAGGTATTACTGTAAGGTTTAATTAAAATTTTATTTTTAAAATGATTGTACGAAAGACTAACATATACGAGTATTTAATCCTATGAAATTTAGTTTCTATAATATTAGTATGATTACAGTTGTTATATATAATTATGTACTTCGTCCTCTATATTTGATCGATTACGTCACATCTCGACTGAACTCAGCTCAGGTTACGTTTATATAATATTCAAACCAAGAAAATGTTATAATGCAGCTCATAAGCTCATAGGAGACTATACAGATTACAGAATGATTGATAATTCACATCAATAGAAGACTATTTATAAAATCCGATTACGAAATGAAAAATGATGTCGCAAGCGGGATTCGAACCCGCGCCTATTGGGATTCCGGCCCAATCGTGCTGCCACTACACTACCGCGACTAATTGTAGGACATGCAAATTTCATTCCGTATTGTATTTACGTCTTAAGGTGACGGTATGCTATCTACCCGACAATGTTTACACATTGTTATAGGCTTAATACTTCAAACTTTACAGTTAGAATTGTATTAAACGATGACACAACCTTGTTATTTAAATTACTGAAATATAGCATTTAATATGCTTAATTATTTATAAAATCCGATTACGAAATGAAAAATGATGTCGCAAGCGGGATTCGAACCCGCGCCTATTGGTGCAGTGGCAGCACGATTGGGCCGGAATCCCAATAGGCGCGGGTTCGAATCCCGCTTGCGACATCATTTTTCATTTCGTAATCGGATTTTATAAATAATTAAGCATATTAAATGCTATATTTCAGTAATTTAAATAGAAGACTATTTATTACGTCACACGATACAATACATATGACAGATATAGGCACTTACATCTCTCTCTTAACTTCGTAAAATGCTACATATCAACACAACACAACGATTATTGCAAATTTCAAACATTTGTCATGAATGTTTGTTGAAAAGTCCGTTACTGTTAATTTAAGAGATGTAGCACACAACAACTGTTGGTGTAAAATTAAACTATTGTTTGAAAATCAGATAGATTTGAAGGTCTCAAAAGAAATTTTCGGCTTTTCGAACGTCAAGCGGACATTTCCAACAAAGTTCATAGTCACGGGAGGACCTTCCCTGTTAATTTTATTTCATATGTATTCAGGATGGAGTAAGAATATAATTCCACCATCCCCTATCTTGCCCGTGGGTGTTGTAAAAGTCGACTACATACATACATACATATCATCACGCCATATCCCTTGCAGGGTAGGCAGAGAGAACAGAGTGCCAGAGAACTCCATCTCTGCATACTTCACTCGCTTCCTCAACATTCATAATTCTCTTCATACACGCTCGCCGGTTTCGGAGACTCTTAACTCCACCTTCCTTCAGTATATGACCGATCTGGTCAAAGTATGTTAGTCTCGGTCTCCCTCGGTACCTACATCCTTCCACTTTCGCATTGTATATCTTCTTAACCAGACGTTCGTTCGGCATTCTTTCCACATGTCCGAACCATCGGAGCATTCCCTTTCGCATCTTTACACCAATACTCTCTTTCATACCTACTCGCTCTCTTACGTCGTCGTTACGAATGCGGTTGGTCAGCCTAACTCCACAGATTTTCCGAAGAGATCGCATTTCGACCGCATTAATTTTACTTTCATACTCTTTTCTGCATACCCAACTCTCGCTTCCATACAGTAATGTTGGGACAAGCACTGCGTTATGTATTGCTACACGTGCCTTCTGGCTGAGGTGGTGGCTGCCGAGAAGTTGCCCCAACGCTCCGTTCACTCTATTTAAAAGTCGACTAAAGGATATAATATGAATATAACATATATTAGGTATAATATAGTTAGGATCAAATGTCTTACATACCATCAACTTGTGCTCTGAATCCCAAGATACAGGCTCTGTTGCCTAGTTTGGGAATCTTTGTTTATGTAATTTTTATGTAATGACTTTATTGGTAATAAACATTATTATTATTATTATTCAAAAGAAGGAAAGCTCGGAATTAAACCCTATACCAATTTGTCGCACCAGCATAGTACAGTAATTCAATATCCCTCGTAGTATGGAGGAGGCTCGATAAATACTCGCATTAATATCAGAGATCATTAAGCCTGATAAGGTATAAAGCTTCTGGAAAAAATATACCACTGAATTGAAAACCTACTCTTTTTGAAATCCGTTGAAAAAGATCACACGTATAGCTTTTATCTTCTCACTTTCATCATAATATCCGAATCATATAATCCGAAATCATATAATCCGATAATCCGAATACACAAATATTTAATATATTGCTGAAAATATCAAAATTCGATTGCTTACAACATGTAGATATTTTACGCAATATCTCTCATCATTTTTGTATTTAGTTATATAGAGATAATATAATAATACTATATTATTACAACTGTGTTTATATAACTATAGAAGTAAATATCGTAAAGACACGCTCGCACAACTCGTCGACTCGATCTCGAGCTAACTCAAATATTAGCATCGGAAATTAATAAGTCGAATAAAGCCACGGTATGTTTGTCGTCAAACAAAATATAATAAAACCATTTAAGTTTTATTAATATTCAAATATATGAACTATTATAAATCAAATAAATGCATCACGCTTTTATTTATTTTTTTGATTAAATCTCATTGGCTGCCACTTTTATTCAGGCAGCGGTTAGTCGCTGGTTGTACACAGACATTTCTAGTCTTTTACGTCATTATTTGTTACTGTAATAGTTCAATTTTTAATACAATATTTATATACTCAATTTATACAAAAAGAACGTGTGCGTGTGAGGACGCCCCACAGAAGTGGTAACTTACACTAATCTAAGTTAAACCATTTAATATTTAAATTGTTTAACTTGAAAAAAGCTTAGGTTGTTACTTAAATTTTATGTATATTAATATGATAATGTAAGGTAAGGTTATTTATCAATAAAATCTTATAACATCATATTTTAATACACTGTGAGTTAGAGTGAGAGAGGAGGAACCTGCCTACCGCTGCCGTACGTGAGAGAGAAAGGGAAGCAAGACAGACAGACTCTGTTACGTAACGAAGTAATTTAACCTCCCATAAGAAGTTAACACTTCAAAAATCTACATATTTTCTTATTTGGTGGCGGCTACGAATACCACCAACCATTACTTTGCACGTGGATCTGTAAAATGTGACTGAAATTTATATCGAACTTGGCCAACTCCACCTAATATCGAGTGATCAACAATTACTTCCCCAGGACGACGGCAGATAGGTGGCCGGCGGGACTTTTGCAATATATACGATGAAAGAGGAGTAGGTACATATTGCATAAACCCCAAGTAATTGGGATAAATGCAGAAGGATGAATAACAATTTATCCCATTGTGCAAATATAGAATTGGAGAGTAAAATCTAATTTAGAAGTTACGTCGTAAGAAGATGTCTAAACATTCAAATTTATGCAAATAAATTTTGTTTGACAGGTCATGGTCTGGATACACGCCCTTAGTTCCGTCCGGGGCGACTCCATAATCACCATCTCGCTGGGCGAGACAGTGTCGCACCCTGCCCGCGTCGCCGACACGCGCTGGTAGAGTCTGGCGAGCATTTCCGACTTCAAGTCCCACGGGGGAGTACCTGCTAATAGACACGTGCCTCTGTCGCCCCGTGCGATCGTCTGACTGCCAGGGCCCTCTCTGACCGCCACAGGAAGGCCCCAAGTTGGTCAGTGAGGGACCCCGTCCACACGGGGTGCGTAAATACCTGACATTAAAATGTATGAAATCATCAAAACAAATCTTGCACAGCAATTGTATCAATATTTAAGCAAATTTGATTTTTAATTCCAATTTTAATTTTACATCTGCACAACATAACCTGCACTGTAGATAAATTAATATTACAATAAAGGGATTACGTAATATGGGTAGGTACCCATATTACGTAATCCACATTTTATAATGTTTAACCACTATGCGTTTAATGTAACAATGATTATTATATTATCACAAATGTATTGGTGTTGGAGTAATAGGCGAGCGGGTCAGGTACCTGTAGTGAGGAGCGGCGTGTCCTGCCGCGTTTATAATTAACCTGATTTTCTTTTCATGGAGTGATAATATCGTTGTCGTGTCTGTCGCGGATATAGCACGAGCACGACATGAGCACGACATTCATTATATTATAACGTACCTAGCTGTCTTAATATCTTTTTTAAAGACAACGGCATGGACACTAAGGTAAAAATCTGTGCACCGCGGAGGACTATATAACCAAGCAATTAAGGTACAAAAATTACATTCGGACTTAGAACAATCGTTCACTCAAGACTAGAGGTCGGCATTTGGACTATTTAACCATCGGTCCATTCTTAAATTTATGTGCTTACAAATTATTTTTATATTATACTAGCTTAAATTTTTATCAATTGTAAACGTATATATAAAATTAAAAATGTCAAATAGACGTTGCAATAGAAAAAGAAACTCAAATGAATAGAACTAGTCAAGACGGATTCAAACAACTCAAACTTGATGGGTTTAGTAATAGGCACTCCAGGATTCCGTCTCATATTTTCGAGCTCCATCATCAGAGTAGCTCAGTACCGTCATACATGAGGGTTTTAAAAGAAATAAAGTACCCATTATGCGCCTGTAATCCCTACCCAAGTCAACAAAAAGAGCAGATTGATCTTAAAAACCTTGAACGAACACGCTACCTTTGAAACATAAAAAACTGCATTATCATCGTCTATTCCTTTCACAGAAATATTATATACCTTAGAACGGCCTTGTGGGCGGGGCAGGCGCGCCGCATATATGAGCAGATGCTTGTAGTAATGCATTTTTAACCACTGCGTTACCAAAAAAAAAAAAAAAAAAAAAAAAAAAAAAGTAAGTCAAAATTCGTTTTACCGCCTAATAGTTGCGCTCATACAGTGACATTGAACGAAGCTCTGCAAAAAAAGTAAAAATATGCTATTTTGCGCATAACGTGTAGAAAAAAAAGTCAAGTGTGTAGTATAAATCCGGGGTTGGATTGATTCATTTCCTTTCATCAGTAAGTTTAGAAACATATTATTTCAGTGAAATTTGTTAATATTATAATAGTATTATGTCGTTTATAAACTAAAACAATAAAATCGCAAAACAGATGGGACATTATACATCGTCTGCTATACATGAATGTCATATTTGATTATTTGAGTGACCACGCAATGCATTGCGTTCATTGCGATGTTGCTAGCGGCGAGCTGACAATGTTTTGTATAAAATTTTAAATTTGACCTCGGATATCGATAGTGATTATCCAATTCCGATGCGTTGTCGATTTAAGTATTTAAATAGGTATATATCTATAATATTTTTTTTTATACTTTGTTTCTATTTAGTAATTATTTAATGTAATAATGTGTTTAGTAATTGTTAATGTACAAAATGTTTAAATAAACGTAAAGTAAAATTAATTGCATGTTTTTACTGAAACTGTATAATCATCGGAAGTGAAAAATTAACAAAATTGGATTAGTAGTTTCAATTAGACTAGACAAAATAAATATCTATTTATTTTTTCTAATATATCAATACTAATATGAATAATTATACTAATATAAAAAACTGACTTTAAAAAAGCAAAAAATGTCAATTTGGATTTCAATGTTGGTTACATTATTATTGCGTCACAATAAAACTGATTTGTATTCTTTTAGGTAATTAATATTTCTGTGATTCCTTTAGTTACGATACCACAGTTACACAGACACACAGATACAGAGACGCATCAAACTCATAATACCTCTCTATTTGGGTCGGGGATTAAAAAAAAATAAACAACTATATTCTGGTGTAACTTATTGGGTCTAATTGTAAATGTAAATGAGTCAGTGTAGCTATTTAAATATCGTTAACGTGTTTTCTAGGGATTACGTTTGGACAATCGACTGCGATATTCCTTCGGATCCGGCATTACTAATTGCTTCTCAGATGCGATAACATTATACCGGATTCACTAATAGCAATTCTTGGTAAAATAATTATATCCTACTTGAAATGCATAGTGCGTACGCCTGAAAGTCGTTTTTTAAGAAATTTTGTTACATGGTTTCGGGTTGCGATATGGGTTATGCGCAGATTCCATTTGTAATTTTATCTCTATTTAAAGTAATAAGTCAAATCATCGTCTTCAATAGTACCATGGCCTCACTGTTGAATGGTATTTTCAATAGATGTCAAGGAATCGGTACAAGACATAATTGAAAAAGCGCCCAAATGGGGAGGTTATACGGTAGGCTATAGAGTCCCACGTCACCCGCCTATGGCTTCGGCCGGTGCGGTCGTGATGTGTTCAAACCACAACCTGTTCAAAAAAAAATATGCGTGTGTACAAAGTACACATATCAGAAGTGAAACTTTGGAAAATTATTCTTAAATGTATTTTACATACATCAACTCTCTCTCTCTCTCTCTCTATCTCTATCTCTCTCTATCTCCCTCTCTATCTCTCTCTCTCTCTCTCTATCTCTCTATCTCTCTCTCTCTCTCTATCTCTATCTATATATATATATATATATATATATATATATATGTATATATATATATATATATATATAGATAGATAGAGATCTATCTATCTATATATATATATATATATATGTATATATATATATATATATCTATATATAGATAGATATAGATCTATCTATATATATATATATATATATATATATATATCTCCCTCTCTCTATCTCTCTCTCTCTATCTCTATCTCTCTCTATCTATCTCTATCTCTATATATATATCTCTCTCTATCTCTCTCTCTCTCTCTCTCTCTCTCTCTCTCTCTCTCTCTCTAGTGGGGGGGTCAGATAGTGGGGATGCTACGAAGACTCGCACAAAGAGGAGACCGAGAACGTCTAATGTGTTCTATCTCATTCTCTCGCCGGCTGAATCCTATACATTTATGTGTTTGTGTCTCTATGGACCTATTTTTTCGTTTCATCGAGTTTGAAATCACAACGATTCTAAAGAAGTTTCATTTCAAAAAATAAGATTAAGTTTGTTCGATGTTATAATGTTACTTACAAAAATGTATCTATTTGTATAATTAAATAAAACCTCGGCAGACTGAACCACCCGTTATGTACGTCATTAAAATCTAAATCGTTACCTACCTATATACACATATGTACAAACATATAATTAACTTATTAACGTTTTCACCAAAAATCATCATTCTGTTTCGATGAATTCGGACTCGACGGAAAGAACGAAACGATAGGAATTCGGTAGAATTAAACCCGAATCCGGATTGCAATCTTTATACTTTACAGCCGTCTAATACGAGTATATACCAATGAATATATTTACAAATTGCTTGACCAGCGTGTGATATATTGCATCAACACATTCTATAATTTGAAGGCGATTTGGAAGAGAATACTATAATGTTTTGGACTATACAAATCCATATCAATTTCACAGACGAACACTTTTGAGAAAATCGTACTGGATCACATAAATACAACCCAATTATTTAAATCCGATACTACCCTCGAACAGTCAGCGGCCCGCGTAATCTTAAGATCGAGATCCGCCGCCAATTTTCGTTTCCTCACGTTCAACAATGTAGCATGATTCACGCAATGTATTCAAATATGCTCACTGCGATATTGCGCTGAATTCAGCGATCTATAAGCAGAGCTTTCCAGGTCGACCTTGACGCGTCCACCTTGACCCGTCCGCGACCTATACTGCCATGTTTAACGCTCGACTTTACCATAATAATGATCAAGGGTTATGGCAGTCGTTTATTTTAAGAGATCACTAAGGTAGTTAGGAGTTTGAAAATATATTGTTTATTGAAATATTTAATTTTTGGTCTGCTACATGACACCTGCACTTTATTGCGTTCGTTCTTAATTATCTTCATCGGTTCATATATATTAATCTATACGTTATTTTGATATATCTAATAGACTACAGTTGAATCTGGATAAGTGAAAGGGGACTGCAATCACTTTGTCACTTAAAGAGATTTATAGAAGAAAAAGAAAATTATTAATCTTCACACACACACACACACACACATCATAAATACTTAAAATTCAAGTACAATAATATAATTCACAATTAATCAGTTCTCACTCACCCAGGTTGTCTATAGAACTTGATACCTATTTAGATTTCAAAACCATTAGTGAAGTCGACAAGCACACAGTAATTATTATAACATTGCACTTCACTACCATTCATGTTTTGATGCGATATGTATATATTATAAAGGAATTGAACTATCTAACTGCATATTGAACTATTAGGGTTCATGTTGACCTGTATTATGTTTATTGCATTAATTTGTATACATGTATGGAATAAACAATTTGAATTTGGTTTCTCAGAAGAAGAAGAGCAGAAGCTACTGTAGTAGGGATATTCGATATACATCGATGCATCGAAAACATCGATGTTTACAATGCGATACATCGAATCGATCCGATGTTTTGAAAAGCTATCGAAATACTCGATGTATCGATGTTTTTTCATAAAACATCGAATCGATGATAACCAGTTAATGTCACAAAAACTCAAGTTTATGTAATAAATTACAGTTTTATAAGGGATTGGAATAGGTATAAATGCCACAAAAGAGACCTTTTTTTTTTTTAGAAGTCAGTTTTATAAGGGATTGGAATAGGTATAAATGCCACAAAAAAGACCTTTTTTTTTTAGAAATATCACTTTTGATATGACGTTAGCTTTGTAATATATTTTAGAAAAAGTACTCGATGTTTACAAAACATCGATGTTTTCATCCGATACATCGAAATGCATCGATGTACAGTTTCGATTTATCGAATTGATAAAAACATCGATGTTTTTTCAAAGTGGACACCCCTATACTGTAGCTAGAAACATGATATTTCGACAGAAATTTCCTCTTGTGATGTAGAGTCACCACGAAAAAAATCTTTATCGGTTATTTTCAAAGTACTTGTAAATTGTGTACTCTTCAATAAAATTCGCTTTTTGTTTGGCTCTGATACATATGATTTCATAACAACGACAAAGTTTGTATACCAAGAAAGAAAATAATCTGTTGTCCTCTAAATAAGAAAAAATATTGTTCAGTAAATATAAAAAGGAGCATGTGTTTCTGCGTTTGCTAATTTACATCCTCTGAGGGTGCAAAATAGGGAATTGAATATTATTGCATTTGAAGACAGGTCAGTCTTATTTTTGTGATGAACGAACATTGACACTATAAAGAAATATTTTAAATATCAGCCTCTCAGTGGATATATTTCTCGCAAACTTTTTACAATAGGAAATGAATTTTGGTTTAATATTTTCACCTTACAATACAAACAATAAAAACCCTTTTTAATTTCATTTCCGTCAGCCTTTATGTAATATTTGTACCGAAGTTAATGCGTATAAAGTATAGTATAGCATATGTACGTATGTATAGGTAAGGTAACATTTTATACAACAGAAGCAGTACATTGTCATCATTCAACCTTCCGCCCCACACTGTTGGACGCAGGTCGCTCACATAAATTCAGGTGCAGGGCCGTAATCACCACACTTGGCAGGCAGGTTGGTGCTAGTGAGGTGCTAATGTTATACGGCTTCTGGGTGAGATTGGCTGTCCTCTTTCTTGATGAAACCTTATCGGATTTCTACCACTTCCAAGGTCATATAAAGGTGGCAATAAACATATTCTTATCGCCATCGTCACACGAGAACATACAATATAAAAGGAAAATATACCTAGACGTAAATATTGGTTTGAATCTATTGTATCCTCTCTCGCGTTGCCAGCTGCCATTGCTGCCAAGTGAAGTGAAGCAACCCGAGTGCGAACACAAAAGAGCTCGCGCTATTCACAGCCACTCGACTGCAGACCAGCTGAGGTGTGCGGTGTGCGGTGTGCGCTTCACACGCACAAAGCGATCTTTATAATAACATTATTTATGAAAAGCTTGTACGGTACTGTGTATTACTTTCATAAATCTATACATATAATAAAAATGTAACGGGTCGCTGTCTGTACATGGAAGATATATGAAAAAAAATATTACTGGGACCTTTATCAACACTAATAGAACCCAAAACAATAATTTTTAAAATTTTTGTCTGTTTATCTGTTTGTCGGTTTGTCTGTTTGTCTGTGTGTTTGTGCACGCTAATCTCAGAAACGGCTTATCCAATTTAGACGCGGTTTTCACTAATATATTGTGGTAAGCTTCACTTAACATTTAGACTTTATTTTATGTCAATTGGTTTATAAAAAAAAAAGTTATGTCAATTTAAAAAAATGTTCGGAGAAAAAAATCTTTATCGATTTTTTTCAAATTACGTACAAATATTCTTCAGTAAAAATAAATAAACACGTGTTTCAGCATTTGTTGATTTTCACCCTCTGGGGGTGTAAATTAGGTCTGCAAAGCGGGTTGGACGACTCATTAAATCATTAGCGCCAAGCCGATATTATTGAAGCTGGCAACTTGGAATGTTGACAGTGGTTTCTTTATAGGACGTATAGATTTACTAAGAAAGGATTTTACGAAATTATACCCCTAAGGGGGTGGAGCAGAGTGGCAAAGTTTGTGTGAAGAGAAAAAATCTTTATTGATTCTTTTCAAATTACGAGTCGAATCAAATATTCTAGGGTAATGTCCGGCATATATCAATTTTCACCCTCTGGTTGTGTAAATTAGGCCTGTGAAGCGGGTTGAACGACTCATTACCGCCAAGTCGAAACTATTAAAGCTAGAAACATTAAATTTTGAAGCACGTTTTTATTTATGACATAGAGATTCAAATTGAAGCACGTTTTTATTTATGCCCTAGAGATTCACTATGAAAGCATTTTATGAATTCCGCCCCTAAGAGGGTGTAACAAAGCGGCAAAGTGTGTATGGGAAGAAAATTTCTTTATCAATTCTTTTCAAATTACGTACAAATATTCTTCGGTAAAAATAAATAAACACGTGTTTCTCTCTCCCTCTCCATCAACCCCGCACCAGTGCCGTTGTGGCGACCAGTTCCGGCGTGAGAGCTCACACGATACACATAGTAGACGACAATAGGTTCTTGCCTAATAGTTTAAGATACAGGTTAAGTTTAGCTTCAAAAATGTTCACTCTATAACTGAAATAATAAATCATATCTAACGAGGTCGCAACTCTGCTGGTGAAACAAAACAGTCAAATAAAGGGTGGCGATTATTATATTTTTATCCCATGGTCATACCGTAAATAGTATATTAATGGCAATATAATTTGTAGAATGAATAGAACTTTGAACCACCTTTTTCTTTAGTGAACGGCTACGGTGTATAGACACACGCGCGCCGTACACGTACATCTACGTTGTGCGGGCGGGCCACCGCAACCGGGTATCATCTCGAGTCGAAGCCCTCATGCAGTGAACCTCAATACAGGTACTCACGCTTACGCCGCCCAAAGCACCGACGGTAGAGCGTGTCAACGTAGAGTATTTTCTCTTGGACCCACCCTATTGCCTAATTCCGTTAGACAACTAACTCGCAAAATCAACACCTCATCGCATCCCAGTTTCTGACGCTGTTGATTATCATCCTAGCGACAACCTTTCAACACCTTGCATTGCTTTTTCTATTTAACTCTGTCAGAGATGACTTCTGCGTGGACGAAGTCGCGGGCAAAAGCTAGTTATATAATAAAATAGGACAATGTTCTAATATATTTAAGAGGGTTTGAACCTTTTAAACAAATCTCGCATTTTATCGCGTATGTATATAACAGTGGCCATAGGGGTCAGTCCTCCCGTGACCATGAATGCTGTAGTGTTCGAAACGTCGGCAAATTAAAAATCTAATATAAACGCTATAGTATCCGTAAAGATGATTTTATTTCAAATGTATAAATTGAGTAATAATTAGAAATTATTACTTTGTAAATAAATGAATAATGTTTGAATCTGGTAATGGATCGGAGACGAATGTATTTAACAAAAATGCGAATGTGATGTGTGATTTGAGGTGAATGTAAGATGACGAATGATTGTATAAAACAAAGTTTGAAAGATGCGGCGGTGATGGTACGAGTAATGTTAAAAAGTAAACTTCTAATGTGCGTGATATTGAATGTGCATAAGACGGGATGAAAGTAATATTGTGAGGTAAGCTTTAAGTATGAATATCGAAAGTTACAAGGTTAATGGAATCATAAAGAAATGTTGCGAGCTAACTCACTCGAGACCAAATATGTTTATTTATTACAAATATGTTATTTTGCTTACAGTAAGGACATAACGGCTTTTCTATCCCTTTTACATCACTACCCCTTTTTTCTGGTGGATGTTGTAAAATACGACTAAGGGAAAGATAATATCATTGTAAGTGAAAGAAAACTCGATGTGAAACGCTATGCTAACCCGTCTGATCAAAGTTGGTATATTTGTTCAATTTACCCCTCCATTTGTGGGACTTTGAATAAAGTAGGGGGCGTATTTGTTCTAAATTGAAATATTTAGTAAAAGTATTCAAACCTCTCCTAAATCAATCCCCATCATTTCCAATTACTGACTTACAGTCTCATCAGTTTGATGAACATTTATTCAATTTTAAGCTATGTAAAGACAGACTCTAGAGGTGTTCAACTTATAGAGATTATTAAAGATATATAATATAGAACCCATACGCAAGTGATTTGTCAGCGTACAGCTATTATATATGTAGGTATTATCATTCCATCTTGAGTATGCCGTCGACGTCAAAAATCACTTTCATTTTATTTATTTTGCAGGTTCAAAAATATCAGGTTAAGCTCTTACTTATACGTGATGCCGTACTGCTACGTTTATCGTGGCGGTACACACCTTTACTTATTGGCTGAATAGTCAATATTGTTATCCTGTCTCCCGTATTACCAAGGAAGGTTCTCTTTAATCTTTTTTAATTAAATTTATTGTGGCTCACAAGATTATTAAAAGCATCATGCGGTAGGTACTGCTTGTGGGTCAAACCCGGGTATCATTTATAAAGACTATTGTGGATCCTGGCTTACATGATTTGCAACAGTGGGAATGTGTGATGGAATAAACTTCGAAAAAAAAAAAAACAAATGAAGTATCTATTTATTTTCACTAAAGTACATGTGTGCTCAACTTAAAGACAACATTTAAAGGTTTTTACTTCCCATACAAACTTTGTTATTGCATTTCATCACCTCTGATATAGAATTTCGTAAAAACCGTTGTTAATGAGTCTCTACGTCATAAAGAGAAACTAATGTTATTTTAATGTTTCTTGTATCAACAGTTTCGGCTCGACGTTGATGAGTCAGTCAAACGACTTTTTTATATATAGTAGAGTAGGTAGTCGAGTAGGTTTATCTGTACAAATATAGATAAGATCACTTTTTATATTATCACTTAAATATTTTAATATAGTTTCAGATTCATAAAATCAGAGCATTCATAAAAAATGTGAAACAGAGCTGTGATTACAGATTGTAATAGAATCGGCAATACATCACATAAATATAGAGTGTATAGGGGCAGTCATACGAGAGGCTCATGTGTGTTATGTCACGAACGGTATAATTATAAATTTAACCAATTAGCTAAGCTCGGTGCCCAACAGGAAGTTGTTCCAGCAATTACTTTAGAAGCTGAAAGGTACCATTCGTCAGGTAATTATATAGAGGATTCTAATTCCAATGTAATTACTTTTCCATCGGCAACATGAAAGACTTTTTTCTAGATATACATTTGTACTCGTACAAGGAAAACTTTGCAAATTGGGATATGTACTGAGTGTGTATTTATTGGATTTGTAGGTTAACAATGTAATGGGCATCACCATTTTCTTTCTCATGGAAGATAGTAAAAGACGACTAAGAGAAGGCAAACTTGAAATAAAAAAAAATTTTTTTTTTTAAAAGACACCACCCAGCGCTAAGGAAATAATCCTTGTATTGCGGTGGACTTTACAAACATGCAATTAACGCAGACAAATTACACCCAGACTCAGAACAACACTTTGTGGATCGCACAAAGTATTGTCCTGCGTGGGAACCGAACCCACGGCACTGGCAAGGAAGGTCGGTATCTTAACCACTACGCCGTCTGTGCAGTCAATATATATCAACCACCTGCACAATATGGTTACTTACCTTTTCAATGTGTAGTCGAACCTAGCTCGAGCTTAGTGGGACGTATATAAGGAGTGACGATGAATTCTGTACAGGTTCTTGGATCTCTTAGCATGGTGAGGAGTTAAGAATACAATATGTTATATCCCTTACTTACCTGCAGGCATTGTAAAAATGCCGGCTATAGGAGCATCAGGAAACGGGATAGCAGTGCTCGCCTGTAGAAATATTATCATGAATTGTGATCAATAAGCCAAAGACGGTCCTGTTTAAATATGAATTTTATTACCGGTGGCCTCTTTTTGAGGATAATGATGACTCTTGTACTTTTTTTTGCTAATTTTAATTAAATGAAGAATCAATTAAATATACCTATCATTGGAAATTTAAATCTCCTATTACTTTTTAGAGTATGAAAGAAAATTGACAACGATCAATTATAACAAGTAATTGTAGTCTTGAAGACAACCGAGAAAGTTATTTTCTCTTGCCACACAAATTTTGTCATCACGTGTCATCTTCGAGATTGCATTTTGTAAAAACTTTTTTTTAGAGATATAGAGTAGGTACCTATATACGTCACAAAAAAAACTACAGTTAAAGTTTTTTATTTCTAGTCTCGATAATTCAATCAACCTTATCTTTTATATACAGATTAGATATATCCTTATTCCTGGTCATCAATGATAACTTGTCTCTAGGGAAAAAGCTTTTCTGACATCGGTGATAACAGATGAGCGAAACTTTGCAATATCAGAAGTACCATTAAGTAGCAACCTTTCGGTAAGCAGCAGTTTACTTAAAGATGAGGTTTGCGCTTGAGGCTCTCTCTTAACCCTTTAACTACCCAGCAGCGGTACGAGTTTGTTTTGATATTCTGTAGGTGAAGGCATCTTTTGAACTTAGTGGTAGTACATGTAGCTCTTTCGTTGATATTATCGAGTTCTATAAGCCCGCTGTACGTCACCATTACTGTGCATAAACTGTTAGATATATTTGCTGGTTTACTTTCCATAGTAAAGAGTTAATAAATATCCTATATAAATCTTTTTACCTTTATTTTTTATGTAGTATGTGATTAAAAACCTCTAACTGCTAGACAGATTTTGATGGAAAAAATTTTAATGTACTGTTCAGGATGGTTTAAATTCACAATTGGATTTTGCAGTTATTTTTTTAATTTTAAGAAAAACTATGATACACTGTATTGGGGCAGACAGTAGTCGTTTATGATCTTATACAATAACATGATGACGAGCTCAGTCACCATCTTTAGTTTCAATATCTCACGCCCGCCGCCGCCGCCGCCGGTGTACAATATATCATTGAGCTGTCACAGCAGATAGATTAGATTAGGTACGTTAGAGTGACAGACGCTATCTCTGCCCCAGTATAAGTAAGGCAGTACTTACCGTCGCGTAACAACAACACAACGATGTTTGCAATATTCAGAATTAAAAAATAATCTTAGTACTGTATACTCAGTAAAAAATACAAAAAAAATCGATAGCATCTTAAAAGTAGTATGATTATGTTGTCCCATCTATATAGAATATTAATATGAAGTGCATCATGTTATATAAATATGTGATATTTTGTATGTTTGTACATTTGTGCGTAAGTAGCAAAGTTCTAGTGGTATTCCCCATGCCCGGAAGGATGACTCCTTCGTGTTGTCGTGTCGATGTTCTCCTTCTCCTCGTGGTGTGACCACCACATTGGGAGATGCTGTAGTCAGAAGTCTCTTGGAAGGAGGTCATGATGTAGGTATCCTTGACTATACGGTGTAATCATTGCACAGGTGGCGTAATGGTTAAGATACCGACCTTCCATGTCAGTGCCATTCCCGCGCAGGACAATACTTTGTGCGAACCACAAAGTATTGTTCAGAGTCTGGGTGTTATTTGTCCACGTTAATTGCATGTTTGTGATGTCCCCTGCAATACAAGGATTATTTCCTTAGAGCAGGGTGGTGTCATTAAAAAAAAAACACCGTACAGTCAGTTTTTTTTTTAAATTTTTTATTGCTTTTGTTCACAAAGGAGCAAGCAGCACAACTGATGATCAACGTTACTGCCGAAAATGGACCTTTGCAATACGAAGGGTATAACTAGGCCGCTGCCTACCAATACAAACCCCAAACCCACCCAAATGGGCTCTCTAGTATCAAACGACAGGGTCTTCACCAAATACTACGGCATTAATATATATTGAATCATCTACCAAAATAGAGTTGAAATATTACTATTTCTCTTCTTTTGAAAGCATAAAAAAATCCTTTTTTATTTTCATTGACTTTATCTACCTAAACAAGCGATTCCTACGTTCACAGGCCGCGGTGATATGGTGACTTTTGTCTTCTTGCTCCGGATACTGAAATAATTTAGACATATAGAAGTCTGCTTGGATGATGGCAGAATTTCCAGGATTTATTGAGCGGCGCGGCGGCTATATTTGATGTTCTAAGTTTTCCAGGAGACTATTCTCCTGGTCCCACAGCTGATTATTAAAACTCTAATTGCAAACTAAGAAGCTCGGCACACATTATATTTTTAAATATTATTATAATGATATTCACATTCATTTCTAATCTATCAAAAGTCAAAACATTTCAAGTAAAGCTTTAAAGATTACCTTAAGTCCTCTGCGTACATAGACAGACAGATGTATGCAATAATATATATGTATCGCTGTAGATCGATCCGTTACTTAAGGGACAAGCTATTTCCATCATTGATATGTCGTTAATATTAAAAGCTTCTTAATACAGAGCTTCTCAGTAAAGTAATAAAACATTTTTTGCGGGTCCCTTCACAGATAACTAAAATACAAAACATAAACACAAGGGATTAACATTTTCTTTTCATTTTTGTTTATAATTATAATTTCATGTCATTATTACAGAAGAGTTAGTTGAGATGAAAACACATCTATTTTGCTACACAGTCCTCAATCATATGTAATAATTACTTATCCCTTAATTAATATTAGAAACTTCATTGGTGATAGAGTTATTTTTTTTTCTTATTGTAATTAATTATAATACTGTATGTTTCTTTGATGCAATAAATAAATAAATAAAATGGAGGTCGTGCCTATTGCCGCTAATTGATTAGAATCCTAATTGCTGAGTTTGATGCTCGGAATCGCTCGAGTAAATTCTCAGTAACATTGTTAGACCCGACCCAGAATTTTAATTAATGGCCCATATTTAAAAGCTCTGGTAAGCCGAGATACAAAGAGTACGTTAAGTCCGTCCCGGGTCCCAAGAACATCTGCGATAGCCGATACGTTTAATGGATTACCTCCAATATTCTTTAGTGCAAATCATAGAATAGCTCTTTGAGTTGTAGATATCAAACGGCAGTTTAAAAATGATATTCAGTTGAAACTGGTTAGACTAAAAATAGGGACCCTATATAATAAAATTGATAAAGTCTGAGAGATATTGTATTTTTAAAGCGGATGTTACCCAGATAGAAAACCCTCTACAGGTATTGACGGCGCACGGTAGTTTCAGCAAGTACTTACCTACACACGGTTGCGAGTACCCCAGCAACACAACACAGTTACTTGTTGCCGGGACGTTGACGGTTATAAGGCCGCACGCCACCTTTCCATCGCTCTGGACAAAATGGGTGGTGTGTATCCAAACCATAGCCTTTTTTTTTTCCTTGCTGGGTGGACCATGGATGTGGTCACGCCCCGACAAATCGATCCGGGGGGACAAAAGAGGCGGCGCGCAACCCCATAGACCCACCCTGCAAACACCTCTCTTCGCCGTGCGAGCGGGCCACCGGTACCTGATCTTTGTCATCGGTGGCCCGCCCGGCGGTTTACCCTTACGGGTTCCTCCCGTGTCGACGCCCCGACATTTCGCCGTCGGGGCGTCGCCCTCACGCAGTGGCCTCACGTCGGGTGACCGGACAATTCCCCGGTCCGATCACCCGAAGCCTCAGTTAGGGCGGCATCAGGCGCAGATATTCGCGCCTGTGCCGCCCCGGCCGCTGGCGGTTGCCCGGGTCACGGGCATCCTTCTGGACTTGTTCCGCGACCTCCTTCTGCGAGATGACAGTCTCGCAGAAGGCGGCGACCGCGTCCCAGTTCCTGACGCTGTCGACCATCGCTTTCACGAGAGCCGGCAGCATCAGGTTGGCACCGCTGACAGCGACGAGGTCACGATGCTGCCCGCCCCAGCCCGAACATACCTCGAGCGTATGTTGCGCCATGTCCTCGTCGCTACTGCAACGGTGGCAGGACGGAGTCCACTCTCTCCACACGACCGTGTGCAGGTACTTGCCGAAGCAACCGTGCCCCGACAAGACCTGCACCAACCGGAAGGAGAGCACTCCGGGCCGCTGAGGTAACTCACCGGTAGAGATCGGAGAGCATCTCCGCCTCTAGGTCCCACGGGGGTGTCCCGGCCAATAGGCATGCCGCCTCTGTCGACACCGTGCGGTACCCGCGAATGGCTCTGACCGCCATGGCTCTCTGTGGCCTCCACAGAACCGCCCTGTGCTGGGCGTTCAGAGCCCTCGCCGACACGGGTGCACCGTACATGGCCATTGAGTGGATCACCCCCGCATACAGCCGTCGACCCGCGAAACTGAGTCCGCCCACGTTCGGCATGAGCCGCGAAAGGGTGGACGCCCCGCCGACCAGTCGGGGAATCCAAACCATAGCCTGCCAAAATAATAAACAAGTTCTTGTTTTGTAAATATATCAATAATTATTTACACATTATTTATTTGAAAACAGTATCGTTCGATCAAGTTGCCTTATTACCCTAAAATAACATAAGTTTCTGTTATCCACAGGTGACATACATCACTACTTTCACACAGGTGAAGAGTGAACACCTTAAAGTTATTGATGTCAGTCCACCTGACGAACAGAGTGATGCGGGTATGTATGGTATATGCACGGGATATATCTAAATGTTTATCTTAAATGCAGTCAAAGATAATACAGACTTCCCAAATATTTCAAGTGGTGTATATAATGCTAAATTATATTTCTGATCCATGTAACGTAAGCATCAGATGAAATTGTAACAAGAATTGGGCCTAAATGTGGGTCACGATTGCGCAGCCAAAATGATAATAAACATTGAGTAACGAAACTTGAAGTAATATGGGCGAAGGGCAAGAAGCTCGATGAAAAATTCACTGCTTAGAAGAAGGTCTAAAAAGACAAACGCACACTTGTTTACTCGTAAAGACTATTCATTCATCAACATAATATGATGTTCGCTGTTGGACATGAACCTCCTTAAGTGTGAATACCGCCATAATCTCCAATGCACTTTTCTGATTTATCAAATTACACATCGTTGTGTGTATTTCGAAAAGTTATCCAGCTGATAACTTGGTGACATGATTCTAACAGCATGCCGCGTACCTTTCTTGGCAAACTTCATTTGACTGCATCCCGTCCTGGTATGCGCCGGGACTAAAGAAGTTTATGTCTAATATTGGAACCTCATTTTTTATTCAGAAATCGACCAGCCTCGTTTGTCGGAACTACTTAAAAGTTCACTGCCTTCTCATCATGAGTACACAACAGGCGCTAAATACGCGGTACGTGCTCTCAGACACCAGGATGTTCAGTTACTGATGAGAAAAAAGTTGGTCAACTTCGACGTGGTGATAGCGGAGTGGTTCTACAGCAGTTTATTGGCTCCGTGAGTTTGTTTTGGATAGCGTTTTGTTAAAATGTAATAATATTAGTCCAAAATAGTCAATGTATAATCATTACTCTATATTTTGCCGGGGGAGTTGTATAAATCACCTAAGTGATCGCCAGGAGTAGGGGCAGCGGCCCTTCTTAACGACTTTACTGCTCAATAATGGTAGGGCCATACTGTTGAAAGTTTTCTGACTGTAGTCACGGGCTGGTGCGTCCGTGGTAGTACCACACTCTTGTAGAAAATCGACGTCTGAACAGTGATGATGTACTGTTGCACTTCGTTCGGTGAGCGAGAGAGCGAACAGCTCAACTTTTTAGATAGGTTTGGTATTTTCGCGGAGCGGCGTAGATGTACCCCTGGTGTTGCAAATTTTCATGAGCGGCAGTAACGCTTACCATCAGGTGTGCTGTTTCCTCGTGTGCCACCATAAGCATCAAATAAAAAAACACAAACTGCGAACTCTAAACTCGGGTTGAGAGCCCTCAGCGCTCACCCACCTAAAGTTGTAAAGTTAAAGTTGTCCAGCTAAAGTTGTTATAGCTATCTGTGGTTAACAATTAAGTCACAGAAAAAAAAACAGACGCTAACCACCACCAAAGCGTGCCAATTATGACAATGTCATTCCTTGTCAAAGTTTATGCCTAACAGTGAACGAAAAGTACTGATGGGTGGATAGCGGAAAGACTGCTATATATATACCTAATATTTATATAAAATCTGCCACCATAAAATTCGTCACTCTTTCTAATTCAATTGACAAGAACAATGGAATGAGTTCAGAAATATTTTTCATTTCATAAATAGTTTTCTAAATTATTCGGCGTCGCTAGAGCATTCGTGGCAAAGGAACAATAATATTTCCAGAAATCGAAATTGAAAATTTAGTAGGTAACTATCAAATATTATATTCATTTCTTTGTCTTTTTTAAAGGTAAAAAGATGCCAACAAATTACTTTTATCGACATTCAATAGAGTTCCATTTTATTTAAATTATTTGAATATAATCTTGTCTAAATTAAAAGAATATTTCATAAATTGTTGAAGAATTCGAAATACCTTTCAATTTTAAGATAGCAAAGGGAAAATATGAGTAAGTCATAATTATAGCTAGCTCGCGTTACAGCTGCGCCAGTGAAATTACTTTTTGTAATAACTTCTTATTATCTGTTACCGTTTTGTAATGTTAAACTCTTAATAAAACTGTTCGAGTATCATTATTGAATCGATAACCACAGGGTTTTTGTACACTGTCAGATTTATAATTTCTAAAATGTTTTATATATTATTTGACTTAAAAGTTATTTGGCCATAATGACTTCTAATGTTTCCGCGAGTATTACACATTTGAAATAAAACTACTTTTACGGATTCTATCGCGTTTGTATTTGATTTATAATTTCCCGACGTTTCGAACACTTTACAGTGATCATGGTCACGGGAGGACTGAGGTGTCTTACGTTAGTAGCTGAATAGTTTTTGTTAGTTTTGTAAAAAAAAATTAAAATTGCCACAATAATAATTATCATAAATTAAATACCTTAATAATAACAAATCATAAACAACATAAATTTTATATATAGAATCATTCTCTTTTTGTACTGGCAATGAATTGTATTAATTTTGTATAAAATGTGGGTCAAAATTTAATATCTCATAGGGTAGATATAAATAAATTTCTGTAATAACAATGACATATTGGACGTAAGACACCTCAGTCCTCCCGTGACCATGATCACTGTAAAGTGTTCGAAACGTCGGGAAATTATAAATCAAATACAAACGCGATAGAATCCGTAAAAGTAGTTTTATTTCAAATTATCTGGCCATTATACTATTTCATCCTATAAACCTTGCTAGGAACATGACAGATATCAAGAAACATCGACCCAGAGTACTATGGTCACTAGAACGGAGTGTAGCCTCATTGCTAAATATACTTGCCGACTCGTTGAGGATTCGCGCACGACACGCGATAATGTTATTCAATACCGGCTCTGTCTAGTGGTCATATAGTTTTTTTTTTTAACTTAACATGTTCCTAATACGGTTATAGTATGAGACGGCGCAGCGCAGCACGGCTTTTGATGAGTCAAACACTCCTTAAAAGTCGTGCTGCATGGAAGGATCACTTTCAGCTCCGCGACCTGCTCGGTATAGTAGTTTAGTTTGCTTCCCATTATGGAGGAGGCTCGCGCCCTACAGTGGGACAGATATGAGCCGAGATGTTTTTAAAATACAATTTAGCTTGTGTTGACTGCACTGATAACAGAGTACTTTTACTATCACCATGTCGTGCTCAGTGTTTTGAGTTAGATCGCCACGCACATTAATTATCTGTGCGTTCCATAAATGATTGTTATTAAAATAGGTGTAACATGTTTTTAGAAATAAAATGTAATTTGTGTCCGTTAATTTAATTTCTGTAAAATTCCCTCCAATACAAGATTATAATTCTTAGTACGGGATGTTGACATTAAACAAAAAAAAATTCAAATAATAATATGTGATTAAAACCACACGAAATACTACTATATTTAAATTTACTGAAATTTTAGCATTTAATATGCTTAATTTATAAAATCCGATTACGAAAAGTGTAGTGGCAGCACGATTGGGCCGGAATCCCAATAGGCGCGGGTTCGAATCCCGCTTGCGACATCAATTTTTCATTTCGTAATCGGATTTTATAAATTAAGCATATTAAATGCTAAAATTTCAGTAAATTTAAATAACAAGGTTGTGTCATCGTTTAATACAATTCTAACTGTAAAGTTTGAAGTATTAAACCTATAACATTGTGTAAACATTGTCGGGTAGATAGCACACCGTCACCTTAAGACGTAAATACAATACGAGATGAAAATTTGCATGTCCTACAATTGGTCGCGGTAGTGTAGTGGCAGCACGATTGGGCCGGAATCCCAATAGGCGCGGGTTCGAATCCCGCTTGCGACATCAATTTTTCATTTCGTAATCGGATTTTATAAATTAAGCATATTAAATGCTAAAATTTCAGTAAATTTAAATAACAAGGTTGTGTCATCGTTTAATACAATTCTAACTGTAAAGTTTGAAGTATTAAACCTATAACATTGTGTAAACATTGTCGGGTAGATAGCACACCGTCACCTTAAGACGTAAATACAATACGAGATGAAAATTTGCATGTCCTACAATTGGTCGCGGTAGTGTAGTGGCAGCACGATTGGGCCGGAATCCCAATAGGCGCGGGTTCGAATCCCGCTTGCGACATCAATTTTTCATTTCGTAATCGGATTTTATATACTACTATATTTTTACTTCATCATAAAGTGACATTTACAATATATATGCAATTATAGTTGTATATAATTTACTTCGGTAAATTTTCTCTGCTCTAACGACAAGAGGTGATTTTACTGTACGGAGCGTCACGTATTCGAGCGTGACGGCTTACTGTTATTCAAAATCCACAAAATAAAGAGTTGAGTGCGCTTAAAGTATTCACTTCAAAAGGTTTATTTGTATAGTAAGGAAGAAACGGATAACAACACTGAAAATATGAATAAGTTTCTAAAAATATACTGGAAGTGGGTATATATTAATATAAAAAGTATGACATTTAGATATTATTTATCCGACTATAATAAATGGAAAGTCAACAAAATATTTTACTATATTTTTCTACTTAGCCTAGCGGAGGTCTTCGAGTGCCCTCTTATTTGGTACAGCTCAGTAGACGCTACGTGGATGAATCTACAGCTGGTGCACGAGTCTCTCAATCCTGCTTATGCCGTGGATCTACAAGCCAGTAACATGGCGTCGGAGATACCAAGCGTGAGTGAGAGAGCGCACAGAATTTGGCGTCAGACCTATTTAATGGGATGGCAATAGTAAGTGATAACTTAATAATAATCTAGCGGAATTTTTATTTTATTTTTATTATATTTACGTTTATAGATGGTTAGGCACTCGCTACGTTCGGTGTGCCCGCTCCGTGCGGAGCGTTACAGTGGAGACTCTATGTTGCCCGAGCGGCTCTCGGCGCCCCCTAACACCCGGCGCCCGGGTGCACCGAACCCTCTGCACTATAGGTAAAGTCGGCCCTGAATACTACCAACCCTTACTTTGCTTGTGGGTGTCGTAAAAGACGACTAAGAGCTTCATATCGACCTGGGCCAACACCACCTGATGCCGTTTGATCAACAATTGCATTCCCAAGGAGGGTTGACGCTAGGTCGGCGGCCGGTTATAAAACTATTGCCAATAACTTTCGCAATGTGTAGGAAGAGGAGTACATATTGTGTCGACCCCATGTATTTGTATCCCAATAGAATAGGAAAATGATGACTTAGCATGTACTAAAAATAACATAAGGGAGTAATATATATGGATTTTTGAGAAGCTCATCAGTGTGGCACCTGACGGGCCCTCGTGCCCTTGTGGTAAGGACGGTACTAGTACTAGGTTCACTACAAATTATATACAATCATAGTTTACTTTGAGGATTTTTTCATCGATCAATTAACACACATATTGTCAACATATATTCTGGAAGTATGGACGCTAGCTCATAATTTGCAAGTTGAGAGCGAACCCATTTCTCTTAGCTGATTATCTCTCCCTGAATCTCTCAGACTCCCCGCGGTAAATAAAAGCGTGGCGGTGTGTTATATTCTTAACCCTTCACTTAAGTAGCTTTATTTTGTAGTCAAACATAGTTTAAGTCTTACTAAATACTCAAGATACGAAGCAGGCTGTGTCACTGTTTTACAATACTTGAAATATTAAAATAGCTGATACCTTTCAGTTACATGAGTTACTACATAGAATCACCGCTGTACTACGAACAATACCAACTGGCTATCCAGCGCCGCGGTCGCACGCCACCACCCTACGACCAGTTGATCTACTCGGGTGCCATGCTGCTCATCAACTCACAGCCAATCCTTGGACAGAACTTGCCATTACCTAACAGCGCTAAATTTGTGGGTGGACACCACGTCGGCATGAATGAACCATTATCGAAGGTAAAGATTTTTAAATATTAAATAGAATTTCATTAATTCTGGTCTTAAATCAAGGATTAGGTGTAATTTATTTGCGTTAATTACATGTTTGTAAAGTCGCCCACAATACAAAAAATATTTATTTTCTTAGTTAATTTCTTACATAAAAAAAAATTGGAGTTTTAATTATAATAAAATAAAGATGAAAAGATTAACTATAAATAGATTATTGTATCTAGATGTCACGTTAGCTTTATTGGTAAAACGGATTAGATTGCTAGAAGATGTGGGTTCGTATTTCGTATAAAATATTATTTTTCCATTCACAAATGAGTTTTATAAAAAATCCACCATGGCCAAAATTAATTAATTCTATACTTTAATTGTAGGGAAAAATTATTAGTTGCAATTTCGTCATTCCATCTATTTTCATTTTACGTAATCTTTAATGTTTATGAAATTTAAGTTATGAAATATAGTGTTATAATCGTTAACGTACACGTGGCGGATACTCCATAAAAAATAAATACCTTATGACCATCCAGCTCTTATCCTAATTACTTATGGTCGACGCAATGTGTACTCTCCATCGTACTATATATTATAAATACAATTTATGACCGACCGCCTGCCCGACGTCAACACTCCTTGGGAATATAATAAATTGTTGATAAGACAACATCAGACGGAGTTGGTGTCGGTAGAGATAATGCTCTTAGTCGTCTTTTACAACACCCATGAGCAATATAAGGTTTGACAATAGTCGTAACAGCAACTACACAGAAGAAAACAACAGAAAAAATCAAATACAAACTCGTTAAACTCAAAATAGTTACAATTTAACATGTTTAATACACGCTCAAACATCAGATATCATTATTTTATTAACCACAGTTTTATTCATTGTTTGTAAGTCAATTGTTGAGTTATTGTATCAATAACTGATGTATGATGTAGTACATGAACGATAAGTCTCGTTGTAGTATTTGATGTGCGGTGTGACCTCGTTCACAAACAGAAGCTGCAGTGTTATATTACATACGGGCACTCGGTGAGAGACCGTCGTAAAATTATTTTATTATCACTTATACCAGATATATTAACCTTTTATTTTAAGATAAAGGCGGATACGGTAACTATGGCCGCACGCAACGCAAAATGGTACCCGTTTTATTTTCCAGCTATCAAGTTTATCAATCAGTGTGTTAAAGAGTAGGATAGAGAGGGTCATTTCGACTGCACAGATGGTGTAGTGGTTAAGACACTAGTAGATACATTAACAATGGTCTTGGGTTCGATTTGCATTCGTAGAACAAAATGTGTTAGTCTGAGTCTGTGTACCGTTTATGCAAGTTAATTGTATTTTTGTAAAGTTCCACCGCAATGCAAGTTACATAGTGTAGAGTGTGTAGAGTGTGTAGAGTGTGTAGAGATTTCAAAATAATAATTTATGGATTACACATATTATTGGCCTGCATGGTTATCAAACCTTTGACACGATAGGTATATACCTTAACTACAGCGCCATCTGTGCAGTAAAAATATTCGTAATTTCAATATTATAGAGACACTTGTCACACTACGCGCAGCCGCTCCGGAGCGATGGAGTGCCAGCGTTTGGTTTCATAATCTACCGTATAGTTCTACTCTATTAATTGACTTCGATGGGTCGACCAGCGGGTTAGATTTTCAAGTCCCCAACGACGCTCCAGGGAATAAAACGACTCACCGACGACAAAGATCGGGTTCAGGTGGCCCGCTCGCTCGGCGAAGAAAGGGGCATTGCGGGCGAGTTTATGGGGTCGCGCGCGGCCTCTTCTCTCGCCCCGGACAAATTTAGCGTGGTGTGACCAGATCCTAGCCCTACCCAAAAGAAAACCGGAATAAAACGACGGAGCGTCTTAAACAAAGATTTTAAGTTAACTTCAGAGTCGCACTCAATAATTTGTAATTAAATTAAAATGACTCAACGATCTGTCTTAACTTTAGTCAAAAACCAATGTAAAGTTCCAGTGTCGTCTCGGTACGACACTTTCGGTACGACACTTTCGGTATAAGTGGAATAGATTTGAACTGCGTTAACTTTCAGCGTTAAACTTACGATACACTCTGAAAGTTGTTCAAAAGGCAATACATCTTCACTCCCCTAATAAAAGTTATTTGTAAGTAACAATGTATGTACTTATAGAATTAAAGTTCAACAACTATGTACAACTCGATCCGAGGATATTCACTGAACATGTAACTTATTAGAAACTGGGACAGAATATTATATAAAATATAGGTACCTCCTTTTTTTTATATATTACGCGTTTGTATTGTATTTTTTTTTTAAATAACGCTTTCCAATAAGGAAATACTCCTTGTATTGTAGGGGACTTTACAAATATAAGTAATACAAATTACACCTGGACTCATCATCATCATCATCATTTCAGCTCATATATGTCCCACTGTTGGGCTCGAGCCTCCTCCATAATGAAAGGGAAATTGACCTACTATACTACGCTGGTCACACGTGTTGGTATAGGGTTTTGTTTCGAGTTTTCCTTCTCTTGCATAGATGCTATATATGTTTTATATACCTTAGTCGTCTTTTACGATCACTCACAGGTAAGATAGGAGAGATAGGTGGTGAATTGTATTCTTACTCCGTCACCACACGGATGAACACCTAGGATCAGGACAACAGTTTGTGGACGCACAAAATATTGCCCTGCCTGGGAATCCAACTCGACTAACACATGGAAAAGTATGTAGATACCTTAACCTACGTCATCTGTGCATGCATATATTTGAGTTAAATATTAGATTTTTTACAACTGACAATATATTTGTATCAAAACTGAATAAGAATCACCATTACAAGAAAATTATCTCATCATTATCATTCTTCTGCTCTTATCTCAATTAAGCTTGACACAATATGTACTCCTCCTCCATCGTACATATTTCAATAGTTATTTCCAATAGTTTTATGATTGTCCACCTGTCTGATGTCAACACTCTTTGGGAATGCACAACAAATATAACTAAACTCGCGTAAACATCAAAACTTTTAATGAACTATCGACTTAAGTAACCGTTACGTTAACCGACCTCGTTCTTCTTACGGAGTAGACTCGTGAACAACATGGCACCTGTATGACTTGTGAAGACTAAGAATAGCTGATAATTAGTAATTCATTGTCAACACACAAATAAATAGAATTATCAATTGTTGTGTGGTGGCAGCCATGTATATAACCAAGCTTTATACTGCACATACATTATCCGTGTGGTGACGGAGTAAGAATACAATTCACCACCCCCTATCTTACCCGTGGTTGATCGTACGAGACGACTAAGGAATATAAAATACATATAACATCTATGCGACAGAAGGAAAACTCGAAACGAAACCCTATACCAACATGTCTAACCGGTGTGGTATAGTAGGTCAATTACACTTCCGTTATGGAGGAGGCCCCAGCCCAACACTGGGACATATAGTATATGGGCTGAGATGATGATGATGATATTGCACATGGGTGTCGTAAGAAACAATTTAGAAGAGTTTTACATTGCCCTGAACCATCTTCTTCTGATGTTTTCTGCTCAACGTGTACATTCCTTTTTTTGGCAGGTTATGGTCCTGACATACGCTGACCATTCTGTCCGTGGTGAGGAATGGGCGGCGCGTGACCCAATAACGCACTGTGTTACCTGCCCATCGCCATTGAGCCGGTCACTGGTACCGCTTGCAGATGTCATCTGCGGCAATTTTTAAGATTAAACCTTAACGTGAGACAGACAGATAATTCATAAAACTATTGCCCAAACTTTTACATATATCATGGATCATATAGGATGGAAGATGGAAGTAGTAAATGATATAGGAGCAGGTAGATCAAATGATCATCATTGTGCAATTCGAACGCACAGATGACGCAGTGGTTAAGATACCGACCTTCCGTGCCTGTGCCGTGAGTTCGATTCCCACGCAGGACAATACTTTGTGCAAACTACAAAGTGTTGTTCTGAGTTTGGGTGTAATTTGTATGCGTTAATTATATGTTCCGTGTGGTGACGGAGTAAGAATACTATTCACCACCCCATATCTTACCCGTGGGTGATCGTTACGAGACGACTAAGGGATATAAAACGCATTTAACATCTATGCGAGAGAAGGAAAACTCGAAACAAAACCCTATACCAACACGTCTGACCAGCGCGGTATATCGCGGTTAATTTCCCTCCCATTACGGAGGAGGCCCGAGCCCAACAATGGGACATTATGGGCTGTGATGATGATGATGATGAATTATATGTTTGTAAAGTCCCCTGCAAATACAAGGATTATTTCCTTAGTGTAGGGTAGTTGGTGTCTTCCCCCGTGGGACCTAAAGGCGGAGATGCTCTCCGACCTCTACCGGCGGGTAACCTCAGTGCGCGCCGAGGGTGGCTCCCCGTCGTCTAGCGAGATAGCCACCTGGCGCGAGAACGCCCACCGCGACGTTAGGTTACGCGGCTGGAGAGGCCTAGACACGGTGTTGTTACCGTTGAGGCCCTCCGGCCCGTACTGATGGAGTGGATGGAGCGGTGGCACGGAGTCCTCTCCTTCCGGCTGGTGCAGGTATTGTCGGGACACGGTTGTTTTGGCTTGTACCTGCACACGGTCTCGTGGTGGGAGTGGACTCCGTCCTGCCACCATTATAGTAGTTACGAGGATACGGCGCAACATACGCTCGAGGTATGTCCGAGTTGGGACGGTCAGCGCCGTGACCTCGTCGCTGTCATTGGTGCCGACCTGATGCTGCCGGCTGTCGTGAAAGCGGTGGTCGACAGCGTCAGTAATCGGGACGCAGTGGCCGCCTTCTGTGAGACTATTATCTCGCAGAAGGAGGCGGCGGAACGAGTATGGGAGGATTCCCGTGACCCGGGCCGCTATCAGCATCAGGCGCAGGTGCGAATATCTGCGCCTGATGCCGCCCTAACCGAGGCTTCGGGTGATCGGACCGGGGAATTGTCTGGTCACCCGACGTGAGGCCACCGCGTGAGGGCAACGCCCCGACGGAGAAAGCTGTCGGGGCGTCGACATGAGAGGAACCCGCAAGGGTAAATCGCCGGACGGGCCACCGAAGACAAAGATCGGGTACCGGTGGCCCGCTCGCACGGCGAAGAAGAGGTGCTTGCACGATGGGTCAATGGGGTTGCGCGCCGCCTCTTCCGTCACCCCGGACCGATTTGGCGGGGTGTGACGTCCATAGCCCACCACAAAAAAAAAAAAAAAAAAAAGGGTAAACCGCCGGACGGGCCACCGAAGACAAAGATCGGGTAGTGGTGGCCCGCTCGCACGGCGAAGAGAGTTGCTTGCAGGGTGGGTCCATGGGGTTGCGCGCCGCCTCTTCTGTCGCCGATTTGTCGGAGCGCGACCACATCAATGGTCCACCTTGCGGAAAAAAAAATGTGTCTAAAAAAAATGTTCAAAATAAACGACCAGTAAATAACAAAGTTTTATTGACATTCTCTTATCATTCATCATTCTCTTGCTCTTAATGCCATTATTAGTGGTCGACGCAATATGTACTCTCCCATCATATATAATGCTAAAGTCATTATCAGTTGTTTTATTACCGACCGTAATCGAGAAAAGCCGTAATCGTTAACCATAAACGAGTCGACTTTGCCCAGTACATCAACAGATGGCGTTGCAAAAAGCTAGATCGCACAATTCTACGATAGCTGGGTTTCGCAATTTTTAATAATTAAAAAAGTTATTACCTACCTTTGTGCAGAACGTTGAATACATTTACTTATATTAATATAATATATATTATGAGAAATTTTATTAAAGCCTTTCGAGTATTAATTAGGCAGACATCGTGATGTAGGTATATTTGCATAATTTTTCAATGACTAATCTTGTGTAGTGGCATATTATGTAAATAAATTATACTTTTATATAAATATGTCTACGTAATATTGTTGGTGAGAATATTGTTAATTAGTTGTTTGTCAAGACTTCGTCCAAATTCACAAAAGAGTTAGGTATTACACATAATTCAAAGATAAATTATAACACACAATGAAAGCAGGACTTACAGTAGGTACTTTATGTAAACAACTAGATTTTTCTTACCTCATACATAAACGTCCCACTTCTACACTCCAGTCTTCTCCATAATTAAAAAGTGGCTTCTATTACATGTTAGCTAGATAGGATGTGTCTCATTCATCATGCAGCATATTGACATTCACCACTACATGTAAGTCTCCCTCATAGTTAGTTATAAACTTCGGTAATATTATTGATTAAATAGGTCTATATTTCGATAGATGGCGCTGTTTAAGTTATATGAATCGCAACTTAGTCAAACAATTTATTTTATCGATTTTAATGCCCCGTTTTGAAATTTTTTGTGTAATTAAATTAACAACCTTTTAATTATTCAATAAGTTACTTCAAAAGTGCCTCGTTATATTGTACTATTTTATTGAATTATATAAACGAGTTATCACATTCATCAATAGATGGAGCTGTACAGGTATTTGAGCTGCTCTATAGTATCATAATGCATAAATAAATTCAAAAATGTTATTTATTATCTTTACAAAATATTCACTCAGGGAACGCCGAAAAAACGTACTAATAATTATTATCAATATTTATAGTTTGTTAGTGTATTCGTAAAATTTGAAAATTCTTAATGAGTTTACATATCAAACTTACACATTAAGAATTGTAGATAGTTTTAACGAAAAATTAATGCCTGAGAATCGAACTCAAACACTTGCTGCGAAATTAACTACTAAGTCTACGTACTGTGCCGTCTTCCCCAAATTATGTGACTATAATTCGTGCCTAATGTTTTTGTTAGGAACTGCAATTAAAACTGGACAACTCCAAATCTGGTGTCATTTACGTGAACCTTGGGTCTACTATCAGCGAAGAGCTGCCTGATGAGCTGGCACAGCAGCTTCTGAAAGTATTCAGACAGCTGGAGCAACTCGTAATCTGGAGGTGGGGCAGGAAGCTGGAACACATACCGGCCAATGTCCACGTTATGGAATGGGCACCGCAGGAAGCTATATTAAGTGAGGAAACCCGAAATCAATTACGTTATTTTTTTTTAAGTTACTGTTCCACATGTGTTGATGATTAAGGAATACAATATGACATCGCCGCCCTAAATTTCATGTGCAAGTCGTACAACTGGCTGACTGCCCACCAGGACATTGGACAGTAGCATTCACCCGGAAAAATTATTACATAATCTTTAACCCACCCGCCAAACGTGGCGGTTATAGTATTAGCCCAAGCTTTATTGCAGATGGTGGTAAAAGAGCAAGCAGCACTCCTGATGGTAAGTGATACTGTCACTCATAAATCCTTGCAATACAAGGCCATAGGCAGGCCGCAGCCACCGCGAAGACAGTACATAGATACATATCATCACGCCATATCCCATGCAGGGTAGGCAGAGAGAACAGAGTGCCAGAGAACTCTATCCTTGCATACTTCACTCGCTTCCTCAACATTCATAATTCTCTTCATACACGCTCGCCGGTTTCGGAGACTCTTGACTCCACCTTCCTTCAGTACATGACCGATCTGGTCTAGGTAAGTTAGTCTCGGTCTCCCCCGGTACCTACATCCTTCCACTTTCGCATTGTATATCTTCTTAACCAGACGTTCGTTCGGCATTCTTTCCACATGTCCGAACCATCGCAGCATTCCCTTTCGCATCTTTACACCAATACTCTCTTTCATACCTACTCGCTCTATTACGTCGTCGTTGCGAATGCGATCGGTCAGCCTAACTCCACAGATTTTCCGTAGAGATCGCATTTCGACCGCATTAATTTTACTTTACTTTCCATACAGTAATGTTGGGACAAACACTGCATTATGTATTGCTACACGTGCCTTCTGGCTGAGGTGGTACCGAGCTACCGAGACGTTGCCCCAACGCTCCGTTGTCACGTAACGTACAATAGTCAGTGTCTTTTTAACCAAGTCAAACAATTCCTAATAGCACTCTCTGTTAAAGAGCCAGTATACAGAATGACCGAAAGTCTCTACATGGCTCCAACGACTCCAGTCTGTCCACGATATTGGGATCATCGACGATTTGAACAGCACGTCTTTGTAGGGAGTCAAGTTGGTCTAGTTGATATTTGGGCGCATCTGCCGGGAGATGTGAGCAGTACTCGTGGACGAACTTGTGCTTTATATAGCACAAGACGCGACACATTACGAGAGAGCCGGCAGCCCAACTGGGTGGGTTTGGGGTTTGTATTGGTAGGCAGCAGTGGGCTGAGAGAAGGAAAACTCGAAACAAAACGCTATACCAATACGTCCGACCAGTGTGGTATAGTAGTTCAATTGCTATTCCATTATGAAGAATGATGATGAAATGATGATGAGGCACCGGCCTGGCTGTACCCTTGTTATTGCGAAGGTCCATGGGTGGTAGTGGCACTTATCGCCAGGTGTGGTGCTTGCTCGTTTGCCACCATAAGCGATAAAGAAAAACACAAAGTAGTCATGTGGACTGCCAACAAAAGTGAAAACTTAAACCTATGAAAATAGAACAAATACAAAAATATAAAAAAGTGTAGGTACCCAGAGAGTGTGCTCCTACATCATACTACATCATAGCAAACTGTCCAAAAAATTACTAAATATAAATATTAAAACTATTGAATAATTGATAATAATTAACTTCTTGGAACTCAGGCGTTATGATATACGGGTCTTTCTTTTTAGTGAATGCGCAAACTTGCATCTTAGTGAAATTGAACTGGAATAATTTCTGTTTATTCTATTCCAAGGCCCGCCCAAGGGAGCACAAGATACTACCTCGCATTAAAATATAAATTCTTCTATGGCGGGAAACTTTACATACGTACAAAATCTTGACACAAAACACACATAGACTCAGAACAGTGATTTTTAGATTGGATAAAGAATTTCTTGCGTGGAGGATCGAGCTCAATAAACTTAACCACTCTGTCATTTGTGCAGGCGAAGACTCATTTTTACCCGACTACAGTGAAGTCTACGAGAAGGCCTATGATGATAAACCTTATTATAAATCTACCATAAAAATATTTATCTGTTTAAAATGGTGTTTGTTTTGATGAATGACATCCCCGTAATAGAGTTTGGCAAAGTAAAATATTATAACAAATCGCTAAGCGATGTTCGGTCGCCGGGTTAATTCACCTCTTAACTTTCTAACATTCACTTCCAACAGTTATAAACAAGTTTAATTTTCAACTTTAATAATAATAATAATAATAATAAATCTTTATTTGTTCAAACATGTGTACACATACAAAGCATGCAAGATGTAATTATTTTAGAGTCCAATCATGTTTGGCCGTTTGTATCGGCGTACAAATATTTCATTAATAAAGTCCACATTAATCAAGAAATGTCATTATCATCAAATTAATAATATTTCTCGACAAATTAAAGTAAGAAAATAGAAGATATTATACATGTCAAAGTCATACATCATATTAAAAGTCAAATATCAAATATTTATAAAATTCATGTCAAAAAATATATTTTCTATTAAGTTATTACAAAGTAAAACAATATCGAATTAAGTAAATTTACAAATATGTCTAGCATTTTATTATCAATAGCTAATTCAATTCTGTCCAGTCTTTTTCTTCTAGATAATCAACAAGATTGTAGTATGCTTTATGGATTAAGAAATTAACTAATACACGTTTGAATGTCTTGTTGTTCAATTCCCTCCAATGTTTAGGAAGTTTATTATATATATTCGGAGCCATACATATGACACTTTTGCGCATGAGTGCAGTTCCTGCTGGGTGTACACAGATTCTATTAGCATCACGTCTATTGCGCGGGGCGGCGTTTTATAGTCGAGGAAATAAATTAGGGTTATTCTTCACGAACATTGCAGTTTCCAAGATATAAATACAGGGCAGAGTCAATAATTTAAATACTACTTTCTCGCAGATATTAGAAGTAAGATTGTATTTTATTTTACAAAACAACACCCTACATTACGGAACTAGCACTTTTATGTATTCCAGGGGTATTTACAAACGTCTAATTAACGGACATAAATAACACACAGACTCGAAAAAACAATCCGTGGATCGCACAGAGTAGGTACCTACTAAGTTACATAAAATACAATTGAAGTCTGTTCATTTTGCGTTTATAAAATTCTCTATTTTATTCCTTAGTGTTGTATAAAAAAAATACCTGTACTAATTTATCCAGCCTTAGACCGATCTCCCTGCCGCCTAGTAATGGCATTTGTTCTCGTTATAAATACGAGTGAACCGACTTGCAGGACATCCAAAGACATCAATGATGATCAGCCACGCTGGTTACGTGTCATACATCGAGGCTATGTACTACGGAGTGCCAATTGTCGGTATCCCCGTCTTCGGAGACCAGCTGTTGACCATGGATCTCACTGCAGCCAAGGGACGAGGTGTCAAACTCCACTACACAAACAAACTGGCTTTCAAACTCAAAACTGCGGTCGATGAACTTCTTGGAAACTATACGTAAGTGTTTTTGAACATACCTTTTGCTGGCCTGGAGGAAAGCCAGCTCTATAGTATGCCGCATGACTCGTTCATACTTTGGTGGAGTTATTATTAGAACCATCACTCAGAGATACAGGTTACTAAACCTGTATCATCACCTCAGATCATATACGTCTGACTGTTGGGCTCGAGCCTCCTCCTCGATATAAAGAAAATTTACTAATTATACCACGCTAGTCAGATGAAAGTGGAAGGATGTAGATACCGGGGGAGACCGAGACTCACCTACCTAGACCAGATTGGTCACGTACTGAAGGAAGGTGGAGTCATGAGTCTCCGAAACCGGCGAGCGTGTATGAAGAGATTTATGAATGTTGAGGAAGCGAGTGAAGTATGCAAGGACAGAGTTCTCTGGCACTCTGTTCTCTCTGCCTACCCTGCAAGGGATATGGAGTGATGATGAATTGGTGTAGGGTTTTATTTTGAGTTTCCTTCTCTTCCATACATGTTATCTGCATATTACGTCCCTAAATTGTCTTTTACGACACTCACGGACAACAATATGGTGAACTGTATTATTACTACGTCACCACGCGCACATGTACACAGTAAAGTGTATACGAATTTAATAGTGGTAGGACCACGCTGGTGTTGACTGTTCTCTGTGTACAGCCGCGGGCCGGTCCGTCCGGGGTAGTACCACACTGTCGCAGAAGATAGACGTCTGAGTAATGGCGATGTGATATTGCGCTTTTTTCGGTCAGCGAGGGAGCCGGCAGCCCAACTGGGTGAGTTTAGGGATTGTCTTGATGTGCAGCGGTCTAGCTATACCCTTGGTATAACAAAGGTGCATGGGCAGCAGTGACACTTACTATCAGGTGCGCTGCTTACTCGTTTGCCACCGTAAGCAATAAAAAATACGAGAGAGAAATTCTGCTTATTCTCCTGGTTATTAAATTAGGTTAATAAATATTAATAATTAAATTTTGACCCACATTCTCGATACAAATTAATTGCCAGTACACAAAAAAGTAAAAGAAAAGTATCAAAAATGTGGGTTAAAATTTAATAACAGATAGCGGGTAGATGTAAATCTCTGTAATAACGATGACTTATTGGACGTCCGACACTTTAGTCCTCCCGTGACCGCGGGCGTTGTAAACTGTTAGAAACGTCGGACAATTAAAAATCAAATACAAACGCGATAGAATCCGTAAAAATAGTTTTATTTCAAATATTCAAATGCATTAAAACGAAAATTTTCCTAATGAAAAACAATTTAAGGCATGCACGTTACCTAATTAAAGTCAGTAGTAGTAGAATCACACTGTTTACAGCCGCAGGCCTGGTCTGGCCGGGGCCGGGGCCGGGCTAGTACCGCACTCTCGCACAGACACTATCGACGTCTGAGCAGTAGCAATGTGCTGTTGCACTTAGTTTAGCGAGCTGTAGAGCTGGATGCGCATCTTTTTATGTGGGTTTTGGTTAGTACGCAGCGGTCTAGCCGTACCCTTGGTATTACAAATACAAAGGTGTATGGGCGGCATTAACACTTACCAGCAGGTGTTCTGCTTGCTCGTTTACTATCAATAAAAGGTAATTTTAACAAGCCTTGTGGTGCTAACTCATTCATCATCATGATCATCAGCTCAGCCCATACATGTCCCACTATTGGGCCCGGGCCTCCTCCATAATGGAAGGGTAATTGATCTACTATACCACGCTGATCAGACGTGTTGGTATAGGGTTTTGTTTCGAGTTTTCCTTCTCTCGCATAAATGTTATATGCGTTTTATATCCCTTAGTCGTCTCTTACGATCACCCACGGTTAAGATAGGGGGTGATGAATTGTGTTCTTACTCCGTCACCACACGACAAGAATAACTACTCATTCACTTCAACTTATACTTTAACAATCAGAAAATAAATGCCGCCATCTGTTGGTATATCCTATAAGACATTATAATTTTTGCAAAATACTTAGATTCTTTGTGTTGACTGAGTAAGAATATTATTCACTACCCCATATATTGCCCGTGGCGCGTGGGTGTCGTAATAGACAACCGAGGAATATAAGACGCATATAAAACGTATGCAAGAGAATAAAAACTCGAAATGAAGCTCTATACCAACCCGTTTGACTAGCGTGGTGTAGTACGTCACCTTCTCTCCCATATGAAGTGGGCCTGATATGATCTGAGACGATGATGAGACGTTACTTAGTAATTCTATAATAAGTAAAGCAGTTACATTTTGAGGTATATTACGAGTATATAATTTGATGTTATATACATACATATCATCACGCCATATCCCTTGCAGGGTAGGCAGAGAGAATAGAGTGCCAGAGAACTCTATCTCTGCATACTTCACTCGCTTCCTCAACATTCATAATTCTCTTCATACACGCTCGCCGGTTTCGGAGACTCTTGACTCCACCTTCCTTCAGTACCTGACCAATCTGGTCTAGGTAGGTTAGTCTCGGTCTCCCTCGGTGGGTACCTACATCCTTCCACTTTCGCATTGTATATCTTCTTAACCAGACGTTCGTTCGGCATTCTTTCCACATGTCCGAACCATCGGAGATGATGTTATATATCTATACATATAATAAAAATGTAACGGATCGCTGTCTGTACATGGAAGATATTTAAAAAAAAATTTTACTGGGACCTTCATCAACACATATAGAACCTAAAACAATAATTTTTAAAATTTTTGTCTGTTTATCTGTTTGTCTGTTTGTCTGTGTGTTTGTGCACGCTAATCTTAGAAACAGCTTATCCGATTTAGACGCGGTTTTCACTAATATATTGTGGTAAGCTTCACTTAACATTTAGGTTTTATTTTATGTCAATTGGTTTATAAATAAAAAAGTTATGTCTATTTAAAAAATGTGCGGAGAAAAAAATCTTTATCGATTCTTTTCAAATTACGTACAAATTATCTTCAGTAAAAATAAATAAACACGTGTTTCAGCATTTGTTAATTTTCACCCTCTGAGGGTATAAATTAGGCCTGCAAAACGGGTTGGACGACTCATTAAGTCATTAGCGCCAAGCCGATATTATTGAAGCTAGCAACTTGAAATGTTGACAGTGGTTACATTCTATGACGTAGAGATTTACTAAGAAAGTATTTTACGAAATTATATACCTAAAGGGGTGGAACAGAGTGGCAAAGTTTGTATGGGGAGAAAAAAAATCTTTATTGATTCTCTTCAAATTACGAGTCGAATCAAATGTTTTAGGGTAATATCCGGCATTTGTCAATTTACCCCCTTTGGTTGTGTAAATTAGGCCTGTGAACGGGTTGAATGACTCATTACCGCCAAACCGAAACTATTAAAGCTAGAAACATTAAATTTTGAAGCACGTTTCAATTTATGACATAGAGATTCAAAATGAAAGGATTTTATGAATTCCGCCCCTAAGGGGCTGTAACAAAGCGCCAAAGTATGGGGAGAAAATTTCTTTATCGATTCTTTTCAAATTACGTACAAATATTCTTCGGTAAAAATAAATGAACACGTGTTTCTCTCTACCTCTTCATCAACCCCGCACCAGTACCGTTGTGGCGACCAGTGCCGGCGTGAGAGCTCACACGATACATATAGTAGACGGCAATAGGTTCTTGCCTAATGGTTTAAGATACAGGTTAAGTTTAGCTTCAAAAATGTTCACTCTATAACTCAAATAATAAATCATATCTAACGAGGCCGCAACTCTGCTGGTGAAACAAAACAGTCAAATAAAGGGTGGCGATAATTATATTTTTATCCCATGGTCATACAGTAAATAGTATATTATTGGCAATATAATTTGTAGAATGAATAGAACTTTGAACCACCTTTTTCTTTAGTGACCGGCTATGGTATATAGACACACGCGCGCCGTACACGTACATCTACGTTGTGCGGGCGGGTCACCGCAACCGGGTATCATCTCGAGCGAAGCCCTCATGCAGTGAACCTCAATACAGGTACTCACGCTTGCGCCGCCCAAATCACCGACGGTAGAGCGTGTCAACCTAGAGTATTTTCTCTCGGACCCACCCTCATCACGCCTAATTCCGTTAGACAACTAACTGGCAGAAGGCGGCGACCGCATCCCAGTTTCTGACGCTGTTGATTATCGTCCTAACGACAATTCAACACCTTGCATTACTTTTTCTATTTAACTCTGTCAGAGATAACTTCTGCGTGGACGAAGTCGCGGGCAAAAGCTAGTAATAAAATATGATTTGCCGCCCTATCGTTCGGTATATATTTATTTGTTTAATTTTATTACAAAGCTCTCAGCACTCAGACTCTCAGCACTCAGACTATATATTCCAAACAAGTTAGAAGCTCAATACAAACATTAATATAATTTAATAAACCACCGTATTACGTAACACACTTATACACAATCTGTTTAAATGGCAAACACATTTAATAACTCATTACAATTAAGTTTAAGTCATAAGCAAAGTTGTTTAGGATTTAATGTATTTATTTAGGTAGTTGTTATGTTGTGTAATGGCAGCCGTAAATAATGTCAACCCTTACATTCCTCATGGCTGTCGTAAAAGACGATTAAAGTCTGTTTATTTATCCCAGCCAACTCCAAGTTAGCGCCTCATCTTTGCCCACCAAGATCTCTGCCCAAAGGTGTGTAGGTATAGCCTAGTAGCCTAAAATAAGATAAAAGCATTTAAAAATTGACAAAATTGCTTTCTGAAACATAATTAAATAAATATTATATTTTACTATATTTGACGGCACAGATGGCTATCCTATCTATCCTCTATCTTGCCTGTTAGGGTCTGAATTATCCCTAAATTATATGATATGCTAATATTGACTGTAAGATGGTGTAATGTAAGAGATACCGACCTTTCGTGCCAGTGCCGGGGGTTCGATTCCTAGAACAATACTTTGTGCGAACCACAAAGTGTTGTTCTGTGTCTGGATGTAATTTGTCTGCGTTAATTGTATGTTTGTAAATTCCCCGCAATACAAGGATTATTTCCTTAGTGCAGGGTAGTTAGTGTCTTTACGGCCACCGAAGACAAAGATCGGGTAGCGGTGGCCCGCTTGCGCGGCGCGAAACTTTTCAATTATTAATCAATTATTTTTGTATAGTATAGATTGTATTTATTATTTATTTTTATATAAAACTAGATTATTATCTAGTTTTATATAAGTGATTATATAATTTTATGTAAATAAAATTATTAAAGCGGACGTTTCACTTCTCTTCGATAACCGAAGACGAAGCTCCCACTCTCAGGATTACGGATAGGAATATCAAATCAATAAGAGGCATCATTTCAAAAATACGAAACACAGATAATACTGTTAACGTTATTAACGCATACAATACAATACAATACAATAGGTAATGTATCATTATGTGCTGACGTCACACATATTTCCCCGAAGACATTTACGTATCCACGCTCCTTTGTTTCACGATTTTATTTGAACAAATTCTCGCGAGACGTTTTGTTTGTACATCCATCAGTTTCGACGAAATTACATCGTCCATTAGATAAATGTAGCGTTTGTTCCGCCGCCGCCGCCGCCGCCACGTTCGGCCACAACACAAATGTCTTACAATCAATGACAATATCATTTTTATTTACAAATATTTCAAAGAAAAAAAAACCGGAGGTGTCAAGGGACACCCGGATGGAACGAAGTTCTATTTTAATTATATAATTTTTTTCTGCCTTAAGCGATTTTTATCGTTATATTTTAGCCAATTTGCAAAATATCTTTATAAATTATAGCCTATGTGTTATTCTGATGTGCAAGCTATATTACTATAAATTTCATCAAAATCCATTCAGTAGTTTTTACGTGAAAGAGCAACAAACATGTTCACATCCATACATTATTACAAACTTTCACGTTTATAATATTAATAATAGGATATACAATTCCACTAGACTACCAAAACTTTTCGGCCCCGAGCTCGAACGCGAGCCGGCCACGCGGCCCGGTCAAGGGCGAAAATAATTTCGTTGCGCATTATTTTGATTTTGCTATATCTCTTAAGGTATTGATTTAATTTGCATGGTCTGAAGGAAAAAAAATATCTTCATGAAATGCTCAAGCCAACTAATGTATTTAAAATGATAAGGATTAATACAGTATTTGTGTAAATAGCTTTTCAATTACCGTTTTATAATAGAACATTTTTTAAAGTATTAAAATGGATATAGTATGTTATCCTTAAGAGATAGATATATACCATCGCGGACTTTTTTGTAGGCCTTTTTAAGCTGTATAATACTGTAGTACTTTATTTTGATCTATTTCGTAGGGTTCAGCCAGCGTTTGCAATGTAAGCGCAAAATAATGTGTTTATTTACGACATCACATTAGAAACCTCTAAAATTATCGGTGTTTCTCTAGCACATTATGCATATATTATACATATAAACCTTCCTCTTGAATCACTCTATCTATAAAAAAAATCGTCGCGACACCACACTGTTCAATGCGAAATAGAAATGCAAATATCTAGCTTGCTTTCTATAAGAGAGCCGACGAGCGACGCCGCACAGCTTACAATAGCTTACTATAGCAAAAAGTGTCGTGACAACTTTTCGTAAGAATTTTTTCCGTCTAGCCCCCTTTCACAACGCGCGATAAGGAACTTCGTTCCAAAAACGTAAAGTTCGTGTTTTATATTTGTTGTCACGTTTCGTTTTGTCCATTTTTTTTATTGCTTATGGTGGCAAACGAGCAAGCAGCACACCTGATGGTAAGTATCACTGCTGCCCGTGGACCTTTGCAATACCGAGGGTAGAGCTAGGCCGCAGCCTACCGATAAAAATTCCAAACCCACCCAGTTGGGCTTCGACTTCGTTGCGGCAACGATCTTAGGGTGTGAATTCTGGCGCCGCCTGCGCCCGTGGTGCCTGCTGCGCCGGTTGCGCCCGCGGCGTCGGCCGTGAGCGCCGCCAAGAAGTGCGGAAGGCCCAAGAAGGGGGAGGAGCCGCTGCCTGCGGTGCACGGTGTGCCGGAGGAGGCGATGCGCGTCATCTTCGCCAAAATGGAGCTGATGATGGACGCGCGCATCCAGGCCGTGGCGGATCGCCTTCCGCCCGAGGCACCCCTCCGACCACCGCTCGCCGCCGACAAGGCGAAGCGGCCGCAAGCGCCAGCTCCCGCCTCGCTGCCATGTCAGGGTGGCCACGTGGTGACCTACGCCGCGGCCGTAGGCGGGCCCAAGGGGGCTAAGAGGAAGGCCGGCACGGTGCCGGCTCCCGCCAAGGCCGGGCGGTGGCCGGCGCCAGCGGCTACACTGCAGGCTCCGGCTAGCGCACCCGCGACTATGCCTGCTGCGCCCAGCGCTGCTGCCAGGCTCGAACTGGGCTGGCAGGTGGTTGAACGCAGCAGGAAGGCACGCGGCCAGAAGCGGAGAGCAGCGGCCAAGAGTGCCGCTGTGGCCGCCGCTCCCCAGGCGGGAGGCGGCAAAGGGGGAAAAAGGTCGCGCAGGGGCCTCAAGTCGCCGAAGACAGCTGCGGTTATTATTACCGTGTTGCCTGAGGCGGCTGAGAGGGGCCTCAACTATGAGGCCGTCCTAAGACGCGCCCGGCGGGAGCTGGACGTCTCCGACATCGGAGGCGTTGAGGCGAGGACCCGTAAGGCTCGGACAGGGGCTCGTATTCTCGAGTTCCCTGGGGCCGAGGGCGTCAAGATGGCCGATAGTATGGCCTTGAAGCTGAGGGGGCTGTTCGGGCCGGAGGATGGAGTCCGAATCGCCAGGCCCGTCAAGTGCGCAGAGATGCGCCTCACGGGTTTGGACGATTCCGTGACGGTGGAGGACGTTCAGGAGGCCATTGTGGCGCGTACTGGATGTGCCTCGGACACTGTCCGGATTGGCACCATCCGCCCTGGTCCGGGCGGTGTCGGTGCTGTCTGGGTGCAATGTCCGGTGGAGTCGGTGAAGAAATTGGCCGACTCAGGCAGGCTCCTCGTGGGCTGGAGTTCGGCGCGGGTAACCGTGCTGGAAACCCGGCCCGCGAGGTGTTATAAGTGCATGGCGGTCGGGCATACCCGACCGACGTGTCGCAACTGCTTCGACTGCAGCGGGTTATGCTTCCGCTGCGGTCAGGCTGGACACCAGGCGGCATCGTGCTCTGCGGTGCCCCACTGCCCCGCGTGTGCGGCAGGCAATAGGCCTGCCAAGCACCGCATGGGCTCTGGGGACTGCAGACCCCCGGCATCGGCCCCAAAGGGGCGGGGCGGCCCATCGACCGGGCCTGCGCCCGCTCCGAGCGCGACCCGATCGCCCGTTAGCACGGAGGAGGAGACGATGGATACGGTCTGTTAATGGACCACGAATCCATCCGTCTCCTCCAAGCCAATCTCAACCACTGCGCCGGTGCGCAGGATGTTTTCTTGCAAGCCATGGCGGAGTGGTTGATAGGAGTAGCCGTAGCCGCGGAGCCGTACGTGGTGCCCGACCGACCTAACTGGCTGGGTAGCACCGACGGCACTGTGGCAATCGTCGCCTCCACGTTGTGGCCTTCGCCGTCTCTGACCCTTAGGGACAGGGGCGTCGGATACGTCGCGGCGGAATGGGGAGAGATTACGCTTTTCGGAGTCTATCTCTCCCCTAACAGGAGCGTGACTGATTTCGGGGCCTCCCTCACCATCTTGGAGGCCTCGTTACGGCGACTGGCACCGCGCCAAGTCTTCGTTCTGGGGGACTTCAACGCCAAGTCCATGGCGTGGGGGTCCCCCGCGACGGACGACCGAGGACGGGCGGTCGAATTGTGGGCGGCGGCACTGGGCCTCTCTTTGTTGAACAGGGGCTCGGTGCAAACGTGCGTGCGTCAGCGGGGCGGGTCGATAGTGGACTTGTCGTTCGCTAGCCCCATTGTCGCCGCACGCGTGAGGAGCTGGCGCGTCGCTGAGGAGGTTGAGACCCTATCGGACCACCGATATATCCGGATTGAGGTCTCCCAGACCCTCCCGACGCCCAGCAGGGGTCACGGGGCGGACGGACGTTCCGCGTTCCCGCGATGGGCTGTGGGTCGTTTGGACCGGGACCTGCTGGCGGAGGCAGCCATCGTTCACTCGTGGCTGTCCTCTGGCCACCAGTTGGACGGGGTGGACGCCGAGGCTGGCCGCATCCGCAATGCCTTGACGCAGATTTGCGATGCGGCCATGCCCCGTGTGCGGTGTTTGCCCCCGAAGAGGGCTGTCCACTGGTGGTCCCGGGAGCTGGCGGATCTTCGGGTCGCGTGTATACGCGCCCGAAGGGCCTACACCCGCAGCCGGCGGTACCATCGCGACGAGGAGCGAGAGAGCCGGCTTTACGAGGGCTACCGCAATGCGCGGTCGGCCTTCAGGCTGGCCGTCCGTACCGCCAAGGACGTCAGTCGGCAGGAGATGTTGGATGGTCTCAATCGTGACCCCTGGGGTCGCCCCTATCGCGCAGCGCTGAGTAAGCTCCGCGCGCGGGGCCCTCCCCTCACCGAGACTCTCCAGCCCGGCCTCCTCACCAGGGTCGTCGAGGATCTGTTCCCGCGACGGGCGGAACACACGCCCCCGGTCATGGCTCCGCCAGACACCGACCGGGAGGCCGACGATAACAGTATTCCGCCCATCACGGAACCCGAGATGGGAGCGGCGGTGGCGCGCATGCGCGGAAAATCCACCGCCCCCGGGCCCGACGGTGTTCCCAACCGCGTGCTGGCCCTGGTCCTCGACCACCTGAGTCTCCGCCTCAGGGGGCTGTTCGACGCGTGCTTAGCGTCCGGGCGGTTCCCTGGGTGTTGGAAGGAGGGGAGGCTGGTGCTCCTGCCGAAGCCGGGACGGTCTCCAGAGTCGGCCTCGGCCTACAGGCCCATCGTGCTGCTCGACGATGCGGGCAAGCTATTGGAGAGGGTGCTGGCTGCCCGCATCGAGCGGCACCTCGTCGGCACGGGGCCCGATCTGTCGGATGCCCAGTTTGGGTTTAGGAGGGGTCGTTCGACGATCGCGGCTCTGTTGCGCCTGAGGGCCGTGGCGACTGAGGCCGTCACCGGCGGGGGAGTGCTGTTGGTGGTGTCCCTGGACATAGCCAACGCATTCAATAGTCTGCCATTTAGCTGCGTCAGGGAGGCGCTCCGATATCACGGAGTGCCAGTTTACCTGAGGCGGCTAGTGGCAGACTATTTGGAAGGGCGCAGCGTTCTCTACACCAACCGAGTAGGGGACGTTGTGCGAACGCCCATGACGTGCGGTGTTCCGCAGGGGTCGGTCCTCGGACCCACCCTGTGGAACATCGGCTACGACTGGGCGTTGAGGGGGAGCCTCCCGCCCGGGCTGGGCGTGATATGTTACGCCGACGACACGCTCGTCACAGCCCGTGGTGGGACGCTGGAGGAGGCGGCAAGCCTGGCGACTCTCGGCACCGAGGAGATCGTCAGGCGGATCGAGGCGCTGGGGTTGAGGGTGGCCCTGGACAAGACGGAGGCCCTCTTGTTCCATGGGCCCCGCATGGGCCCTCCCATCGGCGTCTCGATCACCGTCAATTCGGTTGATATCAGCATCCGGGCCCATATGAGGTATTTGGGCCTGGTGCTCGACGGGCGATGGTGGTTTCGGGAGCATTTCCGCAGACTCGCTCCACGGCTCGTCGGCGCGGCGTCCGCCCTATCATGGCTTATGCCGAATGTGGGCGGACCGAGCGCTACCTGCCGACAGCTGTACGCAGGGGTCATCCGGTCGATGGCCCTGTACGGCGCACCGGTGTGGGCGGGATCCCTGACCGTCCGACTCAGGGCTCTTCTGTGGCGACCACAGAGGGCCATGGCGGTCAGGGCCATACGCGGGTACCGCACGGTGTCGACGGAAGCAGCGTGTCTGTTGGCCGGGACCCCTCCATGGGACCTGGAAGCGGAAATGCTCGCCGGTTTGTATCGGCGGATGTTGGGGGTGCGAGCGGAAGGCGGTGTGGTCTCGTTGAGGGAGCACACCACCTGGCGCGTCGACGCCCGCCGCGACGTCATTGCCCGTTGGGCAGTCCGGCTGGAGAGGCCTCGGTTCGGTGTGCGGACCGTGGAGGCCTTCCGGCCGGTGCTGATGCAGTGGCTAAAACGGCGGCACGGGGTGCTCTCCTTCCGACTGGTGCAGGTTTTGACGGGGCATGGATGCTTCGCCAAATACCTGCACACGGTCGTAAGGAGGGAGAGTACACCGTCCTGCCACCACTGCGATTGCGACGAGGACACGGCGCAGCATACACTCGAGGTTTGTGCCGCTTGGGCAGAGCAGCGTCGTGAACTCGTCGCAATCATCGGTGCTGACCTGACGCTGCCGACCATCGCCAGGGCGATGCTCGACAGCGTCAGGAACTGGGACGCGGTCGCATCCTTCTGCGAGGCAGTAGTCTCGCGGAAGGAGGTGGCGGAGCGCGTGCGCGAGGAGCGTCTCCTCGACGACGCGAGCCGCCGCCGGCGACTGGGGCGGCGCAGGCGCGATTACTTGCGCCTGATGCCGCCCTAGCCGAGGCCGCGGGTGACTGGATCGGGGAATTAGTCCGTCACCCGCCGAGAGGCCGACCGCGTGAGGAAAGACCGACATCCTACCCGAGGGGGGGACGTCGGTCGAGGAGAGGGTACTCCTCAGGGGTATTCCGTCGGGCCAACCACTGACGTCAAGTCACTCTGCTCCGGTGGTTGGCCCAACGACGAAGGCGACGTCACGGGTGGGTTACGGGTGTGCGCGCTTACGCCCCTCTGTCACCCCGGACGGAGTGGTGCGAGGAGTGTGCCGACCGTAACCCACCCCCCCAAAAAAAAAAAAAAAAAAAAGGGTGTGAATTCAAACATTGTTTTGTTATGCCCCGGTAGTTCCGATACTGAGACCTTTCATGATCCGCATAATACATTTAACCCAACGCTAATTACGTTATGGAACATGTATCACTACTAGATGTATAATACTGATACTACTGTCCGTGTAGTGACGCAGTAACAATACAATTCGCCACTCACTTTCTGTTGACGTCGTACAAAACCACTAAAGGATATGATATGTAGATAACATCATCATTATTCTCCTCTTAGCCAATTACTTGGAGTCCACACAGTATGTACTCCTCTTTTATTATACATATTGACAATAGTTTTATGAACGGTTGGCTGCCTACCTCAACCCTCCTTGGAAATGTAATGATTGACCAGACGGCATCAGGTGGAGTCGGCTCAGATCGATACAAAACTCTTAAAACTCTAAAAACTACATACATCAAATTGTGAAAGCAATTATTTAAAAAAAATGTTTATTTCAATCTTAATAATTAGACAAAGAGCAAACTTGAAACCCACAGGAAAACAAGAATTGTCGTCACATTAAGGAAGTATACTTCCTCCACGTTATAAATGATTAAATACAATTATCATTTTAAAAGGTTGTTACAGATATCATTATAATATCATTAGTTTTGTCACTAACTAGGTTAATTCTGGAGAAGTTCTACAATCCTGTTGGGAACACAGCAGCGTCAAAAATTAATATTTAATTATATATCCTCAATTAGACTGAAAACATTATTAAGACTGTATTGTGTATTTCAAAACTTAATGAACTTATAATAATTATTATTTGTGGACACAAATTCTCATGGGCTTTGCTTCTTGCCTGGAATATACCAACTGTAGACGTAGTGTAGGTGCCTGCTCCCAACAACCTCTTACTAGACTGACTACTGCCCGAATAGTTCCTCGTTGCAACGAAAGGGCGGCGTGAGACTCCATAACTCGCCGCGTGTCTTCACTACGGCCTCTAAGCCGGTCAACATTATCGCTGCCTAGAGTTTGACAAAGAAAAATCTTTCAAGAAAAAATCTACGTTAGTCACATATTGGGGTTTCCTTTTCGTTCCGTTAAGTGACAGACTATCTACCTGATGGCAAGGGATAATTAACGCACACAGACTTCTGCAATACCAGGGAACACAATCAAGTCGCTCTATACCGTAAAGGTCTGAGTTTCTCACTCCTCGAATAAATCGCAGTAGCAAGTACTACTCTATTATTTGGACGTTGACTTTTTACAAGTGTGTGTTACTATCGCGCTAGAGCTGACCTATTTATGACCACAAATAGAACACCACTGGCAGCATTGTAGCCCTGATCATCATCATCACAGCTCATATACTCTTCATTGCTCAGCCAGAGCCTCCTTCACAACAAAAGTATGATGACCTCTATTTCATGCTGATCAAACAGGTTGGTATAGAGCTATATCTTGAGTTTTCCTTCTCTTGTCTTCATCGATGACATTTGTTTTTTTTTAAATACCCTGTACTAAGGAAATAATCCTTGTATTATAGGGGACTTTACAAACATCCAATTAACACAAATTACACCCAGACTCAGAACAACACTTTGAGGACCACACAAAGTATTGTCCTGTGTGGGAATTGAACCCCCCGAACTGGCAAGAAAGGTCGGTATCTTTACTATTACGACATCTGTGCAGTCAATATAACCATAACATTTAGGAATAATTTAGACACTAACAAACAAGATAGAGGATAGTGAATCGTATTCTTACTCCCCCACCAGACGGAAAAGCGTGACATTACCACTAAAAAATCAAACTATATCTCTACTGTATGTAATTTACCAAGATCCTCTATATCAGTGGACCAACAGATGGACACAGTACTAAGATACAATTTTATGTTTTCATTAATTTAATCTCAAAGTGCCGTTAGGGCCCTTAAGTATTCAAGGAGCGAGGCACTTAGTTAAGTTGCGGATCAGTAACCGTAAGTATAATGAAGTTAAGCAGTTTTCGGGTCGTTGACATAAATATGACAGTATACTGGCGATTTGAGGACCTAATGCTCACTTTACGACTGCTCTGTTTGGGATCTATAGTACTAACAGGGTAAGGCCTATGGAGGGTTCAGTAAACTTCAAGATGTTTTGTACATTTCGTTATAAATGCCTATATTATTAATGCCAAATGAAAAAGGCAATGTTTTTTCAAATTAAATCTTATTTATCTTGTGTCTATTTTCAATAATAACCCTGAAAAATTTAAGCTGACCCAAGTTAATATAAAAAACACAACGTGAATGTTAATAATTTTTTGAAATTTTAAATTATATTAATATTTTAGGTAACGCTTACTACGGTTACATAACTTATAACACTGATAATAAATTTATAAAGCTCTAGTTATTAATTAAATTTTAAGGGGGTATATATATATATATATATATATAGTATAACTTATACCCCCTTATATCATATTTTATCAAATATATCAATATGTTTCTTAACATATCTCAATAGTGTTGTCGCAGAAAATATGTGAGTGGCTATAATTAATTAAATCATTTATTTATTTATATTTTCTAATTACGTTTGGCAGATCGCCGGATTTATGGTACTTCTACTTACGATTTCGGTAAAATAGGTGTAATATTATAAAAAAAAACAATAATTATGATCCGTGTGCTGGCAGAGTAAAAATACAAAACTCATCACCAACTTACCTTTGAATGATCACAATAGATAACTAAAGAATATACCACGTAATATAACAACAAGAGCTGGAAAACGGAAATAAAACCCTGTACCAACTTGACTGTCAAGTACACAGTGAACCTATAGAATCAATTTCTCACCCGTTATGGTGTAGACCGGAGCCCAGCAGTGGGATGTATATAAGCTAATAATTATTATTTTATTTCCATCAGGTACCGAAGTAACGCGAAGAAGGCATCTTCCATTTTACACCAGCATTTGGTCCCACCATCTCAAGAGTTACGGTACTGGGTCGAGCTGGTGATATCGACTGGGGGGTCGCACCTACGCTCTCCAGCCATACACCTGAATATGATAGAGAGATACCACATAGACGTGGTGGGTCTCCTCTTCTTGATATACTGGTTCTTTACAAAAGTATTGAAGCTGGTGAAGGTTTATTGGAACGATTATGGGACTGATACGGAAGAGAAGGAGAAAGAAGAATAGCTGATATTATCCAAAGATAAAAATACAATGTGAATGAGTGATGCATTCGTGTGTTACAAATTATTTTATTTTATAAGTTTTAGTGGTGGGGCCACACTATTGACAGGTTCCTGTCAACAGCCGGAGGCTGGTCTGTCTAGTGTAGTACCGTACTCTCACAGAATATCAACGTCTGAGGAGTGACAAAGTGCTATTGCGCTTCGTTCGATCGAGAGATCCGGCAGCTTAAATTTCTGGGTGAATTTTGTTTAGTAGGCAGCGGCCTAGCTGTGCTCCTGGTATTGCAAAGGTCTATGGGCGCCAGTGACTGTACCTACTGACTGTTTCCATCAGATGTACTGCCTGTTCGTTTGCTCACATAAGTAATAAAAATTATAATATTTATTAATAGACATATTTAAGAATTAGAATATATAAAATCTCTAATATAATTAAAGTGGTACCATTTAAACATCATCAGAAAATAAATAGCTTGTTCTGTATTCTACTTGATATATCTTTTTTTTTTTTTTTTTTTTTTTGGTAGTAGTTGACTCGATGGTAAGTAGTAACTGATTCCATCACAAAACTTTTAATTTTTAATGGGAATTTCTAATTCACCCAACTGTTCAATTTGCAACATAATAGAAGACGTGCATCATGTGCTCATGGAATGTGTTCATAACGAGGCTGTGAGACAGAAAATAAAATCTCAAAGTGATCAAAATGTGGGTATCTGCAATAGTATCATTGCATACCCACTATCTGAAAAATCTAGTACACTTGTGGCACTATACATTAGAGTAAGCTAAAAGTGTTAAGTAATTTAGGTATTATATAGTTAAATAAGTGAAAATGTATAGATATATATTTTATTTGTATACATACGGGGGTGACATAGCCACTGAGTGACAAAGCCCCTTTTCAAAAAAAAAAAGATTAAAAAAACAAAAAAAAAAAGTAGTAACTGTCGGTCATGGATTCCAGTAATACTGCGGCCCAGACACTTGTCTCCGGCCGTAGTGACTTCCTACTTAACCAAAGTAACCTGTACTACTGTTTCGTCTGTGCCCGTCTTAGGACTGGCAAATGAAATTTATTTAGGTGTAAACTTTTACGTTCACGGATCCTAGGACAGAGAATTAATTTGACAATAGTAGGGAGGCTAATCGTGAGTGACACGCTATAACTATGTTGTCAGCTAGGGTACTGGAAAGGGTAACCCGCTGGATGGGCCGCTGAAGTCAAAAAATAGTACCAGTACTCCAATAAATTGGCCATGTGGCTTATACTTATAGTAAAGATTACAAATTTTTATGTTGTAAAAATATTCATGATCGGACTAGTTTTATATCAGTGCGCTCCACAGTATGTCTGTTCAAGGCGTATTATAACTCGATATGTGACAGACTGATATAATTCCCGCGAGCAACAGGTTCAATATAATTTCATTTCCATATATATGAATACAATATGGGTAATGTGACCCATTATTATGCAACACCAATAAAAGTTGTACAATCAACAGCAACACTAGAGGGACGATATATCGCACAGATACGGTTGACTCGGCTACTGTGACTTTGAATCACCGTTATTGTTGACGAGTTTACTATACGCATGACCGGTAGGAAGAAAAAAATACAGAAATTTATTTATTGCAACGAACATACAAAGGGGGAAAGACACAGAAGTAATAATGTAAAAGCATGTGCACATCTTCCGTGAATTTACTTGAACAGGGTGTAGGCGGTAGGTCACAATTTAAATATATATATATTTATATTCTTCAATAAAATGGTACAGGAGACGTGACCGGCAGGAGACGAGGACGAGCTAATCATATTGTCGAGTGGTCACAGACGTATCTCTAATATACTCCTACTATTAGCAGTAGGTATATACAACTTCACATAATATACTACTATTATCAATATGCCCACCAAAACTGACGTAGTTAGAATACGATTCACCGTCCCCATACTTATCTATGAATGTCGTAAAAGAGGAGGAGGAGGAGAGGAGGAGAAGGAAAGGAGGAGGAGAGGAGGAGGCTCCTCCTCCTCTCCTCCTACTCTTAGATAGATTATCTTTCTCAAGACAAGGAAATCCTGAAGTAAAACCATGTACCTACCAACCCTTTTCACCAGCATAGTATAGTAGGTCAATTTCCCTCGTTTTGTGGCGAAGGGTCGAGACTAGACTGCCTCACTGCTGTGGTGACGTATATAAGTCGTGATGAGAATAATATAATTAGGTAATGAATATATGGATGATTGTAGAATTTATATATGGATAGTGAAAGTATTCGCCTTACTTATTATATAGGGTTCCTGACCCCTGACTCCTTAACCTTATCTCTGTAGGCTGCCTCACCAACTATTTTTAATAATTGTATTTTGTTGTTAGTACTTACCTTTAATATCCGGCTATCAAGTATCAACATTGAAATCTTATATTCAAACTTGACTTCAATATAGATCTCGGTTTTAGAGTATTTTCTTCTAGCATTTTCTACAGCAATCACGATGTTTGGTAATTGTGTTCAATTAATAGCGCAACTAGGCGCCCATATCACATAAAGATACGTGGTTAATATGCGTTACTTTTTTATGACATGTGATAATTCAATCACATTCCACCCAAGCCGTCCGAAGCGGCTGAAGGGACGATATGAAACTCCATAAACTGCCATACTTATCACCATTTGGGTGGACCTCTGGTATCGAGTCCTTGTTTTTGGTGGCTGGGTATATTATACGTCTACTTCCACACGCCCACCGACTGTTCAACATAAGTCAGCAGTCACCCAACAAGAATACATAGAAATATTTATGTCGCTCTATCTGGTGCACCTACCCGCTTGAAAAAAAACTGTGACTATAAAAAAGTATAAAGAGTATTAGTCTGTATCTTTTTGGTAACGTTATATCAATATAATTAGATTCATTAGACAGGTTCGTTTGTAAAGTAAGTCAATTTATTGTTGCCAGCTAAAACATCCTATTATATTATGTTATAAGAAAATTATCTTTAATACGATCCCTAGAATTCTCAGAGGCGCAAAAATTACCAAAATGAGTAAGAAATTTACTAATAATATAGCGAAATGAGAGAACGAAATATATTTTTATAACTAGTGTTGAGTTGATTATACGCGCGTTAAAGTTAATTATGTTTAATACTGAAATGTTATGTTGATAACTACCAGTACTTACTGACCTTTTATTTGTATTATTTTTATGAGATTACGCTTTTATCTCTAGAGGGGTAAGTATAGGAGTAATAAACGTGCATTTAGCTAAGTAACATTAGCTTTTAGATCATAAGTTAACGTTTCTTTTGAAGTGAAAACTTCTATGATCAACGTGATATGAAAAGAAAAGCGATTATAATAAAAGAAAAATATAGAAAGCCTTTTGTTGAATATCAGTGAAGCAATTTATTGCAATATTATGCTAAGCTCTAGGCTTTTAGTCGTACGATCGACTCGCCGAGCGTGGTAAATATTTTTAAATTTCTTTTTTTCCTCATATTTTTGTATTGTATGTTATTAAATGTGTGTAAATTATATCCTCAGAGAGACTGACATAGATAACGTAATACAGTGTATAATAGGAATGTCATCTCTTACTCTTACACAGGGGCGGCTCTAGCACATGTAGCGCCCGGGTGCAATCAATCACCTGGCGCCCTCTTGTCTCAAAATGCGTGAACAAAATGGAATAGGTTGATAGTTACAACACGTTCAACTAAACTCCGAACCTCGCTGGAATGCCTTTGACACGAAACAAGGGTAAACGCGATCGGATTATGAAGTTACAGTGAGCATAGCGACAAAGCAATCTTTTTTTTTTGCAGTGGACTATGCTGTGGTCACGCCTCGCCAAATCGGTCCGGGGTGACGGAACCGGACCCACCATGTAAAGCGCCTCTCTTCGCCGTGCGAGCGGGCCACCGGTACCCGATCTTTGTCTTCAGTGGCCCGCCCGCCGGTTCACCCTCGCGGCCAAAGCCAAAGCCCAGCGCTATATGCTGACGGCTGTATGTTGGGGTAGTTCGGTCTATGGCCCTGTACGGCACACTCGTATGAGTGGAGTCCCTGACTACCTGAGGAGATGCTGGATACTTATTGTGGTAGGACCACGCTGTTGACAGTTGTCTGTCTGCAGCCGCGGGCCGGTCCGTCCGGGGTAGTACCAAACTCTCGCAGAAGATCGACGTCTGAGTAATGGCAATGTGCTATTGCGCTTCGTTCGGTGAGCGAGAGAGCCGGAAGCCCAACTGGGTGGGTTTGAGAATTGTAATGGTAGACAGCGGCCTAGCTATACCCTTGGTATAGCAAAGGTCCATGGGCAGCAGTGACACTTACCATCAGGTGTGCTGATTGTTCGTCTGCCACCATAAGTAATTAAAAAAATACTCTACACTAATACACTCTGATGCTGGCGCGAATATCTGTGCCTGATGCCACACTACCTGAGATCGGAGATGCATGGACCGGCAATTAGTTCCCCACCGACAAGGAGGACGATTGCGTGATGATGATGCCTCGGCAACATTGTTGTTTCAGGCCGGAGCATTGACGCAGACGGTACTCGAAAGTTCAACGCACTGGGCTTACTATTTAGCTCAAAAAATGTCTACCAGTGGTCGGTCCAAAGGGGATGAGATGGATCATACAGTAGGTTATGGGGCTGCACGTCGCGCTTTTGTAGTCCCAGATGGGATGGGCGGGGTGTGCCAGACCAGCCTGCCACAAAACAATATTTCCAAATAAGTACCTAATAAGGTACAAACCAAATGTCGTCTACTAAACAGTTGATTGTAGAAATAGTGTAAGCGTACGTATCTATGGATGATTATTTATCTAACTGGCGTCGAGAATAACATTGGTTTGATATGGATGGGTCAAACCCTTTTTTTGGCAGGCTGTAATCTAGATACTCCTGTATGTCTTGGAGGGCTAATCCGCAATCCAGCCATTCCAACACGTCGGCAGTGGAATGTGTCAGCGTGGGGAATTTTCTCTCTGAGCCACGCCGTCACTTCCTTCTGCGAGGCAGCAATTCGCTAACGCTGGTTCCTGGCGGCAGTATCAGATCCGTACTACTTGCACGGAACGTGCTTAAGGAAGTAACCACGCCTCGTCAAGACCTGCAGTAATTGGAAGGAGAGGACCCCATTTCGTTGATTTATGATCCCATTAACACTGGCCTGTAAGCGAACACGACGGAAGAGTTAACCTTCTACATTTCATAAATGATTGTTCGGAGCCAGAGTGTCGTGCTGTGTGGTGTGGTGGTGGTGGCTAGGAGTACTACCAACCCTTACTTTGCACGTGGATGTCGTTAAAGACGACTAATAACTATATAGACATGGGACAATTCCACCTGACACCGATCGGTCAACAATAACATTCGGCCAGCAAAACTCTTGTCAATAACTTTTGCAATATGTACCGGTACATATTACGTCGATCTCAAATAATTGTGATAAGATCAGGAAAATGATGTTGATGACGATATAATGTGAATAAATAATTATACTTATTTATAAAAATATGATAATTAATTATCGTGTTGTTTATAATTCATAAACGATATCAGTGAGCGACACAAGAGGGCCTCGCTATTTAATCACAATAAAGTGTTGTGAGTCACTTTGCCAAATTAATATTTAATGTTGCGTAAAGTTGAAGCGCTCCGTAATTATATCACAGTTTATTAACGTAACATCTCTAATGTCTCTGATTATTACAAAAGTTAAAACATACTTTATACTTGTTCATCTCATATAAACAGCAAAACAATCATAAAAACATTTCAAAATATGCCTTATATACTTGTATTGTATTAAAATAAATGTAATATATTATATTAATTGCTTTTAGTCGTTATATATTAAAAAAACTATACAAAGTTTGCCGGTGATGAAACTTTTGTATTACCGGTAAACATCTTAATTATTGAAGAGACACTTTTGTATTGCTCTATGCTATACAGCGAGTTTATCATTCATTCATTTACGTTAAATTTTGGAAGCGATCGTATACTTCACTCTTCTTGTATTAAAGTGAAAAGCGTGTGACGAACACGCAAATTAAGCAATATAGCAATCACTTAAGCTGTTTCTGGCGTGAACTTTTCTTTACACAAAACTACTGCCGTAATAATGTTTCATTCATTCAGCATATCAACGTCCAGTATTAAATATAGTCATACATACATACATACATATCATCACGCCATATCCCTTGCAGGGCAGGCAGAGTGAACAGAGTGCCAGAGAAATTAAATATAGTCCGTTAAATATACTCTTTTCATTTCTTTATTGCTAATTAGTACATCTAATCGTAACCGTTACTACCGCCCATAGACCTTTTGCAATATACTGCATGCTTTTCCAAGGGTATAGCTAGACTACTGCACAAATCCCAAACCCATCCACTTGGGCTTTCGGCTCTCTCGCTCACCGAATGAATCCCAATAGAACACATTGCCATTACTCAGACGTCGATCTTCTGCGAGAGTATGGTACCACCCCGGACGGACCGGCCCGCGGCTGTAAACAGAGAACTGTCAACTGCGTGGTCTTACCACTATTATGCATTGCTAGGTTTAGTTTGGACGCATTCTGTCTATTTCTACTGGGGCAATAGAAGGGCGACGCGCGGTCACTTAACCCACTGTGTTTACTTCCCATCGCCTTTGGCCTGACGTCTGGTATCCATTCCATTCATGAATAAACTCGGTGGAAACATTGACCTTTGTAAGAAGATATAATGTTTAATTTATGGCAGTTGGTCTTATTTTAGTCTCCCGCTTATATATGTGGTGAACCCACGGTTTTTCAGCTCCCACCGATGACCGCAGATAACTCGTCACCATACGCTAACTAATTGGTTTAATTCAATAATTATTTAATCTAAGTGAACTCAAATTACAATTGGTAGTAGTTAACAAATTACAATTCCATTCATTCCGTGTTGTTAATCCCGTCTAATTTATTGGTCAAGTGAAAGTAATAAAGACATGTAACAGAACTCATTCGTTCAGTGAACTATGGTTGAATGAGAGTGAACGACCGAGTGAACGTACGCGCCGCCCTTTTAGCGATTAGTGTTCGTTCATTACCGTTTCAATCTGAGACTTTTATTTAGCAAACGGCAACGTACTAAATTGCTATCTATATTAATAAGAATCTTGGTTCTTTTGTTTGTTAGTCAAATAATAAATATTTTAAGGCCCGGCCATAGAGGCCACGCAATGATCATACAGTTAAACTAATACAAACAAAATGTTAAGGATTAATATTTACATTTCATAACAGTATACATACTTGGCTTTACCTATTTTTTATTTGTACAGATAAATAATATTTATTGTTATAACAAAATAACAGCTTCTTCCTTTATTTGTATCGGTTAATCTCTGAAACAATTGAGCTAATTTTGACACCATATTTTTGGGCAGAGAGCTGATAAGGTGAAATGTATAAAAAGATATATTAATATGCCGCGGCTAAATTTAAACTTCTGAATATGTAAACTACTTCTACTCAAATGGAGAAACAGTTACTATTCATAGGTTTGTCGAAAATAGTAGAATGTTATAACAATCATCATATAAGTGTGCTGTGACACGAACAAAGGCGCCGACTAAGCGCTAGTATCACTAAATCATTACTGAAACATTTCATGAAACAGTTGTTCGCGTATTCTGCGATTCAGCAACTTCGTATAACGCCATCTATTGAAGCACGTAGTTAAGAGTACTCTGTTTTCATCAAATCACATTTATTAAAATATCTTAAAATATTCAAAAGGTTGAACATGTAATTGATTAATATACTCCTGGCGTCATTCTAAAAAGGCTTTATCAAAATCATATCAGTAGAAGTAGACTTAAACACGATGAAAATACCCATAAATAATTGAACGCATTAGTGTAAACAGAGTTGATATTCTATCAGCGAACATGTAACATAAACAAGGCCTAAACAACTGTTAAACTTGACATTTGAAATATAGCCTCCTTGAACTATTCTGGCATTCGCTAATAAAATATTAGGATTCTGGGTAACGTCGCCCTTGGTGGGTTGAATGGGGTGAAAGTTTGTTCAAAACATTTGTCATTTTATATAATGCATGTTTAACAAAGATTATCGAAGATTTCAACTCCGGGAACGAAATAACAGATGAAAGTTGAATCTGTTCGTGTCAAATGTAAGAAAGGACATATCTCGTCAAGGGCAACATGCCCCCCTTGGGATTAATTTGCTTGGCTATATGCTGGCGTATAACTAAATTAATTTATTGGGAGATAGATTTAGATGGAGTTAGTTACATTTAATATTTTTTATGCCCTTGGCGATATTCTGTAGATACGTATACGAGTGTATTGTTCATATATAATGGTACAAGAGACGACGACCCGCAACAAGTATTATGAATTGATATATTGATATGAACAACAGTTTAAAACAAAAATAAAAAAGCAATATAAATAAAGAATATCACAGAATATTGAGATATTTGTTATTTTCAAGTCACAGCGAAATCTTCGCAATTAGTAGTTTGAGTTGTCAGAAATGAGAGTTCGTAGTTCTTAGTAATAGATTTAACAAATATATTATCATCTTGATTGTAACGTAATTTGATCAATTTGCGTGGCGTTTGTATGCCGTCGGTAGAAATATGTGGTGGGCCATGGGATTAATTACAAAGGAAAAAAATCTTTAATGAAAAATTATTACTAGAGAATATCAAAAAAATACATACATGAAATATGCGGTTATTTCATAGACAATAACGTTATTTATATGTGTTAGTTAATTAATGGTTATGGTACAACAAACAGATCAGTTAATATACGGTAACACAGTTAACGTTAGATATACAGAAGTATTAATTGATTAATATAGTTTGGTAGGGACGTACTCGTACGTGATATACTGGGGAAGTTTAGCAGCTAGGGCGACACACAAATCATTGAGTCTAGTTCCTATGTCTAAATAGTTACACAGATTAATTATTGTAATTAATTCGTTTGAACTCATTAGGATCTTTTTCCATTTTGGATATTTTTCTTTTTTTGTGTTTTTAATTTATTTATAAACTCCGGACTACGGAATGACTTATTCCTTAGTGTCGAGTGTTGCCCTTTTAAATAGATCCCACCAAAAGTATTTATATGATGACGTGAATATATTTAGCATTATAATGCATACATACATATCATCATGCCATATCAGTAGGCAGAGAGAACAGAGAACTCTATCTCTGCATACTTTACTCGCTTCCTCAACATTCATAATTCTCTTCATACACGCTCGCCGGTTTCGGAGACTCTTGACTCCACCTTCCTTCAGTATATGACCGATCTGGTCTAGGTAGGTTAGTCTCGGTCTCCCTCGGTACCTACATCCTTCCACTTTCGCATTGTATATCTTCTTAACCAGACGTTCGTTCGGCATTCTTTCCACATGTCCGAACCATCGGAGCATTCCCTTTCGCATCTTTACACCAATACTCTCTTTCATACCTACTCGCTCTCTTACGTCGTCGTTACGAATGCGGTCGGTCAGTTTAACTCCACAGGTTTTCCGCAGAGATCGCATTTCGACCGCATTAATTTTACTTTCATACTCTTTTCTGCATACCCAACTCTCGCTTCCATACAGTAATGTTGGGACAAGCACTGCGTTATGTATTGCTACACGTGCCTTCTGGCTGAGGTGGTGGCTGCCGAGAAGTTGCCCCAACGCTCCGTTCACTCTATTCCCCGCATTCACTCTTCGCTCTATATCAGTGGTGTACCTTCCATCTCGCCTAAATCCACATCCAAGATATACAAATTCATCCACTTGCTCTAGTACATCATTACCTATTGTTACTCTTACATCTGTTCTGGCTTCATCTCTTTCAAAGACCATTATTTTGGTTTTGCTCACATTCACGCGTAGACCCCTTTTCGTACAATGTTCTGTCATTGTGTCGACTAGGGTCTGCAGGTCAGTCGCTGACTGTGCCAGCAGGACTGCATCATCTGCATAAAGCAGAGCAGTGACAACTGAGTCACCCATCTGGACTCCCACATTCATATCGTTCAACCTTTGGAGACTTTTATCCAGATATATGATAAACAGCCTGGCTGACAGAACGCACTCCTGCTTAACGCCGATATTGACGTCAAACCAAGGCGACATCCCATCATCCAGCCGCACACAGGCTCTACAGCCCATGTAACTGGACTGCACAGCCTGTAGCGGTTTACCGTTAATACCATACTCCGGTAAAATGTCCCAAAGTTCCTTTCGTATAACCGTGTCAAAAGCTCTCTCCAGATCCACAAAACTGCAGAAAACCCTCTGACCTAGAGTCAGATGCTTCTCCACAATGTTGCGCAGAGAGAACACTTGATCCATGCATTCCCTTCCACTCCTGAAACCTCCTTGTGTCTCACACGGTAAACCATCGGACACCATCCTCATTCTCCTTTCAATAATTTTACCATACACTTTTGCTGCCAAACTGGTCAAGCTTACGGCTCTGTAATTTGCGCAGTCATAACGTGAACCCTTGTTTTTAAACAAAGGCACGATGACTGCGCTATTCCAGTCCCTGGGAACCATTCTCGAGCTCCAACATAAATTGAGGAGCAACAGGAACGCCTCCCAGACACAGGAGCCACCAAGCTTGATCATCTCGGCAGACACCATATCAAAGCCCGCTGCCTTACCATTTTTCAAACTTCTTATCGCCCATTTAACTTCATCCATACTGATGCCATCGGAGGACGCTGTTGTCGAATGTTGATCTACTAAACCACATGCAACACCGGCGCCAACCGTAGTATCCGCATACATATCGCCAAAATATTCACTCCATCGGCTTAACACGTCTTGTGTTTGTGTAAGAATGTCTCCACCTTTAGACCTTATTTTATTCATTCTGAACGCTGACCAACCACCCCGAGACTTCTTCACCTCCCTCCAAAAGAGTTTGGTGTTAGCCTCGAAGTTTTTAGCCAGCCTATCTTCTGCACTCATACTTGCTCTATCACGTTTCTCTTTCACTAAGGCCCTGGTGTCATTCTTACATTGCCGATATATTTCTTGCTTCTGTTCAGTCATACTGTCATTCAGATTCAAAGAAGAGACATAGTCCAGCCACGCTTTCTTCTTTTGCTCTACGGAAGCTGCCACTTCCGCATCCCACCATGCATCACCATTTGTTTTTCTATGCTTCTTTGAACTTCCACATACTTCTTTCGCTGTATCTACCATACTCTCTTTCAATACTCTCCAGCATTCTTCAATGTCCGATTGCGGCTGGCTTGCCATCGTCAGCCGTTCTCGGACACCCTCTGCATACTTTTCTCTTACACACTCTTCTTGCAACCTTTCAACGTTTATTCTTTCAAGCCCTCCGAAGTGGACACGCTCTCGCCAGTGCCTCCACTTTCTGAACAGACCACTAAATCTCGCAATAACGAGATAGTGGTCCGTATCGACTGTGGGGCCCCTGTAAGCTCTTGCGTCCAATATTTTGCTTCGGAGGCGACTGTCTACCAAAATTAAATCTATTATACTTTTCTGTTCATTCCTTCTCCATGTATACATATGGATGTCCTTATATTGGAAAAATGTGTTTGATACAATAAGGTTTCTCTCCAAGCATACATCCGCTATGAGCCTACCTGCGTCGTTCACTCTCTTATCACCAAATGGGCCAAGTACGTCCTCATAGTCGGGACGCTTGGTCCCCACCCATCCGTTCAAATCGCCGGATACAATCACGCGTTCACTGGTTTCTGCCATATCCAGAACTCCCTAACATTATCCCAAAACTTCTCTAGGTCTGATGCCATCGAGGATCCTACGGCAGCATATGCTACAACCATGAATACCTTGGTGACACCTAGTTTTATACGGACACAAAGAAGTCTGGGATCATACATTCCGTAATCCTTCACACCTCAGGCCAAGCGAGAGGACAACAGCACTCCTACCCCCATGCTGGCTCGATCGCTCTGTGGTACACCAGACCACAGAGCCATCCCGCCACCAGGAAGATCGCAGGCGTCGTTGCCCCTTCGCTTGGTCTCTGCTACACAGAGCACGTCTAGCTGTTTGTCCGCCATGACGGATATCAGCTCGTGCAACTTACCTTCCACACAACCTCTTACATTCCACGTGCCCACCCGGCACTCTCTCTCTCGTCGACTCGCCTGACTGGGCAAGGCGTGATGGGTGGCGGCCCCCATCGCCACAACTGCTGAAGTTCGTACCGACGGGGGCGGGTCGGTACGCGTCGCCTCCGGGGGACGCCCTAACCCGCATTGCGGTACGCATATCGAGCCGGATTAGCAGTCTAATTAGACTGGCAGGGAACGCGAACGAGCACGCTCCGGACTATGCCCCCCTGCATTATAATGAATAATTATTATAATACACCATAAGGTATGATTGTTGAGTTCACAAGTTTTGTACACAGTCCTAAAATTTGTTTATCAGAAGAACGTCTTCTTGAGTATATTTAAAACACAATTTCTTGTTTATTTTCCTACTACAAATTAATTCATCGTCATCATCATTCTCCTACTCTTATCCTAATTACTTAGGGTCGATACAATATATACTCCGATGGTTTACTGTGTGAGACACAAGGAGGTTTCAGGAGTGGAAGGGGATGCATGGACCAAGTGTTCTCTCTGCGCAACATTGTGGAGAAGTATCTGGCTCTTGGTCAGAGGGTTTTCTGCAGTTTTGTGGATCTGGAGAGAGCATTTGACACGGTTGTAGGAAAAGAACTTTGAGACATTTTATCGGAGTATGGTATTAACGGTAAACTGCTTCAGTCTGTGCAGTTCAGTTACATGGGCTTTAGAGCCAGTGTGCGGCTGGATGATGGGATGTCGCCTTGGTTTGACGTCAATATCGGCGTTAAGCAGAGGCGCGTTCTGTCAGCCAGGCTGTTTATCATATATCTGGATAAATAATAATAATAAAAATAATTTATCATCGGGCATCTTCCCTATGGAAGATCCCGTGAAAAAAGGTGATACAAAATAATTTATTTCTCTCAAAAGGTTACAGTGGTTTCTTAAATATACTCAGTACACGATTTGTCTTAGTTTAACCTTGTAAGAGCTGGAGTCTGAAGTAGGTTCGAAACCTGTATGACAGATCTCCAGGCTCTCTTCTTTTTATGATACATAAAGATACTTAGTAGTTAAAAGAAACTTATTAATATATACACGGCAACTTCAATATTGAGGTAATAAACTTAATCTTAGATTATTTAATTATATGTGTGTGAATTATAGACTGCGACAGAGCGAGATATACGAGTTTAACCACCTTCGTATCAGCTACATGTCGTAGGCTCTTAAAGACGAAGATTAGTTTCCGCAGTCTGGATGAAAGAGTGTCCACATGATTGCGAAAAGAGAGTGTATCATCAATCTGAATGCCTAAATATTTAATGCAGCTGGTTTTGTTGACATTGGGACAGTCACAGGTGGCTATCGGCGATGTTGTATCACATGAGTGTGCAATCAATGCATTCAGGGAGGAGACGGGCTTACCAGAGGAGGAAAGGGAAAAGTTCAAAAAGTAAGTTTTGTCAACATTTAGAGTGAGCATATTGTGTGTAAGCCAATTGGTGACACGGTTAAAGCCCATCTGGGCAGAACTAAGAACTGATGCCCAGGTTGCTCCATGGAATATCAGTGCAGTATCATCAGCATACGTGAATATTGAGCCGTTTAGGAGGTTTAGCCTACACAGGTCATCAATGTAAATTATAGAAAGCGTCGGGCCGATAATACTGCCCTGGGGCACGCCGTGGGAGACAGGGAGCTCCTCGCTGAGCCAATTACCAACCCTGGTACACTGACATCTACCCGTGAGGTAACTAGAGAAAAGTGAAAGCTGTGTACCTCTCATACCAATCCTCTCCAACTTAGCCAGAAGGACTGGGATAGAGACCGTGTCGAACGCTTTTGCCAGGTCTAGAAATACCCCCATCACCTTTTCTTTTTTGTCTAGCTTTTCAATTATTGTATTGGTTAAATCCAGGACAGCATTTTCAGTCGAAATGTCGGAACGGAAACCATGAACGGAACCATGGTTTTGTTCTAGGTATTTAACGAGCCTTTTATTCATAAGTTTCTCAAGAAGTTTTGAAAGTGTGGGCAAAATGGCAATTGGTCTATAGTGTCTCCAAAGGTTGAACGATATGAATGTGGGAGTCCAGATGGGCGACTTAGTGATCACTGCTCTGCTCTATGCAGATGATGCAGTCTTGCTGGCACAGTCAGCGACTGACCTGCAGACCCTAGTCGACACAATGACAGAAGATTGTAGAAAAAGGGGCATACGCGTGAATGTGAGCAAAACCAAAATAATGGTATTTGAAAGAGATGAAGCCAGAACAGATGTAAGAGTAACAATAGGTAATGATGTACTAGAACAAGTGGATGAATTTGTATATCTTGGATGTGGATTTAGCCGAGATGGAAGGTACACCACTGATATAGAGCGAAGAGTGAATGCGGGAAATAGAGTCAACGGAGCGTTGTGGCAACTTCTCGGTAGCCACCACCTCAGCCAGAAGGCACGTGTAGCAATACATAACGCAGTGCTTGTCCCAACATTACTGTATGGAAGTGAGAGTTGGGTATGCAGAAAAGAGTATGAAAGTAAATTTAATGCGGTCGAAATGCGATCTCTACGGAAAATCTGTGGAGTTAGGCTGATCGATCGCATTCGTAACGACGACGTAAGAGAGCGAGTAGGTATGAAAGAGAGTATTGGTGTAAAGGTGCGAAAGGGAATGCTCCGATGGTTCGGACATGTGGAAAGAATGCCGAACGAACATCTGGTTAAGAAGATATACAATGCGAAAGTGGAAGGATGTAGGTACCGGTGGAGATCGAGACTAACCTACCTAGACCAGATTGGTCATGTACTTAAGGAAGGTGGAGTCAAGAGTCTCCAAAACCGGCGAGCGTGTATGAAGAGAATTATGAATGTTGAGGAAGCGAGTGAAGTATGCAAGGAGCTCTCTGGCACTCTGTTCTTTCTGCTTACCCTGCAAAGGACATGGCGTGATGGTATGTATGTGTGTATGTATGTATGTACAATATGTACTCTTCTTTCATAGTACATATTGTAAAAGTTATTTGCAATAGTTTTATGACCGGCTGTCTGCCAGACGTCAACCCTCCTTGGGAATATAATTGTTGGCCAAACGGCATCAGATGGAGTTGGCCCAGGTTGTCATAAGGCTCTTAGTCATCTTTTACGATATCCACGAGCAAAGTAAGGGTTGGTGGTAATCGTAGCCGCTACCACACAGCATCATATATGACCCATTGTTGAGCTCGGGCCTCCTCCATAATAGGAGAGAAATTGATCCACAATACCACGTTGTTCAAATGTGTTGATATACGGTTTTATTTCAACTTTTCCTTCTCTTGCACAGATGCCATATGCATATTATATAGCCTTTTACGATATCCACGGGTAAGATAGGGGGTGGTAAATATGTATTCTTACTCCGTCACCACACAAAATCATTAATTAATTAATATTATTGTATTCCTATTCTACTTAACTAACCTACAAAGGTGGCGTAGACAGAACAATACCATATTCACGATATATTGTTCTGAGTCCGAGTATAATAATGTCTCATAATTATATTGTAAGGTCCCTCTCAGTACAAGGATTATATCCTTAATTCAAACTCAAAGTATTGTCTTTTAAAAATATGGTTCTGAAATAAGCCGTATGTGATACATAAAAGCTTTTACAGTATTGTGTAGAGCTGTTAGCCGCTATTGTCCAGTTTATATTGATGCTCAATGTATCCAGGCGGCACAAAACGGATTAGCTCGGCTGCTGAGCGCGGCACGACGCGGCGATATCACACACAGCCATTTCCGATCGCTTTAACGAAACTTGTATGAAATAAATTGAAAGTTATCCATTTGAAAATTATTCTTTACTAGCTTTTTGTCTGCGACTTTGTTCGCGTAGAACTCATGTGATGTACACGTTAAATATCATTTACATTATTTGTATTGTACGGTAAACACTATCAAAGCAGCATTCAACCGTTATTTTATACTATTAGTGTGAATTTGATTGCACAGATGGTGTAGCAATTAAAACATTGACTACTTGTGCAGCAGGTTCGATGCCCACGCAGAACAACACTTTGTACGATCCACAATTTGTTGTTTTAGTCTGGATGTTATATGTGTCCGTTAAATTATATGTTTGTAAAGTCTGGCTTGTGGCTTTTTTAAGGTTCCGTACCTCAAAAGAAAAAAACGGAACCCTCATAAGGGTTCCGTTTTTTTCTTTTGAGGTACGGACGGAGGACGGACAACAAAGTGATCCTATAGGATCACTTTGTTGTCCGTCCGTCCGTCTGTCTGTCAAGACCTTTTTTCTCAGGAACACGTGAAAGTATCAAGCTGAAATTTATATCAAATACTCAAATCTACTGTCCCTTAAAGCTGTGAAAAAATTAAACTTCTAAGTCAATGCAATCAAAAGATACAGGCGTTTATGCCGCAAATTTCCGTAAATTGTCGACACTCGCAAGGGAATCAAAACCTACAGGGTACTTCCCGTGAACTCAGAATCTTGAAATTTGGAACGAAGCAACGTCTTATAGCACAGATAAAGGAAAAATTGCGAAAACCGTATATTTTTAATTACATCATATAATAAAAATATTTTTAATAATTTTAAACTTACTACCCCCTTTCCTCATGAACGCGTAGAGGTATTAAATTGAAATTCATATCAAATACATATATAGATACACATATATAGGTCTGAATCTACAAGACCTTTAAGCTGTAACAAAATCAAATTTCTATGTCAACGCAATCAAAAGAAACAGCAATTTAAGCCGCATATTTTCAAACACGCAACTGCTCGCAAGGGAATCAAAACCTAAACGGTACTTCCAGTCGACCTAGAATCTTGAAATTTCGCATGAAGCAACGATTTATAGCATATATAAAGGAAAAATTCCGAAAACCTTAAATTTTTAGTTACATCACATATTTTTTTTAGTATTACGGAACCCTTCGTGCGCGAGTACAACTCGCACTTGGCCGATTTTTATAATCCTACAGAGATTTAAAAATAAAAAAAATGTAAGAGCGTTGGTAATTGATATTACGTATTTAGTCAATTTTGTGATATAACAATTAGTCACTAATAAATAAATGTATTTATACAATACAAAATCTCGGTCTCTCGTATTTGAATTTAAGTACAATTACGTAAATGTCAAAGTATTTTATATCGTAAATATTGCTTAGAGCTTCAAACTTTTGTTTTCGGCGGTGGGAGCACAGTTTTAACACATACAAACATCATTTCATATTTTTTCATATAACTTAGATAGCACGGTATGTCTGTCATCTATTAAATAAAGTCGCCTCAGGATTCGAATCTGATATCTCAAGGTTCACACTCGCATGTTTATGATCTAATGAGTCAATTAAAATAAAGGAGCTCATAAAATCTAATGGAGGGTTTGTGATTATGGTCTTTACAATTTACCGTATGTGGTGACCTTACTTAATATATAATGCCCGAACATTGCCTAGCAGTTTCATTTACCGACTGACCTCTTTCTTCAAATTGGATATTATTTTTATTTAACGAGATAGAGACTTATTTTTATCGAAACAGTTATTACCAATGATATTGAAATCAAAATTAATTTATTGCAGCAACACATTCATTTTCATTATTCATCATCTCGGCGCATATACGTCCCACTGCTGGGCTCGAGCCTCCTCCAAATTGGAAGGGTAATTGACATACTATACACTACCACGCTGGTTAGACACATTTTTATAGAGTTTCCTTTCGAGTTTTCGTTCTCTTACAGATGTTATACTATATCCCTTAGTCAACTGTTACGATACCCGTGGATAAGATAAGAGGTGGTGAATTATATTCTTACACCATCACCACACGGAAAGTACCTACTTCTATATTTTTCTATATCTTCATTACGGTTTTAGTTCAGAAAAATACAAATTATATATAACCAGCCTAGTTCCTCCATGAGAACAGACAAGTGACGTCACACATACAGAGACGCACAACACATAACAACAAAATAATAGCAAGATATCACTCGTTTCTTATCTATAATTATCGCTATCATATACAACTATAGTCTCATAACCGAGGTCAGTAATTAATTTGAGAAATCCACTATATAATTAAAATGTATATTTAAATCAAACAAACTTTACGCTTTCCAGCTGTATTATTAAAATAATGGACTCTTAATTATATTGAACAATTAAAATAAACTCTCGCCCGTTTGACAACAAATAATTATAAGAAAGAATCATCAATAAGCAAAGCAATTTGTGCGATAACAAAAGTTTATTAACGATGGCAGCTAATTGATCGTGTTATTTTAAACGCTATGTACCTACTGTGTATTTAGTATCAAAACATGGTTGCCAAAACAACCGTAATGGTAGTTGTTTTATTTACTAAACTGAAAAATGAGTACTGCTGGTAAATGGATTTTGCTGGAAAGTGGTAGAAATGTGCTACCGTCATAAGTGTGTGGGTACCACGGGCCTCGAAAATCGAAGTCTGATTTGTTGTAATTTATTAATACGTTTTGTTCAGATAGAAACGAAGGCTTAGCTTACGGTTTACACTGGCTTGATTTGTTCAGATAGAAATGAAGGCTTAGCTTACGGTTTACACTGGCTTGATTTGTTCAGATAGAAACGAAGGCTTAGCTTACGGTTTACACTGGCTTGATTTGTTCAGATAGAAACGAAGGCTTAGCTTACGGTTTACACTGGCTTGATTTGTTCAGATAGAAACGAAGGCTTAGCTTACGGTTTACACTGGCTTGATTTGTTCAGATAGAAACGAAGGCTTAGCTTACGGTTTACACTGGCTTGATTTGTTCAGATAGAAACGAAGGCTTAGCTTACGGTTTACACTGGCTTGATTTGTTCAGATAGAAACGAAGGCTTAGCTTACGGTTTACACTGGCTTGATTTGTTCAGATAGAAACGAAGGCTTAGCTTACGGTTTACACTGGCTTGATTTGTTCAGATAGAAACGAAGGCTTAGCTTACGGTTTACACTGGCTTGATTTGTTCAGATAGAAACGAAGGCTTAGCTTACGGTTTACACTGGCTTGATTTGTTCAGATAGAAACGAAGGCTTAGCTTACGGTTTACACTGGCTTGATTTGTTCAGATAGAAACGAAGGCTTAGCTTACGGTTTACACTGGCTTGATTTGTTCAGATAGAAACGAAGGCTTAGCTTACGGTTTACACTGGCTTGATTTGTTCAGATAGAAACGAAGGCTTAGCTTACGGTTTACACTGGCTTGATTTGTTCAGATAGAAACGAAGGCTTAGCTTACGGTTTACACTGGCTTGATTTGTTCAGATAAAAACGAAGGCTTAGCTTACGGTTTACACTGGCTTGATTTGTTCAGATAGAAACGAAGGCTTAGCTTACGGTTTACACTGGCTTGATTTGTTCAGATAGAAACGAAGGCTTAGCTTACGGTTTACACTGGCTTGATTTGTTCAGATAGAAACGAAGGCTTAGCTTACGGTTTACACTGGCTTGATTTGTTCAGATAGAAACGAAGGCTTAGCTTACGGTTTACACTGGCTTGATTTGTTCAGATAGAAACGAAGGCTTAGCTTACGGTTTACACTGGCTTGATTTGTTCAGATAGAAACGAAGGCTTAGCTTACGGTTTACACTGGCTTGATTTGTTCAGATAGAAACGAAGGCTTAGCTTACGGTTTACACTGGCTTGATTTGTTCAGATAGAAACGAAGGCTTAGCTTACGGTTTACACTGGCTTGATTTGTTCAGATAGAAACGAAGGCTTAGCTTACGGTTTACACTGGCTTGATTTGTTCAGATAGAAACGAAGGCTTAGCTTACGGTTTACACTGGCTTGATTTGTTCAGATAGAAACGAAGGCTTAGCTTACGGTTTACACTGGCTTGATTTGTTCAGATAGAAACGAAGGCTTAGCTTACGGTTTACACTGGCTTGATTTGTTCAGATAGAAACGAAGGCTTAGCTTACGGTTTACACTGGCTTGATTTGTTCAGATAGAAACGAAGGCTTAGCTTACGGTTTACACTGGCTTGATTTGTTCAGATAGAAACGAAGGCTTAGCTTACGGTTTACACTGGCTTGATTTGTTCAGATAGAAACGAAGGCTTAGCTTACGGTTTACACTGGCTTGATTTGTTCAGATAGAAACGAAGGCTTAGCTTACGGTTTACACTGGCTTGATTTGTTCAGATAGAAACGAAGGCTTAGCTTACGGTTTACACTGGCTTGATTTGTTCAGATAGAAACGAAGGCTTAGCTTACGGTTTACACTGGCTTGATTTATTCAGATAGAAACGAAGGCTTAGCTTACGGTTTACACTGGCTTGATTTTGCCCCTGCTATTTCAGAGTTCCATGAGCGGTTGTTATCACTTACTATCAAATTACCAGCTATTAAACGTCAATAAAAATGCTGTTGCTAATTAATTATATAAATAAGCCACTATTTTTTTTTCTCTGGTTATTGAGAATTTCTCCTGAAAATCTGCCAAGAATCAGAATATCACTTTATGCTCGCATTAATATTCAAATCTTTGATTTATATTTCTATAAGTGTGAATATTTTGCATTGTATTCCATTAGAGGGTGCTGTTTGTGAATGGTCTAACTTTTCGCATTATTTTCCTAGTTCTTATGGGCATTGTGTATGAAAAGTCGATTAAATAGCATGCGGGTTGTCTAAACGTCTTAATCCGATAACAGCACTGTAGGAGACGGTAAACCCGAAAGTAAACCGTACTTGAACACACCTGTCAACTGTAGTGTACTAGTATATCGATCAATTTTGACTGTACAATTTTAAGTGTCATGGATTCGGTCCCTACACAAGACACTCCAGTCAATTACGACACAAACAACACACACACACTTAAATCAATATTCAGAGCAGAGAAATGATTGTTCTTACAGGGTGTATGTAACTGCGGTTAATTAACAGATTTGTGGAGTATGCATAACTTAGTTTTCTTAATACGTATATATTAATTTGGTATGTGTGTTAGTTTGTATGTAACGGAGCTAGACCGCTACCTACCAATACAAACCCTAAACTCACCCAGTTGGGCTTCCGGCTCTCTCGCTCAGTGAACGAAGCGCAATAACACATTGCCATTACTCAGACGTCGATCTTCTGCTCAGTGTGGTACTACCCCGGCCCGCGGCTGTAGACAGAGAACTGTCAAAATTTTGAAGTTATCTCAGAGTAGACCCCTTTTTTACAATAAAACACATTATCTGTTAATTAATTAATATTTCTCGAAGGTGTTTCTTTATTTTCTTGTAATTCGATTATCTACAAAAGAATATTTTTTTAGATATTTAAACATAGGACACGTGAAAACATGGACACGTGGAAAGAATGAGTGAAGAAAGGTTGACTTAACAAGTATACAAAGCGAGTGTGAATGGGACGATTACAAGGGAAAGACCACGTCGTACTTTCCTGGATTAAATTTAAGATGTGTTAGTGAAAGGTCAGATTAAAACGCATAATCGTAGAGCATGCATGAAGACTGTGATGAGTGTGAATGAAGCGATGGAGGTATTCAGGATCGTGGTTTGTGGCAATTCGTAGTCTCTGCCTACCCCTCTGGGAAACAGGCGTGAGGCTATGTATGTATATAGGTATGTGTATTGAAACATATATTTATTGTGAGTTTCCTAATACAGTGTTTCCTAATTTCTATTCTTAGTATAGCAAGCTCATTAGAGCCATCCAGCATCATCCAGGACCACAGCAAACAACGGATATATGAGAAGTGTGAGATATACTCTCTTCTAGCACACAATTTTATCTAAATATATGAATCCAGCTCTCTGCTGTGCTGAAGTGAATGATGTACATAATTATAAAGTTATGTTGTATGTTCCCCGTGTGGTGACGGGAAAGTATTATTTCGAGTTTTCCTTCTCTTGCATAGATGTCATAAGCTTAAGACATATAGTCACCATTTATCTAAATGACAGATTTGTCAACTGATGCTGGGTTTATAAAAAACTAGTGTAACAAGCAAATAATGATTGCCACGCGTGGATTTGAACTCATATCAATCCAAATCTATCTCGTATTGTTGTTCATATTGTTAGGAGACAGCGAGTCGTTTCTCACGCCATCTATCGGCAAACGTTTACACATTGTTCTAATTTAATTATCATGCGTAAGGGCCCACACTTGTTTAATTCTTAAGATGATTGATGGTTTTCAAATAATTGTAGTTTTAAATCTCGCGTGCAGTAACCATTTCACGCATGTAAAAGTATTTATAGTCCTCTAGTTGTAAATCACTGATGCGACGTGTCGATGACGCGCCGGACGGCAAGCTCACTCAGCGACGCTGTCCAGGTGACAACCCTGTCGTATACCGTTCAGCGATTGATCTAATTTGGATATAACGAGCCGCTCCTAGATGTTATTTCAATTAATTTCATCAATTGCTGCTATTGTTAACATTTGTTAACCAATTTGTATATTTACCGGCGCGTTATTACAAATAATTAATTGAAATTTTCCATAATTGTTCATGACTTATATAAAACAAACTGATTGGGTTTCATTTCAATGTCACAGTTGATTGAAATTTGTTCTGAATCTGTAAATATTTTAATAATAGCCAGCTTTTATGTCAGTGGTTGCAAACAGATGTCACGTTTTATTATAAGTACCTAAGTTTTAATGGTCTAGTACATACGTATTAATTGTCGCTTATCAGCCGTAGTTAGTAAACTTTATAGGAAGGTTTTGAAAGTCTGGTCTTGTGGATCTTTTTGTGTAAAAGTATGGAAGAAAAAGGGCTTAAGCAATTGTTACGTTGCTTACTTAAGTATGTATTCGTGACATACCTACGCGTAAATTCGAAATATGATAGATGCATAAAATATTTTTCTCGTGGATTTGAGAAGAGTGAGTCATAGATAATCACGCTTTCATAATATTATGTAAATAAACGAATGATAAGTACAATCTATAAAAAAGCTTTATAGATTAGTGAAAGAAAGAAAGAAAGAAAAATGTTTATGCTCCTTCACGGAAAGGACATACAATGGTTAATATTAGCGACTGTTTACAAAAATAAATTAATGAATATAAAAATAAAATCACTAAAAATGACGAGTTATAAAAAATACAAAAGAAAAATACAATTTCAAAAAAAAAACGAAAAGAGAAATAGGTATATTATGACAGTGACGTCCCCTCCGCAAATGAGGAAAAGGATCACTTACTCAGCTTAATGTTGTTGTATCTACTATAAAGGTGCCATTCGAACCTCGGCTGCAGGCTGCGGCTGCAGGCTGCGGCTGCAGGCAGCACATGCGGCGGCTGCACGACTAGTTCTCTATGTCGTAGTATAGATTTCAAAAAAACATTCCGAATGCGGCTGCGGCTGCACACTTGCGGCCGAGGTTTGGCAGCACGTGCAGCCGCAGCCGCATTCGGAATGTTTTTTCGATCGCAGACCAGTAGTGCTGCGGCTGCAAGTCGATGCGCATGTCTAAATTTTATATAAGAACGTGTGACTACTCTTTTCTGGCTAATTAACAATGACACCATGTCATCATCATCCTCTTCTAATAAAATATTTAACATCAAACTATTCTCACAACTATTCCTCACGTCCGATATTCTGAAATATTAGAAGCGACTCGCCGCCACCTACTGCCTGCCGCAGCACGTCCAGCCAGCCTCGGAATCAGGCAGCGACTGTGTGTCATGCGTGTGCTACCTGCAGCCGTAGTCTGCATCCGCAGCCTGCAGCCGAGGTTCGAATGGCACCTTAAAAGTGACACCACAAGGCTATTATTCTGCAGCGTCCTACGAGGTCTGTCAGCAAAGAAGCAGCAGTACAAAAAAATACACGTCCTAGAAATTACATAACTACATCCGTGCACTTAATATAAACAGCATACAGCATAAACAGGTAACTTATATTATATATTAGTAAAATTTTGCGTCTGCTAACATTTTAATATGAATTTCGCATCAATCGAGCAAAGAGTTTCACGTCACCTTATAGTCAGCACCTTCTAATTCGCACTTTCTTCTTTCGTCACCATAAGCAATAAAAAAAGCATCGGCGTGGAGCTCACCAGTACCTAAACATATCTTGTACAGTACCTACTCACACTGGAGGCACCAACAATAGGGCATTCTTTTAGTGACGAAGTAACAATACAATTCACCAACTAATTTACTTGTGAGTGTGATAAAAAATGATTAAGGGATAAACTATGCATATAACGTCTATACAATGGAAGGAAAACTCGACATAAAACTCTATGTTAACCTTTTTCGTTTGTTCACGCTGTGGAAATGCATTTATGCATTATCCCCCGCCGGTGACAGACGGGAGGGTGTGTGGGACTCGCCGGCCGACTGCTCGATCGAAATACCTAAATAAAGACCACAGCGTTCTCATCCGCGCCTTTACGGGGTGCCGGAGAGATCATCTATAGACCTTTTTTTTGCAGCCGGCTATGGTCTGGTCACACCCCGCTAAATTCATCTGGGGCGACAGATGAAGCGGCGCGCGATCCCATAGATCCGCCCCGTAATGTACCTCTCCACGCCATGCGAGTAGGCCATCGGAACCCGGGCTTTTCATCGATGGCCATCATCTATAGACCTAACCTAACATAACGTTAGTCCATCTGGCCACGTCCAGTCAGGACTCTATGTTAACCTGACCAGCGTGGTGTAGTAGAACTATTTCCCTTCTAATACGTAGTAGGCTCGGACCCAGCTATGGGGCATATATGAGCTAAAATGATAATGTTGTAACATCAGAAAGTTTATTATCTTTAAAAATTTACTCTTGAGTCTCTTCACCGCTGTTTTGATCATTTGAGCATTGGTAACTTCATAATTATATAGAATATCATTTAAAATTATGTAAATAAGTTGAGACTGCGCTTAGTGGCATATAGTATTCATGAATGTTATATCTTAGTCCGAGGACTCCATTGAACGTTATAGGGTTGTATTATCATCATCTCCCCTCAGATACGGGGCCAATAAGGAGCAAATGGATCTACTGTAGCACGCTAGTTGGATGGATCGGTATATAATTTTATTTTGAATTGCCCTTCTTTTGTATTAATGCTATTAGTACTTACATCATGAAAGATGACTAAGAGAAGTCATCTTTCATTATACACATAGGCAAGAATGGGAGTGTTGAATTATATTTTCTTAATCTGTCACCATTTGTTAGTTTAGTTTAGTTATTAGCAAACGCTAATAACTAATTCTAAGTACTTCTGTCTCGTAAAGCGCAATATGTTAACACGTATATTGGTGATTAAGATAACAAAGTTACATAGCTAAAATATTGTCAGATCTGTAATTTTCAGTTTAAGACATAAAGTTAAAATGAGAGGGAATTTAAAGAAATAAAAGAAATCATAAGAGTCAGATCCTGTTAAGGTAGTGACATCTGTTGGTAATTATATATACTACTTTGTATGAGTATTACATGGGTAGACATTATAGCGTTTATCTTTTTATATTGTTTTAAAATATAGAAGCTAGATGGCGCTATTTATAGTTATTAGTGGCACCTATTGTCATGAATGTATAATCGTGGATATTAACTTGGTTACATTAATTTCACTAGGTGGCGTAATGTTATCACAACGAAGATTCTTTTAATATTTAGCTGTGAGGATACAACTGATTAGCTGTGCCACTGTCGTTTGTGTAGATTCAATTATAAAACATTCTTGTTATATCAGCAGTTGTCATGCAAGCGCGCCTTCACAGAACGCTTGATGCGATATCTCTTTGTTGCCAAATTGTCAGTATTTACAGAGATTCCTGCTGTTCGCCTCCGCTTCTGTACCTATCTCGCAACATTATATAATATAACTTAAAACCGTAAGATATTTTTTTTAGAATCAAAAGGGTAAATAAAGTAGGTACTTGAAATAACTGATTAGCTATTTATTAATAACGTGTTAATGTTCTTAATTAATATATACAGTAGAACCTCGATAACTCAAACCTCGGTAACTTAAAAACCTCTATAACTTAAAAAAATAATATGCTCCCTTCCCATCAGAGCCCAAAACCTCTATAACTTAAAATATGCAACCTCTATAACTTAAATAATTAATCTCTGTATTGGCCCTCAGTAACTTAAAGAAATGTTTCCACAACCTCTATAACATAAAATTGTTTGTCAATAAGTCCTTTTTAAAGAGTGTGCAAAACAAAAGGTTTTGGTATTTGTGGCTTGCACGTGTTCACTAGTTAAATTGTGAACGTAAACAATACATATGTCACCTATTGTGTGCTTCTTCATAATTATTTAAAGCTTTGCGGCGGTCAGCCTTAAGACAACGGCTTACTTGGATCATAAGTTTACCTACAGTGTTATAAAACTGACTTAAAATGAGTTCAATAAGAAAACTAACAACACTCACATACACTGATAAATTAAAAACCTATCCCTAACATGGACCCTTGATAACTTAAAACCTCTATAACTTAAAATATTTTGTGTTTCCCTTGGACTTTAACTTATCGAGGTTCTACTGTATTAAGTTTTACTTATAGGCAAATTATTATAAATTGCATATTATTACATACATACATTAACATACTTATCATCACGCCATATCCCTTGCAGGGTAGGCAGAGAGAACAGAGTGCCAGAGAACTCTATCTTTGCATACTCTCGCTTCCTCAACATTCATAATTCTCTACATACACGCTCGCCGGTTTCGGAGACTCTTGACTTCACCTTCCTTCAGTACATGACCGATCTGGTCTAGGTAGGTTAGTCTCGGTCTCCTCCGGTACCTAGATCCTTCCACTTTCGCATTGTATATCTTCTTAACCAGACGTTCGTTCGGCATTCTTTCCACATGTCCGAACCATCGGAGCATTCCCTCTCGCATCTTTACACCAATACTCTCTTTCATACCTACTCGCTCTCTTACGTCGTCGTTACGAATGCGGTCGGTCAGCCTAACTCCACAGATTTTCCGTAGAGATCGCATTTCGACCGCATTAATTTTACTTTCATACTCTTTTCTGCATACCCAACTCTCGCTTCCATACAGTAATGTTGGGACAAGCATTGCGTTATGTATTACTGCACGTGCCTTTTGGCTGAGGTGGTGGCTACCGAGAAGTTGCCCCAACGCTCCGTTCACTCTATTTCCCGCATTCACTCTTCGCTCTATATCAGTGGTGTACCTTCCATCTCGGCTAAATCCACATCCAAGATATACAAATTCATCCACTTGCAGTACATCATTACCTATTGTTACTCTTACATCTGTTCTGGCTTCATCTCTTTCAAAGACCATTATTTTGGTTTTGCTCACATTCACGCGTAGACCCCTTTTCTTACAATCTTCTGTCATTGTGTCGACTAGGGTCTGCAGGTCAGTCGCTGACTGTGCCAGCAGGACTGCATCATCTGCATAAAGCAGAGCAGTGACCATTGAGTCGCCCATCTGGACTCCCACATTCATATCGTTTAACCTTTGGAGACATTTATCCAGATATATGATAAAAAGCCTGGCTAACAGAACGCACCCCTGCTTAACGCCGATATTGACGTCAAACCAAGGTGACATTCCATCATCCAGCCGCACACAGGCTCTACAGCCCATGTAACTGGACTGCACAGCCTGCAGCAGTTTACCGTTAATACCATACTTCGGTAAAATGTCCCAAAGTTCCTTTCGTACAACCGTGTCAAATGCTCTCTCCAGATCCACAAAACTGCAGAAAACCCTCTGACCTAGAGCCAGATGCTTCTCCACAATGATGCGCAGAGAGAACACTTGATCAATGCATCCCCTTCCACTCCTGAAACCTCCTTGTGTCTCACACAGTATACCATCGTACACCATTTGCATATTATTATAGTTCAAATTACTGAAATTTTTAGCATTTAATATGCTTAATTATTTATAAATACCCGACTACGAAACAAAAATGATCTCAGAAGCGGGGTTCGAACCCGCACCTATTGGGAATCTGGCCCAATCGTGCTGCCACTTACACCATCGTGAACTATTTTAGGACATGCAAATTTCGCTTCATATTATATCTTACGTCTTGGTCTTACGATTGGGCCGGATTCCCAATAGGCGCGGGTTCGAACCCCGCTTGTGACATCATTTTTCGTTTCGTAATCGGGTATTTATTATTATAGTTGTTAATGCGTTTAATTAATGTACCAAGTGCCTTTTTTTTACTAACTCATATAAAAAGCCTAATAATTTTCCTGTAATAAAATTAAGATTATAAAGTTACTTTTAACTGTTTATAATCTTGGCTGGTAGATTAATTTTTCGAACGAAAGCACACATAATTAGCAACACAGGTGCGTCCAGACAGCCTTGACCGAGTGCGATATTAGGTATAATGTTTACATTTAACTAAATAGAGATAAACATTTATTGATTGCGGGTTTTGTGCCTAACCGTAAGGGATCTACCAGAGGATTATCAAGTGTTAGGTTATGAACTTTTTACTATTACTCAGGTAGCTGCACAAATATTAATGTTTCCATGACATTAAGCATTCTAACCAAATCAAATCGTTATCGTACCATGCATAAGCCCCGTAGGGGTACTTACATATTATGTCAATTTTATATTTTTTTGAAATTAATTTTCATACCACCGGATCGGAAAGCAGCCACAAACTGAGAAGACCCGGCAAGAAACGGCCACGAAAGGATTTGGTTACATGTTTAATTTATATTAGCTTCAGTGAGATGTCCATCGAGTAAGGATTCATTTTTTAAAAGTTATATACAAAATTAAACCAAGAATATACAGGTGGAAGTGGATCACTCCCGAAAACTAAGACAGGTAACCCTACTAGTCTTACTTGTAATGATAGGCTAGAAAAAAAATCGATTCGGATGAAAAAAAAAAGTTTTTTTTCTCCACGCGAGGTCGTTGAACTTTTGAACATATGATCGTGAGTTTTGAATTTTAATTAGATTGTGTCTTTTCTCATCTGAGTAAAGTTACGTATTTTTTATGGAATTATCGTTCCATGACACTGTCCTAATACGATGGAAGGTGAAAAAAACTAAAAATTCATAGTGAAAAAAAAATATTTTTCATCCGAATCGATTTTTTGTAGCCTATCATTACAAATAGGATTAGTAGGGTCACCTGTCTTTGTTTTTGGGAGCGGTTCACTTCCACCCTGTATAAAACAAAAAATAAGCGGCACCCAATCACGAGTTAACTACTAGAGCAACCATCACGCCCCTCAACCACATTGGAGGGAAGGGAGACACCCGCTCCACGTAGCTACTGCAAGCAGAGACGTTGTCAGTGCTTGACCACACCACAATCTATAAATTACAAACAGATAGCTTAGATAAATAAATACATAACTCGTTAGGCAAAACACGCTACACTGTACAATTATGACAATACAAAAAAATACAGAAAACAGACGACAGTGAGGATCAGCGTCAGACCGCTGTAACAGTTAAAATTATATAAAGGAATTGCTGGGAGAGGAGCTGCTCATAACCATTCCGTATCATCATTTAGATAATTCGAAATGCTGTAATATCCTTTACTGCACAGTCTATTTTTGATAGCCTTTTTGAACGTATTCATTGGCATATCTCGAATATATTTAGGTAGTTTATTGTAAAAGCGTATACATTGCCCCATGAAAGTTTTTTACATATAATATGTTTTCGAATATGAATTTGGTTGTTCATATTCTAGTTTTACTTCGTCCATTTGTCTCAGATGATGGAATGGCGTGTACTAACAATACTGCACAGTTGCATCTAATAATATATTATACGGGAATATTCCACTGTGGAGAAGTATCTTATTCAAAAGTGATGTATATTTTTATGTACTTTAAACAAAGTAGATATAACGATTCGATCTGTCAGCCTACAATCTCTCACTGTTGAACGTAAGCAAGTGAAACCATAATCGCCAGATTTAGCTGGTAGATTTACTTTGCAATTTGAGTTATAAATTTAACGTCCATTCTCCTGACGATCCCTTCGATTTCAATGAAAAAATAAGGGGATGAACAACAACATGAACATATTCATATACTGTCACCTCATGGATAATATTTACACGGATGTCGATATGGAGTTTTGGATCTAGATATAGATATTAATATTACAATAACATTATATCTATATATAGATTTGAGATACAATTACTAATATTGAAATATTTCGAGTTATCCTATACTTTTTGTAAGAAAGAAAGAATGACTTTATTTGAAATATTTGACTTTACTTCAAGTATATTTTTGGTTGATATTGTAGCGTAATATGTCTCGTTCGGACTCGGCCTCTATATACAAAATTATTCAAAACTTTTCTATGGCATTCGATTACAGTTTCCATTTTTTTTTTCAGATTTCCTATAATTTAGCGTACGTATCTCCATAAAATCTCCATCAAAGACGTTGATGTATACGCACGATGTTGTACAGTGTTATATTAATAGACTTTATAATCTGTACTATCTAGGGAAACTACTCTAGAGAGGAGTGCGACGGTTGTCATAGCAACGCACAGTAACATTCCGGCCGTTGACCCCGCAGTCAGTCGGCGCCGCCCGCCCTACGCGCTACCCGCCCGCCCCGTATTTGTAAACAATTATTTGAGTACAATTCGTTATCAGTAACGAGGTGTTTAAGTGGACAGAGTTGTTGAAGGAGTGTTTAGTGTCAGTGGTGATAGGCAGTGGTCGCTGGGGACAGGCCGGGTGTCCGGGTGTCCGGGTGGGGTCGCACACTTGTATACAACTTACGTCTGTAGTTATTGCTATGTTTATGTTTGTACAACATGCAGACTGCATTGTTATCGCTATGTATCGGTATGTATTGGACCATTTCTAACGATTTAATATAAAATATTATTTATTTGTCCATTTTAAATATGAATTAGATATATTTGAGAATATTTTATTAATTGATCGTAACTGGTGATGATAGTTTGGTTATGAGTTTTGTTTTGTTTGTTTAGATTTCACTATTTTATTACCTGATGGAACAAAAATTTTAGGTACTTAGTTTTAGTTTCCATTCTACGTATAAAAAAAAATTGTATAATCAAGGTCAAAGGCAATAAAGACTATTTTTATTTTATTTTATTTTTATTACCTATAAATGTCGTAAAAAGTGATTTAGGGGTATAAATATGCAGCATAACATCTATAAAAGACAAGAAAAACTTGAAATAAAATACCTATACTCGTGTGATCAGATTTATATAGAAGATCAATTTTCTCCTAATGTGGAGACTCGAGCCCAGCAGCGAGTTGTTAACAGCTGTGAAAATTATAGATACGCTATTATTTGTTTTAGAACAAATTTCTTAAGTTGCCATAATAGTTTATTTAGCTTGTCCTGTAACAAACTTACCGTGGTAAATCTGTCTTTGGCCAAGTTATAAACCTAACAAATCCTAGATTTTAAATTGATGACTCTAAGTTGTATAGAATTCTAAAGAACCTGTTTATTAGGTGAAATTCCAAATTGCAATCTCTAAGCGAATTTTTTTTTTACCATTTATTTTATTTCCTCACATTTTTAATATTGTTTGATGGCGGCTACGAATACTACCAACCCTTATTACTCGTGGATGTCGTAACGGATGTCAGGCAGCCGATTTTAAAATTATTGCCAAAACTTTTATAATATTCATTACAATTTCCCATTTTTCTAACTGACTTTTATTTTGATTCGGATAAACTCTGGGTGTAAGGGATGACGGCAGGGTGTCGTGATTCTCAATAGCTTATATTAAGGCAAGTATACGCGACACGTGACCGTCTCCGTAGTGTTTACTAGGTTATCACCGCTTATCGCTTGTGTATAATGTAGGTCAATATATTTTAATATTTATTTGGTGCTCCACGCTCCGGTACAATGTACCATTATTATCGTGATCACGGATTAATAATATAACTACAGAACCGTTCATTGCCCGCGGGTGTAGTGTAATATAACTAACAAATGAAATCTGGTAATATTAGCAACTTCGAAGTAACACTCTATCTAACTCGTTCTACTGCCCACCGATCTATTGATAAAAGGCATAAAATCATAATCGCATGGCAGACAAGTCGGCGATAGTGGTTGGTGGTTTGAGTTTACCAATAGATGCTATGGGTCATTGCTCTAGTGATTCCATCCTTAATCAGATATTATTAATCCCGCAGGAAAGTAAGCATTGGTGGCACAGCCATCAAGTTATCTAATAATACCAGGCCAATATTTTTCATCCTATGGAAGAAGAGTTTGTTCCATTTGCAGTACCTTGAAGAATGTCAACTGATCAGTGATCGCCAACATGACTTTTAGACAGTCATGATCGGTCAGGTGATCTTCTCGTGTACCTCACACATCGTTGGGCAGAGGCCTTGTTGGAGGGCAAGGGTGAGGCGCTAGCGTTCAGCCTAGATATCGTGAAAGCTTTCGACAGGGTCTAGCATAGGGCCTATCGAAGATACCATCATATGCAATCCCCGAGGGACTCTCCAATTCGATCATCAGTTTTCTGGATGGTAGGAGCATAAAAGTAGTCATCGACGGTTCCTGCTCCGAGACCATGACTATTAATGCTGGTGTACCACAGGGCTCGGTGCTCTCCCCGACGTTCTTTACCCTGCATATTAACGACTTGCTCTCTATAGAGAATATACTTTGCTATGTGGATGACAGCACGGGTGATGAGTGATAAACAGAGTATCAGAATGTCCCTCGGAGTATGTTACAGAAAAGACGGGCTCAACTCGTGTCTGAATTCGAGCACTCTCTGGGGCGGGCCACGGAATGGGGTGAACGGGACTTAGTCCAGTTGTCATGACACACATGTCCTTCAAACGAGGTATAAGAGCATTTTCTTCAAGGTAGGCAACGGCCTGGCTGTGCCCCTGGTGTTGCTAAGGTCCATATGTAGTAGTATCACTTACCATCAGGAGTACTGTTTGCTCGTTTGTCACCATAGGCAATAAAAAATCTCCAATCGTTTATATACGTTCCATTGCTTGGCCCAAGCCTACTCCGCAATGAGAGTGAAATCCACCTGCTAGTAGCTAGCTATAGTGATATTATTTCAGTAAGGTTTTTCTAGTGATGTTCTTTTAGTAATATTCCTATTCTAATCTTCTTCCAGCGATGTTTTTCAATAACATTCTTCTAGTAATCTTGTTCCAGTAATGTTATATCAATAGTATTTTTGCAGTTAGTATTCTCCTTTACATGTCTCCATCGTCCCAACTCGTGAAAAAATATGGGCAGTTTGATAAAGGTATAATAACGACTTGAATTATTATCTTGGATTTTATATTCACCTCATTACTGACGAATGTGTGATGACATTCGATGACATTTGGTTGACTTTAATATTATCAAACGGAGATAACCTGTGACCATTAACAAATAAATCATTTTTTGTTCTTGCGTTATAATAGTATAGAATATTTTCGTCAGCATAACAACGTAACCTAGTAGAAATAATAAGGAGTAGTAAAACAATAAATCGATGCAGATTAGAAATAAAACTATTTTTAACCGACTTCAAAAAGGAGGAGTTATTAGTCCACTAATATTTGTAAAGAATATCTTAGCGATGAAATGTCTTTAAAAAAAATATATAAAAAACAGGTTATATGTTTCATTGTATGTATTTTTTTATGTATGTTCAGCGATATTTCTGTCAATTGTGGGCCGATTTTCAAAATTCTTTTTTCATTCTAAAGCTTAAATTAACAAAAAATAATAATATTAATGATTTACACACAGGGTGAAAAAATAATAAAATCAAATTATTAAAGGAAATAAGAATTAAAAGATGTATTCAGAACACTATAACGCCACAAATTTAATACCATTTGACACAACCGTCAACTACATCTGCCCGTATGGATCAAATCGCTTAACCGCTTGCGCGTTCAGATCACTTCAGTCACAAATGCGGCGTGGTTTGAATGCGATATAGTATACCTATTTAGCTTAGCACCAACTTCAAATCGTGTTAGTGGATTTCTAGCCTACATTGTAATTATATTTTATAAAAATTAATACATAATTAGAATTAGGCAAGAATTAAATAGTTTATCTTATTTTTCGGTTTTTAGTGTTTTAAATAAGTATGGTTTTTGTCTGATCTTAATTTGAAGTCGGTATACATTTTTTGAAGTGAAAACTTCTTTAGGCGCGTTGAGCATTTTTGTAGGGGAAAAACTCATAGGTTCGCGTCACCGACATGCTAATGCTAATAGTATATCTATAGCTATGTGAAAACTTCTTTAGGCGCGTTGAGCGTTTTTGGAAGGGAAAAACTTATAGGTTCGCGTCACCGACATGCTAATGCTAATAGTATATCTATAGCTATATGAAAACTTCTTTAGGCGCGGTGAGCGTTTTTGGAGGGGAAAAACTTATAGGTTCGCGTCACCGACATGCTAATGCTAATAGTATATCTATAGCTATATGAAAACTTCTTTAGGCGCGTTGAGCGTTTTTGGAGGGGAAAAACTTATAGGTTCGCGTCACCGACATGCTAATGCTAATAGTATATCTATAGCTATATGAAAACTTCTTTAGGCGCGTTGAGCGTTTTTGGAGGGGAAAAACTTATAGGTTCGCGTCACCGACATGCTAATGCTAATAGTATATCTATAGCTATATGAAAACTTCTTTAGGCGCGTTGAGCGTTTTTGGAGGGGAAAAACTTATAGGTTCGCGTCACCGACATGCTAATGCTAATAGTATATCTATAGCTATATGAAAACTTCTTTAGGCGCGTTGAGCGTTTTTGGAGGGGAAAAACTTATAGGTTCGCGTCACCGACATGCTAATGCTAATAGTATATCTATAGCTATATGAAAACTTCTTTAGGCGCGTTGAGCGTTTTTGGAGGGAAAAACTTATAGGTTCGCGTCACCGACATGCTAATGCTAATAGTATATCTATAGCTATGAGTAGTCAGACTGGCGCACGCGCAGTGGCCTGTGTACACGTATACACTAATACGTTAAATATCTCTGACTGTATCATGTGCGCGTTGGACGTTTGGATGGGTATAATTTCATGAGTTCACGTCACCAACATGATATAATAGCAATACATTTATATTCGTAAGTGGACCGTGTTGTACAAATAAGGTTAAATTGGCAAAGTGGAAAGTTCAGCGTTTTTATTTAAGTGGTTTTATAGTTTGGATGTTATTGTAATCGTTTAATTAAAGGATTACTGTTCAATATAAAAGTGAGTATTGAACATTTTAATGTTTTTATATAGATAAATGAATAATGAAAATAAAGAATTTATTTTCAAATATTTTCAATATTCATATCAATATTTGCATTTAAAAGTATGGCATTATTTATTTTTAATTGTATTTTTAAGTTTTATGTCATGAAATGAGTATCATTGTGGTTTAAAGGTTATCTTACTAGCGTGATAAACCGATTCCTAGATGTTCGATAATATTTTTTATTTTTATATAAAAATTAGAAAATATTATTATTTCAATTAGTCTTAAGTTAATAGTTTTCACTTCTATCGGCAGTCCCCATGACTGCCTGTTGTTTTTTTTTTAAAGTTTAATAATTACAGATTTTATCGCGTTTGTAATTGATTTTTCATTTCCTGAAATTTCGAACATTTTACAACGTTCATGGTCACGGGAGGACTAAAGTGTCTGACGTGCAACAATTCATCGTTATTACAGAAATTCATATCTACCCACTAAAGTATTAGTTATTAAATTTTAAACCCCCTTTTTTGATACAAATTCATTGCCAGTACAAAAAGAAAATGATTATCATCTCAGCTCATATATGTCCTACTGCAGGCTCGAGCTTCCTACACAACGGGAGGGAAATTAACCTACCCATACCGCGCTGGTCAGACGTGTTCGTATAGGGTTTTGTTTCGAGTTTTCCTTCTCTTGCATAGATGTTATATGCGTTTTATATACGTTAGTTGTTCCTCATTGATTTGATCACCCACGGGTAAGATAGGGGGCGGTAAATTGTATTCTTACTCCGACACCACAAATCCAGAAAAAATATTTATATAAAGAATTTTATTTTGTTTATGATCAGTTATTATTAAACATAAAATTTGTGTATTTGTGTAGAGTATTGGTGTAAAGATGCGAAAGGGAATGCTCCGATGGTTCGGACATGTGGAAAGAATGCCGAACGAACGTCTGGTTAAGAAGATATACGATGCGAAAGTGGAATGATGTAGGTACCGAGGGAGACCGAGACTAACCTACCTAGACCAGATCAGTCATGTACTGAAGGAAGGTGGAGTCAAGAGTCTCCGAAACCGGCGAGCGTGTATGAAGAGAATTATGAATGTTGAGGAAGCGAGTGAAGTATGCAGAGATAGAGTTCTCTGGCACTCTGTTCTCTCTGCCTACCCTGCAAGGGATATGGCGTGATAATATGTATCTATGTATGTATGTAAAATTTGTGATAATTATTATATAGTGGTAATCTACTAGTTTTAAATAACTAATAAAATTATTCAGCTACCACCGGATCGGAACGCAGCCACACTGAGAAAGATCCGGCAACAAAACTCAGCGGGCATAATACTATTTATTGACTTTTAGGAAGGTGACTTAGGTACTATACCTTACTAAAGCTGAGTAAATTAATGTTTAACTATTACACTTGTAATTATATACTTATGTGATCGCAGAAAGTATTGTCATGTGTGGAAAACGAAAATACGACATGACAGGACGCTTAGAAGCGGCAATCGAATGTATGGGCGTTTTAAGTTCTACGCCATATATCATTTCATAGGCCATATATTAATGGGCTCATCCCACGCTAAGCGGGAGTCGGCACTACTTGTTCTTGCCTTCCACAATCTTCTATCAGCCGTCATATCTGCATTCACAAATTTTATACACATATCCTGTTTTATACAATCCATCCATCTTTGTGTTTCCCACGATTCTTACGCCCATCCACAGGCATATTGATAACCCTCCTTGTCACATCCCTTTTATTCCTTCTCATCACATGTCCATACCAAGACTATCTCGCGCTCCTAATCTTCTCTAACACTGGTGCTACTTTCAAACTTCTCCTAATATACTCATTTTGGACGATTCCGTGATGGTGGAGGACGTCCGGGAGGCCATTAAGGTGCGCACCGGATGTGCTTCTGGGTGCAGTGTCCGGTGGAATGATGTGGCCAATTTCTTGGCCGACTCAGGCAGGCTCCTCGTGGGCTGGAGCTCGGCGTGAGTAACCGCGCTGGAGCCCCGGCCCGCGAGGTGTTCCAAATGCACGGCGGTCGGGCATACCCGACCGACGTGTCGTAAATGCTTTCACTGCGGCGGGCTCTACTTCCGCTGCGGTCAGGCTGGACACCAGGCGGCATTGTGCTCTGCGGTGCCCCACTGCCCCGCGTGCGCGGCAGGCAATATGCCTGCCAAGCACCGCATGGGCTCTGGGGACTGCAGACCTTCGGCATCGGTCCCGAATGGGTGGGGCAGCCCAACGACCGGGCCCGCGGCCACTCCGAGCGCGACTCGAGCGCCCGCTAGCACGGAGGAGGAGACGATGGATACGGCCCGTTAATGGACCACGAAGCCATCCGTCTCCTCCAAGCCAATCTCAACCATTCCGCTGGTGCGCAGGAGGTTTTCCTGCAAGCCATGGCGAAGTGGTTGATAGGAGTAGCCGTAGTCGCGGAGCCGTACGTGGTGCCCGACCGGCCTAATTGGCTAGGTAGCGCCGACGGTACTGTGGCAATCGTCGCCTCCTCGTCGTCCTTGACCCTTAGGGATAGGGGCGTCGGATACGTCGCGGCGGACTGGGCAGAGATTACGCTTTTCGGAGTCTATCTCTCCCCTAATAGGAGCGTGACTGATTTCGGGGCCTCCCTCACCATCTTGAGGGCCTCGTTACGGTGACTGGCACCGCCCGCGCCAAGGCTTCGTTCTGGGGGACTTCAACGCCAAGTCAAAAATGCTCGCCGATTTGTATCGGCGGGTGTCCGGGGGGTGGTGTAGTCTCATTGAGGGAGCTCACCACCTGGCGCGTCGACGCCCGCCGAGATGTCATTGCCCGTTGGGCAGTCCAGCTGGAGAGGCCTCGGTTCGGTGTGCGGACCGTGGAGGCCTTCCGGCTGGTGTTGATGTAGTGGTTGGAACGGTGGCACGGGGTGCTCTCCTTCCGACTGGTGCAGGTTTTGACGGGGCATGAATGCTTTGCCAAATACCTGCACACGGTCGTCAGGAGAGAGAGTACACCGTACTGCCACCACTGCGATTGCGACGAGGATACGGCGCAGCAGACGCTCGAGGCTTGTTCCGCTTGGGCAGAACAGCGCCGTGAATTCGTCGCAATCATTGGTGCCGAACTGACGCCGCCATCCATCGCCAGGGCGATGCTCGACAGCGTCAGGAACTGGGACGCGGTCGCAGCCTTCTGCGAGGCAGTAGTCTCGCGGAAGAAGGCGGCACCCACAACAAAAAAAAAATATACCTACTCATTTTGTATCTTATCTAATCTTGTCACCCCACGCATCTATCTTAACATACGCATCTCAGTAGCATGCAATCTTCTCTCATCCTCTCCGTCTTTTTTAATGCCCATCATTCTAATCCATACATAACGACAGGTCTAATGACACTTTTGTAGATATTCGCCTTAAGTGTTAGGGGCATCCGCGCTTCACATATTGTTCCCGAGACCTGTCGCCATTTCATCCAACCTGCATTCATTCTTCTACTAACTTCCCGGTCAATATTGCCGTCGTTGTGGAGAAGCGAGCCTAAGTACTTTAAATTGGAGCAGACCGGTAGACTCTTTCCAACTTCGCCCGCCATTTTTCCAGTCTGCTCTGTACCTCAGCTGCGTCCTCTCCGACGAGAACAATGTCATTTGCAAACAGTATACACCAAGGAGTTTTCCACAATATGTCCGATGTCAGCGCATATGGATGCACCAGGAGAAACAGATAAGGGGCTTATAACCGAACCCTGGTAAAAGGCAAGCCTACTGCCACATTGAATTCGTCAGTAACGCCGGCTTCGGACCGGACATTTATTCGCGCTCCTGCATTCATATCTTTCACTAATCTTACATACGTCCCAGACATTCCTCTTTCTTTCAAATGGGCTTTGAACACGGACGTACGCCGCTTATTGTTACTGGAAGTTAAAATCTTAGTGCAAATAAACAACTACTGAGGAATAAAGCTTATGTTACATAGCATGAAGATTTGGGAGGAAGTAATAGAGAAAAGAATGAGAGAGAAATGTAGGATAACGCGGAACTAATTTGATTTTATGCCAGGACTATACTTTACTTCTACGCCATATACGCAGTCAAAATTTTACAATTAAATAAATTAGTTGTGAAAAATATTTATTGATGTAGTATGTAAAACACAAATAGTATTTCGTTATCGTGACGAGTTATGTAGCACTGTGTACGTATTGATACCTCACTCAGCTGTTCGTTATCAGCCGAGCGAGACGTACCTAGTAGCGTCTTATCGTTACACAGCGATTGTATATCGTTATTATTATAATTATAGCTTCAGTGCCTAAACTTTTATCTAAGCGTATTAAATGAATACGACCAAAACATAGAACTGTAAAGTTATCTCCATATCCTATATATTTTTAGAATTTTTGAAATAATTTTGTGAGTGTAAATTATATATTTTTATACATATATGTAATTACATATTTGAGTAAAAATTGCAAATAGTTAATACAATATTTGCATTTTTACAGGTATATTTTTAGTGAATGTAGTGATTTGTGTTTGAATTTGTAAAGCGCCATCTATTTTGCGTTTCTATAACTTTCATTTGTTGCTGTACTGAATATATTTTTAGAAGTGTTAGTTGCCACGCATACATTTGGATTTTTCATAAGGTAATTATTTTTTATAATATACTAGTTATCCCTTATGCAATCGTTCGCATCATCTTTCAGTTCCAATATGTTTATTACCTCCCAGGTACATTAGTTTGTATCGTCCGTTGAAATATTAATTAGTCAGTTGTATTTTCAAATACATATACAGATAACAGTTGCAATGTCTGATTGAATTATAAATATAATTAGTTACTATACCGGCCCGCGGCTGTAGACAGAACACTGTCAACAGTGTGGACCTCCCACTACTAAAAGCATAGTTTTTTTTATGACCACACGTGGTGTAGCAGACCAATATTAGACCTCTTATTGTGGGGCTCATATCGAATAGGGGAACATTTAACGCCTAAAGAAATAGTAGAAATTGAATAGACTGATAATAAAAAGTACACGATGATGTAAATAAACAATTTCATGCCAGAAGTCAGTTCGATACCCACGCAGGACAGTACTTTATATTTGCCACAAAATAATTGAATTTAGGTGTTATTTTTGTCCGTTAATTGTATATTTGTGAAGTCCCAATTGACACAGAGATTTACTTCTTAGTGTGGAATATTATTAATAAAAAAAAATAAAGAAAATTTGGAATTATAAACATTCATATAGAAACTCATTTTTGTAGTCCAGGGTACCACGGAGCTCAACGTGGTACACGCTAACGCATCTTTTGTCTTCGCTAACAATTAAGAAAACTTTTAGCTGAAGTAACTTTTTGATAATGAATGAGCAACATCAACTAATTATTACAGTATTTTTTCAGAGCGCTATAATATCTCATTCTATAAACGAGAATCTAACAAGAGCACTTTCTTCACGGCAGGCAGTGGCCTAGCTGTACGCCTAGTATTGCAAAGATCTAATGCGGCAGTATCACTTAGCTTTAGGTGTGTTGCTGGCTCATTCGCCACCAACAGCAATAAAAAAACATTTTTTAAAGTATAACTTTTTAATGCGCGCCATGAGATGGAAAATATCGTAGTTGCGATTTTTGTAACGGAAAGGGTTACGGTAAAACGTTCTACTAATACTCACGCGAAAAATATAGGGATACTTTTTTATGATTAGATCTAAATTGGTCTACATATATAACTTTTATGTTTATATAAGTTTCTTTTGTTGTTTCTTTTTACATAAAGTGTCATATTGATACATATATAAACTTTCTTTAGGTAATTAAAAGCATGGATGGTCATAACATCTTTACCCGGTCAATATGTAAGCTCTGAGGGCTCTCAGACCTGTTGCCATGCGTGAGGACTACGTTCATCGTATTACAGCCGATGCGATGGGCTAAAATTTTGGCAACCTTATCTAGCTTAGACAGCCCGGCTTTCTCTCACTCTTGTGACACCATTCTAGGCGTGCATGGTCTCTCTAAACAATAAAAGAAGTTAATCAATTTTTAACGATTTTTAAAATTGGCAGCTAGTCTAAGATCTGCTCTCCTTATAAAACAAATAATAAATATTAAACGTATTCGCACGCAGTCGTTAAAAGCAATTAAAATAAATAAAACTCGTTCGATGTTATTTAAAATGTCGTCGTTTCGGATATGTTCGTTGTAATTATTTATTTAATATTATTATAAACACATTTTAATTAACATAATATTTATTTACATTTTATGGAAATATAATTGTTGCCATCTCTTATTCGTTCGTGACAGTTGTATAATTATGTTAAATGTCTCATCAGGGAAACGAGTTCTTTACTGAGACCGATAAAACTCCTACTGCCTGCCACACTGACACCTGATAACCATGGTGATTATGCCACTATCACCTTATTTGTAATAGAGCTCTAAATCCAGCAGTGAATGGTGAATTATTGAATTTTTCATAAGTTTTCATGAAAACTGTAATAAGAAAAGAAAATGCTAACATTTTCATAGGTTTTTATTTTCTGCACGACATTCTCATTCTTTCTTATTAAATAAAAGAAGTCCCGGCTATATACCAGTAAGTCCCAGCCCCAAAATAGCACCATCTATGAACGCTTAGCTTACTTATGTACGCGCCGAAAATTAACTGTAAAAAAATATTGTAAAAAAAAAATCATTAGGAATTTATATATACTCTTTTAACATTATTTTCTCGTGTGTAACATACAAAGTTTGTATGTAAAAGTCGTAAATGAAATGGTGACATAGTACCTACCTACTTCGGTAGCCATTTGAATGCCTATGAAATAAAGTTTGACATTGCGTGGTAGTGCCAAGGTCTCGCCGCACCCAAGTCTGTAATCTTTATTATTAACAACTAGTTCATTTAAAAATAACATTAATACGTTAATGCCGTTGAAATAAAACTACTTAACAATTATAATTAGAAAATTAAATAATTTGGGTGGATTTTTTATTGCTTATGGTGGCAAACGAGCAAGCAGCACTCCTGATGGTGAGTGTACTGCCTCCCATGGACCTTTGCAAAGCCGTTACCTACCAATGAAAACCCCAAATCCACTCAGAAAGATGGTCTACCGGCTCTCTAACTTACCGAAAGAAGCGCAAGAGCATGTTATCAATCAGACTTTGATCTTCTGTGAGAGTATGACACTATCTTAGACAGACCAGGTTGCGGCTGTAGACAGAAGACTGTCAACAGTGTGGGCCTACCACTGTTAGATGACTGTATTCAACTATATAAATTCATCATAGACCAAATAACTTTATATTTAATTAATTGCTAATACATGAAATGTAGAAAGAAAGAAAATTTTTATTTTTATTTCTTTATTAAAGCAACAAAAGCAAATTTTTTTAATGCCTATGGTGGCAAACGAGCAAGCAGCACACCTGATGATAAGTGGTGGTGGCTGTACATGGACCTGAGCAACACTAGGGGCACAACCAGGTCGTTGTCTACCTTGAAAAAATGCTCTTCGTAAATCTCGTTTGAAGAAGGACATGACATAGCACTCGGGAAACAAGTAGGTCTATATCTGTACACGGATTAGGAAAAGATTGTTACAGAGAACTGACTCTGCTGTGTGGTAGGGGCTACAAATACTACCAACCCTTACTTAGCTCCTGGATGTTGTGTAAGTCGACTCCATCTGATGCTGCTTGGTCAACAAATACATTCCCAAGGAGGGTTGACGTCTGGCAGGCGGCCATTCATAAAACTATTGACAATAACTTTTACAATATGCACTCTGAAAAAAGAGTACATACTGTATCGACCCCAAGTAGTTGGGATCATGTTAAATTTATTGCTGGAGAAATAACTTAAGTCATATCATCTAAGATAAAAAAAATAATAACTCTCTAAAGTAGTATAAATAATGAATGCAAGACAAAAATTAGTTAATTGTGTAAGTAAACATCGGTCCTGTCCCGTGTTCCGCCCGTGTAGGTAGATCTTTAATGATCATTTAAACCGTTGTATGAGACATAAGTGTCACATATATGTACATACACCACATATAACAATTGACCTACAGACACAAAGGCAGGACCACGTGTAAGGTTACGACCCTCTAAACAGGTAATTAAGTGATATCGCCTGTTATAGATTATACTATGGTGACCATGCTACCAGATATATAAGACACATTATATGAACAATTTCGTGTGAAATTAATTCAATAATCTACGATTGATTTTCCGTGTGGTGACGGAGTAAAAAAACAATTCATAACACCCTATCTTATCCGTGGGTGATCGTAAGAGACGACTATGGGATATAAAATGCATGTAACATCTATGCAAGATAAGGAAAACTCCAAACAAAACCCTATGTCAACACGTCTGACCAACGTGGTCAACGTAGGTCAATTTCTCTCCCATTATGGAGGAGGCTCGAGCCCAACAGTAGGACATATATGAGCTGAGATGATGAATCTACGATTGAATAGAAGAAAACTTACTAAAGTTATGTATACTTATTAATTTTGAATAGTTAAAGATAGAATCGAGTTCTATTTGGTTTAATGGTTCAGTCATACGGCTGTCAACTAGTAGATTCTGGTTGAGATATATAGGTAATAATGTTATAGATTTTCTGCAAGTAAAATTGTTACCGTATTTTTATAATATAATAATAACAAAAGTAACTAGCCAGCCAATATATAACAGTATGTACATATAGGTGCGCTAAGTACAGCAGTAGGTATACTATAGATACTGGAATAGATATGAAATAATTTAACGGAGCCAATGTGTGTGTTTTAAGATTGATTACAATAGTAGATTTTTGGTAGAAGCGTCAAAACTCAAGAACGAGGGACGTTGGTTGAGGAGAGGGTACTCCTCAGGGTATTCCGTCGGGCCGATCACTGACGTCAAGTCACTCTGCTCCGGTGGTCGGCCTGGTTACGGGTGTGCGCGCTTACGCCCCTCTGTCACCCCGGATGGAGTGGTGCGAGGAGTGCGCCGACCGTAGCCCACCCCCAAAAAAAAAAGACCTGTAAATATACGTTACAAGGTTTAACAAATCCGAAACTTTAACATAGTAAGAACAAAATTAAAATTTTGAAATGGGGGAAGGAACGGACTCCCATCAGTTTCCCACTGTTAAGCCGCACACGTCAAGGTGGAATACAATATAAGGAAGTTTCATTACTCCTATGTGATAAGCATTTTTCAAAAACTTCAAAATTGATATTTTGAGCAGAACTTCGAATATTGATGTGACACGTGTTTCGCCTCTGTACGAAGTATTTTCAAGATGATTCGGCAAGAAACACGCTTGCAAATTTGAATGCTTAACAATAGTTTTATTCAGATTATCAATTTGAAATCTACTATATATTATAAATTATAATACTAGCAATAAGACAGTTGATTAAATAAATAAATATGTATTTATTCTTAATAAGTTGAAACAAGTCAATTAGAACAAGACTATCCTGTGGCTGTACTGACGGGCGGTCACAGCGATGCACAGTAATTTTACTTGTATGTTTAGGTGATGACGCACGCGGGCGTCAACATACTCCCCCTACAATAGGGTTGCCTCTGGCGCTAATATTGTAGTGACATTTATAGTTATGACTTATGACTTTATGACACACACACACACACACACATAAAGATAAACTCATTAACAAATGGTTGTGAAACTGAATTAATTCCCGCTGCGCGCTGGTTATCGATTAATAATACCAGTGTGGTAACATGTTAAAATATAGTCTATAATCAAATTAATCATATTTTACTTGCCCTTAAAAATCAACTGGGAACGACTAGCAACACCCGCCTGGCTAACATGGGGATTATGGCTATATCTCAATTTAGGGAAGCCTATGTAACGAAATCAAGGAGTTGGTCACTGTTACCAGCGTATCATAGTCGCAGGGCTATGATACTGGCTATTTACAGGGTGTCGATGTTATTACTATAATAACTTAAACTAGTCGTAGGAATGACGTTATAAAAAACATTAAAGTTAGTTGCAGAGTCCTAGCTCTGCCCAATCCTGAGATAAAGTGATTTGTTTCTTATCAGTATCAAAACAGTAGGTTTGTGGTGCACATTGACCTGTAGGTACATTTCGACCCAGCTGTGCGGCGGTGAGCGCAGCGAGAGCGAGACTGTTTGCCCATGAGTATATGCCTACATCGATTTTTTATAGTACAAGTGTATTGACCGCTTATCAGTATGGCAATTTAATCAAAACTTAAGTACCTACAACTTTTTTTACTGATTTGGATAATGTATCATGGCCTGATACACTCCCTTCAAGGATTCTACTAATTAAATCGGCAACCTGTATAGCTGGTTATAGGACAACACACCGTACTTCCCTCGACCTAGATGTTTTTGACCGTTTGGTACGGGGTGATGTGGTCTGCCATAGTCAAAGAAAATGGGAGGTCCATATTTGACGTCGATAGATTTATGAATATTGTTTAACCGTTACCACACCTGTAAAGTATCTCAGTATATTTCTAAAAAAAATGCCAATTCCCTTTTTGTTCTATCGTATGTAGTGGTGGACCTCGTCCAAGGCGAAGAATTAGTTGTATTTTTGATATTGCCGAGTCCATTAGTAACGTAAAATAAAAAAAATACTGCTTATCACAAAACAGACAATAATTATTTTACCACCAAAAGTCCTAAATTACATTAAATCTATCCATCCATCAGGTGTCCTCCATTGTTGATGATGGCCTGTCCAATAGGCAAAATTCCAAAAATGGTCATGTATAGCAGTCGCAATTATAGTTATGGGTCTCCCAGGGGCACTCCACTATATTTCTCGCTGTCTTATGATTATCATCACTATTTTGCTCACTTTCTTAGATCCCTCACCTGAATTTTACGACCGACACAAGAAAATAAGGGCGATGACATGTATTTATTTCTTCTGTTTATATATTTGTAGACGAATGGGTCTGACACGAGGAACAAAAATGCGGATATAAAGTTGCAAACGCCCGTACTGCAAGTAATCACGATTACTTTCACACCTATGTATCAATCACAGCTAACATTTTAAGTGAACTCACAGAGCAGACCCAAGCAACTGCCTTTGTACAAACAACTACATGGCATGGACAGTGTTGGCAAAAAGTTAATCTGATAAACGATTAAAAATTTAATCCTGACTTTTGCGATTGAAATTAATTTAATCGTAATCAAAAAATTGTTGATTATGATTATTGATCGTTGATCACGATTAAAAACGTATGATTAAAACAGTTGAAACAAGTCTAAAAATAAAAAGTTAGATAATCACATTCTCCATTTGAATATTTATGAAAAACACGATACACACATATGATCGAACAGTTATTATAATTAGTCCCAATACTATGATAAACGTGAAAGATAGAAAGAAGAAGAGAAGAGTCGCAAATATTTATAAACCCTCACAGGGTTATAAATATTTGCGACTCTTCCACGCGAAAACTGCTGAACGGATTTTGATGAAACTTTACAATAATATAGCTTATACATCAGAATAACAAATAAACTACAAATTATAAAGATATCATGTTTATAAAGATAAATTGCCCAAATTACAACAATGAGTATAAAAAAATCTGGTCATTTATGAGCACTAGGGCGCAACCGCGGTCACTGTTAGCGATATATAAATTTAGTATTACAAAATTTTAAAAATTATATTGTTAAACTATTAAAATTACATGTCCCTTGCAGGGTAGGTAGAGAGAACAGAGTGCCAGAGAAATCTATCCCTGCATACTTCACTCGCTTCCTCAACATTCATAATTTTCTTCATACACGCTCGCCGGTTTCGGACACTCTTGACTCCACCTTCCTTCAGTACATGACCGATCTGGTCTAGGTAGGTGAGTCTCGGTCTCCCTCGGTACCTACATCCTTCCACTTTTGCATTGTATATCTTCTTAATCAGACGTTCGTTCGGCATTCTTTCCACATGTCCGAACCATCGGAGCATTCCCTTTCGCATCTTTAACCAATACTCTCTTTCATACCTACTCGCTCTCTTACGTCGTCGTGACGAATGCGATCGATCAGCCTAACTTCACAGATTTTCCTTAGAGATCGCATTTCGACCGCATTAATTTTACTTTCATACTTTTTTCTACATACCCAACTCTCGCTTCCATACAGTAATGTTGGGACAAGCACTGCGTTATGTATTGCTACACGTGCCTTCTGGCTGAGGTGGTGGCTACCGAGAAGTTGCCCCAACGCTCCGTTCACTCTATTTCCCGCATTCACTCTTCGCTCTATATCAGTGGTGCACCTTCCATCTCGGCTAAATCCACATCTAAGATATAAAATTACATTTCATAATAATCCATTTCTCACATAATTCGTATGATATTTTGTGAAACTTTGGTAATTTTAGCATGGTTGCAATTTAGTTATTTTGTTACACATCACGTATCTTCATTGAGCGTTTACTTCATGATCTTATAGCTTAAAATGTAGGTTAAGTAATTTTTTTGCTTGTCGTTAAACTTTTGAGTACTTACTTTAATCTGTTTAATCGAATTAACAATTAATGATTAGTGATTTATTTTTTAATCGCGCTAATATTTTAATTCAGATTAATTTAATCATCACGATTAAGCTTAATCACGATTAAGTTTAATCCGATTGAAATTAATCAAATTAAGTAATCGATTAAGACAACACTGGGTATGGATGGATGACGCAGGATAGTCTTTACCGTGCTACCACGAGATAAGACTACAACCAGCGCCACTCCTTTACCTGTCCGTGGATTCCTCAGCCAAATTGCCCAAGGGTTCACCAAGAGAACGAGCATCAGCTCTTCCCCGAGCAACGTACAACATCCACCGCTTTTGTTCGTTTAATACGAGCCTCACTAGTGGCGACAGTAATAACAATCGCTAAAAATAATAATAACGATCGACAGCGACCAGTGCGAGACATTGTGACATTGATTTTGGCCTCTTGTGTTTAAAGCTTTCACTCCATAAAATACTAGTATAAAAAGGTCTTATTTAAATTGTTGAAGGACCCATAAAAGATAAATCCAAAACATAGAGGAAAACATTTAGATTTTAGATCGGTGAAAGATCAGGAACACAAATTACCACCATCCCGTTCTTCCTTGCAGATATCGTACAAGGGACCAAAAATGTGGACTGTTGACAGTAAGAAGGAAATTGACTTAATATACTGTTCAGAAAGGTTTATACTATCTTACCTGATGTTATTTGCTTGCATCCTCTAGTCATCCTTTATGATCTCCTTGTGGGACAACAAAGAAAGAGTATAGAATTGTATTCTTAATCCGTTACCCCACGGAAAATAATAAGAGACGAAGAGAATTGTCATTTGACTATACCTTGATTTAATGTTTCAATCGTAAAAAGCGAATGAGGGTTTACCGTTTTCCTACTTTCAATTTTCATTTATTTTAAAAAATCAACAACAACGTACACTAAAGAAATACCTTTGTATTTTGGGGGACTTTAAAAATATAAATTTCACAAACGACATTCAGATTCAGATCAACAATTTGTGGATGACACAAAGCATTGTTCCGTACCCGAATCCGCGACTCTCGGTACGGTAAGTTGGGATCTTAACCACTGTACCATCTGTGCAGTCAACCATCATGAATATCAATCCTGTGCATTCAATGATCGCATTCCCAAGAAGAATTGTTGTTGTCAACATACGTGGTGAAATGCCGAGAGTTAGTTGGTTTATCTCTGAATATTTTTATTTCAGTATAATGCACGCGTTAACATCAGAAATATATAATCTACGTGGTCCAAATCATCTACAGTATGATTAATCGTCATATAACCGACAGTTATACAATATAATAATTAAACCACATTTTTTCCCGTTGACAATAACGTTTTACGTAGTGTACTAGTGTTGACGTCGTTTGTGTGCTTATAGTAAACTTATTTATATATTAAAATGAAACATTATTAATTCAGTGTTGTGTAAAATGTCAATATTATTTAGCGCTGTCGTCCAAGGTACGAGAGTGTTAGTCCAATATGCAGCACGTTCAGGTAGATTTTCCGAAGCAATGAATCAAATATTGAAGATAATACCGATGCACGACAACAAAATGACCTACACAATCGAACAATACCTCTTCCATTATATGGTTGAAAATAAATTAACATATGTATGCATCGCTGAAAATAACTTATCACAAGGCGATGCGTTTGCATTCCTCAATGAGATCAAGAGAATATTCGTAATAACGTTTGCAGATACGCCGCAGAATTCTAAACTGTACGCATCACCTTATCATCCTAAGTATTTAGACTTCATTGGTATATTAGAGAATAGAATGGCAAGTTATAAAGCGAAAGAGAAAGTTTCACTGGATAAAGTTAAAAATGAATTAGCCGATTTGAAGAATGTCATGATGGAGAATGTTCATAAAGTGGCATTGCGAGGTGAGAGGCTGGATGTACTGTTGAATAGAGCGGATAATTTGTCTCAGAGCAGTGTTAGGTTCAACGCGATGACAAGGCAAGTGAAGCGTAGGTTGTGGTGGCAGTACGTTCGCTGGTACTTCATCCTGGTACTGGTACCAACAGTTTACTTTATAGTGTCTCTGGCTTGCGGTGGATTGAAATGGCAAAAATGTGTTGGTTCATGAAGTTAATTTTGTTGTATATTTTCCTGTTCAGAATGTAAACATTTTATGTATATACATAGTATTTTAATAGTCGATTATTAATTCTTTTAAAGCTGCTTCTTTGTTAATAGTTCTTGTTGCTCGGGTAAGGTAGTGAATATTTTGACATTAAGAAGAAAATAGAACAAAAATGAGGTGTTAAAAGAGTAATGACATAGATATACGAGAAACCTTTGGATGAAGAGTTAGGGAACATAAAGTGTCGCCTTACTATTAAACCTAAACAACACTACATTGCACATAAAATTTAGGCAACACCTAAAGCAATTTATGTAACGCATAAAGTCTTTTCTTGTGGGGACTATTTAAAATATTATATTGCACGCCTCATAAGCGAAGCGTTGAGGTCTTGCTCTACTCTCGACATATGAAAATCAAGCACTTTTCAAACATAAAAATGATTGTAATTTTCTCACATTGCACTTATAGGATAATATTATAATATATATGTCAAGATAAAACATTCGTTTAAACGTATTTGATATGTTTAAAAAGCAATTATTTTGTTTAAAGTAAGAAAATAGTTGATTAAAAAAAATATTCGAAGACGTCGGTGAAAATATTTTGTATCTGGCAGGATCACAACCGTAAAAATTAATGAATCGAAGTTTTTCTTTTATTAAAAGCTTCATAATCGCAACGCGCTGTTTCCTTTCGAAAATGGCTTGGTAATTCATTGTCGTTTAATTGCAATTAATAAAAAAAAACTAAACTGCTTAGTCTTTAGTGTATGTATACCTTATGAAAATTGCGTTCGTTTACATTTTTTTGTTCGTCCATTCGGACAGGCAAAGGAAATAAATCCCATTCAGCCTATACAGTTATGTGTATATATAAACTCATTTGCAAAAAAAAACGGGCGGTTTTGATTTTCATTCATATTTAAAAAGATACAATACCAAAAAGGTTTCAATCGTTTGTACACGTTACTGGCCGGTTTTAAAAATGCTGTGGTATTTAAAAAAGTACGTTCTAAATTCAATTTTTCATTTGATGTTCATTTTTACAGAAAACCCCTTTTTATCCTACATTTTTGGCGCGAAGTTCCAGAAGTTAAAATCGACTTTCATAACTTTTATTCAATTTTTATCGATTAATTTCATATCCTTGACTGTCAAAGCTTTATTTAATGCTGTTTGGCTGTATCAAAAATGGTAGATAAAGTGGTAAAAGCTACCAAAATTATCGCGCTGCTTGAAGAGGGTTGCAGCCAATGTTTCGTGGCTAGGAGGCTAAATGTTAGTCGCTCGACAGTCCAAAGGACCTGGCAGCGATATCAAGAGACTGGTTCTGTCGAGAGAAGGCCTGGTTCTGGAAGAAAACCATCTACCCAACCACGGGATGATCGTTTTCTTGTGAGTCGCGCATTGAGAAATCGCAAATCTTCGTATGTGGATCTTAAGAACAACCTCCAAGAAGTAAGAAATGTGCATATTAGTCTATGGACGGTCAGGAGGAGGCTTCTCGCTGCCAATATACGCAGTCACCGCCCGGCCCGCGGCCCCAAATTACTCCGTGAGCACAGAGTTCACAGGCTTAGGTTCGCTAGAAATTGTGAATCATGGACTCAAGACGATTGGAATAGGGTTTTGTTCTCTGATGAAGCCAGGATATCTCTGTTCGGTGAAGATCGACGTCGGCGAGTGCTAAGAAGACAAGGAGAACGCTTTGCAGAGGCATGTTTCGAAGAAATCACACCTTATGGTGGTGGCTCTGTTATGTTTTGGGCAGGAATAAATTCAATGGATCGTACAGAGTTAGTCTTCATTGAAAACGGCTCACTGACTGGGCATCGATACATAACGGAAGTTCTAATTTCTCATGCACAACCCGCATTGGCCGCTCTAGGTGAAGACTCGATTTTTATGGACGACAATGCTCGCGCCCACCGATCCCGCGATGTTAATGCGTATGTGCAAGAGGTCGGCATTCGTCGTTTGGATTGGCCAGCTCGAAGTCCCGACCTCAATCCCATAGAGCATGTCTGGGACGTTCTGAAACGGCGTGTGAGATCAGTACACCCGGCTCCGCAGACCATCAGAGAGCTGAAGAATGTGATTACCGCGGAGTGGGAACGTATTCCGCAAGCAAGTATCCGGGATATACTCGCTAGCATGCCCAGACGAATTCAAGCTGTGATTTTAGCTAGAGGGGGTCACACTCGGTACTAAACATTTATCTGCTTTTACTTTATTAAAGAAAAACAAACAAAAAAACTTTTTTATTTTTACTTCATGAGCATATGCACTACTAGCGAATATACACTACTAGCGAGGTTTAGCATTATTTCCCATAAATTGTATCTAAATTTTATGAAATACTGATGAAAACGATTATTTTCTTATTAATTTACCAAATTGTGTGGATAAAACTACCTATAATTATCAAACAAAGAAATATTAACATTTGAAATGGTTCATTGCTTAGGTGCCCGTTTTTTTTGCAAATGAGTGTATATAGTATATGTAGAGCTAATCTACGTCGAGAATGGCACGAAATTTCAAAAGTATTTCTTTTCTTTCATTACAAGCTTATATTTAGTTTTACCTGTCCCGTTGTCTGTAATCAAATCTTGTAAGTTAAATTTGATCCACTTCCCGGTTTCCGATTGAGCTGAAATTTAGCATGCATATATAAATCGGATGACAATGCAATACTATTGTGACATAGAGCTGATCTGATGATAGACCTGGAAGCTGGCCATAGTTACTCCGTAATTAAACGACGCAACCCTTTCGAGTTTGGGCTCATTTGATTTGTCTTGATGATTACTTTAATACTATATGGTAAGCAGGGTCTGACGATGGACCTGGAAGCTAGCCATAGAAACTCCGTAATTAAACGACGCAACCCCATCGAAATTGGGCTTATTTGATTCGTCTTGGCGAATACTTTGATACTATATGGAAACCAGGGTCTGACCATGGACCTGGGAGCTTAGCCATAGGAATTCCGTAATTAAACCACGCAAACTCATCAAGTTTAGACTCGTTTGATTTGTCTTGTCGAGTACTTTGAGACTATATAGTAACTAGGGTCTGACGATGGACCTAGAAGCTGGCCATAGGGACTCCGTAATTAAACGACGCAACTCCATCGAAATTGGGCTTATTTGATTCGTCTTGGTGAGTACTTTAATACTATATGGAAACCAGGGTCTGATCATGGACCTGGAAGCTAGCCATAGGAACTCCGTAATTAAACGACGCAACCTTATCGAGTTTAGGCTCCTTTGATTTGTCTTGTCGAGTACTTTGATACTATATGGTAATTAGGGTTTGATGATCGACCTGGAAGCGGGCCATAGGAACTCCGTAATTAAACGACGCAACTCCATCGAGTTTGAACTCGTTTGATTCGTCTTGACGAGTATTTTGATACTATATGGTAACCAGGGTCTGATGTTGGACCTGGAAGCTGGCCATAGAAAAAAGAAGGTGCTAAATGTTCTTAATCATACCATCAAAATGTAACACGCTTTTATTTATAAAATTGAGACTGTGATAGAAACGGGAAGATTTAATAATTATGTTGTAAAGTTTTCGTGTTAAAAATATATAATTATGTATGATATGGAATTATTTTGTAGTAGACGAAGAAGCTTAATTATCGTTAAAGGTTACAATAAACTTATAAAGTGTTATATGTCTTATTAGAGTTAATTTATTTTTAACTTTTTGTTTTATTTTATTAGCAAATAATAAAAGCTTGTTTTTTAAAAAAGCCTTTTTTCTTTAATTTTATTTTTATTTCTAGCATTGACTAATAGTAAATGATAAATAATATAAAAATTATGAGGCATGCACTTTTGAATTTTCCAAATTATTTTTTATTGCTTATGGTGGCAAACGAGCCAGCACCACATCTAATAGCAATGTTACTGCCACCCGTGGACCACCGCAATACCAGGAGTACAGCTAGGTGTTGTCTACCAATAATACCAACACACCCAGGAAGTTGGGCTTCCGGCTCTCTCGCTCACCGAACGAAGCGTAACAACATATTGCCACTGCTCAGACGTCGATTTTCTGCGAGAGCGTGGTGCTACCCCAGACGGACCGACCCGCGGCTGTAGACAGAAAACTGTCAATACACTATGGACCAACCATTATTATGTATATTATGCCACCATTCCTTCGTTTGCCGTGAGTAATCGTAAGAATAAAGGATGCAAGCAGATAATATTACAGCAGGAAAAGTAGAACTCGAAACTATATGTGTTGCTATAGGGTTTTCTCATATAGCAACACATATAATCAGTGTGCTATATAGTAGGTCAATTTCCTTCCCACTGTGGAGATCCCGAATCTTTTAAATAGGGAGCGATGTGGTCATGGCCTTAATATTATGGAGGATAATGAGTGTCAGCTACTACTTAACATCAAATGGACTGCTTATATGTCTGCTTCAAACAAATATCTTTATATGATATGTTTCAAGCGTCATATGACGGCTGATTAGTTATAAATGTATTCGTATCCATTGTAAATGTGTAAGTATAGTGTTGTTGATCGATGCCGCCATAAACGTTTCAACTGTAACACATGGCGGCCATAACCTCACCATAAGATAATGCGAGTGGATCGATACAGATACTATATCGTAAACATATCAACCGCGTGCGTACAAAAAGTGATTATATATAAAAGCGTTTAGTACTTCCATAGTGCTTCTAATATAATAATATATATATACAATTATGTTTAGAGATATTGGTTCATTTAATTCAATCTGTATTATTATGTATAAACTAGGAACTGAAATGTAATTAATTGTATGTTTTTTGGTCTCTACTTGGGATGGCTATGTGCCATGTGATAGCGGCTACGAATACACAAATTTTTTACTGTGGTAGGACTATGCTGTTCAGAGAACTCTACAGCCACGGGCCGGTCCGTCCGGGGTAGTACCACTCTCTCGCAGAAAATCGACGCCTGAGTAATGGCAATGTGCTATTGCGCTTCGTTCGGTGAGCGAGGGAACCGGAAGCCTAACTGGGGGATTTGGGTTTGTAATTGGTAGGCAGCGGTCTAGCCATACTCTTGGTATTGCAAAGGTCCATAGGCGGCAGTAAAACTTACCATCAGGTGTGCTGCTTGCTCGTTTGCCATCTTAAGCAATAAAAAAAAGGAATACTATTTACCCTTACTTTGCTTGTGGATGTCGTATAAGACGACTAAGAACTTTATATCGACCTTAGCCAACTCTACCTGATGCTGTTTGGTCAACAGTTACATTCCCAAAGAGGGTTGACGTCCGACAGGTGGCCGGTTATGAAACTATTACGATTAACTTTTGCAATATGTACGATGGAAGAAGAGTAGATATTGCGTCGACCACAAGTAATTGGGGTAAGAGCAGGAGAATGATGACTTGTGATGGCTACGTGAAACGGGTCTCTCCCATCCTCTAACATGGTTGATGTGATGGCTACTCTAGTAGTTAACTTGTAATCGAGTGTAGCTTGTGGGATCTGATATTTTAACTCTCTTGTATTGTATTTTGAAGGCAATCATACTTACTAAAAATGTTGTGTGCATGTACTATATTTAAAAGAAGTAACTTAAAAAAAATGTCGGTTTCAGTATGTTTCTTGTCGCTTCTACTCAGGTTGTGGCTGTATTCCGATCTGGTGGTAGATTATTAGATTAATTACAAACAAAATGTAAAATTCACAATATAAACGTGCGCTTACGGTGTTTATTCAAAATAAATGATTACATTTGAATATTTTCGAATTGCTTGCCGTCGAAACACTCTTGCTGTCGGGCCTGAACACTCACCATGAGCGTTTTTTATTTACAAGAAAGTCGCGAGGAGACTAATTAATGCGTCACATTATTAAAAGCCTAGTTTATATTTGCAACAAAAGATTAGTTTAGGCATTCAAGGTAATTAGTCCTACCAGCCGTCCGGGCGATTTCCTGTGTGTAGTGACGCGGTGGCATTTATTAGATGTTCAATATTTTGAGACACCTCTTTTATTTTCTTTTTAATAAATATTTTTATTTCTTTGTGATACTGTTTCTTTTATAAAATAAGTTTAAATTTATCGTGAAATAAAATTAGAATAAAGTGAAAATTAACTTTAAAAAAATCTATAATTCTATTTTTTTTGCAAATTATAGCAAATGTTTTAGATTAATTATCCATCCATTCATCTATCATCAGAATCACTTACACTATTATATACCTTATAGAGGATAGTAATTATCACGCTTAGCAGTCGATTTGTTTATAACCATGCTTGCTGTAAATTTAAAAATAAGAATATTCCATATTCGTTTTATAATATTTCAAATTTGTAAAATACTTGTAAATGATTAAAATTACGTGCTAAAATAATGATCAGTTGTTTTGATATTTATACCTATTTGATGCGAGTAAATCATTTGAAGTTGAAGCTATAAGTAACGACGGGAGCTATTTACGGGGACGACCTTGTACCTATATATGTTTATAATATCCATATAACATTGCTGTAACTGTGTGGAGTACTCACTGGTGGCCATTCCGCACAATGTGCTAACGTTTTAGATAAAAAATATTAATAGTTAAATCTAATATCCATGGCTGCTATAGATCTTGGACTTAAATATTATTATTTATACATACATACATATCATCACGCCATATCCCTTGCAGGGTAGGCAGAGAGAACAGAGTGCCAGAGAACTCTATCCTTGCATACTTCACTCGCTTCCTGAACATTCATAATTCTCTTCATACAAGCTCGCCGGTTTCGGAGACTCTTGACTCCACCTTCCTTCAGTACATGACCGATCTGGTCTAGGTAGGTGAGTCTCGGTCTCCCCCGGTACCTACATCCTTCCACTTTCGCATTGTATATCTTCTTAATCAGACGTTCGTTCGGCATTCTTTCCACATGTCCGAACCATCGGAGCATTCCCTTTCGCAGCTTTACACCAATACTCTCTTTCATACCTACTCGCTCTCTTACGTCGTCGTTACGAATGGGGTCGGTCAGCCTAACTCCACAGATTTTCCGCAGAGATCGCATTTCGACCGCATTAATTTTACTTTCATACTCTTTTCTGTATACCCAACTCTCGCTTCCATACAGTAATGTTACATTACATTTACATTATTATTATTTATCAAGTATATAATACCATTTCCGTGTGGCGACGCTGACGGAGTAAGAATACAATCCACCATCCCCTATCTTACCCGTGAGGGATCGTATGAGGCGACTAAGGGTATATCCCTTTGAACACAACGCATACAAGATCTATGCAAGATAAGGAAAACTCGAAACAAAACCCTATACCAACACGTCTGACCAGCGTGGTGTAGTAGGTCAATTTGCCTCCCATTATGGAGGCGGCTCGAGCCCAACAGTGGGGCATATATGAGCTGAGATGATGATGATCTGATGATATAATACCAGCAGTCAAGTGCACACTGTCGCGAGAGATATTAATTTTATAAATGATGAATTTAGTAGTTTGGATGTATGGATGGGGCATTGTAAAGGTTGATAGTTGGGTGAAGGGATGGATGGAGTGATTTCGTTATTTAAAAAAGACACCATCCTGCACTAAGGCAATAATCCTTGTATTGCGGGGGACATCACAAACATGCAATTAACGCAGACACATTACACCCAGACTCAGAACAACACTTTGTAGATCGCACAATGTATTGTTCTGCGCGGGAATCGAACACGTGCAACTGGTACAGAAGGTCGGTATCTTAACCACTACCCCATCTATGTAGTTTTAACATAATAGTCTAATTACATATGTGGACAAATTATATCACCTATCCGCTTTTTAAACCAATGACATGAAATTACGAACCATGAAAAGTGGGACAACAGAATATATTTTGGGAAACCGCTACGAACGTCCCACAACATTATGTACTTGATTGTTGGTAAATCGGATATCATAAGTATACTTTCTTTTTTAAATAGGATGCTACTTTTATCACCTCTCTTTACGGATATAATTGTACACCAGACACCATCCAGCTCATGTTACAATAGCCCTTACATAGTCGTCTAAATGGTTCCTGAGGTTTACGCGAACATTATTACACATTTTGTATTAATATCTACATGTTTTAAATAAACTACGGATTCTATCGTGTTTGTATTTGATTTTATATTTCCTGGGGAAATTAAAAATCATTTATTTCGTAATTTTATTTCTTAGTCGTCTTTTACGACGTCCACGAGCAAAGTAAAGGTTATTATTGTAGGTTATGTAATATAAATACCATGGTACAATGGAATTGACGTTTCCATGTAGACAAAAACCCTCATAAATTACTAGATTAAAAAAAGAAACGGTTGGTAGTACTCGTAGAATTTATCACACAGCACAAATCATTCAATACATGAAATGTTAAATAATTTGTGAAGAAAATTGTATAAAATTGTATGGACTTTGTAGGTACCGTTTGTCTACCCGAATGGACTAACAGAACCAAGAAAAAAAATTAACAGTATATGAGAGTAAGACGCACTAAATTATTTTTGTAAAGTTATTCTACTTAACAGGGCATAAAACCTTCACCAATCTATCGAAGCACATCGCTGGACATAGGCCTCCCCAGAATTGGCAATTACAGTTGGTGATAAAAAGTTCTCCGGGCTGTTGTTGGTTTGTGAATACTGGTGTTGGCGATCAACACTGCAATCAATGTCCGATACGTGCTTGCCACTCGACAATTTTTCATCCCCAACGGTTATCGATTGGTCGAGTGATATGGCCTGCTTATTCTAGGGCCAACGGTCGCCTTATATGGTAGTCAGATCGCTGCCGGTGATTCTTCGCACCCCCTGAACTATCGCACTATCCGATAGCGTAGCTGCCGTGTCTTCAGGCTATTTGTTTATCTTTGCTATCCATCTTAGGGGAAAAAGCCGTAATCATCACGCCTAACAGGCGGGTTAGCGATCGTAGTGAAAAGTTATATGTTTACCAGGAGCGAGCTGTTGTCCTCTCCCCTGGTGAACCCTTAGCTAACAGGTAAATAAGGTGTGATGACAATTACATTTTCATCCCGTCGCTACGAATAATACCAATTCTTAATTTGCTCATGTAAAAGAATACTAAAGAGATTTATGTCGACCTGGGCCATCTCTGTGATAATGCTGTGTGGTCAACTATCGCATTCCCAAGGAGGGTTGACGTCAGGTATGCAGCTGGCTCTAATAGGTAATATTGCAAAACTTTTGCAGTATGTGCGATGGGGTACGAGTAGATATTGCGCTGATCAAAAGTAGTCGTGATGGGTGGTATGAAGTCTATTTCTATAATAGGTAATAAACAGGACTTCTTCTCTCTTCTTTACGCGAGTATTACACATTTGAAATAAAACTACTTTTACGGATTCTATCGCGTTTGTATTTGATTTACAATTTCCCGACGTTTCGAACACTTTACAGTGATCATGGTCACGGGAGGACTGAGGTGTCTTACGTCCAATATGTCATTGTTATTACAGAAATTTATTTATATCTACCCTATAAGATATTAAATTTTGACCCACATTTTTATACAAAATTAATACAAATTCATTGCCAGTACAAAAAGAGAATGATTCTATATATAACATTTATGTTGTTTATGATTTGTTATTATTAAGGTATTTAATTTATGATAATTATTATTGTGGCAAATTTACAATTTTTACAAAACTAACAAAAACTATTCAGCTACTACCGGATCGGAACACGGCCACACTGAGAAAGATCCGGCGAGAAAACTCAGGAGGCATGATACTAATTTTATTATTGAATTTTTGAGTAGTGGCCTACTTTATCTTACTAAAATTAATTAAATTAAAATTTAACTATTATTGTGGGTCAAATCTATACAATAAGTGCTCACAGTGTCTTGCAGTCTTGTGGTGGTTTTCTTAGTTTTATTTTTAATTAAGTGAATAACAGGATCCCAGCTTGATGATAATACCCAGCCATCCTCCCTATTGACATTTTTTTATGTTTTTTGATTTCAATAGCCTCGCGAACCATTCTAGGCAGGTATCGGTGTTCTTTTGCGAGGATTCGTGACTTATCAAACCTGATGTAATGGCGGGCGCAGTCCTGACTATGCTCACAGACTGCAGACTTAGTGTGACGACGGTGTTTCACATCAGCTATATGTTCCTTGATCCGAGTTCTTACAGATCTCTTTGTTTGACCTATATAAGAGAGACCACAGTCACAGTCTAATTTATAAACTCCTGCATCCTGTAGAGGGATCTGGCACTTGACAGGTGGTAAGAACTGACTAATCCTCTTCAGTGGCTTAAAATAGGTTTTTATAGAAGCATGTTTTAGGATGTAGCCAATCTTGTCCGTGACTCCTTTTACATAAGGTAGGACTGCAGGGAGACGTTCAACTGATGGTGGTTTCACACGGTCTCCGTGACGGGGCGAGGAACTTGCAGCTCGTTTGCACGTAGAACCTGCTTGACATGCTGCAGCTCCCCAGCCAGGTGTTCATCGTCACAGATTTCTCGTGCTCTCTGTAACAAAGATTTTGAAACGGTAGCTAACTGTGAAGGGGGATGGTGAAAATCACCTTTCAAGTATTTGTCTGTATGGGTTGCTTTGCGATACACTGTATGACTCAAGGTGTTGTTGGGTTTACGGATAACCAAAATATCTAAGAAGGCTAAACAGTTATTTGACTCCAGTTCCATAGTGAATTGAATTTTTGGATTAATGGAGTTAAGATGGTTAAGGAATATGGTTACTTTGTATGATGGTAATATTGTGAATGTGTCATCTACGTACCGCTTATAGAACCTGGATGTGACAGGCGAGCTTCTTAGGGCAGTCTCCTCGAAGTCCTCCATGAATATATCGGCAACAACGGGAGAGACTGGCGAGCCCATAGCCACTCCATCTATTTACTTGTAGAATTCATCATTCCATAATAAATAGCCAGTTGTTAGGCATTGACGTAACAGTTCAGCATATTCCAAGGGCATATTATTGTCAGATAGCTTCTTAGTTACAGTTTTGATGCAATCCTCAACAGGTAAGCAAGTGAAAAGTGATGTGACATCAAAACTGACCATAGATTCATTATCAGCGAGATGTAGATCTTTAATTTCGCTAACAAAATGGTAAGAGTCTTTCACAAATGCACTAGTGTGTCCTTGAAGTTGTGAGAGGACCTTTGCAACCATCTGAGCTAATTTGTAAGTCGGTGTGTCGATCTGACTTACTATAGTTCGCAGTGGAACATTTGGTTTGTGTATCTTCGACAATCCATACAGTTTGGGCGGTTTTTGCACACGATGGTATAAGGTTTTTGACGTCTAGATGTAATGCATCGGAGTGCTTTTTAATTAACTTATTTGTATTGTTTACAATAGTATTGGTCGGGTCTGTTTTGACCTTTTTATACGTAGTTTCATCCGACAAAAGTTGGTTAATTTTTACATTATAATCCGACGTGTCCATTACCACGGTAGCATTACTCTTATCTGCGCGCAGGATGACGATATCTAGTTTATTTCGCAAGTTTTTAAGCGCTAAATATTGTTTTTTAGGTAGGTTAGGTGTAGGCAGTTTACTTCGACGTAATAACGACGAGACGTCTTGTCGAATAGCTTACATATCCTCCTTTTGCACAGTATTTTTAACCAGTACATCTTCGACAGTGCAAATTATTTCCTCGTAGGGTATTCGGGGAGGTGTTACGGCAAAATTAAGGCTCTTTGATAATATTATATGCTCTTTATAGGGTAGATATAAATAAATTTCTGTAATAACAATGACATATTGGACGTAAGACACCTCAGTCCTCCCGTGACCATGATCACTATAAAGTGTTCGAAACGTCGGGAAATTATAAATCAAATACAAACGCGATAGAATCCGTAAAAGTAGTTTTATTTCAAATGGGTAATAAACATGGCGGCACTGTCATTTCATCCCAGGGTGAGATCTTGGGAGAGGTCGAAAGGTTCTATGGACAGTTATATAAATCATCCCGAAGTCCTGTTGTCGGCTTGGTCCAAGATCCCAGATCCAAGCTAACTCGGCACTATACCGAAGAAATCCCGGACATTAGCTTGTGCGAGATCAGAATGGCTCTCGAACAACTACGAAACGGTAAGGCACCGGGAGATGACGGAATTACGGCAGAGCTACTGAAGGCAGGCGGTAAGCCGGTCTTAAAAGCCCTTCAAAAGCTATTTAATTCCGTTATCCTCGGGGGCGACGTTCCAGAGTCGTGGACCGGGAGTGTGGTGGTGCTGTTCTTCAAGAAGGGCGACAAAGCTCTTCTAAAGAACTACAGACCCATCTCACTCTTGAGCCACGTCTACAAGTTGTTTTCGAGGGTCATTACCAATCGACTCACGTGCAAGCTTGATGACTTCCAGCCGCCCGAACAAGCTGGCTTCCGAAAAGGCTATAGCACCATAGACCATATTCTCACGCTTCGGCAGATTATCCAGAAGACCGAGGAGTACAATCGGCCTCTGTGTATAGCGTTTGTGGACTATGAGAAAGCCTTTGATTCAGTCGAAACTTGGGCGGTGCTGCAGTCCCTTCAGCGGTGCCAAATCGACCATCGTTATATAGAAGTGCTGAAGTGTTTGTATAGGAACGCCACAATGTCAGTCCGTATCCGGGATAAGAGTACGAAACCGATCCAGTTGCAGAAAGGCGTGAGACAGGGAGATGTCATCTCTCCGAAACTGTTCACCACTGCACTGGAAGATGTCTTCAAGCTCTTAGACTGGACCGGACTAGGTATTAATATTAACGGCGAATACATCACTCACCTTCGATTTGCAGACGATATCGTCGTTATGGCAGAATCCATGGAGGACCTTGGCACCATGCTCAACGATCTCAGCAGGGTATCCCAACTGGTGGGGTTACGAATGAACATGGACAAGACGAAAGTCCTTCTTCCTTCCGTCCACCTTCCTTCAGTACATGACCGATCTGGTCTAGGTAGGTTAGTCTCGGTCTCCCTCGGTACCTACATCCTTCCACTTTCGCATTGTATATCTTCTTAACCAGGCGTTCGTTCGGCATTCTTTCCACATGTCCGAACCATCGGAGCATTCCCTTTCGCATCTTTACACCAATACTCTCTTTCATACCTACTCGCTCTCTTACGTCGTCGTTACGAATGCGGTCGGTCAGCCTAACTCCACAGATTTGCCGCAGAGATCGCATTTCGACCGCATTAATTTTACTATCATACTCTTTTCTGCATACCCAACTCTCGCTTCCATACAGTAATGTTGGGACAAGCACTGCGTTATGTATTGCTACACGTGCCTTCTGGCTGAGGTGGTGGCTGCCGAGAAGTTGCCCCAACGCTCCGTTCACTCTATTTCCCGCATTCACTCTTCGTTCTATATCAGTGGTGTACCTTCCATCTCGGCTAAATCCACATCCAAGATATACAAATTCATCCACTTGCTCTAGTACATCATTACCTATTGTTACTCTTACATCTGTTCTGGTTTTATCTATTTCAAAGACCATTATTTTGGTTTTGCTCACATTCACGCGTAGACCCCTTTTCTTACAATCTTCTGTCATTGTGTCGACTAGGGTCTGCAGGTCAGTCGCTGACTGTGCCAGCAGGACTGCATCATCTGCATAAAGCAGAGCAGTGACCATTGAGTCGCCCATCTGGACTCCCACATTCATATCGTTCAACCTTTGGAGACATTTATCCAGATATATGATAAACAGCCTGGCTGACAGAACGCACCCCTGCTTAACGCCGATATTGACGTCAAACCAAGGCGACATTCCATCATCCAGCCGCACACAGGCTCTACAGCCCATATAACTGGACTGCACAGCCTGTAGCAGTTTACCGCTAATACCATACTCCGGTAAAATGTCCCAAAGTTCCTTTCGTACAACCGTGTCAAAAGCTCTCTCCAGATCCACAAAACTGCAGAAAACCCTCTGACCTAGAGCCAGATGCTTCTCCACAATGTTGCGCAGAGAGAACACTTGATCCATGCATCCCCTTCCACTCCTGAAACCTCCTTGTGTCTCACACAGTAAACCATCGGACACCATCCTCATTCTCCTTTCAATAATTTTTCCATACACTTTTGCTGCCAAACTGGTCAAGCTTATGGCTCTGTAATTTGCGCAGTCATAACGTGAACCCTTGTTTTTAAACAAAGGCACGATGACTGCGCTATTCCAGTCCCTGGGAACCATTCCTGAGCTCCAACATAGATTGAGGAGCAACAGGAACGCCTCCCAGACACAAGAGCCACCAAGCTTGATCATCTCGGCAGACACCATATCAATGCCCGCTGCCTTACCATTTTTCAAACTTCTTATCGCCCATTCAACTTCATCCATACTGATGCCATCGGAGGACACCGTTGTCGAATGTTGATCTACCAAACCACATCCAACACCGGCGCCAACCGTAGCATCCGCATACATATCGCCAAAATATTCACTCCATCGGCTTAACACGTCTTGTGTTTGTGTAAGAATGTCTCCACCTTTAGACCTTATTTTATTCATTCTGAAGGCTGACCAACCACCCCGAGACTTCTTCACCTCCCTCCAAAAGAGTTTGGTGTTACCCTCGAAGTTTTTAGTCAGCCTATCTTCTGCACTCATACTTGCTCTATCCCATTTCTCTTTCACTAAGGCCTTGGTGTCATTCTTACATTGCCGATATATTTCTTTCTTCTGTTCAGTCATACTGTCATTCAGATTCAAAGAAGAGACATAGTCCAGCTACGCTTTCTTCTTTTGCTCTACGGAAGCTGCCACTTCCGCATCCCACCATGCATCACCATTTGTTTTTCTATGCTTCTTTGAACTTCCACATACTTCTTTCGCTGTATCTACCATACTCTCTTTCAATACTCTCCAGCATTCTTCAATGTCCGATTGCGGCTGGCTTGCCATCGTCAGCCGTTCTCGGACACCCTCTGCATACTTTTCTCTTACACACTCTTCTTGCAACCTTTCAACCTTTATTTCAATTTGACGCGAGTGTTATTTTGTGCTCTGTATACCACAGATCTAATAACTTTAAATGATTATAAAATGGAGGAGAGGAAGGAAGGCCCACCACTTTCCACGATTAATCAATATACCGTACACCTCAAGGAAGGAATACGTATAATAATAATATAATATCTTAAGTATATAATAATAATATAATATCTTACTCCTGAGATTCGACACGTGCTTCGCCTCTAAACAAGGCATCCTCAGGACGGTTCAGCTTCAAATGCGCTATTTCGATTCTCATTTTTCAATCATCTTTATTCGAAGTTCTTGTAAGTTGAAGTTCTGGAGGCGGTGCTCATCACAGGAGTAAGATTTCTTTATATCATATTCCACCTTGATCCCATCCCGTATTCCTTCCTTTCTTGAGGTGTACGTATATTGATTAACCGTGAGAAGGTGGTAGGCCTTCCTTCCTCTCCTCCATTTTATAATAATAATGGATTTCCGCCATGTATCGCCTAATTCAATCAATTATATCTTTAAATGAGTAATCTTGTATATTGCACGCTTCATAAGCGAAGCGTGGAGGTGATGCTCTACTCTCGATATATGAAAATCAAGGACTTTTCAAAACTAAAAATGAGTGTGCTTTTATCACATTGCAATTATAGGATAATATTATTAAAAACACTAGTTTAAACGTATTTGATATTTTTAAAAAGCAATTATTTTGTTTAAAGTTACAAAAACGCTGATAAAAAATATTCGAGGACGTCCGGATGTCTGTCTGTATGGATCTGGCACTCTCACGACCGTAAAAATTAGTGTATCCAAGTATTTCTTTTTTTAAAAGATTCACAATCGTAACGCGCTGTTCCTTTCGAAAATGGCTTGGTAATTCTTTGTCGTTTAAGTGCAATTAATAAAAAACTAAACTGCTTAGTCATTAGCGTATGTATACGTTATGAAAATTGGGTTCATTTACATTTTTTGTTCGTCCATTCGGACAAACAAAGGAAACAAATCCCATACAGCCTATTGTAAACGAACAGCTATGTTTACCACTCACGTTGAGAATGGCACGAAATTTCAAAAGTATATTTTTCTTTCATTTTCATTTATGGCATTGACTAATAGTAAATGATAAATAATAGAAAAATTATGAAGCGTGCACTATTGGATTTTACAAATTATTTTAATCTCAGCTGGTGACGCACCAGCGGTTTCAATAAAAAAGTATGCAAAAGGTTTCGGGGGTGATAAATCGATCTATACAGGTTTCATATGTAGATAATATCATTTTGTCAATGTTTTTAATTAAATTGATAAACTAAAGTGACCGCAGAGAAATACAATACGACAGTTTAGAGAGTTACATACAGCCGGGTGTCAATAGAAAAAACGTTATCATTCTGTTCTTATCCAAATTACTTGGAGTCGACACAATATGGACTCTGTATCCATCGTACTATTGTTATAATAGTTTTATGACCGCTTGCCTGCGGGCAACCCTCCTTGGGAATATAGTTATTAAATATATTACATCAGCTGAAGTTGGGCCAGGTCGATGTAAGCTCTTAGTCGTCTTTTACGACATCCGCTACACAGGAAGTGTGGCTAGACCAGAACATGTTAAAAAGCCTATCAAAATCTGTAAGACTAAGCAAAAGTGATCGTGGTTGGTATTATTGGTTACTCGTAAAAGTCTTGCTACGTGTTCTATTGGTGCACTGAGTCAGTTTTTACGACATCCTTATTCAAATCGAGGTGACAATGTATTATTAATAAGGACGTAGTATTTATATGTGATTAACCAAGCCATCGTATCGAGGCTGCTAATTAATTACCTTTTATTTGTGGTTACAGCCTTTTAACCACAAACAAGACATTCGTGATAGTGTACACGTGTTATGTAATTATTTATATATATTATATATGGTCTTTGATTACCTCTACTAATTAGTGTCGTACAACTGTCGATTAAGCTGTATCACGTTCGTTGCCTGATTCGGACGCACCATTTATTGAACTTTTCAAACAATTTTGACTTGATCTGTTTGTTATTTATTTAGGTCATGAAACTTTACTTCCTTCCTGTTTATAGATTGACCTAATATTTGATATACAATTTTAATTCTAATGATAATACAATTTTATATATTCAGTGTCATTATTAATCCAAGATGGCGACTTTTTTTGACTATGTATTTACATATCCCCTGCATTTAACCTATCACATACATTTATATCCCACGATACAGATTAGTATGTGTATCAATGGCCACTAAAAATCAATAGTGGCTCAATATCTTCATGTAGGTACATACTATGAAATACCAGAAGTCAGCAGCGCCTACATGATGATAGGCTATTGACCACACGCAAATAAGTTAATTTGATATACATTATTATTCTTATCAGCCGATATAACTTTTTATTTTAAATTATAAAAGAAATATTATGTTTGTTATTATCATGACAACTGGTACATAGGTATAAAGAAGTGGCGCCGGATTATGTTCTCATTCTGCTCTCGTAAAAAGTATAAATGAACTTTCATTATCATACTGTTCTTATTCTTATTATTTGTGATCGATGTAATAACTACTTTTCTACCATCGCACATATTGCAAAAGTTATTGTTAAATAGGCAGGTTAGTCTCGGTCTCCCTCGGTACCTACATCCTTCCACTTTCGCATTGTATATCTTGTTAACCAGACGTTCGTTCGGCATTCTTGCCACATGTCCGAACCATCGGAGCATTCCCTTTCGCATCTTTACACCAATACTCTCTTTCATACCTACTCGCTCTCTTACGTCGTCATTACGAATGCGGTCGGTCAGCCTAACTCCACAGATTTTCCTTTCATACTCTTTTCAGCATACCCAACTCTCGCTTCTATACAGTAATGTTGGGACAAGCACTGCGTTATGTGTTGCTACACGTGCTTTCTGGCTGAGGTGGTGGCTGCCGAGAAGTTGCCCCAACGCTCTGTTTACTCTATTTTCCGCATTCACTCTTCGCTCTATATCAGTGGTGTACCTTCCATCTCGGCTAAATCTACGTCCAAGATATACAAATTCATCCACTTGCTCTAGTACATCATTACCTATTGTTACTCTTACATCTGTTCTGGCTTCATTTTTTTCAAAAACCATTATTTTGGTTTTGCTGACATTCACACGTAGACCCCTTTTCTTACAATCTTCTGTCATTGTGTCGACTAGGGTCTGCAGGTCAGTCGCTGAATGTGCCAGCAGGACTGCATCATCTGCATAAAGCAGAGCAGTGACCACTGAGTCGCCCATCTGGACTCCCACATTCATATCGTTCAACCTTTAGAGACATTTATCCAGATATATGATAAACAGCCTGGCTGACAGAACGCACCCCTGTTTAACGGCGATATTGACGTCAAACCAAGGTGACATTCCATCATCCAGCCGCACACAGGCTCTACAGCCCATGTAACTGGACTGCACAGCCTGTAGCAGTTTACCGTTAATACCATACTCCGGTAAAATGTCCCAAAGTTCCTTTCGTACAACCGTGTTAAATGCTCTCTCCATATCCACAAAACTGCAGAAAACCCTCTGACCTAGAGCCAGATGCTTCTCCACAATGTTGCGCAGAGAGAACACTTGATCCATGCATCCCATTCCACTCCTAAAACCTCCTTGTGTCTCATACAGTAAACCATCGGACACCATCCTCTTTCAATAATTTTACCATACACTTCTGCTGCCAAACTGGTCAAGCTTACGGCTCTGTAATTTGCGCGGTCATAACGCGAACCCTTGTTTTTAAACAAAGGCACGATGACTGCGCTTTTCCACTCCCCGGGAACCATTCCCGAGCTCCAACATAAATTGAGGAGCAACAGGAACGCCTCCCAGGCACAGGAGCCACCAAGCTTGATCATCTCGGCAGACACCATATCAATGCCCACTGCCTTACCATTTTTCTAACTTCTTATCGCCCATTCAACTTCATCCATACTGATGCCATCGGAGGACACCGTTGTCGAATGTTGATCTACTAGACCACATGCGACATCGGCGCCAACCGTAGCATCCGCATACATATCGCCAAAATATTCACTCCATAGGCTTAACACGTCTTGTGTTTGTGTAAGAATGCCTCCACCTTTAGACCTTATTTTATTCATTTTGAAAGCTGACCAACCACCCCGAGACTTCTTCACCTCCCTCCAAAAGAGTTTGGTGTTACCCTCGAAGTTTTTAGTCAGCCTATCTTCTGCACTCATACTTGCTCTATCACGTTTCTCTTTCACTAAGGCTTTGGTGCCATTCTTACATTGCCGATATATTTCTTTCTTCTGTTCAGTCATACTGTCATTCAAATTCAAAAAAGAGACATAGTCCAGCCACGCTTTCTTCTTTTGCTCTACCGAAGCTGCAACTTCCGCATCCCACCATGCATCACCATTTGTTTTTCTATGCTTCTTTGAACTTCCACATACTTCTTTCGCTGTATCTACCATACTCTCTTTCAATATTCTCCAGCATTCTTCAATGTCAGATTGCGGCTGGCTTGCCATCGTCAGCCGTTCTCGGACACCCTCTGCCTACTTTTCTCTTACACACTCTTCTTGCAACCTTTCAACCTTTATTCTTTCAAGCCCTCCGAAGTGGACACGCTCTCGCCAGTGCCTCCACTTTCTGAACAGACTACTAAATCTCGCAATAACGAGATAGTGGTCTGTATCGACTTAGCAATAACATCTTCCCATGAAATAAATGTTCGGTTACGGATGTCAAGGAAGTGGTACCAGTGGTCGGTCCCATGGCGATATAGAGGGATCACGGTGGGTTATTGGGCCGCATATCGTCCTCCCGTTGCTCCGTATGGTATGGGCGGATTGAGTCCAGACCCAAAAATTAAATAAATTTTAGAGTTAAAAAAAGGTACATTGTGACGTCACCACGGTGCGTGGAGTTGATATTTTTTGATAATTAGTTCATATTAAAGTTTACACTTAAGATCTCAATCCACAAAGGTTTCTTTTTTTTATTCTTATTGTTTTTATGTAGGCTTTTGGCTCATAGAGCATGTCAAGGTATTTGTGTGGTTGTGAATTCCGATAAATTCAATTTTCCTCCCCGACAACATTGTACTACACTAGAAGATTTAATAATTTAATGATTATTGTGTTAAGATATAATTGATTTAATTATGAAGCAATTATATCAGTTATTTCTATAGAATTGCCAGTATAGTGGATTTATAATTAAGCTTGCGGTGGCTGTGTGGAGCAGGTTTCTTCCTGCCGGGATTCCGTTTGTGGGAACTGGTCCACTGTCATAATCTTTTGCAATATTTTTAAGAATTATATCGTAGTTTACAATACAATAAGTTGGAGCTAATACTTACTAAACATGTTAAAAATAAGAATAACAGAGAAAACCGCTCAGTTTAAGGTAATATAAAATATAAAAATTGTCAGTAAGTGAAGACCTCGTGAAGCTAATAAATGATGTTTTTGAATTTATTAAATATCATTGAATTCCTTTTGGTCTTCTCCCTCTGAAGATTAAATTATGAATATTAAGTTTCATATTCATTTAATTCTCGATTTTTACAGTAGTATATCGATGTTAATTGTTAGAAATATCTGCCTAAGACCCAAAAATTCCGTAATCACCACACGTGGCAAGCGGTTGGCGATCGCAGTTCATATTGCAAGTTGATCAAGACAGTTCCGCAGTCTATTTTCCTAGTAATCTCATCCTTTAATTTATTACCTCAATTACGCTATTCTAAGTGCGATAATTATAAATTTATATTTTATAGTTTGTTAGTTGACTTTCTTTCGCCGTTTCCATCTGTAGTAGTTATATTAAGTAATTTAATTGTTTATTTACGACAGTCATAGATAGAAAAGCTAATTAATTGTATTATTACTTCATTAATACACGAATAAATGAAGTTGAATATCTCACTTTATCTTTAAACGAGCAATTAAAAATATATATATATATATATACAAGAATTGCTCTATATATATACTATATATATACTCTATATATAATACATATATATATATATATATATATTCTGGATCTCGGAAACGGCACCAATAATTTTCATGAAATTTAGCATGTAGGAGGTTTCAGAGGCGATTACTCGATCTAACTAGGTTTCATTTCTAAAAAATATTGTTTTGTATGTATTTTCAGGCAATAAAAAATATAATTTTTCATTGGCTGAAAACTATTACCATAATTGAAGGCAAATTTTGACGCTGTCATTAAGAATAGACGTAGCGCAGTTGGAACATCGAGTAGTCTAATCCAAACTAACCGGAGTTCGGTTCGGATCCTTAGTTTACCTTTTTTCACTTTTTGCCTTTTTTATTTTTTTTATTATTTTATTAATTACTAACATTTGCTCGCGTCTTCATCCGCGTAGAAGTCGAAAATGGTTCTAATAGATTTCTTTGGTTTACTGCGTTATTAAGATTATTATAATTTATAAATTATTATGTTTAAATGTTTGTATATTTATAAAATATAATAATCTTTATAATAGTGTACGGATTTAAAGGTTTAATAAACATAAAAATAAAATGAAATTTTGTTATATATTATGGACACGAGGCTTTTTTCTTAGGAGGCTACGGTTTGAGCAGATGCGCCGATTGATCGAGGCGATGGAAGGGCAGTGTGCGGCCTCATAACCCACCGTGTTTTGCATCGAAATTAGGCTGACCTCTGGTACCGCTCCCTTGACATCCGTGACCGGGCCGGCGGGTTATCCTTTCGGGTATCATCACCATAGACGCCCCGGCAACAAACAACTAAGATGCCGAGGCGTCGCCCTCACGAGGCCCACCTTTCTGCGGGTGACGGACCAATACCCGGTCCATGCATCCGCGATACTACACTAACTAAAGTATTTATTTATAAACAATATTTTTTGTTTTTCTTTCGGATGGTAGAATCACCAGGCTACTCTGTGAGTTTACTCTGAGGGATGTCACATACAACTGCCCATGGGAGAAACAGCTTTCTCTCAAGTCTACCCCTGCTACCTTAAGAATTTGACCTCGAGCTTTGTTTATGGTCATTGCAAAGTAGACTTTGATGGCAAACTGCACTCTCAGAAATTCGAAGAGGTAATTTGATGAGAATCTTAGAAATAAATACAGATTCTGCTCGAGAACAACTGGTAAGTATAGTTACCCCAATTACATTGCGATGCAATGTTTTTTCTTGCAAACTTGCAAACATTGTATAATTTTGGCGCTCCAGCTCTCAATTTTAAGATGTGAGTTGGGAGACCGAGAGGCTTCGGTGTATTCAGGAACCGACCGGTTGTTTGAATCGGGATTTATCACTTATTCAAAGGATTTATTTTGACATTTGACCCCTTCGAATGATTGAATATTTGAGAGACCCTATTTGATAGACCTATGAGATTAAATATTTGCAAGTAAATGGTTTAAAGAAATCGAAACGACCGTAGTAGCGCACGAAGGTACGTTATGGCGTCTTGCGACCCATCTGATCAGCTGTCTATGCTGTCTCCATATCTTATCTTATTGATTGTTCCTCACACAACTCAACCCTTCCGTCTCGATTTTTGCAACTATGTTGATTAAGAGCTGACTAAACAACGAACAAAAATATAGCAAATGACTGATCTTCTCCTTTCCTAATCATTATACAGTAAAATACCCTCGCCAGAGTCAAATAAACACTGGTAAATGCATCTTATGACCGATGGATTTCAGTTGTTTGTTGCAATGTGATTTCATGGCTCTCAATTACAATATTCGGCTTAGAAAATTGCTGTCCAACAATTATAAATTTCAAACGCCACTTTCCTATGACTCGTGTCCTAAAAGACCTCTTTAAAGCTTAGAAACCTTCAAATGCCGTATTAATACAGTATTGGGACTTTCGAGACATTCTAATTTTAAAGAGTATTTCCATTGTACCTTTTATGGCGTATTATATATGTAGCTTTTATGGAAGTTCAACCTTTTCAGGGTTCCGTACCCAAAGCGTAAAACAGAACCCTATAACTGATACTTCGCTGTCCATCCGTCTCTCTGTCACCAGGCTGAAACTAATGAATCATGATAGTTAGACAGTTGCAATTTTCACAAATGATGTATTTCTTTTGCCGCTATAACGACAAGTGCTAAAAAATAAAATAAAATAATTCCTAAGGGGGGGGCTCCCATACAACAAACGTGATTTTTGCTCCTTTTTGCTCGATATTTTTTTTAATTTCTATTTTTATTTTTTGCCTTTTTGATTTATTTTTTCATTATTTTTATTATATTTAAATATATCTTCCAAAACACATTAAAAAGAAAATACCGAGCAAGGCTTGGTCATCCAGATATTTTGTTATTAAGGAATGTGTTTATGAATGTTGATAATCTACATTGTTTTATTAAGTTTGTTGAGTTTGTGATGTACCGATTACCTTTTAGCCTGTACTAAGGAAATAATCCTTTTATTGCCGAGGTCTTTAAACACACACACAACTAACGGACATAAATTACACGCAGTGATGATATGGACATATAAATAGATACATGTTTGTAAATTTGGGTGGATATTTAAAAATTCCTATTGTGGTAGGACCACGCTGTTGACAGTTCTCTGTCTACAGCCGTGGGCCGGTCCGACCGGGATAGTACCACACTTTCGCAGAAGATCAATGTCTGAGTAATGGCAGTGTGTTATTGCGCTTCGTTCGGTGAGCGAGAGAGCTGGAAGCACAACTGGGGTGGGTTTGGGGTTTGTATTGGTAGGCAACGGCTCTGAAGGTCCATGGGCGGCAGTAACACTTACCATCGGTGTACCTACTGCTTGCTCGTTTGCCATCAAAGGAAATAAAAAAAATACTAATTTTATTTTATAAAATCTTACCCTGTTTTTTTTTTTTGGGGGGTGGGCTACGGTCGGCGCACTCCTCGCACCACTCCATCCGGGGTGACAGAGGGGCGTAAGCGCGCACACCCGTAACCCACCCGTGACGTCGCCTTCGTCGTTGGGCCGACCACCGGAGCAGAGTGACTTCACGTCAGTGGTCGGCCCGACGGAATACCCCTGAGGAGTACCCTCTCCTCGACCGACATCCCCCCCTCGGGTAGGATGTCGCTCTTTCCTCACGCGGTCGGCCTCTCGGCGGGTGACGGACTAATTCCCCGACTGCATCAGCACCGGCCGGAAGGCTTCTACGGTCCGCACACCGAACCGAGGCCTCTCCAGCCGGACTGCCCAACGGGCAATGACATCTAGGCGGGCTTCAACGCGCCAGGCGGTGAGTTCCCTCAAAGAGACCACACCGCCCTCCGCGCGCACCCCCGACACCCGCCGATACAAATCGGCGAGCATTTCCGCCTCCAGGTCCCACGGGGGACTCCCGGCCAACAGGCACGCTGCCTCCGTCGCCACCGTGCGGTACCCGCGTACAGCCCTGACCGCCATGGCCCTCTGTGGTCGCCACAGAAGAGCCCTGAGTCGGACGGTCAGGGACCCCGCCCACACCGGTGCGCCGTAGAGGGCCATCGACCGGACGACCCCCGTGTACAGCTGTCGGCACGTAGCGCTCGGTCCGCCCACATTCGGCATTAGCCATGAAAGGGCGGACGCCGCGCCGACGAGCCGCGGGGCGAGCCTGCGGAAATGCTCCCGAAACCACCAATGCCCGTCGAGCACCAGGCCCAAATACCTCATATGGGCCCGGATGCTGATGTCAACCGAATTGACGGTGATCGAAACGCCGATGGGAGGGCTCATGCGGGGCCCATGGAACAAGAGGGCCTCCGTCTTGTCCAGGGCCACCCTCAACCCCAGCGCCTCGATCCGCCTGACGATCTCTTCGGTGCCAAGAGTCGCCAAGCCTACCGCCTCCTCCAGCGTCCCACCGCGGGCTGTGACGAGCGTGTCGTCGGCGTAACAGATCACGCCCAGCCCGGGTGGGAGGCTCCCTCTCAACGCCCAGTCGTAGCCGATGTTCCACAGGGTGGGTCCAAGGACCGACCCCTGTGGGACACCGCACGTCATGGGCGTTCGCACAACGTCCCCTACTCGGTTGGTGTAGAGGACACTGCGCCCCTCCAGATAGTCTGCCACTAGCCGCCTCAGGTAAACTGGCACTCCGTGGTATCGGAGCGCCTCCCTGATGCAGCTAAATGGCAGACTATTGAATGCGTTGGCGATGTCCAGGGACACCACCAACAGCACTCCTCCGCCGGCGACGGCCTCAGTCGCCACGGCCCTCAGGCGCAGCAGAGCCGCGATCGTCGAACGACCCCTCCTGAACCCAAACTGGGCGTCCGACAGATCGGGCCCCGTGCCAACGAGGTGCCGCTCGATGCGGGCAGCCAGCACCCTCTCCAATAGCTTGCCCGCATCGTCGAGCAGCACGATAGGCCTGTAGGCCGAGGCCAACTCTGGAGACTGTCCCGGTTTCGGCAGGAGCACCAGCCTCCCCTCCTTCCAGCACCCAGGGAACCGCCCGGACGCTAACACGTGTCGAACAGCCCCCTGAGGCGGGGACACAGGTGGTCGAGGACCAGGGATAAAATCTTACCCTAGTATATTTTGAATGCTTTATGCTACATTTTGTGCCGGCAAATATTGTAAAAAAAAATGGAAAAACACACGTTCAGAACTGTGAGTCCAGTGCTGAATATAGCTATCAAGTAGGTTTGATAAGAACTTAGGGATAACTAAACTACGTTTTTATTAAAGTTGTTTATCTCAAATAGTCGCACGCCTGGAGCACGTGTAGCTACGTGACTCCTGATAGAAGAAGGTTAACTACAACAGTCTGTGTGATCACATCGCTAATCTTTATGAAATAAATTCTGAAGTAGTATTTATGACCGTCCAAGAAATCAGTATTCAGAGGAATACTCTTCTGAAACACTTATTGCAACTGCGGTCCTGCCAAGAGTGGCGATAGCATTAGATCTGCTTTAGGAGGCCTCCATTAGGCATGATGCATGATGTTAATAAGCTGATGGATGGGAGTTTTTGCATTTCAAGAACACCAATAAATCGTTATATTTATTTATCTTTGTAATGAGAAAATAAAATTTATATTGCGTGGGACTATACAAATTACACCCACTAGGATCAAAAATTTGTGGTTCGCACAACCCAGAACACTGGGCATGGTACATTGGTATCGCAACCACTATGTTATCTCTGCAGTAGGTACGTTTCATTAATTATGATTTCTTAGATATTGAAGTCAAATTTTGGTATCGAATCCAAAATAGTAGATATAAGAAAGCTTCAGTTAAATCTTAAAATCACCTGTGCCATGAAACACATAATACGTAAAGAAAAATATCGTTGGTAGTTCAAGTGTGCGTGTATTACGTAGTAATATAAATATGTATGTGTTTGTTAAGGCCAAGATTGTCAAGCAGTTTTGCTAACCCTGACTTGTAACGGTGTTTACGCATGATTTACAAACGGATAAAAAATACGCATTTAAATCTAATAAAACGGTTTAAGGGTTACTGGACTTCTAGTTATTTGTCGTTATTCTTCTAGCTATTAGTGGGGCTTATGTCCTGAAGAATGCCCACGGACCGCCTCCTATTTTATATTATTTAATGAACCTGTGAATAGCGTGTTGAGAATTACACTTGTAATTATGAAGTAGATACCTATACTATCTATTCCTAATTTTTCACATATTGTTAAGTCAAAAGAAACAGAAAACAATTAATACAAATTATATCGTGTATGAAGAGAATTATGAATGTTGAGGAAGCGAGTGAAGTATGCAGAGATAGAGTTCTCTGGCACTCTGTTCTCTCTGCCTACCCTGCAAGGGATATGGCGTGATGATATGTATGTATGTATGTATATCTTTAATTCGGAATAACCACGTGCAGATCGCATAATATACCACGTGTTGATGTTAACTGTAAAATATTTTGGATTACCTTAAAACATTTAGATTGGAATATTTCTTACTTAAATTATGAATATGGAATTATCTTAATTTGATTTGAATCGGAGTAGTGCCAACATCGTGCAGAATTTTGTGTAACTTGCTATTGTCCTTCATTCTGTGCGCTAAAGAATCAAAAGCCCCAAGCTTCCATATGATAGGCAGTTACCTGACTATTCCATTCGTATTGTAATAGACAACGAGCAATAGTTATCAGGTAACATCAGATGGACTTGTTACTTATGTGACAATAAATGCAATAAAAAAATCATGAAAAAATAAATAACACAACACGATTTAGCAGCAGTACCTGCGATGACTGCACAGATGGTTTAGCGGTGAAAGAAGACATGCTGCATGCTGAATTTAGAGATAAAAGGATAGAATTCTAATACAAGAAATTTCTTTCTATAAATATCTATAAATGATAATTTGTATGAGTTTGTTGTATATTTGCAAAGTCCTCAAACAGACTTATCCCTTGATGCGGGTGTTGATCGAATATAGAACTGTTCTGCGTAAGAATCAAACAAGATAGGTTGTTATACGAACCGTAAGTGCAATCCAGTTATATTCATTATACCAGCGGCAATAAGTCATCATTATGAAATTAATATTATACTCTATCTCATAAAATTAATTAGATAAAAAATATACAGATTTCATATGCGTTATAGCCTTAAGTATAATTACCAAATGTTCAATACTATAATCGATGTATAATATACCTGATGCAGACCGACGCGACGGCAGCTGGTGGTTACATCTGCCGTCTGTGTGTGACCGACGTGACGTCACGGCTGGCACACGCCTCGCCTTACTTAATGACAAATCTCGAAGGTTTAACTATCTCAAGTAACCAAACATTTATTAGTTATGAAATCCTAAATACATTTAAAACAATTTAACTTTAGATCCATAGATTCAAATAGCGACCTGTCATATTGAGTTTTGGGGTTCGATTCCCACGCAGGACGTTTCTTTGTGTGTTATGCGTAATTTTAGTTTATTAATTGTAAATCTATATATGAAATGCCAGTGATACTAGAATTTATTGGTGTATCCTTTTATAAAGGAAAATACAAAAAGTTGAATAGTAATTATACATACATACATATCATCACGCCATATCCCTTGCAGGGTAGGCAGAGAGAACAGAGTGCCAGAAAACTCTATCTCTGCATACTTCACTCGCTTCCTCAACATTCATAATTCTCTTCATACACGCTCGCCGGTTTCGGAGACTCTTGACTCCACCTTCCTTCAGTACATGACCGATCTGGTCTAGGTAGGTTAGTCTCGGTCTCCCCCGGTACCTACATCCTTCCACTTTCGCATTGTATATCTTCTTAACCAGACGTTCGTTCGGCATTCTTTCCACATGCCCGAACCATCGGAGCATGCCCTTTCGCATCTTTACACCAATACTCTCTTTCATACCTACTCGCTCTCTTACGTCGTCGTTACGAATGCGGTCGGTCAGTCTAACTCCACAGATTTTCCGCAGAGATCGCATTTCGACCGCATTAATTTTACTTTCATACTCTTTTCTGCATACCCAACTCTCGCTTCCATACAGTAATGTTGGGACAAGCACTGCGTTATGTATTGCTACACGTGCCAGTAATTATAAATTAACTAACTTACACGTGGATGTCGCAAAAGGCGACTAAGAGATATAAATAACATTTAAGCGTGAGAAGGAAACTCGAAATAAAACTAGACACCTAACAAGGAAAAATACATACACAATATGTATTGCGGCGGACTTTACAAACATACAGTCAGCGGACACAAATAACTACCAGACACACGGAATAATCTTTTATAGGTCGCACGTAAAATTGTCTCGTGTAGGATTCGACGTGCTACTGCTGGACTCGACCCTCCTCTACCATAGGAGGGAAATTGACCTACTTACTGTGCTGGTCAGAACGATTGGTATTTTTTTTTGGTAAACTATGGTCTGGACACATGCCGTCCTCTCCGTCCAGTTCGAAGGAATGGCGGAGGAAGGGCGGAAACCTCGGTTTGTCCGGGATAGTTCCATACTCTCGCAGAAACATCATCGACATCTGAGCAGTGGCAGTTTACTTTTAAGCTTCTTTCGTTGGGCGAGAGGGCCGGCAGCCTAATTATTTATGTGTGTTTGCTACTATTACCATCAGGTGCGCAACTTGCTCGTTTGCCACAATAAGCAAAAAAAAATAGAAAATACATTCCTTTATTGTATACTAGCGGCCCGTCCCGGCTTCGCACGGGTAGACATTTATTTATTATTGCAATAAAAATAGCCTATATTAATCTGTGATAATATAGCATTCAAATGGTGAAAGAATTTTTAAAATTGGTCCAGTACTTTTTGAGCCAATTCGTTACAAACATACATACAAACTTTTCCTCTTTATAATATTAGTATAGATAATACACCTGCTGGTAACTAAAGGATGATGATATAACATATTTTATTCCTTTACCAGAAATAATTAAAAAAAATACTATCGTTAGATAATATCACAGCACGCATACAAGTATCACACCTGCTTAGACATCTGGACGCACGTGGTACACTATTCAAACTCATATTAACACATAACGTAGGATGGCGGTGCGGGCCGTGACAGGTGCGCTCTTGGAACTTCATAAAAACCCAGCCTCCCCATCTGCTGTTTAAATTCCTTGACGATATCAACGTCGTTTCTGTAACTCAAAGATATTATACATAATCTTTTGAAATTATGTATTTGTAACGGTGCTTGTGTGCTTGCTTTATGATAACTAACGGCTAGGAATACTATCAACTCTTAAATTGCTTAAGCGTGTCTTTAAAACACAATTATGAACTTTATGTTCTGTACATACTCGTATTACATCGACGCTAAGTAATTGGGATAAAAGCAGAAGTCTGATGATATTTCTAGTTGTGATTGCAAATGAGGTTGGCTACAGTTTTAAGCTCTTCTTTCGTATTTCTTCGATTTAACTGTATAGATAAACGAGAGTAGCATAATATGCAATTTGATATTGCCATTAATATGTAATTAAAATATATTTTGTTTTTGTAATGTAGGTGAATCTCGCGACAATTTTTCAAGATATAAATTTGAGACCAAATTTTGAGTAAGCGTGGTATTTTTGTGACTCTCTTCCCACCTCCCTAAAATCTTTCTTCCTTATTTCTCGTACAAAGGAATAATAGTGAGTATTCCATGATAACGCCAACCTGTAATCCATCCAGCAACAAAAAAAAGGAATGTTATCAACTCGCACACATGTTAACAGTTATTGGTGTGTGTATCAATGTGTCTGTTTCGGGTGTGCGCACGCGCAGGTGCCGGCCCGGGCGCCTGTCCCTGACAACCATTCCTTGGCCATCACTCGATAAGAGGAGCGCGCCCGGCCCGCATCGTTATCATTAATTTTAGTGTACGAAATTTTTAATAAAATATAAATAATTATTTAACTTTGTGGGTGAAATTAATTGTGATTTTTTTCGTTTTCATATATTAATTATTTTGGTGAGTTTATGTATTTTTCTTTTAATTAATATATATATATTGCAATGTCCTAAATTTACTTAAATTTCTTTAAAATAAATATATTTCGTGCGTATTTTCATTTTAAGAAAATCTTTGATTGTTCTTTTAAAATTGATACAATATTAATCCGCAAAATTTTATTAATAATTTATTTCAAAGAGGATGGGTAGTAACTGGAGTGCTAGCAGCTGACTATTCTGCTATAATTTTCCAAATAAACAGCAAAATAATTTGTTGATTCTGAAAGTTATTTACATATTTATAAAGCCGCCACGATCTTATTAACTTAATATATAATTCAAATACGAATTGAATATTGAAATGAATATAAAGTATGCATTATATTATGCATAATATAACATTGGATTGACAGACTGACATTACTGTAAACAACATTAGTATGCTTATACGTAGCGTATTATTATAAGTTATGGGTTCGATTGTTTGATAAGTAATTTCTGTGATTAGTAGACACGCCTCCAATTACATGCTATCACACTTCTGTTTACGTTTGTTGAGATAAAACTCATAAAACCGTGAATATAGTGATTCGTTTATTATTTGTTGTGGTGATAAAATAAGGATACACATCGCCTCACCCTTGCTTGCATATATATATATGTAATGCAAGACGAGGTAAATTCGATATAACATACCCTACATCTACAGGTCTACAGCTTGCTATAACAAGTCAATTTTCCTTCTATCTTGAAGGTGGTACGAGCTCAGCAGCGGGACGTATATGAGCTAAGAGGAAAATACAATTCATCATCATCATTTTTTTCAGTTTTGCTCCTATTGTAGAAGGCCCTACCAGTGGGACAAATATAGGCTGTGATGAGGATCCACGTGGTTTACTGAAACAGCTGACTGTCATCGATATTGTCTTATATATACAAGTGCGCCATAAAATATTATATCGTTACTTAATAGTTCCAATGTAATCTTTCAATTCATCGTAATCTATAAATTCTTCCATCCATCCATCCATTAGCTTATTAAAGATTAAATTCAAAATTGTTACACATACAACAAGTGAAGGTGGGTTTTTGCTGGCATTTATGGTAAATTACCTGTGAATTTTGCTACCAATTTTCCTGATAATACGTCAGCCGGTTTTTACGACTATAGGCAAGTAAGAGGTGGGCACATATTATATTTGAAACCCATCACCACACGAGATAAACATCAATGAACCAAAATAGTATGCCAGGTATTGATATATAAACGCACTGTTTACAGCTCTATACGGTTTAAGAGACGGAACTGATGCCGCAATGGTTTAGATACCGACCCACCTTGCTAAGTGTCGTGGGTTCAATTGCCACGCAGTTGGCCTGCGTTACATTTGTCTGATTCATAAGTTGTTGTTCTCAGCCTGGCCGTGATTTGTGTCTGTTAAGTGTATAGTATCATTTCATCACAAGTGCCACTGTTGTACTCGAACTTTCTTTACAGTGGAAGAGAAATTGACCTACTATACCACGTTGGTCATTCGTGTTGGTATAGCGTTGTATCTCTCTTGCATAGATATTCTCTGCATGATATCTTTTACGACACCTATGAGCAAGAGAGAGGGAGTTGTATTATATTTTTACTCCATCACCATACGGATAAGTCCCTTGTAATATAATAATTATTGCCACGTTCAAGGTTTAGTTTTATTTAAAAAAAAAAAGAGGAATTATTATTTTGATTTGGGTTATTCCCTTATAATAAATGACGTAGTTTAAAAATATACATTATTACTATCCATTTAATGTGAGGATGTGGTAATATTCGATAGGCGATATTAAGTGCTATCAATTATCACTAAAAGCATATATGACGGTCACTATGACGTCAAACAATAACACCAGAAGTACCAGGCTATCATGAAATACAAAGAGATATTAGCTTAGCACTAACTGATAGGCTTGTTGGTTGCCATAAGCAAGGACCTTTGGCACGCGAATATCTGTTCACTAGATCTAATAGACGGTTGATAGACAGCATGTATGGCACATAACATGGCTACCATAGTGGAATACTGAATACTGTTCAGTACCTTTGGTAACAATCGTTTAGTTAAATACTTCCTGTGGGACAACGATGCGAAGTGCACACGTGAATTTTAATTACGAAATTATTGAGACTTTCATTGCGAAAATATTGTATTTAGACGTAACTACAAATATGTCATGATATAAGTCTCTCTGGAGACTTTTTACGAAAGTAAGGGTAATAAAACAAGGATGGCATATTTTAGTAATATAGTTTTTTAAGATGTTTAGATGTTTGAAATAAAACAATGTTCACGGATTGTACTGAGTTTGTATTTAAAAAAAAAGTAATAGAATTAATTCGTAAAAATAATTTTATTTCAAATGTGTACTGCTCACGTAAACATGAGATATCATAATGTTCAGATATTTTTTACTTAATCACGCGTAAACCATAGAACAGACCTGAATGAAAATTAGCAAATAAATAGATTAACCCATAGGATACTTTTTAATTTCAAAAAAAAAGTGCTAGAAAACTATAAATTAGCGAAGATATATATATATATACACAAAAATATGTTTTTATTAATATTTTTTTAATGTTATTTATTTCTATGTGGTGACGGAGTAAAATATAGAATTCACTACCCTTCCTTGCCGATGACGTAAAAGACGACTCAGAGATATCTCTTAATTAGCGTTATTAATCAGCTTTATTAAGAAAAATTTAAGTGTACTAGGTCAATTATCCTCCTGTTCTGAAGGAGGCTTGAACCCAACAGTAAGATTTATGTTTTGGTGTAATCTTAATATAGACTTTGAAACTAAAGTATGACTTGTATTCAAATTATAATGCAGTTCAGGTAGTACTTACCTACAAATTTAAACTATAGGTCAGACAGTCAGTCTGACATGTTCAGAATTTTGACGTGTACGTACATATAACAATGGTGTTCACTAACCAATTTTACAGTTGCCAAATATGATTGAGGTCCCGTTAATGAAGCTATTACATAGGTACCTACACTGTCGTGCACCTAACTACCACTAGCACTGTGTCTAGCACGGACCTATATACTTTTTAAAAAAAATTACAAGCGAGTACACATATGTGCTGGTGTCTGATACGATTTCCTTTTATATATCTACCATATTGCTGAGGCGACGGTAATGCTGTGTGGTAGCGGCTTCGAATACTACCAACACTTACTTTGCTCGTGGGTGTCGTAAAAGACGACTAAGAGAACTCCATCTGATGCCGTTTGGTCAACAATTACATTCCCAAGGAGGGTTGACGTCAGGTAGGCGGCCGGTCATAAAATTATTGCCAATAACTTTTACAGTATGTACTATGAAAGAAGAGTAGGTACATATTGTATCGCTCCCAAGTAATTGGAATAAGAGTAGGAGACTGATGATGGCCGAGGCGAAGGTATCAGAATACAATCAATTTACCATCTCTTAAAGTCCGCATAAATTCTTCTGAGAAACGTATAATACCTCAAAGCGATCGACAAATCGCCTGTTAAGCGTGTTGATTACGAAACTATACGTTTCTGTGGGAGAATTACGTCCAATTACCGGGTTGACAATCCTCAGTGCTCACCCATAATCCGGGCTAAGCTGGTAAAGCCGTCCACGGCTAACAGCTACACATACACAGAGAATAAACCTACGTCCAATACTGGACGATTAAATTTCTTTTTTTGTAATGTTATTAATACTATTAATAAAAATAAATGCACGAATTTTTAAATTATAAATGAATACTGTTGCTGCTGAATGTTGAAAATGGGGAATGTGTATGATATTTTTTTATATTTGTAAACGTTTCTACTAGTTATTACATTACCAAAAATAAATATAACACATCTAAAATATAAACCATTAAGCTAAAAAAAATATATTAAAATCACTATAATTTTTGGGCGAATTAAACGCGGCTATTATGGCGCGCTTCTGTGACCTCAGAATACACACACAAGTTGTCTGTCAACAACGAAATGATTCACGAAGTTATTGAAAATTAAAAAAGTGAGTGTAAAGTCAACTTATTACCATGGAAAAGAACAGAAAACCATATTATAAAGATTGTGTCGTTCCTATGAGCCAAAATATTATCAAAACTGCACATAACAAAGTATATTTCCTTATGCCGAGAAATGTAATAAATAAGAAAAAAATGAAGACAATATGTCGTGTTTGAGCAGTTTATACTGTTGTGAAGATCATTTTAATGTAAGTAAACACATTAGAAAAATGACAAAGTACATAAAAGAATAATTTTGCCTTGATTACATGCACATTGTTTTGTTTACAAACTTCGACGTACACATGACTACCTAGTTTACAATTCTTAAAGATATATTCTCGATATCTAATAGGTACATGGGTAAAGACCCATGTACCTATTAGATAAATCCATAAAAGTAATATATGTTTAGTCATCTATGATACCTATGAATGAAAACATGTAACTTATAAGAGTAGGTAAGAGAAAAGTTTGAAATTATTTATTATTTATCTTTCTGTTGGGTTTCAGATAGAAAAGGATACAGAAAATTATATGCAATACAAGATAATAGCATTAGAACAGGGACAAAAAGTGACATTTGTTAAGTCTCTCATTCACAAAGATTAATACTTGAACACAGAAAACTATAGTTCATCCAATCTAAGAAGTGCATTTTGACGTTTTGCATTTTTAATACACAATAACCTCGGTCAAAAATATACATATGATTGTAAACACTAAATCTGAAATTTTAAACAACTATTAAGTTATTTACATAATTAACATTGCGGGTGACTTCCTTGTACAATAATCTAATGTTGAAACTCGTAAAACTAATTTAAAATAGAAATAACATGGTAAATAGTAATTGTTAGTGACGACCTAACAATGTCACGTCATCACGTTCTATACAGTAGTGCTTGACAACTTCCAATTCACGATTATCCAAATAATCGGTAAAAATATTAGAGTAATATAATTAATCGAATAGAGATTTTGACAGAGACGTACCTACATTTCGACACTTTGATTGATGAGGAAATAATTATTAATGTTCGCGACGCTGATAATTACTTGAATTAGAAAATTTAATTTAAATTAATAGTAGTAATTCTTAATAAATAGCCATTTTCAAATCCAGTTTTTGTTTTTAATTAACCTAATCCTATGAAATATGATGAATAGATTCTATGCTGAAATAATTAAATTTGTGTAGTACTAATTTAGCACTTAATTTATTCATCACCTTTTTGAAAAATAAAAAGTAAACCGATTATTAATTATAAAGAATCAATATCGATTTCTCAGTAAAATCGGATATTTTCGATAGCGATTATTTGGTTCACATACCTAGACAACTTACTCAGACAGCTGTCAAAGTGCACTTCTTAGATTAGACCATGGAAGTAATAAGTAGTACTTATTACTTCCATGGATTAGACTAGACAGACTATAATAACTTATGAAATAACTGGGTAACGATACAAAATAATCACTAAAAACTCCTTGATACCAGAAGATTCGAGTGTACGATGACGTCACGTTTTAAACAACCAATCGCGTCGCGTTTTAGAAATTAGCGAGCGAATCTCAAAAAAGCCACTTTTTGATAATTAAATTTCACTATTAAATAATGATGAATTTCAAAAATAATTGTATAGGTACGTTTTTTTAAGCAATAAAGATTACAAATAAAAATATTTTGTTCATTTTGGAGTCACGTGCATATTCCCCATTGACGTTTTAAAACACAAGTTGTCTATAAAGTTTTTAAGCAGTTATAAGGATTTTTATAATGATAATAGTATTTGATAGCTGGACAACAACATTGAACATAAAATAGATCTTTTTAAAAATAAATAAATAAAAAATTGTCGTTAAGCATATTACAATGAAGAGGTGAACAAAAAGATATTAACTATGAATAAGCGATAATAGTTTATTAAAACCTATAGATAAATAACCTTTTGATAAAATTTCTCTCATAATACTGCAACTCTGTTTGCCTTTTTAAGATTGTTTTTACCCACTGACGACAAAAATGTCTGGAAATAAATATTACCATTAAAATTACTGTTTAAAATTTACTTTTCAATAGACAACTGCCAATAATTCGTTCAGTTTAACTGTTGTGGGTAATATTAAGTGAAATATAACACACAGAAGATATAAATTTCGCCATCTTGTGGCAGATCCTTATAACCATTATGATTTTAGCAAAAGCTTCTATACTAATTATAGAATGAGGAAATAGTAAAAGAAAATCAAATATTTAGGAAGTATTAGCACGATCTGCACAACAAGGCAATGGTCTAATGTTTGCAACTAGAGTCCCCTTTAGTTTACAGTGGTAACATGGTAGTAGAACTTGAAAGATCGATAACGATATTTATTTAAGTAATGTCTGCCGTTGATAACTTTATTCCCACATCCTAATGAGGAAATTGTGTTCTGATACTCATGAAGCATCATTGTTTTATAAATAGTTTTACCTGGAATATAGTTTGTTGGTTTTTCCTGTAATATGCGTGCCTGCGTGAATACTTTTTGGGTCAAGTTTCTGGTTTACACATATGTACGTAGTTCCTCGACATGACATACGTCATTCGACTGATACGAACTATTGTTATTTTGTGGGACTTTTGACGGGAATTTGATAACGTCATGTGGTGCTCTTGTATTATATTCGATATCTTAGTGTTTTAACGTGTTATATTAGATAATTTTGATGGCATTTTATGTAATATGAAGCGGCGGAACTACTGGGATATAGTGAATATCATATAAAAGTGCTTTACAACGTTTTCGTTTTCCATCAAAATTCCCACAAGATACCATTAACAGTGTGGCCATTGTACTGTTAATGGTGACAATTTGACTTAGACAATGACTAACTTGAAAGACTAAAAACGTGAAAATATTTATAACTTGACACTGGCACCAATAGCTCGTATATGTAGCTGATTGCCAATATATAAGAAGAAGAAGAAGTTATTTTGTGATAATTTACGGGAAGTGGGATCAAATTCGCATTAGGGACTTTTGGCGGGAATCTAAAACGTCATGTTGTGCTCTTGTATTATATTCGATATCTTAGTGTTTTAACGTGTTATATTAGATAATTTTTATGGTGTTTTATGTAATATGATGTGACAGAACAGCTGGGATGTAGTGAATATCATATAAAAGTGCTTTACAACGTTTTCGTTTTCCATCAAAATTCCTACAACATACCATTAACAGTGTCACCATAGCAGTGTTGATGGCGACAATTCGACTGACTGACAGACAATGACTAACTTGAAGAGATTAAGAACGTGAAGATAATTATAACTCGACACTGGCAAAAATGGCTCGTATAAGTAGCTGATTGCCAATACATAAAAAGAAGAAGAAGAAGAAGCTGCAACTTAACTTTGACATTGGCTTAAGTATAAACAGAGCCACAACAAAAAAAAAAAAAAAAAAAAAAAAATTCGCATTATTTTGTTGTTATTTGATATTTTATGCATTATGATAAACTGCGACTACCGGTGGGGTATTACATGTAAACATTACTATCTGTATATGTAGGTATATATTAACGGAAAGGGAAATACATATTTTTATTATGTAAGTAAGCTGTTTCATAGGTATCCATGGATAATATAAAATGTAATTGTGAAAAACAGTAAAAAACTAGTAGAATTTTTAGTAAAAATAAAATAAAATATATACATCATATGGCAAAACATATATAAAAAGGTTATTAAAAATCTTGAATATTTATTGTAATTAATTATCAATAATCGCGTTCTTTATTAACACTTCATTATATTTTACCCGCATATCAGAATAGAGCCATTTATAAGACCAATTGTTATCGCTAAAGCGTCTACCAAGGGCGGAAATTATGGCGTTATTCACCCTTCTTGGGGAGGTTTACGCAATGTTTATGTATTTTGTCAAACTATTCATGACTTTTAGTACAACAATCACTATAATATTTTATTTATTAAATTACAAGTGACATAAAGATCTATCAATATACTTATTGACGTCTGTTTTAACTAACGACCCTAAATTTAAAGTTACACCTAATTCAAAATAAACAACAAATATTGTAACATATCAAACGTGTCGTCTTAAACTTAAATTTGATTTAAGTTTAATTAACTTAAAAAAAATATATATTTACTTTTATATTGTTTTAAGTGTCTCGTCTAAAATTTAGGGATCATTGACTATAAACGCGCATGAGTTTTTTTTCTCATGTATTTATTTAATTGGTTATAAACCCCGGTAGTCTATTATGATACCAGGAGTATATATAGGCCACTGCCTACCAATGAAAATCCCAAAACCACTCAGAAAATTGAGCTTCCGGCTCTCTGGCTCTCTGAACTGCGCACAGCAACACATTGCCATTGCTCAGGCGTCGATTTTCTGCGAGAGTGTGGTAGTACCACGGACGGACCAGCCCACAGCAGTAGACAGAAAACTGTCAACAGTGTGCTCCTACTATTATTAAAAGAAAGGCGTGGTGGACATATATGAAAGTATCGCGCTGTCTGTGTTGTTTCAGTTGATCTATTTTTTTTTAAATGCTCGCTTCAATAATCATAATTGAGGAAATATTCATAATAAATTCTAATTGATTAATAATAAATCATTTTCCTTTTAAATTGTATATAAATTCGCAAGAATGATGTGATGTATTTTATTCGAACAGGAAGCGTTGAGCATCGTGGAGCGGGAATGGTCACGTCGGTCTGACGGGATACCATGAAACATCGTTACCATGACGCCTGATGCCGAAAATTGTGAAACAGCCAGACTTAATACAGAAAAAAATCCATATCATGGAAGAAGAATTCTTCCAGAAGGACAGCAACCAGCTACAGCATGGACGGAAAATGAGGATGAACGACCTGATAATACGAACAGCCCAGGAGAGAATAGAAGACTTTTATCCAGCCGACCACCTGCTAAACACAAGTCCCGACTCCAAGCAGGACTCACTCTAGGGGTGCAGGCTTCTACCAAATACCCCAAGCAATATCAAGTTAACTCACAGAAGATGAATCAGAAGAGCAAGTTTGAAAAGAGAAAGGACAAGCTCCTAACTTTATTGAAGCCTCCATATTTTATTATATCTGTGATATTTATTATTGTAAGTATCAGTAATATTCTTAAATATATTATATATTATTATTAGCTAACCTACACACAGATAAATTATGCTAATCAGTACAAAACCTTACCAATAAAATTGCATTAATTCTTCTCCATATGAAAACGATGTGTGGTAGCAGCTACCAATACTACCAACCCTTACTTTGCTCGTGGATGTCGTAAATGACGACTAAGAGCCTTATACAGCCTTAACAACCTAGAACAACACCACCTGGTGTCGTTTGGTCAACAGTTACATTCCCAAGGTGGGTTGACGTCAGGCAGGCGGCCGGTCATAAAGTTATTACCAATAACTTTTGAAATATGTAGGAAGAGGAGTACATATTGTGTCGACCCCAAGTAATTGGGACAAGAGCAGGAGAATGATGATAAGCTTATGCAAGGCATTGCATTATCCGTATCTTCTCCGCGGGTGTGGTGAAAGATAACTAAGTATCTTCTTGATATGCAGATAATATACAATAACTCAAATTTCTATAGCAGCACCTCTGACCAGCATGATTTACTAGTCAATAAACAAATCATCTTTAAGGATTCTATCGCGTTTGTATTTAATTTTTAATTGCCCAACGTTTCGAGCACTTTAAAGTGTTCATGGTCACGGGAGGACTAAGATTCCTCACGTCCAATAAGTCATCGTTATTACAGAGATTTCTATCTGAGCAATTTCTGTAATAACAATGGATTGACTTGTAAAAATAAATACAAAGGAGATAGAATCCGTAAAAATGGTTTTATTTCAAATGTGTAACACTCGCGTAAATATTAGAAATCATCAGATTTACTAAGCCAATTGCTTTTTCTAATTTGGAATAGTTGGCATATATGAATAAGAAGAAAAAAACAATACAAATTTGATGGTGGCTAAAGTATTATATTGATTTCTAGATATGTATTCATGTGCGCAACTCGAATGACTTCCGCTCAGCGCTGGAGTGGTCCCCATGTGCCTGGTGGAGGGAACCTTGGAGACTGTTCACGTATGGATTTGTGCACGCCAACGTACCGCACCTCGCGCTCAACGCACTTGTAGCTTTAACTGTAAGTATATGTTTTAATTGATGATGACGGGTTAACAATATTCATTATCATCATCTTAGGTCATATATGTATGTCTTACTACTGGCCTCGAGCCTTCTCCACTGTGAGGGAAAATATCTACTGCTATATTACTGTAGGCTAGCCCGAAGGATTTTATCTAGAGTTTTCCTTCTCACGCAGAGTTATTATCTACTTGCTTCCCTTAGTTGTCTTTTACCCATGGATTAGGAAATGGGATGGCGGTTGGTATTATTTCTCTGTTACCACGTGAAAATAAAAATATTGCGTGTTATCAAATCTCACTTGCCTATGAGAGTCATAAAAACCAGTTAAAGAAACCAGGAGAATGGTTAAATGATCTTGAGAAAAAACAATAGCGATCGCCAAATCACCTGTCAATCGTAATAATTATTGAAGTTACAAAATCGTTATTGTCAAAATGAGCACGAGAGTATAGAGATTATGTAAATGAAATATCTTTAGCGATAATAGCCGCATTTGATGTTCATAATAGTATTATCGCGAAATCGTTTATTGTTGACGGTTCGTGTATGGCACGCAGCCATATTGGTCCGTGACCGAACGTGCTACTGATTCAATACAATAATAATATTTTTGATCATTCCTATTTAGTTGTGGTGTACAGGTTTCTTAGTGTGCATGATATTTCAGGTCGGTTGGATGTTGGAACGGGAACAGAGCTGGTGGAGAGTGGCGTGCTTGTGGTGCGGTGGGGTAGCGGGGGGTGCGCTGGGGGCGGGCGCGCTGCAGCCTGCCGTGCGTGTGGTCGGTGCTTCCGCTGCCGTCTACGCGCTACTAACCGCCCATCTCGCCAACGTATGCCTTAGGTACTATGTATATATTTTTTAAAATACATACATACATACATACATATCATCACGCCATATCCCTTGCAGGGTAGGCAGAGAGAACAGAGTGCCAGAGAACTCTATCTCTGCATACTTCACTCGCTTCCTCAACATTCATAATTCTCTTCATACACGCTCGCCGGTTTCGGAGACTCTTGACTCCACCTTCCTTCAGTACATGACCGATCTGGTCTAGGTAGGTTAGTCTCGGTCTCCCTCGGTACCTACATCCTTCCACTTTCGCATTGTATATCTTCTTAACCAGGCGTTCGTTCGGCATTCTTTCCACATGTCCGAACCATCGGAGCATTCCCTTTCGCATCTTTACACCAATACTCTCTTTCATACCTACTCGCTCTCTTACGTCGTCGTTACGAATGCGGTCGGTCAGCCTAACTCCACAGATTTTCCGCAGAGATCGCATTTCGACCGCATTAATTTTACTATCATACTCTTTTCTGCATACCCAACTCTCGCTTCCATACAGTAATGTTGGGACAAGCACTGCGTTATGTATTGCTACACGTGCCTTCTGGCTGAGGTGGTGGCTGCCGAGAAGTTGCCCCAACGCTCCGTTCACTCTATTTCCCGCATTCACTCTTCGCTCTATATCAGTGGTGTACCTTCCATCTCGGCTAAATCCACATCCAAGATATACAAAGAAATATTTGTTAATAATTTATTTGTAGCTTTTTTAAAATAATTGTTAATAATTTATTTGTAGCTATAGCTGTAAGCCATCGTCATCATCAGAGCTCCTATACTTTCCACTGATGGGTTTCAGCTTCCTTCAGAATAAGATGGTAAATGACCTTTGTGTAAACATAAACTAACTAACTAAGATACCTCGAGTGTTGTAGAAGATGACGTAAGTCATTTAAATAAATAATATTGACCCATCAGTCTATTAAAGTGTGTGGGTGGTGCCACACACTTTTGATTAATATAGGTCTCCCTATGAAGTGGAATAATGCCATAATCGCCACGCTTGGTGATCTTAGTTGACGTTATAGATTTCCTAGGAGACTGGTGTTGCACATTCTCCTGGTGTTTCTGTTCACTGAAGAAAAAAATCACAAGCAAAGTAGATAATAAAATTGCAAGAGAAAGAAAACTAAAAATCAACAAACCCAAGAAAAGTTTATAAGTTAAAACGTTAACAAAAATGTTTATATATTTATAGGTATGGTCATATACCGCTTTGGTGGTTCCGTCCGTTGAGCGTGCTGGTACTGGGTATGACAGAGATGTGTTGGGCTCTGATGCGTGAGTCTACCCCCACTGGTAGTCATGCGGCCGCACAAACACCCTCCTCACAAGACTACGTAGCGTGGGCCGCTCACGCACTCGGCGCGGCGGTAGGAGTGCCGCTTGCTTTCCTCGTATTCACTGGTAAGATTTTCATTTTTATTGTAATATTTTTAACGTTTTCTACTTTACATTTAGACTAAGGTAAATTGCTCTAAAAATTTGCAGCCTACTGCAAGACTAAACCCAAATCCGTCACTGTCAACACCCATGGGCAGGAAAGAAAATATTGAACTGTATTCCTACCTTACTACCATATGGATTACTCCCTCATATTTGAGAAAGCAAATTATAAATTTTACCAGATAATATTATTTTCTTCATTTTACAAAAGGTCAAGTCATAAGTTTATTCGTATATAGACAAAATGCGGTAGTAATATTTTTAATATATTTTTTTTGTATTTACAGGTGAACACTATAACAGGCCTTACGTGGTGGCGTGTCGTGTGATCTCTGTACTGTTGTTGATGATAGGTGCCGTCGTGTTGTTTGACATACATTACGTCAGATACATGGGCCTCGATCACGTCACAGCGTGCAATGAAAGCCACAAAACTTAAACTTATGATATACTAATTTGGAAAAAAGTGCAATTTTGAGATCCGTCCGATGTTCTTTAGAGAAAAGTTTTTTGATGGAATGTATACTTAATATTATTATCTATATTAATATTAAGAAGCTGTCGTTTGTTTGTTTGATAGATAGAGTCAATCTTAACAAATAACAGAAGATTCCAAAAATGTTATTGTCTTCTTATCGAGAAAGGTTTATATATATAACACTGTTACAAATGGGAGCGAAATAGTTTCTATAAATATTAGCAGTCACCGTTATCATAGCGACTGCGGAGATAATAAAATTCTAATTTTTATGTTACAAACAAAATAATATCATTAAATACCCACGCGAGCTGTGCCGTTAGCATAACTAATACGGAATAATATAAGTTAATATTTACTAACTTTAGTACAAATTTGATACTTATAGAAATGATTCTAGTGATCATTGATATATTTGTTTGTGTTATGTATAAAAGTTAATTTGAACGTAAGAGTAAGTATAGTACATAATGTATTAAATATATTGACTGCGCCTAAAACTCTTTGAACAAAATTTTAGAAATGAAAACTCGAAATTGAATCTTTCTATATTTTAAAACTAAATCTCATAAAATATTTTACTTAAACAATGAAATTAAGATTACCAAAGCATATTCTATAAATAAATTATATCTTATTAACTCATGTAGCAGATTTTGATAAACATTTATTGTAATTATAACATGTAAAATCACTCTTTAAAATAATAAATACGGAACTATTAAGATTTAAATAACATTTTCAATTATTTTTATAGAGTAAATTGTTCAAGAATTATCACAAATTTCCTCCATTTTCATCATGAGTATCTAAGTTTTAGATCGATTGTATTAGTTGTTACCTAAAATATAGATATTAATGCAATAAGCAGAACTTTGTTATAAACTCCTGAACAACTTAGCTACAACTGTAAAAGGCGTAGTTATATAAATATAAATGGTTTCTATGAAATCTCAACTGTTATTTTGCATCAAAATATTTTTGGCTAGTGATATGTCATAAGTTTAATATTATATCAACTTATTGGGTCATTAGTTTTAAGCTTAGATTATTGGATAATCAAATAATTTAATTAAATTCTCACAACATTTGATTGAAATACGACGATGTTTAAATATTTCGCTAAAATATTGTGATTTTTTTAAAATTCACAAGAGCTTATATTGTCTTATTATATTTAGTACGACATTATCACAATATTTGATAATAATGTCATGACCCTATAAATGTTTCAAGTTGTACAAAAACAACTTAATAATAAGTAACAAGATAGAGTTGTATCTAAAGTAAACCTTGATAAACATATTATTACAACTGTAAAAGTCAATAATCCGTTTAAATAACGTAATGTTTTAAAAATAACGAGACAGACTTATTTCTGTTAAAAGCTTTATAGTTATAGGTTATCACACATATTTATCTTTGTCAAAATTAAATAAAGGACAGTAAATATATATTTCTGTTTTCAATATATTGTAACCAAAGATTCTTCATGTTCTAGTCCAAACTGACTCAAGTTTTATAATACAAAACATAATATTTATGTGTGTGTTTTCTTTATTTTTTTTATTGCAGATTTATGCAAACTACTGTATGGTAGTGGCTACGTATACTACCAACTACTGTATGGTAGTGGCTACGTATAATACCAACCCTTACTTACTCATAGATGTAGTAAAAGACGATTAAGTGCTTTATATTGATCTGGGCCAACTCCACCTGATGTCCTTTGGTCAACAATTACCTATATTTAATGGGGCGAACAAGGAATGTTAACGGGGCGGCTGGTCATAAAACTTTTGCCAATAAATTTTGCAATAAGTACGAGTACCTACACATTGCGTCCACCACAAGTGATTGTGATAAAAACAGGAGAATGATGGTAATGATGATGATGTTTGCAAACGTGCAAGCAGCATACCTGATGGTAAGTGATACCGCCGCACATGGAGCTTTGCAATACCAGGGCGCTAGCTAGGCCACTGCCGTGAAGAGAGCGCTCTTACAATGTTTAAAGAAAGATTTACAAATATCTATATTTACGTCTCATATCTGTATTTATGTTTACTTGTTAAGTTGGTACTTAAGTTATCTTATTAGCAGGTTTAGAATAGAAAAATGTGGAATGTGTCATGATTTCCTTAAATGACCTTTTTTAATGTAGACACATATTATGGGTTTAGTTTTATAGTATTTTTTTGTCTTCTGTGGTAAAAGGGCACGCATCCGGCTTGATGGTAAGTGGTAACTGTCGTTTATAAACTTCGTCAATATCAAAAGCATATTCTGTTGCTGTCTACCGTAATAAGATAAGCATCAAGTGGCATGAAGTGAGGACAGAAAGGAATGAGAAATGATTTTTTCTTTTTTTTATGTTAGGATAATAGTTGTCGTATATGGTCTAGGATAAGTAGGAAGTGACATTAAGAATTTATTCTTCTCTTTGAATCTTTGAAGAATATAGGTACTCGTATCTCTTAGGAGCAAAATAAATTAGCTGTGTGGTAGCGGCTACGTATACTACCAACCCTTACTTTGGTCGTGGATGTCATAAAAGACGACTGAGAGCCTTAAAACGATCTGGGCCAACTCCATCTGATGCCGTTTGGTCAACAATTACATTCCCAAGGAGGGTTGACGTCTGGCAGGCGGCCGAACGTAAAACTATTGCCAATAACTTTTACAACATGTACTATGAAAGAAGAGTACATATTGTATCGACCCCAAGTAATTGGGATAAGATTAAGAAAATGATAATCTTAGGAGCAAAAAAGTTCTAAAGACGATCGAACATCTAGAGTTATGGCTAACTTCTAAAGGCAACACGTATAACTTGAATAGGTATGTATATGTTCTAATTTATTCAGAGAAGATTTAAAAGTTTGCAAGATACGTATAGGATTTTTAAAATCTATATACATATATATAAAAGAAAGTTGTGTTAGTTACAACACTTATAACTCGAGAACGGCTGAACTAATATTTATGATTTTTATGTCTTTGAGTTTATATTCGTCGGGAATAGGTTAAAGGATATTAAAATATGATAAAAATAAACAAAAAAAAACATTTAAAAAACATCAGTTCTTCTTCTTCTTATATATTGGCAATCAGCTACATATACGAGCTATTGTGCCAGTGTCAAGTTATAAATATTTTCACGTTTTTAGTCTTTCAAGTTAGTTATTGTCTAAGTCAAATTGTCGCCAGTGCAATGGCCACACTGTTAATGGTATCTTGTGGGAATTTTGACGGAAAACGAAAACGTTGTAAAGCACTTTTATATGATATTCACTACATCCCAGTAGTTCCGCCGCTTCATATTACATAAAATGACATTAAAATTATCTAATATAACACGTTAAAACACTAAGATATCGAATATAATACAAGAGCATCACATGACGTTTTCAAATTCAAAGGCAAACATCAGTTCTAAACGTTTATTTGTTAATGATGTAAGAAGACCCAACTGACAGCTCACGTCATTACGTGGTCTTTTTTTTTTTTTTTTTTTATTGGCGGCGGGCAATGGAGTGATCATGCATGTATTTAAGAAGCGGCGCACGACCCCACGCCCTACAAGTACCTCTCCACGCCGTGCCAGCAGGCCACCAGAACCCGGTCTTTGTCTTCGGTGGTCCGCCCGGCGCCAATAAACCCCCTTTTACCCCTTTTAACCCCCCAATTTACCCCCGCGGGTATCCTCTCGAGTCGACGCCCCGGCGGCTTTCGCCGTCGGAGCGTCGTCCATACGCGGTGGCCTCGCTTCGGGGCAACCAGACTAATCCCGTCATTACCTGGTCTAATGGTTTGTTTGGAAAGTACCGCGAAAAAATGAAATTAAATTTGACCGGCCAGTGTTCGTTTTGTGCGAGTGTTACGAATTTTTACGAATATTGTTGTAATAAATCATATTGTGCCTAAGTCAACGTCTAGCAGTAGATAATGATGGTGATGATATTAGAATTGCCTAATATTACCATAAGCTAATTAGTATTTGAGATCTTATCTATCTTCTTCTATATATATAAAAGAAAGTTGTGTTAGTTACAACAATTATAACTCGAGAACGGCTGAACCAATATTTATGATTTTTATGTTTTTGAGTTTTTGTTGTCGGGGATATGATATAGGATATTAAAATATGCTATTAATAAACAAAAAAACATTAGTTCTAAACGTTTATTTGTTGATGATGTAACAAAACGCAGCTGACAGCTCACGTCATTAGGTAGTCTAATGGTTTGTTTGGAAAATACCACGAAAAGTTGAAATTCAATTTGACCGGCCAGTGTACGTTTTGTGTGAGAGTTAGGATTTTTTACGAATATTGTCATAATAAATCATATTGTGTCTATATTATCATCAATAATGCCGCGACCAATAAGATCAAATCTTTCATGACAAAGCCGTAACGCAAATAGAATTCGAAACATCACGAATCTAACCGCGGCAGAAGAACAAAATATTGCACGGGAAGACCGCCGCGTTAATATAGCCCAACTTCGCAAGAGCAAAGCGAGGCAGCCCGTGAAACGGATCGGTTGACAATGCGAAATCGTCGAGCACATCTCAAAGCTCAAAATTAGATAATTTTCAATGCGCATAAAGAAAAATGTCGTATAATACAAGTGCTTCTTCCTCTTGCTAGCACGTTAGTAAAATACTTGATTTTTTGAATTGTTATCATAATGAAAAAAATAACGTAATAATTTTGAATTAATCGAAATCTGCTTATCTCATTCACAGGTGGAACGAAGTGTGCCGGGTCCACTAGTATTAACTATAAATGCTTGTCCAAATAATTATTGAATGAATTTGTGTATTGCGGCGCGATATACGAACATTTAATCTTTAATTAACGGACACATGTTGACCTATATAGAAAAAGCTTTGAGTCCTAAAAGCACATAAATAATTGTCCTGTCATAAAATGAAACCGTTAGATTTCTTTTTTATTGCGTATGGTGGCAAGCGAGCATACAGCACACCTGATGGTAAGTGTTACTGCCGCCCACGGACCTTTGCAATACCAAAAGTATAGCTAGGTCGCTACCTACCAATACAAACCCCAAACCCACCCAGTTGGGCTACCAGCTCTCTCGTTCACAGAACGAAGCGCAATAGCACATTGCCATTACTCAGACGTCAATCTTCTGCGAGAGTGTGGTACTATCTCGGACGGACCGGCCCGCGGCTGTAGACAGAGAACTGTTCACAGCGTAGTCCTACCACTATTAAAATATAATTACTTGGGAAATCGAAATTCCGCACGCAGAACACAATATTTTGTAATGGAAATGTATAACAGCGCCATCTATTAGCAGTTTCAAAAACTTATATAATTTCCTTTATAATACTGCATAATTAATAAAGAAAATAATAAAAATAACATATTTACATTTATAGTTTATTTATCAAAATAGTCTTACATAGCTAATTCACTGTCATATAAATCTAGTTTAGTTTAAGTTGAGGCTAGAACATAGTTACATATAAAGATTATAAATGCACCATTTTGTATCTATAACCCACAAAATCATCAAGAGTCGAGTAGAAAAAGAAATGGTTCTATGGTAATCTATGTCGTATGAGATCAATGCCGGCCGTTTCCTTCAAATAAATATTTAACTAAAGCCGTGCAGAGAATATTAAATCATTAGAAGACATATTAATCCACAAATTATCACAATTACGATAAAAAATCAATGCAACTCCTCACCTGTATCTTTATATTAAATATTGATATGTGTACTCCGTTATTTAAAAAAAAATATCTAACTAGTTGCTTAAAACGGAGGATCAGATAATTAAACACTAACATACCAAAAATATACTCTAAAACAAACTATATTATCACATATGTACAACTTTTGTTTCTAGATTTCATGTGTTGTTTTTCGTAGTTAAGTGTATCTTAGTTTCATGCTTACTTATTATAGTATACAAGAAATTTCAATACTTTTTAAATCATACTCAATTTCTATGACGTAAGTTTTAATTAGCGCCATCTTTTAACAATCATAATCAATGTCAATCATTTCCTTAGAACGAATAAAGACGTTTTCACGAACCCATTCAAATTCCGAAATCGCCTCACATGTTCAGTAGAGAGACAATATTCGCCATAGAGTCAAACATATTCACACAACTATCTGATACACAACACTTAACATCCTTTTAACAACCTAATGGCTTGCATTGTACCCCTACTTCAGTACACCAACACTCTTGACACGCAGTGGACAGCTCAGCGATAATCCTACCGACTCTGTACATTCTACCATAAATATTACATCCGGCGAGTTTCAATAACTCAGCGCCAATACCGAGCAGACTAGATCCACTAAGATTGGGTGGTCTAGGTGCTGATGTAAATGCTAAATCAACATCAGGTCTTTCTGTAAGCCTCTCTGTTGGTTTTTTTGTTGTTTTATTTGTAATTGGTCGTGTAGTTGTCTTCTTGATTGCTGTAGCTTCTCCAAGAATTAAATGGTCTATTCTATTTACGGTAGATAAAGAATTTTGTGGAGGAATGAATGGTAGTGGCGGCAATGGTTTAAATGCGTTTATAGTTGTAGGTCTTGAGGTTGTTGTACTGCTGGGTAATTGAGGTTTTATAGGTACTTTAGTAGATGTAGGATCTTTGTTTGGCATTTTTGTACTCGAACCATAACTATCACTCAGTAATAGTTTGAGAACGCTTCCAAATGAAAATCCGTCATCATCATCTTCATCATATTCTGATGATGTATCATTTACTTCTGTACTATCTATAGTAGAAGTCGTAATCGGCGCTTTTGTATAGGTAATTGGTTTTGCCGTTGTAATATTGATTATTGTCGTAATATTATGTACTGAATTATTGGTTAGAGTAAATGTCGTATTTTTGTTATCAATACCAGACATAGATTTTGTAGAAGATGTTTCCGCAGATTTTTCATTAGTTTTGTTATTGTTTTCAAATACATCAGTTACATTTAGTGTTATAAACGGTCTTTCCATAGCAGTCTTCTTTTTTTGAGAAGTCTGAATGGTTTCATTCTGCTTCGTTACTTGTATTGTACTATCGTTAATTGTTTTCTCAGTAACTGGTGCAGTAAGTATAGAGTTAGTTATGTTACCTGTAAATAAAATGGGTAGCGATGTATTTTCCATATATAATATTTATAATTGACCGAATAAATCGGTAAAATAAAAACATAAAATAATTTATAACAAATTTGACCTTACCTAGACATATAATGTCCCCACAACACTGATCCTCAGAAGTAGCTGTAGGTGGTATAAAATCACAGCCAACTGGTGCACGACAAAGTGTCGGTGCACAACTAAGCCTTCCCCAAGTGCAAATGCATTGACTGCATTGTACAGATATGGTTTCACCGTCCGCGACACGCTGACCATCTTCTGATATACATTCATCTGTAAAATCAAAACATTTGCAAAATAAGAATCGTCCAGTGGTGAAATTTCAACTATAAAATTACGATTCAATGAGATAGGACTACGCAACGGACGACGAAGCGTAGCATAACACATTACTAGGCAGCGATATTTAGGAATAATTGATTGAATTAGGCGATACATGGCGGGAATCCATTATTTTTTGCATTTGAAGCCGAATCGTTCTGAGGATGCCTCGTTTAGAGGCGAAACACGTGTCGAATCTTTATTCAAAGTTTTGCGGAAAATTGCAAGTTAATGTTCTGGAGGCGGTGCTCATCATAGGAGTAAGATTTCCTTATATCCTATTCCACCTTGATCACATCCCGTATTTCTTCGTTTCTTGAGGTGTACGGTATATTGATTAACCGTGGGAGAGTAGTGGATCTTCCTTCCTCTCCTTCATTTTATGATATTTAGAAAGTTACAGAAGTTTGTTGGTTGTGGCATGTTAGTGGCACAGAATCTATGATCAGCCACCCATCTTTGATGTACATAGAGCAGCTAGTGTATGGATTAATATTTTTATTATTAATTTTGGATGATTTATATCTTACAATACGAATGTAATGGTTTAGCGACAGCTGTCTCTATCTTAAAATTAACAAATATCTTATCAAACATTTACAAATATATTTAAATTTCTGTTATTAACTTTAACAAGCAAGTTTTTTTGGTTGCCATGCAGATGTAACTTTAATACTAATATGATTGAGAAAACCTTTTGATATATCCAATTGCATAGAAGTTGTGAGATGGGCTACAGCTAACGACGATGGTGTTGACGGATAAACCGCATAGTACTCGTCAATAATACCAGGACCCTTAGGTATAAAACCACCTGAAATAAAATATTAATTGGTGAACTAATATTAAATATTACCCATCCATATGGTTTCGGCATAATAATACAAAAAGAATAAAGAAGGCACACATTGCTACATCCTTGGCCGCGGGTGGTCATAAAATACGACTACGCTGCAAGCAGATAACATTACTGCACTATAAGGCATCGTCTAACTACCAAGATGTGAGCCCAGCAGTGGTGAATAGATGAGCTGCGACAAGATGACATTGATGACATGACGCGATTCAAATTAAACTTCTTTGACATAGTCATAGATAACGATTAAGTTAAAAATAAATGTCATATTTGAATTTAAATATTTAGTTCTGTCAGTCCTTCTCTCTAGGTTACAACTACACGGTACACGTGACTGAATTCAATGAACGCGATGTACGCTCAGCGCTCAACCGCCTCAAGCCTAAGCACTCGGTAGGGCCTGATGGTATACCACCTTATATTGTAAGGGATTGCCGCGAGGTATTGTGGAAACCATTATTACACATCTTTAATTTATGCCTAAAAATAAGTCATTACCCGGATATATGGAAAACCACTAAGGTAACACCAGTCCCAAAAGGTTGCGCAAATGATAATATTACTGGTTACAGACCCGTAGCAGTATTATCAACGTTTGCTAAAGTTTTTGAATCAGCTCTTTATTCAGATATTTATAAACAAATCAGCTCTCGATTGACTGATAATCAGCATGGTTTCCGACAAGGAAGAAGTACGAGTAGCAATCTGTTATCATTTATGACGTACCTAACACCAGTCATTGATGCGGGTGGCCAGGTAGACTGCGCTTACTTCGATTTTCAGAAGGCATTCGATACGGTGGATAACGACATACTATTATCGAAACTATCATTATTGGGTTACACGCCGCATTTGCTCAAATTCTTTGCCAGTTACCTTGCTGAGCGCCGACAATACGTAGAATACGCCGGTTACAAATCTAGGCCATATTATACCTTTTCAGGAATAAGCCAGGGATCAAATTTGGGGCCCTTGGAATTCATTCTTATGGTGAATGACCTGCCGGAAATCGTCCAAGATGCTGATTGTCTTCTCTTTGCGGATGATCTTAAAGTATATTTAACAATTAAGGATGCCTCGGATGCGGAGCGCTTGCAAAAAGATATTAACCGAATAGTGCAATGGGGTGTTACAAATAAATTGACTTTTAATATTTCCAAATGTGGCATAATGAGTTATAGCCGGGCAAAAAATCCACAACAATACACTTACAAAATTAATAACGAATCTATTCTGCGCTTAAGTCATACACGAGACCTGGGTGTTGAAATGGTGCCTGAATTAACGTTTCGTAAACATATTACCAAAATTTGTAGCAAAGCTTTCCGGAAATTAGGTTTTATTTTGAGAATTTGTAAAGATTTTAATAATATTTCGGCTATCAAAATTTTATATAATACTCTCGTACGCAGTTACCTTGAGACATCCGCAATCGTTTGGAATCCCCATGAGTCTAAATACATCCTTATGCTGGAAAAAATTCAAAATAAATTCACCCGTTTTTTATACATGAAACAGTACGGAGTATATCCATTTTATCCGCTTATGTATCCAAGTCTCTTTGTGCTGGGTATGGTTGGTTACGATCGATTGAGCGTACGCCGCGATATGACATTAGCGTGCTATGTTTGGCGTGTACTATGTGGCCAGCTACACCACCCCGCCATACTGGCTATGCTAAACCTGTGTACACCAGCAGGCCATATGGTTATAAGGGGCCAGCGGCCCGCACTAAGCGTGCCAGCCGCCAGAACTAATATGCTGACTTACGCCCCCCTGACACGTGCTATTAAATTAATAAATACAATAAATTATACAGTAGATATTTACCACTGCAGCGTGCGTGAATTCACAGACGTTGCATACAAGTGCGTTGCGTATAATTAGTAAATATATTTAGTTAGTAGTATTGAATATGATAAAATATAATATTAAGCTATATTAATATTTTGATATTATGTTTTATTATTTAGTTTATTGTTATAATTATTTGTTTAAACATATTTTATTATTAATTTTAAAATTAATATTGCTTACTTACAATATCGCATTAGGTTTAAATCCTGTAAAGGTATTGTAATTGCTACTTCTCAATAAATAAATAAATAAATAAAAAATAAATAAATAAATAAACTTGCTTACATTTTTTATAACATTTTTTGGTCTTGCAATTTTACTTTTAAGTATCACCTAAAAGTTCTACTTCATAAAAAATTCAAACTAATCATAGAATAACAATCTTACCTTCAGTTTCAACGGGTGGCGAGAATAAATTAACGGCAGGTGTACTTATCCCAAACGTAGAAGTTGTAAGAGGGGTTTTAGTAACAGTCTTCACTTCATTGTTATTATTTACTAAAGACGTTGCTACTCCATATTGATGACCAAGATCACTTTGAATCGGATATCTGTTATTGGACAGACTTAAGTCATGCGTATATATTGGTTCCTTATCTGATATAAATATTGGGTATTGTGTTGGATGATAAATGTCTTCTCGTCTAGTGAATGATGTTTCTTTAGAATCTGTTGGATAGTAGACTGGGAATTTATCTTCTCGGTCTAGTACGGGATATGTAAGAGTTTCTTTGGTAGGTTCATCGTCAACCACGGCGTCGGCTGCTACAAATGGAATAATCCTAAAATAGAAAATAAAAGCTGTCTCTATATATTATTCTTCAAATGTTTTGTTTGTTACTATAAACTATCTTCTGTAATACCGCACTAATTTTAATGTTTGATACGCCATTTTGAATGTTTTCTTCTACTAATCAAAAACATGGGAATAAAACATTCAAAATGACTGTGGTAATTAAATTTTAGTTGATTCTACTGCGTGTATCAACATTTAAGAAGGTATCTTTATCAATATACGTAAATACTGTATACCTATTGCTAAGTTACTGTTATTTAGCCAATATTTTTTCTACTAAGGTAGCAAAGTATTCTCACGGGTCTTCTACTAACATTATCGTGAAAATAGTATTATTTTTCTAACGTTATTATCAATATTATAAAAACCTTTTTGTAATTAATTATTTTATTTATTTCTTTCTAATATATCATTGATCTATTTTTATATTTTGCTTCAGGTATCATGTTATAATTTATTTATATCAGTAGACGGAGCTATTATGACGTATGCTCCTTAAAAAATATGTTTCTATTTCTCAGGAACAGGAAAGGTTTTCACTCTGTATGAAAGGTACTTTGTCTCTTTTCTGAACCCGCTACGGCATGTTAATTAAATAGAATGTTTGGTTAAGTACATAATCATGACATATTAAGAAACAAAGTAATAAATTCATAGTCAGGTTTATACTATTAATTTATAAAGTGATAATAAACATATATCTATTACTATCCTCAAGTACTACTACTTATGCTGATGGCCCCGTGTGGTGACCCGTAGGAGTCCTAAAAATTAGATATAAAAGAAAGTCTCAATAGAAGTCAGCAACTACTCTCTCCTGAAAAACATATAACACCTCACTACGATCGTCATCCCTGCTGAACGTGGCGATAATAGCACAATTCCTTCATTTATGCAGGAGGCCTACATCCAGTGGTGGACAGTGACAGACTGAATGATGGTTATGATTATGATGACTATGGTAAATACTTACTTCAAATTAGGCAGAGACGGTGGTAGTGTGGGCTCCATATAATCATAGTCATAATCACCTTTAGTCTTTTTGGAACTATTCACACTATTAATAGGCGCATGTATTTTAGAAACTGTTCCTATTACTGATGTAGAAGTGGAATTAGTCTTAGCATTTAATGAACTTGTGACATTTATAGTAAAACTTTCATTTTCATCAAAATCGCCGTTTACAGACCGATCCGTGATAATATCATTCGGTGAATAAGTTTGGGCTTCTATACCGTTAACTATAGGTATACGTGGTAATGATTCCATTTGAATTTTATCTGTATCATTGGTAATGCTTAAAGGCAAGGAAGTTGATGATAACTCCGCAGTACAATTAATAGTTCCGTTGATAATGATTTTTAAAGTTCCCTCCAGTTGTTCCGTAGTTTCTTCAATAGGTAATTCAGTAATGTCGGGAGTAATTAGTTTAGCTGCCGTACTATCTTTAGGAGTGGTGGTTATGTTGGTGGACTTTGTGTCGTTATTTACATTGTCATTTAAATTCAGTGAATGTTCATCTGTTTTTCTTTTTACTTTTGTTGTTGTGATCAAATTGTTTGTGGCTAAAGCAACAGGCATATTTTTGACTGTGTAGATTTCATCTAATATCTTCTTTGTGGTGATTTCTAAAAGTTTGGACATATTTTTCACACTAAAGGCGCGATTCTCCATTCTCGTAGAAAGAATAGAGTTTAATTTGGCTGCATCAGAAAGTAGAGTTTCTAAAAAGATAAATTATATTATTATATTTTGTTTTCAAAGTTATTAATAGATGCTGTTACTTTACATGAAGCCTCATGTAATTTCTAAAATTATTAAATTATTGTATTTTACCTTTTTTCAAAATACCGTGTCCACATGTATACTGATGCGCACAGCATTCCCCTGGTCTCAATATCGGCTCGCATCCATGGAGAGGTGGAGCGCATCCTAGGGCCTGACATCTAACAGCTCCCTTCAGACAGAAGCAAGCCGTACAGTTGGTACCAGAGATAACTCGCTCCCCTTCCTGAACTCGTCTACCGTTGACTTTGCAATCTATAAAAGAGTTTATCTTTATCTTCTTTCGTTTGAAATGAACACAGAAATAATGAAAAATCTCTCATGATATCGTCAAGAATTTATTGATGGAAACTTTAACGTAGTGCTCTAAGTGTGGCATTTTGATGTGATTCAGTTAAGAGTAAGTAAGATTCAATGATATTATATTTTCTTCTCTATTCGTCTTTCAACGACACCTTCGGGCAGATAATGTGATGGTGTCATTGTATATTTTTAATCTATTATGAATTCCATTACCACTTAAATTCTAGTCTATAATTAAATAGGAATTTTATCTGTGTGATGACAGAGTAAGGATACAATTCACCACTCCCTTTCTAGATCGTGGGTGTTATAAAAGACGATAAAGAGATATAATAAACAGATGGCGTATATGCAAGAAAAGGCAAACTCGAAATAAAATCTTATACCCACTCGTCAAATCAGCATGGAATAGTAAGTCAATTCCTCCCCACAGCGGAAGGGAGATTCGATAGATCTTTCCTATAGAAGCGAAGAAGGTCCTGCCTATAGAGGCCGAGCCCAGCAGTAAGGCCTAATACCCTAATCTATGTTACCTCTCTGCTCCTTTTTAAGCGGATCACCAGCATAACAAATGTTTATATTTCGGTTAGAGCTCACCGTGAGTGTTAAAGCTATTCACCGTTCTGACTACTAACGACCTTAAGGCGTTATCAGAAAGCAGTCGTACTTGCACTAATACAATCGTTGCCCTACGCAACGATGGTGGCGGGTCGGCGTGGGCCCTGCCCTTCCTAGCATTAGATCATTGGCCTCATGCAACTTATTATAGTACAGCTATGAACTTTCATGAAAATTACCGTATGAATTTTCCTGAACTGGCCTATCATGTTCACAGTAATATCTCTGAGGACAGCAGGCACCAGGTGTAGGCCTGGGTACGCAGTGTGGAGGGGGCGGCAGACAAGTGGGCCTCACGCATTTCCTGGCCCCTTTTAGACAGAAACATTGCTCGCATGCGACGCTCGCCGACATAGCCGATCCAGCCGCATAGATGGTTCCTCCTTCCACACAAGCTGCAAACACTCATTGTACAATTTAATACCATTCATAGCTTATATCTTTAACGTACTCGATATTTAAAATGATTTGTCATTAGGTTTAATGAGAAGAATTAAGATGGCCGATATGAATTGTCACATATTCGCTCAGCAATATAATGTTATAGTGAAAGCTGTTGCTTATTTGAAACTTTTATATTTACTGCAGAATACTTATACTTGATGGTCCCTATGTGCTTAAGGTATACAGTTAGCAAAGCTTTACTGACATACTCAACTTTATCAATCTTTTTTATTTTGACTCTTACAATCAAGGGCACTATCATGTACTTATTCGTTGTAGTGCAAGAAAATTCTTGTACTAGGATTTAGATTTAAATTTTACTGTTCAGATAGTGTAGTGATTAAGCTATAAAACCAAGGGCAAATCGTCAGAGGTTCGATTTTCACGTAGGACAAAATTTTGGGCGACCCACAAATTGAGCCGAGTCTTGGTATAATTTGTGCCTGTTAGTTGTATGTTTATAAACACTCCCTAATACAGTGCTTACTTTCGTACAAGAGTGGTGTCTTTTTTAAAAAAATACTATTTAGGTTAATAACAAATAGCTGATGAGATCTGATTAGCTTAATTTAGACCATATAATAGTCACTTAATTTATGTTCCTTCAAGTTTTAATGCTCTTTGTTGCAAACGTTTTTCTTAGCTTTCATTCATGGATCACGTATGGTCAGACAACATAGTCAGACATTTATCGCTTTAATATATAGTTGTTAGGTACGTGTATATTTTACGAGCTTAGGCGATGACCCAACCCTTGACTAGCGAAGTGACTATATTGTACAAAATTTTTTTTACAATAGCATACTAAAACTCTTACGTCGTCTGATTTGTTCTAGTGTATAGCTTAGATTTGAATAGGACGGAAAACTAAGAAATACTTGGCAAAGTGTGATCCTTTGTATTTTTTTTTCTCGCTTCTATTTGATTGTCATATATGACTAAAATCAAAAAAGATTACAGTTCATAATTAGAGCGGAACAGTTTGTTAGTACGTTTGAACACGGTAATCTCAAATAATTGGTTTAACAACTTGGATTCTAAATATTTATATTAAGTATATAAATAGTTTTATAATAGAAAACTAGTAGTATCTATAATGTGGTACTGTTGTACATAATGTTGCAACTGTATTGTAGGCATAGCAACAGCTGAGATAACAGTAATGGAGAATGATATATTTTGGATGTTATTAATGTTAATATTATTCATGCCATGACATCACATGTGGGTATTCAAACAAAATATATAAAACACAAAGTAGGTATATTACAAATTTACGAGGTTAAACTTAAATATTTTGGAGTTTACGTATAATTAGTGATGTTAAGTTTTATCGTTAAGTATCTTTAGCATATCCATTTATTTGCGACCTTCTTTCATATTTGAGTAATTCCTTTCTATTATGTAACTATCTATATTCTGTGCGACTGCGGTGACTTGGGGAGCTAAAACTACGTTATAACAGAGTCAAGCGTACCTTGTCCCAAGGCTGGTGGTATGGCAATATCAGAGAAGTCATCCATTTCCGAGCGTGCGCTTCCTTCTAATTCCATATTAAATACTCCATCTGAAATAATAAAAATAATAGTATTGTAAGTTTTATTGTAAATTGTTGTTGTGGTGGTCCAAGTATCGACTGCTTGTGCCTGGTGTCGTGGGTTCAATTTCATAATAACATTCATAAATTTTGTTTTGCTTTTGGACCTAATTTGTGTTCGTTGATTGCATGTTTGTTAAGATCCTCGCGATATAAAAATATATTCCATAATATAAGGTTCAGAAAACTGGTCATCGTTATCACCACCACCATCAACCTGATTCCCTGTGCACGGGTGGTATGGTGCACCAAAACCGTTTTATCCCTCCCTGATTATTGAATAGGGCATCGGTAATACTGCATCGATCTCGATGATAGGTTTCAGATTCTATCACCACTTTCAACCGTGGTGCGCTGCTTTTTAACTTAGAACTACTAATCTAAGCCATACATGATACCCCTTCAACACGCAAAAAAAGTATTAAAATGTATTCAACAGTTTAGGGGATCGGACGGTTAAGAGATCGGGATAGTTTAGGAGAGAGTTTAGGGTCAAGGAGTCATACGTACTGAAGAATGAAATATGATGAAATGTATGTAATTTTAAGAAAAACTGTTAAAATAATTTTAGTGATACCTGGACAGTGCAACTCGGGGCAACAGGATCCTCTCCTATGTCTCACGTGGCAGCGTTTGGGTGGTGGGTCAGGTAGTGAGGCGCAGGCTCGTCTTGAACACGACAATGCTGATCGTGTGCACACACAGCGTAAGCATGACTCCCTGGTGGTAACTGTAGCGCCATTCGCATACCACCTACCGTCGTATAAACACCCAGATAGAAGAGATGATGTATCTAGAACATATTATAAAAATATAATTAATTTTAAATGAGAAATTCATTGTTATCATCTCAGTTCATACGTGTCTCACTTTTGGGCAGTTGGTTTACTATACCACGCTTTTTTTTTTTTTTTTTTTTTTTGTGTGTCTTAGTTGTTAACCTCAGATGGCTATGACAACTTTACCCGGACTGTGGGTGAGCGCTGAGGGCTCTCAACCCGTTATACCGCGCTAACTTCTATTAACTCTATATTAACTCGAGAGTGATTATCGTGGGTCAATGTTCTTGTAAAAGTTTTGACTTTTACTGCACAGATGGCGTGGTAGTTAAGATATCGGATGTTTCGTGCCAGTGCCGCGGCTTTGATTCTTACGCAGGATATACAGGCATACTTTGTGCGATCCACGAATTGTTACTCTGAGTTTGGGTGCAATTTGTCTGCGTTAATTATATATTTGTAAAGGCTCCGCAAGACAAGGATTATTTCCTTACTGCAATGTGATGAAAAGAAAGAAAAAATAACAATAAAAAAAAAATTATAAAAAAATATTCTAAAAAAGATAAAAAATGATACATATTTTTCTTATAAACATCATTTGCCGAATTCCTAGTCACTGCGGAGAGTGCCCAAATCTAATACTCGGTACTACGTATAGGAGTCGAAATGATGTTGACGATAATAATATGCTAACGACAAGCAATAAATGTTTTGAAAAACTCTCACGAAAGAACAAGTTATTATAAATTAACGATCTAACTCAGAACAAACGCATAAATCTATTATAAGCACTATTAAATTAAAGTCATTTGATAGACTCACCATAATTTCTGCTCAGTTTGTTGTTATAGATCACCTTGGAACCGACCTCATCATTATGTACACCTATAAAATATAATTAATTAATTAATTATAACGTAAACAAGAACAGTAAAATGTCAACAAACCCCAGTGATATATGCGTTCGTAACTATAATAAAAATATATATTTATTGATGTTAAATCGTTCTCTATTATGTAATAATTATTTAATACTTTCTGGACTGGACACATTATAAAATGTATACAGAAAAAAAAAACACACAGGCGAAGCTACTGGCATCAGAAACGTGAAATTTCATGCACGGCTTCGGTACATCGTTATATTACAACAGTAGCAGTGAATCCAGGGTTACCAACCATCCGGTTTTAGTCACAGATGTTATATTTTGCCGTTTTACAGTCGTACACGGCCAATTACCGGACACACATATAATTGTTCGTCCGGTGTTTCTTAAACTTTTCGAAAATATATTTTTGAATTTATTCTTCATTTTTTACACATTGTTAACGGTAGGGATTGTTCATTTCTTACGCTCAGTTTCGTGGATTAGTTTCGAGTACAGACCAATTTAGACAAAAATATTTATGTTCACTATAGCTGAACAATAGCTTTCTTATATTTCTTTTGTCAGTTAAATGCATTGTAATTGTTTAAGATATCTGAATATAAAGCTATATTATTATTGTATTATATATCGAACATTAATTCGACAGAGATAATAGTTTGTGATGTTGCATAGTATTTTTGTTTGAAGTCATACAGAACTAATAAACGCAGTGCGTAATGTCTGTATATGTACCCATAATATTTTCTCTAGGATTGGTGTTCGGTAATGGAACATAGAAATAAATAGTGACTCGCTCGATAGAAATTTGTATATTAAAATAGATAAATAATTACAATGAAAGGTATGCGTATGCGTTTTGGAGGTTCATCGGCGAGTGTTCGCGAGTGCGGTGGAGGTGCATAACAGCTGAGCGCCCTCCCCGCACTCTTTACTGACCCCGTGGTCGCCTTCGACGTCACAATAAGCGGCGACAATTGGTAGCACAAGAAAACCATACATTCTTGTAATAAAATACTCAACAAATTTTATAAGAACCTGAGAATCTTCACGTCTAATATGAGAGGGTCTAACACGTAGTATTTAAATCGTAAAATATCATCAAGTTGTTAAAAAACATAATTTTAAAACATATTAGACAATTACATTTTAAGACTTAACTTTATTGAAACAAATTAAAAATAATTATAATAAGACTATTTATAATAAAAAGTATTGAGACGAGGAAAACCGCAAGGGGATGGAAGAAAAAGAACAAATATGAAAGACGGGTAACGTTATCGCATTCCTCACATGAGTCAGAGACGGCCAGGACATAAAAAAGGATTGTTCGGTCATAAATAAAAATGAAAAGCACACTTTAATATTCTTTAGACTTAAGTTTTGATTTGCAATTATTATGATCACAGATTAAATACTGTACAATAAATTATTAGCAAAAACATATAAAATTAAATATTTTATCGCGTTTGTTTTTGATTTTTACTCATCTGACATTTGGAATACTTCAAAAATTAAATACAAACGTGCTAAAAATCGCAAAAAAATAATTTTATTTTATATAGGTAAAAAATAAAATATTTAAATCCTTTAAAATAAGAAAATAAACTTTAAATTGAATAAACTTTATTAATCTACATATTATTTTACATAATTTATAGGTTATAAAAGTGTTTCGCGAGATTTATCTATATAAAACAAAACTTTATTTTTCTTAGAATTACTAATTGTATTAAGTTAAATGTTAAACTCTCGTTTACCTAAGAAAAGTAAATATCACGACAAGCGTTTATAATATATAAATTATGTATTATGCATTAACGACGTTGATTTTATTAAAGATTATTTTATTCATTGTAGAGCATTTAAATAAATTATTGCAAATATTATCATCAGCACAATAAAGAGATGTATTATTAATGACATTGTAGAATCCGTATCATGTAATGTGTCTAATCAAAGTGTTGTACTGTTTGGGGATAAAACCGGCGACACTTGGCACGGTAAGCCAGCAAGACTAGTACATATATCTACGATATTCAAGAGTTAAAAGTAACATTAGCTCGCGATGTTATCACAAGAGCAAACATTTACATTAAGACTGGCGTTGTTCACACAATACTCGCTCCAAATACCACTTCTACAGTCATAAAGTAAGCCGTGTGAGTCTGTGATGGACGTAAATTATACACATTAAACAAACCTTTCCCAAATAAATTTTGGTGAAATTTTCGAGATCAATTCTCACAATTATGTTATTAAAGCTGTTTAAATACTTTCTCGTATTTTTTACGTTAGTGACTAGAAGAGTAGACTTAAATACTGTCCTGATAAACTTGTAACACCAAATGCGATTGCTAACATGCATGCCAAGCGAGTAGCATTGTTCTCTTTGGAGAACAAACATATATCGATAAATATATAAAATATCCCGATAACGAAGCGAAAAATGATGTCACAAGCGGGGTTCGAACCCGCATCTATTGAGAGTCCGGCCCAATCGTGCTGCCACTTACGCCACCGTGAACTATTGTAGGACATGCAAATCTCGCTTCGTATCATATTTACGTCTTTAAGGTGACGTGCGCCATCTACCCGACAATGTTTACACATTGTAGGCTTAATACTTCAAACTTTGCAGTTAGAATTGTATTAAACAATGACACAACTTGTTGTTTTCTTTCTTCTTTCTTCTTCTCAGTTTATACCAGTGGCCGTACCACTGGCCAGCAGTTCACAGGGGTTAATATAATAACGTTTTGGTTTGAGTTTTCTTTTTTTGAAGTTATAATATCAACTTATAACGAGAAGCGCATTAAAAGAAAACATTGAATTAAGTTTAAGTTACATATAAAAACAAACGGAAAAACACATAACTGAAGATATTTTCGTGCCATATATTATTGAGGTGTACGTGCAGGTCTATTTGTATTTATATTGAAGTAGTTCAATTATTGGTCCCTTAGTCAATTGTAAAATCTCACAAGAAGGAAAATTTCAAACTAATCTTAACTTAATAACTGCACAGAAAAAAAATCCTTAATTGATTTTTTTATGGCAAGTTTACATAAGAAATATTTTTTACATAATACATCAACCTGACGTTAATAATTTCCTTGAAATTCCAATGTTAATGCAAAATTATTTACCATGAATAAGTTTTCAAATAAATTCTTGTAAACTTTTGTAATTAAAATTTAATAATAAAACAGGATATTAATACGAAATAAGTAATGCAATTAAATTATTTTGAAATAATCCTTAATGTAGCGTTATAGTTTGTTATTTTAAATTGTATTTATAATTTATACATTATTTATGCGCTGTTAATTTAATTATTCACACGTTTGTGTGTGTTCTAACTATTAGATGTCACAATATCTACTTGTATACACATTCAATTTTGCACAAGGCTAAATATATAACGATTTTTATCAAATTTAAATGTTGCAATTTATCAAAATTTTAATTTTATATTTTCTTTTATATTTAGTTATATTTTATATTATTATCTATATCTTTAATTGCTATAGTATTATACCACTAGGATATAATTTTAAAAATCCAAGACGCTATGATTATTTTTTCGTGTATTTAGGCATTACAAATATATTATTATATATAAATTATAAATATTATAAAGAGTAAAGTTTATTTATTTTCATATTAGACTATAAACAAAGTAATATAATTAAAATAAAACTATTTTTACAGATTACAGAAATATTGGGCAATTAAAAATCAAATACAAACGCGACAGTATACGTAAAAATAGTTTTATTTTAAATGCGTGATCCTCGCGTAAACATCAGGAACCAAAAAGAAGGTTTGATCACATTGGACAATTATTTGTGCCATCCATACATAGTGATTCTGATCCATCGTCAAATATAAATATTTTAGCATATTTGTCTGCGCAACACATGGTGTATTCCTTGTATCTAATTATAATTTACTTCTTCTTATTTCTTTTGTTGATGGGTCATAGCTTTTGAGATAAATTCAAAAAGACGAGAAAGATTTTGCAACTAACTGCTATCTAACTTGTCATTGTCAACCGTTTTTTGGTGTAGCGTATTTTTATGTTTTTTAAAGTGGATTAGATATTATTTTAAAGTTTTTTTATTTTTAATGTGGTATTGGTATGAACACAATCGCCACAAATGACGCAAAAGTAGCGGTACTATAACATGAATTATATAAGTCCAGCTGCTTCAGCTCTTTTTAAAGAATCAATAAAAAATAATAATTTTGTTTTAAAAAAAAAAACATAACTTTAATGTTTCAGTGTGGTGACGGAGTAAGAAAACAATTCACCACCAAGGGGTGTGACCACCACCACCTATCCTATCCGTGAGTGAGAGTAAGAGACGACTAAGGGATATAAAATGTATATAACATTTATCGCCGAAGTCGCCTCCGAAGCAAAATATTGGACCCAAGAGCCTACAGGGGCCCCACAGTCGATACGGACCACTATCTCGTTATTGCGAGATTTAGTGATCTGTTCAGAAAGTGGAGGCATTGGCGAGAGCGTGTCCACTTCGGAGGGCTTGAAAGAATAAAGGTTGAAAGGTTGCAAGAAGGGTGTGTAAGAGAAAAGTATGCAGAGGGTGTCCGAGAACGGCTGACGATGGCAAGCCAGCCGCAATCGGACATTGAAGAATGCTGGAGAGTATTGAAAGAGAGTATGGTAGACACAGCGAAAGAAGTATGTGGAAGTTCAAAGAAGCATAGAAACACAAATGGTGATGCATGGTGGGATGCGGAAGTGGCAGCTTCCGTAGAGCAAAAGAAGAAAGCGTGGCTGGACTATGTCTTTTCTTTGAATCTGAATGACAGTATGACTGAACAGAAGAAAGAAATATATCGGCAATGTAAGAATGACACCAAGGCCTTAGTGAAAGAGAAACGTGATAGAGCAAGTATGAGTGCAGAAGATAGGCTGACCAAAAACTTCGAGGGTAACACCAAACTCTTTTGGAAGGAGGTGAAGAAGTCTCGGGGTGGTTGGTCAGCCTTCAGAATGAATAAAATAAGGTCTAAAGGTGGAGACATTCTTACACAAACACAAGACGTGTTAAGCCGATGGAGTGAATATTTTGGCGATATGTATGCGGATACTACGGTTGGCGCCGGTGTCGCATGTGGTCTAGTAGATCAACATTCGGCGACGGCGTCCTCCAATGGCATCAGTATGGATGAAGTTGAATGGGCGATAAGAAGTTTGAGAAATGGTAAGGCAGCGGGCATTGATATGGTGTCTGCCGAGATGATCAAGCTTGGTGGCTCCTGTGTCCAGGAGGCGTTCCTGTTGCTCCTCAATTTATGTTGGAGCTCGGGAATGGTTCCCGGGGACTGGAATAGCGCAGTCATTGTGCCTTTGTTTAAAAACAAGGGTTCACGTTATGACTGCGCAAATTACAGAGCCATAAGCTTGACCAGTTTGGCAGCAAAAGTGTATGGTAAAATTATTGAAAGGAGAATGAGGATGGTGTCCGATGGTTTACTGTGTGAGACACAAGGAGGTTTCAGGAGTGGAAGGGGATGCATGGATCAAGTATTCTCTCTGCGCAACATTGTGGAGAAGCATCTGGCCCTAGGTCAGAGAGTTTTCTGCAGTTTTGTGGATCTGGAGAGAGCATTTGACACGGTTGTACGAAAGGAACTTTGGGACATTTTACCGGAGTATGGTATTAACGGTAAACTGCTGCAGGCTGTGCAATCCAGTTACATGGGCTGTAGAGCCTGTGTGCGGCTGGATGATGGAATGTCGCCTTGGTTTGACGTCAATATCGGCGTTAAGCAGGGCTGCGTTCTATCAGCCAGGCTGTTTATCATATATCTGGATAAATGTCTCCAAAGGTTGAACGATATGAATGTGGGAGTCCAGATGGGTGACTCAGTGGTCTCTGCTCTGCTTTATGCAGATGATGCAGTCCTGCTAGCACAGTCAGCGACTGACCTGCAGACCCTAGTCGACACAATGACAGAAGATTGTAAGAAAAGGAGTCTACGCGTGAATGTGAGCAAAACCAAAATAATGGTCTTTGAAAGAGATGAAGCCAGAACAGATGTAAGAGTAACAATAGGTAATGATGTACTAGAGCAAGTGGATGAATTTGTATATCTTGGATGTGGATTTAGCCGAGATGGACGGTACACCACTGATATAGAGCGAAGAGTGAATGCGGGAAATAGAGTGAACGGAGCGTTGGGGCAACTTCTCGGCAGCCACCACCTCAGCCAGAAGGCACGTGTAGCAATACATAACGCAGTGCTTGTCCCAACATTACTGTATGGAAGCGAGAGTTGGGTATGCAGAAAAGAGTATGAAAGTAAAATTAATGCGGTCGAAATGCGATCTCTTCGGAAAATCTGTGGAGTTAGGCTGACCGACCGCATTCGTAACGACGACGTAAGAGAGCGAGTAGGTATGAAAGAGAGTATTGGTGTAAAGATGCGAAAGGGAATGCTCCGATGGTTCGGACATGTGGAAAGAATGCCGAACGAACGTCTGGTTAAGAAGATATACAATGCGAAAGTGGAAGGGTGTAGGTACCGAGGGAGACCGAGACTAACCTACCTAAACCAGATCGGTCAGGTACTGAAGGAAGGTGGAGTCAAGAGTCTCCGAAACCGGCGAGCGTGTATGAAGAGAATTATGAATGTTGAGGAAGCGAGTGAAGTATGCAGAGATAGAGTTCTCTGGCACTCTGTTCTCTCTGCCTACCCTGCAAGGGATATAGCGTGATGATATGTATGTATGTATGTATAACATCTATGCAAGAGAAAGATAACTCGAAACAAAACCATATACCAACACGTCTGACCAGCGTAGTATAGTAGGTCAATTTCCCTCCCATTATGGAGGAGCCTCAAGGCCAACAGTGGGATATATATGAGCTGAGATCATGATGATGATGAACTTTAATTGGCGTAGTTAAGAGCTGCGGTGAAATTAATTACTTTTACGGATTTTATTTTATACGAAATAGATTAGTAAATTAGTAGTAAAACTCTTCAGTATTTATGGTCACAGTAGAACTCTTAAAAGTCTGACGTCATTTATTGCTTTTTTTAATGACTGCATTGTATTTTAACGTCCCTACAAAAGAGAGAAGATTTGATTTGATTTGAATTAGCAATAATAAATTCATTCTAAATAGTTCTTGATAGCGCAAAAATAGTTTATGTTTTTTGTCAGATGTCGTGCAAAAAATCAACTAATGAATGAATATGTTTTTAGTTGATTTTAATTTTGTCGGCGGTTTACAAATAACTTTAGTTACATAAGAGTATACAGTTTTAAATTAAAATTTACGAGTGGCCTAGAGCGCGCAGCGTTATAAATAATAATGAATATTACAAATTACATATTCTGTGGTAGTCCGTTATTTGCTCGCCAGCTCGTTATAATAAGCATATAATAGTAACTGTACTGAGACAATGCTCGTTCCCATGGTGTTGCCATGGGAATGAACTGTCAGATGTTTCCGGTTGGCGGACTCGCCCGGGAACTTGAGCGGGGCTGTTACGTGATATGGACCTTAACTTAATAGCGGGTGATAGGACCGGAGTCAAGTCAGAATTCGATATTTTTATGGTAAAACGTGATTAAATATATTCGGCACCTAAAGAAATTTAACAAAGAGGGAACTTTTTCTAATTTATTAATTAGTCAGTTAGCCGAATTTTGATTTCTTGACTAAATTTAAAAAAAGGCGAAGGGCCTCAGTTTATGTGCGGGCTTTTTAATCTTGTTAACTGCACATATTATTTAATGGTCTGAGGAACTATCAATTACACGAAGTTGAATGCATTTGTTACCTACACAGAAATTATTATTATGATTGCCAAATGATTACACTGAACGAAACCTTTATCCCTTATTTGTAAGACTTAAGGTCCACTGTACCATAGTACATAATGCTATCTTAAAAAACCTTATCTATTACTGACTGTGTAACTAATGCACTTCTTCATTCATACATCCTTCAGCATCTTGAAGGTCCGCTGGATATATAGCTCTTCATGTCAATCCTGTGCCTTTTACATCCAGGGGATCCCTGTGACTTACATACTGCATAGATGGCGAAGTGGTTAAGATACCAACCTACCGTGCCAGTGCCGTGGGTTTGATTCCCGTGCAGGCAAATATGTTGTGTGATCCACAAGTTGTTGTTCAGAGTCTGGGTGACATTTGTGTCCGTTACATTATATGTTTATGAGGATACAAGGATTATTTCCTTAGTGCCGAGCTCTGTCTTAAAAAAAAACCAGTGTGATACCTATGTACTCTTTTAGATTCATGATTATCACTCGAAAACCTGAATCAGATTACATTATTATACAAAGTTTTTTTTAATTATGATGGCGATTACCTCTGTCAATGAAAACGAAAGCTTTTAAAAAATTTAGTACCGGTTTTGTATTAGCTCATTCACCACGGAATCGAACCAGACAAACAGCCGACTCTATAATGTATTACTGCAGTTTAATATGAATTACTTAATTTTATTGATACATAAGAAATTTTTATATATTAAACTATATTAAACTTTCGTGGTAGGATCACACTGTTGATAGTTTTCTGTCTACAGCCGCGGGCTGGTCCGTCCGGGGTAGTACCACACTAAGCAGAAGATTGACGTCTGAGTAATGGCCATGTGCTATTGCGCTTCGTTCGGTGAGTGAGAGAGCCGAAAGCCCAACTGGGTGGATTTGTGGTTTGTAGTGGTAGGCTGAGGCCTAGCTATACCCTTGGTATTGCAAAGTTTCATGGGTGGCAGTAACACTTACTATTAAATGTGCTGTTTGTTCGTTTGCCACCATAAGCAACAAAAAAATAAAATAAAAAGCCCAAAAGTAGTTTCTGCCTATCCGTTATAGACTTTGAAACTATGACCGATGTACACCATATCGGATTTATTAGAAATGCAATAATGTGAAAATGGTTTTAGATTAAAACAATGCATAAGAATCCGGTAGATGGTGCTGCGACCGATTTTAAGAAAGCGCCTGCTTTAATAAAACCTGTATCAGAATTTAAAAACATGAAATTAATAGACAGAAATTACACCTAGATTGAAAACAATAACTGGTGAACCGATGATTCGAACTCTTTACATTTAGCAGTAGAGGATGAAACTTAGAACACTCCACCATCTGTGCACTTGATTGGATATAACAAACCTGAACGTCCCTTTGCTTAATTTCTGTGTAACTAACTGCGAATTTTGGTCCTACATTACTACTATATAATTTTGGTCCTACATTACTACTATATAATTTTGGTCCTACATTACTACTATATAATTTTGGTCCTACATTACTACTATATAATTTTGGTCCTACATTACTACTATATAATTTTGGTCCTACATTACTACTATATAATTTTGGTCCTACATTACTACTATATAATTTTGGTCCTACATTACTACTATATAATTTTGGTCCTACATTACTACTATATAATTTTGGTCCTACATTACTACTATATAATTTTGGTCCTACATTACTACTATATAATTTTGGTCCTACATTACTACTATATAATTTTGGTCCTACATTACTACTATATAATTTTGGTCCTACATTACTACTATATAATAAAGCTAAAGAGATTCTTTGTCTGTACAAACGCGCTAATATTAGGATTTACCAGTTAAAAATAAAAAAATATACTATTAGACCGCCTATTTATTTAAAAAGGCTATAATAAATAACGTCACGATAAATTGGATCGAAGCAGTATCGATAAATACAATACCTGCCACACGTTCTGTGCAATTACCGTTATCATAACAACTGCAATGACAACAGAAGTGTTAGAAATGTAATATATTGCTATTATTATTAATCCTAGGGCATACATATTATTACTATGTTGCTATCTAAAAGCGGCTATGAATACTACCAGAGCTTACATTGCTGGTGGAGGTCATATAAGATGACTAAGGGCCGCCGCTGATTGCGACTTTTTGTCGACGTGACTTATTGTTACTGTCACCTGCTGTCACCCACGATGCGCTGACTTAATCTGTTCTTGGGCAACAAATCGCGTTCATTTTTGTAATTCGTCGTCATTTTTGTAACTTCTTGTTCGAAACAAGAGTAAAATACTGTGTCTTCCCATCCCTCCCATCACCTTCTTTTTAAAATTACATCGAAATATTGCTTTAAGTTTTTTTGCATATAATGCAGGCCTCTTCTCTACCTCCTCTATTAATAATTCATTGTCAATATCTTCCTCTTGCAAAGAAGACAACATCTTTAAAAGCAAAACACAGCCATACTTTAAATAACATACATCTACTCCGAATGCGTGGCGCCGACCGAGTGACAAAAAGTCAGCAGTGAGTGGACTCTCATAGTAATGTACAGGGCGAGTGACAGTCACGTCACTCCGATGTTGCCTGCCGCTGCAACTATTTGTCACCATATTATCATGTCACCATAATGAGCGCACTCAGTATAGTTTTCATTGCACTTGAGTGAGTGACAAAAAGTCGCAATCAGCGGGGGCCCTTAGAGCTAACATCGACTAGAGCCGACTCCATCTGTTGACGTCTTTTATTTTCTGATGACGTCTGATCAACAAATGTATTCCTAAGGTTATTGTTGACAGGTAGACGGCGTCATAAAATTAATATCAAAATATTTATAATATTTACGATGGAGAAACAGTGCACATTATGTCATTCATAGTTATTTGGGATAAAAAAGGGTGATGATGATTATTTCTAATGTTACGTGAAAATATGAACATTCGAAATAAAATAACAGAATACGTAATAAATTGTATGTCTATTGATGTATTGTGAAAAAAATGTTTTAATTTACAAGAAAATATTTATTTTACACATCAGCTTAAACATTCGATGATAACGAGACTATAATAAAAGTGTTTGTGTTGATGGGATAAGAATATTTACTATCATCCTTTGAAATTTCATGTGAGTTGTAAAAATAGACTCAGGTATCACCAAGAGAATGAGGAGCAGTACTGTCCTGGATAACTCATAACACCAAATGCGATCACCAATATTCAAAACATATTTTTGTAAACACCAATTATCATTAGGTATTAATAGCGTCAATAGTTTGGTTGTTTAATATAAAAGATTTTTTAAAGATTAAATTAAATTATAATTGAACAAACTATTAAAAAATTACAGTATACAAAAATTGTTACTTTTTTGACCACGTTAGTCAAACATTACAGATTACGGACCTTCTCAAAAATGGAAGGACATTTGACCTGACGATATGACGATAATGAGACGGTTTATTATAAAGTTTTATTGTTATTGTCTTGTTGTCTCCTTACATTTCTTTAAAAATTAGCCGCAATTTACGATAACCCTGGGAAAAGATGATGATGAATTGTTTTCTTTTTCCATCCCCATACGTTAATACATAGTACTGTACAATTATTGCATCTTTCACTTAAATACGTTAAATTATTACAATATTTTTTTACAACTTTCAGCTGTGTGGTAGCGGCTACGAATACTACCAACCCTTACTTTGCTCGTGGATGTCGTAAAAGACGACTAAGAGCCTTATAACGACCTGTACCAACTCCAACTGATGTCGTTTGGTCAACAATTACATTCTCAAGGAGAGTTGACGTCTGCCAGGCGGCCGTTTATAAAACTATTGCCAATATCTTTTACAAAATGTCCTATGAAAAAAAGTACATATTGTATCGACCCCAAGTAATTGGGAAAAGAATAGGAGAATAATGATGATTTTTTTACAGCTTTGTATTAAAATATGTATTCAAATTAATAAGCTAACATTAGTTGGTATAGAAATTTACATAAAAAGAACACTTTAGAGCTATATAAAACCCGGTATTTTGCCGCGACCACAGATAACTCAAAGTATTTGAAACATTAGAATATTGACAACAAGACGCAATCAAATTTATAGTCATTTTAGTTTCATAAGTGTAAAAATAAATATAAAATAAATTATAATGTTAAATTAAGTTAATATCTGTACAACTATCTTTCTTCTAAACCTATTATTAACAAACCAATATCCAATAGGTGGCCCTATTTGTATACAACTTTGATGAACAATGTTTATTTATCGGGTTTTTCCTCATAGTGGGAGTCAATCGGGGCTCAATACCGTTAACTATAACGTTTTATTATCGAAGAAACATCTTTAATATTACAGTCGATTGACTAGATAGAACTTAGTAGATTTTGTATCATGAAACGATCTTTTAATATTAAAGAACAAAGGATTCAAAATTGACTAAAAGACTTATTCATGCTGAATTAATCTATAATACGTCGTATCGATCTCAGGATTCCGGCTAATAACGGTTTTGTTTATTAGTGTTGGGCTATTAGGTTTTAATACATCCTACCTGTACTTCAGACCGACGTAGGGGCACCATTAGGCTAAGGATACGCTTCTTTCTTATGGATGTATTATGATATAAATGAAGAACGTAAATAGATAATAGTACTGGAAGAGAAGAACTCAAAACAAAACTTTAGAACTCTAGGCAGACGACCTGATACAATAGATCAAACATCCATAATTGTTAGCTTTTATTTTTAAAAAAGGCACCACCCTTCATTAAGGCAATAATCCTTGTATTGCGGGTGACTTTACAAACATGCAATTAACGCTTAAAAATTACACTCAGAGTCAGATTAACAGTTTGTGAATTCCTCAAAGTGTTCTCCTGTGTGGGAATGGAACTCACGTTCATTTTAACTATTTTTACGGATTTTATCGTATTAGTATTTAATTTTTACTTTCAGTTTTAAACACTTTCCAGTGATCATGGTCACGAGAATCCTCCGGTAAAGAAATCCATAAAAATAGTCCATATCCAATCCATAAAAATAATACACAATTAGGCCTTAATTTTTTTATGAATAATATTAATTAACCGAGTTCAAAAAAGAAGGAGGTTCTCAATTCGTCTGTATTATTTTTTATGTTGTTATCTCATAAATAACTTTCGACTGGGCAAAGCGATTTTAATGATTCTTTTTTATTTGAAAGCTGGTGCTCCCCGTGTGGTCCCATTTCAATTTGATCCAGTTCTGACAGTGACATACATGAGAAAATCATATGAGTCTAAAATTAGCATTAAGTATGAGTACAACAAATGAACGAGTAGCTCAAGCACCGCTACTAATAGTACAACCTATGTGCGTCTGTAACACTAAAAAGTAAAAAATAAAAGAAACTACGTTTAAAAAAACCGACTTCAAAAACTGAAAAGTACAAAATAACTTGAAATACAATCAATTTTCAAATTTTCTAGTGTTAATAGCGGTCACTCTTTCACAATCTTTTATATATAATTCCTTTTTTTTTAAATATTTATACATGTGGATACATAGTTATATTAAGTTCAAACTTAAATTGTTTAAAATTTCAAAAACGCCTATTACTACAATATATACCCGCATGAAGCCTTCTGTCTATTAACCGTAGGTGTACAATAAACGGCACTTGGCTCCCATTATGTATTCCGGTTAAGCTCGTGTCCGCATGACCATTAAACAACGTTTGTGTTGGCCCATTCATTGCCCATATTGGTTTATTAATAGTAGTGAGAATATTTTGCACGTAACCTGTTATAAATATGATAATAGAAATGTTACATTGTATATTAAAAATGTATGAATTTCTTTTTTGTAAATATTTTTTATATTTTTGGAATCGATGGTGATGGGAAGGGAATACAGGTTATGTGTCTGCACAGGCAATGATTCATTTACAGTTCGTCCAAAATGCGACAATCCGGAGACGTGGCTTCAAAATTATACTATTCTATTTTTTGTGGCAGGTGATAGTCTGAACAAAAGGATGGTGTGCAGACACATAACCTGTATTCCCTTCCCATCACCATCGAGTCGACTGCTGGTACTATTTTTTTTGATTTATTGGATTACTTTCGGTTCACACCTCTGTTCTAGCAATAAAGCGTCGGCACACTGTCCAATCGCGTTGACAGTGTCATATATTGGGCTTTAGTGTGTCAGTGGCACATAGTGACGAACCGCTCAGGACTCGAACATTAACATAACAAAGAAACAATAAAAGAGTCATATCTCGAGCTAAGATGTGGTTCACTTTCTTTTAGCATATGATAATATAATTGAATATGACCTCTAATTTAATTGCAGAAATGGTGTAAAGATTAATACACCAACATACGTGCCTACTGTCGCGGGTTTAATTCTCACGCAGGACAATACTTTGTACGATCTACAAATTATTATTCGGAATCCGAGTGTGAGTTATGTTCACTAATTATATGTATCTACTGTACCTACTATACCTTACTGATGAAATGGGTTGGTAACTACCGACCATCAGGCAATTTATGAAACTGTGCTCCCGGAGCTACTTTGACTCTGCCATGATACACCTCAACCCACTAGTGATTGGGGCGGCTTCCTACACGCCCTCTCGTAATTCAAAAATCCAACGTCCGCGGCACGTCATCGAAGATGACGACGACGATATCACACTCGCTCAATTAACACATACACATTCACATAAATATCCGCGGTTTCGTCCTCGCCGTCGAGGTGCAAAATCGTGACGCGAAAAAATCATAAATCCAAACGTGGGCACGCCCACTTTGCTACCAGCGACGCCCCAAGCCGAGGTCCGTTCCCCACAGGGGGAGCCCTTGGGCGATGTCGCTTAGCTTACCTCAATCGGGTTGAGAGCCCTCAGCGCTCACCCATAGTCCGCGTAAAGCTGTCAAAGCCACCTGCGGCTAACAGCTAACAAAACACCAAAAAAAAATATGTGTTGGTATAGAGTTTTATTTCAAGATTTATTTCCCTAAACCAACAGTTGTATTCTAAGAAAAAATATTGTATCAAATATCCCATTTATCAAGAAAGAGATGGAGGATCGTTTTTAATTGCTAAAAATATAATAACAACAGTCATCAAGCACAGCAGCCGTTATCATAATAACTGCCGTAATAACCAAAATAATGTTTGGTGTCTGCCAATCGTTAAGGTTTGTAGCAATATCTCCTTTGAAGAGGCCCGTGTCGAATGGTGGACGTCATAAATTTATGAATGGTTCGTAAGTATATTGTAAAATATTCTATCAAAAAATGTATCTACTCAATGAAATATGTTCAAGTATTGGCCTAATACTTCACGCCTTTTTGTTACCGTTATGCAAAACTTTAGCCTCAAGAATGCCTTTTTATATTTAGTTACATTTAAAATAATTAATTGCATTACCTTTAAATGTGTTTATAAACAATGTTTTAAATACGTTTACGCAAACCTACTTAGCTATTTAATATACTTTACATTACATAATATTTCGCTGTGTGGTAGCGGCTACGTATACTACCAATCCTTACTTTGCTCGTGGATGTCGTAAAAGACGACTAAGAACTTTACATCGACCTATACCAACACCACCTGATGCCGTTTGGTCAACAATTATATTTCTAAGTAGTGTTGACGTCAGGCGGTCATAAAACTATCGCCAATAACTTCTGCAATATATAAGAAGAGGAGTATATATTGGGTTGACCCCCTAGTAATTGGGATAAGAGCAGAAGAATGATGATGATGATGACATTACTTAATCTTGTTTATGAATTGGCATACAGATTTTTTTACTAGTTATTTTTTTAATATGAATCTGCTAACTTCTTAAATACCCGGCAAAGAAAGGCACTTTGATACAATGTAGTTAGTCTACATTCGATAATAGAAAAGCTATCGGATTATTAGAGAATTTAGAAATAATACTAAACATGGTAATTATCGTATTATTTCTCTTTGGAGAAGCTTTCTTTTAAGCTATTAGTTCGGCTGGTCAACTTTCAACCACTACGCCATTTGTGCAATCAATTATTAAATTAACATTTAAAAAATATATTGTATTAATAACTTGGCGTGCACTTAATTATGTACTAGTGACGATAGTTTAGACTACAGAGAGTTAAGCTAAGTCTAAGTAGAGTGCACATATTACTACTACTACTTTTTTCGCTTGGTAATCGTGTTTTTATAAATAATTAAGCATATTAAATGCTATATTTTAGTAATTTGAATAACAAGGTTGTGTCATTGTTTGACACAATTCTAACTGCAAAGTTTGAAGTATTAAGCCTATACAATGTGTAAACATTGTCGGGTAGATGGCACACGTCACCTTAAAGACGTTAATATAATACGAAATACGTGGTGTAAGTGGCAGCACGATTGGGACGGATTTCCAATAGGTGTGTTCGAATCCCACTTGTGACATAATTTTTCGCTTCGTAATCGGGTTTTTATAAATAATGTACACTAAACATGCGATGGTACAAAAACATTGTGTAACATTAACGAACGCTAATAAAGTACTGTGAGATGCAAATGAAGTAACGATTACTTAAGTAATCTCTTTAAGTAGGAGGAAGTTTGTTTTAAGAAATACTATTTCACGGCGCGTTTGTGAAACTATCGAGATTATCTATTTCCACAACATTTCCACAGGGTATTTTTTTACAGTTTTGTTTTTATAAAACTCATTCGTGAGCTGAATAAGAGATTGAGTATGAAATAAAACTATTAATTTTGTTTTTCTTGTATCGAATTAGTGTATAATTTTAAGCATTCACCGTCACGAGAGGGCGTATTTAACTTCTAACAAGCCATCATTATTTTATTTTTCTTAGACATCACTCTGCACTATCCTTGTATTGCAGATAACTTTACAAACGTATAATTAACGCTAGCAAATTATACCCAGACTCTGAACAACAGTATGTGGATCACACAAAGTGTTGTCCTGAGTAGGAATCGAACCCACGGCACTGGTACGGCAGGTTGATATCTTAACCACTACGCCATCTATGCAGTCAAATTGTAGAGTTTATGAGGATTTAAAAGAAAAGAGAAAACGGTCGTTAAAAGGCTTCTAGTCGTCTCTTACGATATCCACGAGCAAAGTAATAGTTGGTAGATAATAGTTTAATGATATTAAACCATAATAATCATCATAATTTAATTTCGAATTTTTAGTGTGATAACAGAGTTAGAATAAAATTAACCATCCCCTATCTTACCCGTGGGTGATCGTAAGAGACGACTCAGGGATATAAAATGCATATAACATCTATGCAAGAGAAGGAAACCTTAAACCAAAATCCTATACGCCTGACCAGCGTGGTATAGTAGGTCAATTCCCTTCCCGTTGTGGTGGAGGTTCGAGCCCAACAGTGGGACATATGTGAGATGAAGTGTTTAATTGGAAGTAACCAAAAGGAATCAGTTTCTATTTCTACTGGTAATAAGTGTCAAAAATGCATATCAAATATTATAAGGCATATATAAAAATCTCTGTAATAACATTGATTTATTGTAAATCAAATACATTCAGGATAGAAACTGTAGAGATAAAAAATTAAAAGATAAGAATATTCATTAAAATATTTTTGACTTCATTTTGTGAAATACAAACTTAAAAATCAATAATAATAATTAATAGATAGGTTTATTCAAGTAACCCAAGCGATTATCTGTTTAATAAATAAGAATTAAAATATAATAATATAATTTAAATTATTTTTATATTTCATCATCATCATCATCATTTCAGCCCATCGCCGTCCACTGCTGGACGTAGGCCTCCCTCATGGTACGCCACCGAGTGCGGCATGTGCCGTCTGCATCCATCGACACCCAGCAACTTTCACCAGGTCGTCTGTCCACCTAGTGGGGGGGCGTCCTACACTGCGTCGTCCGGTACGTGGTCGCTACTCTAGAACCTTTTTTACCCAGCGGTTGTCGGTTCTTCGAGCGATGTGGCCTGCCCATTGCCACTTCAGCATGCTAATTCTTCGTACTATGTCGGTACACCCGTTCTTCTGCAGATTTCCGTATTACGGATTTTATCACGCAGAGAAATCCCGAGCATAGCTCGGCTCCATAGCACGCTGAGCGACTTTGAGCTTGGTTATGAGGCCTACATTTATGGACCACGTTACCGTACCGTAAGTCATCACTGGTAACACACACTGGTCGTAGACCTGTGTTTTCAGACACTGAGGTATGTTGGACGAGAAGATCCTCCTAAGTTTTCCGAACACTGCCCAGCGGAGTAGGATTCGTCGGCTGACCTCTTTCTCGAAATTGGATCTACCTAACTGAACTGTTTGTCCAAAGTAAACATAATGATCGACAATTTCGAGAATCGCATTGCCAACTAGAACCGGTACAGGAATGACATGGGAATTTGACATGACTTTCGTCTTGTCCATGTTCATTCGTAACCCTACCAGTTGGGATACCCTGCTGAGATCGTTGAATATGGTGCCAAGGTCCTCCATGGATTCTGCCATAACGACGATATCGTCTGCAAATCGAAGGTGAGTGATGTATTCGCCGTTAATGTTAATAACGAGACCGGTCCAGTCTAAGAGCTTGACGACATCTTCCAGTGCAGTGGTGAACAGTTTCGGAGAGATAACATCTCCCTGTCTCACGCCTTTCTGTAACTGGATTGGTTTCATACTCTTATTCCGGATACGGACTGACATTGTGGCGTTCCTGTACAAACACTTCAGCACTTCGATATAACGATGGTCGATTTGGCACCGCTGAAGGGACTGCAGCACCGCCCAAGTTTCGACTAAATAAAAGGCTTTCTCATAGTCCACAAACGCTATACACAGAGGCCGATTGTACTCGTCGGTCTTCTGGATAATCTGCCGAAGCGTGAGGATATGGTCTATGGTGCTAAAGTCTTTTCGGAAGCCAGCTTGTTCGGGTGGCTGGAAGTCATCAAGCTTGCACGTGAGTCGATTGGTAATGACCCTCGAAAACAACTTGTAGACGTGGCTCAAGAGTAAGATGGGTCTGTAGTTTTTTAGAAGAGCTTTGTCGCCCTTCTTGAAGAACAGCACCACCACACTCCTGGTCCACGACTCTGGAACGTCCCCCCCCCCGACCCCCCCCCCCCGAACCCCCGATGATAACGGAATTAAATATCTTCTGAAGGGCTTTTAAGACCGGCTTGCCGCCTGCCTTCAGGAGCTCTACCGTAATTCCGTCATCTCCCGGTGCCTTACCGTTTCTAAGTTGTTCGAGAGCCATTCTAATCTCGCACAAGCTAATGTCCGGGATTTCTTCGGTATAGTGCCGAGTTAGCTTGGATCTGGGATCTTGGCCCAAGCCGACAACAGGATTTCGGAATGATTTATGTAACTGTCCATAGAACCTTTCGACCTCTCTCAAGATCTCACTTTGGGATGAAATGACAGTGCCGCCATCGGTCTTCAGCTGAGTCAATTGGCTTTGCCCAGTAGACAGATCTTGTGCGAACACTTCTGAGCCTCAGTTCCGCTCTGTCACTTCTTTAACACGGAGCTTATTAAATTAAAGTATATCGCGACGCACAGACCTGGAGATCTGCCTATTTAGCTGCCTGTATTCGGACCAATCGGCTGAAGACTGTACTGTTATTTCTTTTCTCTGCTCCATGAGCTTGAGAGTCTGGTCAGAAAGTTTTTTAGGTCTATTGGCGCGGTGAGCCTTGAAAAACTTCGACCCAACCGCGTGGAGAGTTTCCACGAACCTGTTGTTCATATCGTTCGGAGATTCGCACTCGTCTAGATATTGGAAGCGATTGTGTAGTTCGAGTTGAAAGCTTTCGAGGTTCTGGTATTGGACAGGTGTAGGTCGGAGGGTAGACTTAATTAAGCGTGACCGTTCGACTTTTGTGTGGATGTTTAATGTGCCTCGTACTATTCGGTAATCGCTCCCAGTTTTAATCCTGCTGATCACTGAGACATCATTAAATATATGTCGTTTGTCCGACAAGATGAAGTCTATCTCGTTTTTTGTTGAACCATCGGGGCTAATCCAGGTCCATTTCCTTTGTGGCTGCTTTCTGAAGAAGGATTTCATCATAAAGAGGCTTTCCTTCTCCAGAAATTCAGCCAGTTTCTGGCCCCTCTGGTTTCTCTGTCCATATCCATGTTTCCCCACTCTTAACTCATCATCACCTCCTTTGCCTAGTTTCGCGTTAAAGTCTCCCATAACCACCATGAAGTGGGTTTTGGACGCGTGTATGGCTTTCGACATATCCTCGTAAAAGGCCTCCACCTCGTCGTCGGAGTATGCCGAGGTCGGTGCGTATACCTGTATGACTTTCAACGAATACACTTTGGTAATTCTGAGTATAAGGTATGCTACCCTTGTCGACACACTCTCGATCCTCTCCACGTTGCCTACGAGAGACCTGCCAACGATAAACCCTATACCACCTTGGGACGAGTGATCTCCCTCCCGGTAGAAGAGCAAGTTTCCAGACCGGAGGATTATCGTGCCCTCGCCCTCTCTTCGCACTTCTGATAATCCTACAATGTCCCAGTGGATTTTGCTCTATTCTTCTTCCAGCTCGATGACCTTCTCGTCGGTCATAAGTGTCCGAATGTTGTGTGTTACCAGGGCCAAGGGTCGTTTTGATTGGTAGCTGGATCGTTGCCGGGGATTCTTAGCACCCCCTACTCCATCGCTACCAGGCCCGCTACCTCGATAAGCCCGTAGGATATTGGAGCTGCTGTGACTGGGGGCCGTTTTTTAATTGTGTTACTCATTAAGGGGTTTAGAGCCATAATCGCCACGCTTGGCAGGCGAGTTGGCGATCGCAGTGTGGTGTTATACGTATCCCAGGAGAGAGCTGCTCCCACTCTCCTGGTGAATCCTTAGCCGATTTTTACGACTCCCACGGGCAAGCAAGGGGTGGCGACACATGTATTCTATCCCGTCGCCACACGGGGAATGTAATTTTATATTTAAAACAGCTATATTGTACTGTGTTGTAAGTGTAACCACTACCAAAATTAACAACCTTTTACATTGCCCGTGGGTGTTGAAAAGACGACTAAGAGCTTCACATCTACCAAGACCAACTCCATTTGATGGCGTCTGATCAACAATTACATTCTCGAAGTATCAACCCTTTATATAAGTCAGGCAGCCAGTCATAAAACTATTGCTAATAACTTTTCCAATATATACGATGGAAAATATATGTATATATTACGTTGAGCAAAAGTCATTGGCATTTTTTTTTTTTTTTTTTTTTGGGGGGGTGGGCTACGGTCGGCGCACTCCTCGCACCACTCCGTCCGGGGTGACAGAGGGGCGTAAGCGCGCACACCCGTAACCCACCCGTGACGTCGCCTTCGTCGTTGGGCCGACCACCGGAGCAGAGTGACTTGACGTCAGTGGTCGGCCCGACGGAATACCCCTGAGGAGTACCCTCTCCTCGACCGACATCCCCCCCTCGGGTAGGATGTCGGTCTTTCCTCACGCGGTCGGCCTCTCGGCGGGTGACGGACTATTTCCCCGATCCAGTCACCCGCGGCCTTGGCTAGGGCGGCATCAGGCGCAGATAATCGCGCCTGCGCCGCCCCAGTCGCTGGCGGCGGCTCGCGCCGTCGAGGAGACGCTCCTCGCGCACGCGCTCCGCCGCCTCCTTCCGCGAGACTACTGCCTCGCAGAAGGTTGCGACCGCGTCCCAGTTCCTGACGCTGTCGAGCATCGCCCTGGCGATGGTCGGCAGCGTCAGGTCGGCACCGATGATTGCGACGAGTTCACGACGCTGCTCTGCCCAAGCGGCACAAACCTCGAGCGTATGCTGCGCCGTATCTTCGTCGCAATCGCAGTGGTGGCAGGACGGTGTACTCTCCCTCCTGACGACCTTGTGCAGGTATTTGGCGAAGCATCCATGCCCCGTCAAAACCTGCACCAGTCGGAAGGAGAGCACCCCGTGCCGCCGTTCCAACCACTGCATCAGCACCGGCCGGAAGGCCTCTACGGTCCGCACACCGAACCGAGGCCTCTCCAGCCGGACTGCCCAACGGGCAATGACATCTAGGCGGGCGTCAACGCGCCAGGCGGTGAGTTCCCTCAAAGAGGCCACACCGCCCTCCGCGCGCACCCCCGACACCCGCCGATACAAATCGGCGAGCATTTCCGCCTCCAGGTCCCACGGGGGACTCCCGGCCAACAGGCACGCTGCCTCCGTCGCCACCGTGCGGTACCCGCGTACAGCCCTGACCGCCATGGCCCTCTGTGGTCGCCACAGAAGAGCCCTGAGTCGGACGGTCAGGGACCCCGCCCACACCGGTGCGCCGTACAGAGCCATCGACCGGACGACCCCCGTGTACAGCTGTCGGCACGTAGCGCTCGGTCCGCCCACATTCGGCATTAGCCATGAAAGGGCGGACGCCGCGCCGACGAGCCGCGGAGCGAGCCTGCGGAAATGCTCCCGAAACCACCAATGCCCGTCGAGCACCAGGCCCAAATACCTCATATGGGCCCGGATGCTGATGTCAACCGAATTGACGGTGATCGAAACGCCGATGGGAGGGCCCATGCGGGGCCCATGGAACAAGAGGGCCTCCGTCTTGTCCAGGGCCACCCTCAACCCCAGCGCCTCGATCCGCCTGACGATCTCTTCGGTGCCGAGAGTCGCCAGGCCTGCCGCCTCCTCCAGCGTCCTACCGCGGGCTGTGACGAGCGTGTCGTCGGCGTAACAGATCACGCCCAGCCCGGGTAGGAGGCTCCCTCTCAACGCCCAGTCGTAGCCGATGTTCCACAGAGTGGGTCCAAGGACCGACCCCTGTGGGACACCGCACGTCATGGGCGTTCGCACAACGTCCCCTACTCGGTTGGTGTAGAGGACGCTGCGCCCCTCCAGATAGTCTGCCACTAGCCGCCTCAGGTAAACTGGCACTCCGTGGTATCGGAGCGCCTCCCTGATGCAGCTAAATGGCAGACTATTGAATGCGTTGGCGATGTCCAGGGACACCACCAACAAAAGTCATTGGCATAAGAGCAAGGTGATGATGTTGATGATGATCTAAAACAGCGACGGTTACTGTACAGTTTCCAGATATTTTACCTAACTTAAAGTAATATTACAATACTGAAAGATTAAGTTAGCTTTTAATTTAGGACTAAAGTTAATTCTGTTAGAATTTGGCTTGGGCTATTCAATGGTATGAACGAACAGATGGTGGTCAATTATATGGAAATTACTCACCTGCAGAAACAATCAAATACTATTGAAAATACGATTTCATTCCTTCTTCTCCATTTATCAATCTATCTACGTCCAGTATTGGGTCATTATTTATTCCCTTAGAAGGGACATAATTCTTCTAGCCACGCATCATATCTTCTAAGTTATCCAAGAGAGTATTCCACTTCCCATGATGTTCTCTCAATCAGTATTAACAATCCCACGAAAATATAATATGTACTTTTATTTCTAATCTATCAATATAATATATATGATTAACGAATTTCCATCATGTAAAACATGACTAAGGGATAAAATATGTATTATAACATCTATGCAAGAGAAGGAAAACTCGAAATAAAACCATATACCAATACGTCTGACCAGCGTGGTATAGAAGGTCAATTGCCCTCCTAGTGTGGAAGTGGCTCGTCCCCGGCAGTGGGGCATATATGAGCTGAGATGATGATGATGATGAAAATAAATAACACTCATATTGTGTATAAAATAAATCGCACAAATATTTGGTATACATGAAAATTGCATCTATAATTCTCGACTCGCTCACTTCTTAAACCATTATACGCCATTTATGTGTTACAAATTCCAGTTTCATTGTTTATAAAATAAATTTAAAACTCTAATGTTTATAAAAAGAAATATATAAAAAGGTCATGAACGCAAGCGAAGGTACGTAAAAATTCATCACTAATTAATTCATTACTAATTAATAGTCATAATAACGGGATATAACATATAGTAGTAATATTTAAAAAATAATAATTATACCTACCACTCGGCAAGACCGAGGGCAATACTATGTATTCATTTGAAAGTTAATTAACGCTAATTAAGTTACTTTTATTTATAACAAATTTTCCTTTCAAACTTTTTAAATTTTCCCTTACTCGCATATCACGATACATACCGTTTTTATTTTGGGCCGGCTATTATCCAACCTCATTTAATTTAAATACTAATTGAATTCTATTGTTTACTTTCTATGAATACGAGTTGAAACTTAGAACTTTGAAAACCATACGACCTGGTTGGGAATCTAACTTCAAACTTCAATACTGACTATCTTGATTACTACCATAGAGCTATCAATAGTTATCTCATACTACAAGACAAGTCATAATGTGCTGTTTAAAAACACGATCTCGTGCGCGCGTTGAACTCTTTTGTACGGTCAGCATCAAAAAATATGATGATTTTTTTTTCAAAATTTGGAAACTATTATCTAATTCGTATTCGAATTTTGAAAAAAAAAAACTATGTAACTGTAAATCCATTCATCGATTAATTGATGTTTTAAGTATCTGCTCACACGGGGCCTCACTGCTTAACAGACAAATTGGCAATCAAAGTTGAAGTTATAAGTTTACGAAGAAAGTGCTGATACCGATTCATTTGGTGTTCTCCTAAGTGATTTCCTCTGTTCTTTGGAAAGTAAGGAGTGTATCCCTAATCACATGCTCAGGTTAACTATATCATCATACTGCTGTCATTCCAGTCACTTGGAGTCGACGCAATATGTATACCACTTCCATCGTACATATTGAAAAAGTTATTAACTTTAGTTTTATGTCCCGGCACCTGCTTGACGTCATCGCCCCTTGGGAATGTACCATATGGTACGCCCTTGATCAGGCGGTAAGTGATGGAGTTGGCTCAGGTCGAGATCATTATATCTCTTAGTCAGTCACTCCCACGAGCAAAGTAAGTGTTGGTAGTATTCGAATCCGTGTTAGGCTAACTACATAATTACACAAAATACTCCAAGCCCGAAATTGCATATGCAGCAGTGATGTTGTGACAATTGGAACACATTACATTAGCGACTTAGATTATATGGCTCCAGGGCATTGACAGGAAATGGAGCTGAAAGGGTAATCCGCCGGGCGGTGTACCGAAAATGAGGACTCAATACCGATGATTCGCTCAAATGGTAATATAGCAACAAAATACAGCAAATTATGGAGTTACTCATCACCCGTTACGTCACTACAGATGTTTTTAGCGAGTTCCTAAACCATAGCCTCACCCAAAAAAATGAGTATATAAAGTTTTGGATATGGTCACGTACCTTATATGCTGATCGTACGAGAGACATATCTGCTGCTTATACGGTCATTTACGCCACAAACTCTCCAAGGACTCATCAACTGATTGATGAAAGACTACGTATATTAATTAAAATCATCATCATTTGGACAAATAAAACACCGATGGCGTTGTGGTATAAGTCGCAACCTCCGGGTGTCGCGGATTTCATTACGGATAATTTTTTGTGCGGTTGTTTTAATTTTTGGTATTATTGGTGCTCAGTAATTGGGGCAGGTGCTTTCTTTTTCTTTCTTGTCTATCTGCGCAGTGCTCAGCGGGAGGCTTTGAAAGTGCATTTGCTAATATCCATATAATAAATCCAGGTAAATAACTTAAGCTGTCATCATCACAGCCTATAAACGTCCCACTGTTGGGCTCGGGCCTTCTCCGTAATGGGAGGCAAATTAACTTACTATACCACGCTGGTCAGACGTGTTGGTATAGGGTTTAGTTTCGAGTTTTCCTTCTCTCGCATAAATGTTATATGCGTTTTATATCCCTTAGTTTTCTCGTACGATCACCCACGGGTAAGATAGGGGGTGGTGAATAGTATTCTTACTCCGTCACCACACGGAACTTAGGCTATACTTTTACGTATTATTTAGATAATACTAATAAGTGAAAACTATTATATTATATTTAACTAAAACATTACCACTTATGGCAATAGGACGTTTAGTCAAATACTAGTTTTATAATTAAAACTTTTTATACGTTTCTATGATAAACTAAATTTTGTATATTCGGCTAACCTCGAAATAAAGATCCTAGCGACTCGTATTATATATACGTAGCGATATATAATAAAATAGTTTCGATATTAAACTACAAAAACGGTAATTATAAGCTTTATCATCGAGCGAATTTAGATAGTATAATTTATTATGGTGCACTATAAAAGTAAAAAGAACTAGAAGCTAACATGCTTTTTAAAGCACGAAGTTAATGCAACATGAGAAGAATATTAATTTGCTGTTATCCATTAATTTATTAATTCCACTTATGGTGGCACTGGCTATACAAATATTTGCAAATCTAAACAAAAAATTAAGAGTCCTTAATCCGAACACTGTAAATATTTACGATAGATAGCTCGTTAAAATATCTCCCATACAGACGACGATGTGAACGAAACATTGATTACTATTTTATCTATCCTGCAGCTAGGGATACCTAGCTGCAGCAGTAGCTCAAATATTAAAGCAGTTACGAATATCCAATAGAAGTTAGTTAAAATTGTAAGTTAATCTTTCTTTTCGGTTCACAAATGCCTTTTTTAAAAAAAAATTAATAAGTCAAACTTAATAATTAAATCAATAACATCGAATAGTCAATCATTTAGACTAAATTTATTGATTTAAGTAATAATGAAAAACGCAGTATAATGTTACTTAATTAACAAATTTTCTAGAGGAATTGCAGGCTGCTACCATGCATTAGGTGCAACAGAAGCACCAAGACCTAATCTCTCATATACAAATCTCATTAGTTATATAAACTAGTGTTTATATTATCTAACGATAGATTCTGTTGCTATAAATTTAAGATGATATCACATAAATCAATGTGATATTATATGGCGGTTGAATTAAGTGACAGAATATTAAATATATTTTAAAAATAAATACAAACATTATGTAAATTAGACAAAAATCACACAATAAATTATTAGATTTTATCGCACAACTAATTTTATGCAAATATATCTCGGATATTCCAATAAAAGTTCAAAAAACTTTAAAACTTACAAGCAGACAGTAGTAGCTTCTTTCTTTTATTTATGTCGTAGTAAAAAATATATTGAATAAATATAACGAATACATACTTTGAACAATAACCTTCGCAGTAAATCAAACACTAAGTTTACGTTTCAACACGTGAACGATTTAATTTATCAATAAAATTATTCAACGACATACAACCTCTTGTGTAAAGCTCATCACAGATAAAACATGTAAAAAAAGGTGATAGAATCAAAAGTGGGCAGTATGAAATCCTTCGCATATATCAGTGGGGTCGTCGACCGGTAGGTTTTGCGTGTGTGCGGCACCTGCGCGTGCGCCGGCCAGCAGCGCGACGAGGGTGACCAGCGGGAGGCGCATCGCGAGACAGGCGATCGCGGAGACGCGCGGCTCGACACTGAATACTGAACCACTCACTCACCGTTGCCGATACTTGACATTTTTCTCCCCAACAGTAATTTCAAAAAATCCCTTACACCCACTACACCTATTAAAAATTAAAAAAAAATAATAATAAAAAGTATCGCCTACCGTGACCATGAATGCTGAAAATTATACTGTTCTCGTAATGGTAACAAAGCAATTTATATATATATTTCAAAAATATTTAATTAAAGCGCTTAATTTATTAAGCGTTCATTCTATTTGAAAATCAAGGGTTAGATAATTTTATAATGTTTATATGTTTTTATATCGACTTAAAAAAAAGGGCATAACTATATTCATATCATATTAACGGATTTGCAAAACTATTTGAAATTAAGAAAAATATATTCGGTAATACTTAACATTAGGTATGCTTGCTCGTTTGCCACCAAAAGTTATATAAAAAAAAAAGTTTGTTTCTAAATAGTCCTTTTAATTTCGTTAATATCTGAGAAACAATTCCTTTTTATAATATTTTGATAAAAATATTTTTTTAAGCAATATTAAATTGCTGAATGAAATTGTTATCGATCATCATTCATATCCCTTGGTAATGTAATGGTTGACCAAAAATGAATAAATAAAACAAACATTAGAATATCGACAAAAGGTATATCGAGGTAAATGATATTTTGAAATTATTTCTTTGAACAAAACTTTACAAACCCTAAATATCTATAGAAATGTTTGCCCGTAATACTACTGGAGCAATTTTCCCCGCCAAATTCGGAGGGGAAACTTCTGTTGGCTACACTGTCTGACTATTGTTGCACGCCGGATGACCGATTTGGTTGCCATTTCTACTTATTTTGCATATTTTTATGGTTTTACCTTATTCAAATATCTACGAGAAAGAGACGAGAGAAGCTCAATTGCAACTTTTTCCTTTCATTGCAGAAAAATATAATACAGATCATTTTACTCTGGCTTTTGGTTTATTCTATTACATATGCTTGGTATGCTTAATTAAATATTAATGTATATAGGAAGTGACTGATTATTTAAAAAATATTTATGCTTCCATCTTTACGCTAATTGAAACACAATACATACATATCATCACGCCATATCCCTTGCAGGGTAGGCAGAGAGAACAGAGTGCCAGAGACCTCTATCCTTGCATACTTCACTCGCTTCCTCAACATTCATAATTCTCTTCATACACGCTCGCCGGTTTCGGAGACTCTTGACTCTACCTTCCTTCAGTACGTGACCAATCTGGTCTACGTAAGTTAGTCTCGGTCTCCCCCGGTCCTACCTGAAGTACAATGAATGTTAATATTAATTTGATTAAATTTTCTCTACTTCATCTTAAGTGTTCTTTTAATTTACGATTTCAGTTATACCACTTAAACTGCGTTCATAAAACTATGACATAATAAATCAAACAGTTTACTGTTCTTCATAATTACTTGCAAAATAAAGACGATTTGCTAAAAATCTAAAACATACAAAAATTAAAAACACAAATCTAAAAACTTTTGATTTACAATTTATTATTACTTAACATTTTTAAGAATTGGTTAAGTTCTTTTTTCAATCCAAGTTGTTAACATTAATCTGCAAAATTGTACCGCTGAGAATAAGCTTCGTTACGTATTCGCCAGATATCTCGGTCTTCGATTCGGATGTCCTAGTAATTAATCGAATCATATTTATTCGTCACTCCATTCCAACATCTATAGTCTTCAGTGCCAGTCTAAAATTCGGATCCACCTGATTTTTTATTGATTTTGATAGCAAAGAAGTAGCTGATAGTAAATGGTTATTATTGCTCATGACCTTCAACAATGGGAGCAGTTTACCAATATAAACTATAAAATGTATAAATATGTACTGTTTAGAATGACATGTATATTCAGAAAGCTTTATTTTGTGAATTTTGATTTTCAAATTAATAAAATGGAACAAAAGTCATTATATCACTAAAACGGCGAGCGTGTATGAAGAGAATTATGAATGTTGAGGAAGCGAGTGAAGTATGCAGAGATAGAGTTCTCTGGCACTCTGTTCTCTCTGCCTACCCTGCAAGGGATATGGCGTGATGATATGTATGTATGTATGTATGTATCACTATAACAGATTGTAAAGATTTATATTGGGTACCGAAACTGAAATTAACATGGGTTTGACTTGAATAATGATCTATACTATACTACTACATATTTAATAAATACCTGACAATTAACGTTTACCGGGTCTAGATTACATTAAATTGTAGAAATAGAAAAAAGGATTATATTATATTAAATTGTTCTGCTTTCGTATTTGCTATCAAACAAACCCGACAAAATATCGACAATTAAAGATTTTACATATTTTAATGTCCTTTCATGTGGCCCTACATAGTATCTACGTAAATACTCATTTATCTAAATTAAATAAATTACACTGATTGATAGTAAGTATTAACAAAAAAATCCATGTGTAATATAAAAATTAATTGATAATTTAATTTTTATTGCCACATCTAGTTCTTCTATAGTGTTAGTAGCAGACAAACCTCTGCACACCGCAGGATGCAAGAGGTCATTAATAATGCATCTCAACGTTTGGAACCGTACTACAGTACAAACAGTTTTATCCCTGTATCCCCGAATTTGTGCATAAATACATTCAAAATGCTTAAATTTCAATATATTTTTTATAGCTTATGGTGGCGGACGAGCAAATAACACATCTGATGGTAAGTGTCAGTACCGCTCATAGATTTCTGCAATAGATTAAGCCGCTGCCTAGTAACCCCAAACCCACCTAGAAAGTTCGGCTTCCGACTCTTTCACTCACCAAACGAAGTGGAAGCATATTACCACCACTCAGATGATTCTGCGAGATTGTGATACTATTTCGAACTTATTAGCCCACATCTATAGGCAGAAAACTGTCAACAGTGTTGCTCTATCATTACTAAAGTTAAACACAACATGGTTTCTATATAAATATATAGCTTGAGCTTGCTCTGCTAAAAAAAATTGTCTGTAAAGTTTTCGACTAAATTTTTGAATTCTCTAACAATTCACGACTGTAAATCATTTGAATTATTTTATTAGATCGCTAATATGAGGTTTAATATTTGTTAAATATTTATTTATTAGTAGTTATATATTTATCATTAGTGGTAGGGCCAAACTGTTGATAGTTCTCTGTCTACTGGCGCAGGCCGGTCCGTCTGGGGTTACTCTGGGGTAGTAACCCCAGATGGACCGGCCTCGAGGGTTACTACTCTCGCAGAAGATCGACGTCTGAGTAATGGCAATGTGCTATTGCGCTTCGTTCGGTGAGCGAGACAGCCGGAAGCCTAACTGGGTGAGTTTGGGGTTTGTATTGGTAGGCAGCGGCCTAGGTCTACCCTTGATATTGAAAAGGTCCATGGGCGGAAGTAACACTTACCATTAGGTGTGCTGTTTGCTCGTTTGCCACCATAAGCAAAAAAAAAAAATCGATTAAGAATAATAATGATTAACTATTAATCGCATCTGGACAATCGTATTCACCTTTCTCGTTAGTCACCAATTAGTATTGAATCACGAACAACGCGAATGAATCATTCGAATTAATTAGTTTTATTTTCAAATTACTTATTTTTTAATTCTCATCGGTATTATTTCTAAATAGTAAAATACCGGTTATAAATTTATCAATGTTATGAGAAAAAAAATTAATCTAGTCTAATTTATTGCAGATTTATTCATTATGATCAACTTGTTCCTTATCCCAATTATTAGAGGCCGACGCAATATGTCTTCTGCCATCGTATATATTCTAAAAGTTTTGGCAATTATGATCATCCGCCTGCATGATGATAACCCTCCTTAGGAATGTAGTTGTTGACCAAACAGTATCAGATTGAGTTGGCCCAGGTCGATGTAAAACTCTCAGTCGACTTTTATGACAGCCACGAGCAATATAAGGGTTGGTAGTATTCATAGTCGATACCACATGGCAATAATTGCACATTGCGTTATTAAAATCATTGCTCATTCAAACAAATGTTGCATATTCTATTATTAAACTATTTAAATAAAAATAAATATCATCATCATCATCATTCTCTTACTCTTATCCTAATTACTTGGGGTCGTCAATATTTACTCTTCTTTCATAGTACCAACATATTGTAATAGTTTTATGACCGGCCGCCTTCCAGATGTCAACTTTCCTTGGGTTGGGAATATAATTGTTTACCAAACGGCATCAGATGGAGTTGGCCCAGGTCGTTATAAGGCTCTTAGTCGTCTTTTACGACATCTACGATCAAAGTAAGGGTTGGTAGTATTCGTAGCCGCTACCACACAGCGCAACAAAAATTAATATATCTACATAAATTACCTACAAAAATAATTCAATTGTTTTTCTCTTATATTTTATCGGTTAAATAAATCCATTAAAATAAGAAACAGATTTTAAAATATGAATAAAAGTTATCCTATCTTAAATATTATTATATGTAAAAGTTTGTTTTTTCTTATGAAATATCTTTCACAGTACTGCATTTATTTCACTGTTTGATAGACCATTTTCAAGATTATTGTCTCATGTAATGACGAAAAATAACCAAATATTTTAAAGGTATTATTAGGTGTAATTTATAAAAACTTTTAAGGGATTTTTGTTTTATTTTTATTTTTTTTCATGGAATTAATCCCATGTGTGACAATCATTTTTCGTTCGTAATGAAGTTTTTATAAATAATCAAGCATGTTAAATGCTAAATTCCAGTCATTTGTCTATACTTAATATTATAAAGAGGTAAAGTTTGTGACGTTGTAGGGGGTAATCTCTGGATCTACTCAACCGATTTTAAAAATTATTTTACCAATAGAAAGCCACGTCATTTGTGAATAATATAGGCTATATATTTTACTAGAAAAACATACGGTTCCCTACTAAAACTTCAATAATGTAAACCAAGGTATGAAAAACCTTGCCATAAAATATCTTTCATCGCAATCGCTGCGGAAACTATGAATGTTAAAACAAAAAAAAATTCTACATTCTATGTCTAACTATTATAGTTATGTCAGTATAACTACTTTTTTGAAAGAAATGTTAACAAAAACCAAACCATGCCTAAAAGAGCACGTCTTTGTATTAATCCTTATCCAAATAAATTATTTATTATTTAAAACTGTTTCAATAGCTGAGGATTACTTTTTGAATTATTAAAATCGGCTATTGCATTCAAAAAATATTACGAGTTTAAAAATATCAATCTAAACAGAATGCTACTAATATTATAAACGTGAAAGTTTGTATAGATATATGGATGTTTGAGTGTTTAAAACAAAAGACTGTTGCCTTTTACTGCATATAATTTGGACGAATGGTTAAAGAGATAATACGACATAGGTATGGGCCCGCGACCGTGTCATAATCTATTGAGTGATACTTCTATTAGATGATTTTTCTATTGCTTTATCACTAAGAAAATTTAATGTTTAATAGTTTTAGATAAATTCGTTTTTAGAGTATGCTCTTTCGGTTAAAAATTTAATATTCTGGGGTGATACATTTATTTCGTTATAGGATTAAAATTTAGCACAAGTACGCTAAGCTACTAAGTACTGCACACCTAACTTTTTTCCTAGAGACTCACTAAAATCCGTGGCCGGCCCGGCAAACATATTCTGTTCACTGTTCACAGAATATATTCGGTTCACTATTGGACGCCTACCCCACAGATGAGACCAGTGTTGCAATCGCTACGCTTGGTCGGCTGGTTAGTATAGCAGTGAGGTGTTATAAGTTTTCTAGGAGAAGAAGGCCGCGACCACATCCCAGATTCTGACGCTATCGACCATCATCCTAACGACAAATCTTCAACATCTTGCATTGCTATTTACTTCCGTCAGAGATGACGTCTACATGGACGAAGTAGCGGGCAAAAGCTATCTTTTATATAGAATCATCATTCTCCTACTCTTATCCCAATTGCTTGGGGTCGATACAGTAGATATGTTCTCTTCTTTCATAGTATATATCGTAAGAGTTATTGACAATAGTTTTATGACCGGCCGCCTGCCAGACGTCAACCCTCCTTGGGAATGTAATTGTTGACCACACGACATCAGACGGAGTTGTCTCAGATCATTATAAGGCTCTTAGTCGTCTTTTACGACATCCACGAGCAAAGTAAAGGTTGGTAGTATTCGTAGCCGCTACCACACAGTTTCTATCTTTTATATATTTATTACTAAAATATAATGTGTTATTTACGAAGCTATTTTAAACAATACAGTATTATTTGCTATCCAATTAAATACTAATATTAGATGCGGTGCATTTAAAATAGATCAAAATGGCTTTTTACAGGAAATTATTAAAGTAGTCATAATATCGAATATCTTTGAAGGTATCAGAGATTGAAAACGCGGGTCAGAGCGACCGAAACCGAAGCGAAGTGAGGGCGGGTCGCTAGTATATTATATGTCAGAAATCTCTCTCTCCATTGATAGTGCTCGTACTCCCCAGTCTTCTAGACATTTTTATTCGTTATTGACTCCAGTCAGTCAGTCGAATGGATTGACATTGGTTATTAATTTTCGTAAGTTATTCTAATAGTAGAATAATTCGAATAGTTGCGCATCCATACTGTGTGCCTTTCTAAGGAATGCAATGAGTCTCAAATTAGTTGTATATAATCTAGGTCAGACAAGAGTCTCAGTGTAACAATGGCCACTAGCAACTCTTGTGTCGGTAACATTAATGGCAGCAGCGGTCTCACGGCACACATTATTTAATTAATTTTTGCTAATTATATTTTAAAAAGTATTTTATCGTCTCTATATAATGAGCGCCTCATCAGAGCGATGTTTGTACTGTACTGAACTAATAAATAATAGCTTCAAATATTAAAAGACACGCTTTGATACTACTATATGAGTCTACACCCAACTAACTAATAGTTTATTAATGGTAATGAGTTTAACATTAGAAAATGGAGTAAAAGACCCCTTCATTTTAAAAATGGAGTAAAAGACCCGTTAATTTTAAAAATGGAGTAAAAGACCCCTTAATTTTAAAAATGGAGTAAAAGACCCCTTAATTTTAAAAATGGAGTAAAAGACCCCTTAATTTTAAAAATGGAGTAAAAGATCCCTTAATTTTTTTGTTACAAAGAGTAGGGTCTTCGATAATAAAGCCTCTTTTTTAGTTTTTTAAATTAATATCTAGTTTTGATTTTTTTAGTTCGATTGATCATTCTGCCTCATTCTAGGCTTTTTAACTATAATTTACTTACTCCCGGACGGGGTAGATAGTATAGTAGAGTAGCATAAATAATAAGACGGGAATCATCGGAGGTCACTTTAAAAAAATTTCAAAAGATGCTAATCTTGAATTTTTGTTAAATATAATGGGACAAACTATTTAAATTATTGTATTATCATCGGTTCTCGACAAATGCACTAAATTTCAAATCAATCCGATATTTTGAAGTACTTAAAAATGAAGTTCAAATATTCCGTCATACATAGGTACATACATATAATAAATGTACATTAAAATTACAAGGTAGGTTACTAGTTATAGGTCTATTCCTATGCCATGAATATCTGCAAATACGTTGAAGAAACATGAACAGATAGCTTCATTGCACCAAAAAATATATAGAATGAAACTATATGCTAAATGGTCAAGAGGCGGAACACTGTATGCTTAAACCATCAACCACTTAAGAAGAGTACATTACACACATTACTTGTCCCACAAACCGCAGAATATATTCGCACTTAGAATGCCAACGCCACAGCTAAGCAAATGTAATTACAGCCCTATTGCTTCCAGTGAATGAAACGAGCCGCACAATTAACGATCCGATCCGCAGCATCCTCTAATTAAATACCAACTTAACAGCCGGATAGACGTAATTACTGTACAATACTACCACCATTCAGGCAGCCCTAGAAGCCTTTATTTGCCTTTTCAATCAAAATAAAATTTTATAAGTGTGCACTTAAAATCATAAATGTTTACTACATTTTAATTACATAAATATTTGTATAAGGTAAGTACGAGTACATCCGTTGGATGTCTTGCAATACCTAACTTTGTCATCTTTATTACATGCTATCAAAATATAATGTTAATCAATAAATAATTCTTACACAAATGTATTTATTTAAGTTTTAAATAATTAATAGCTTCTTTCGCAATAAGTGTGTGCAAATAGTGACTTATCTGTAACTTCAGTTAAAATTCAACGCGAGTGCCCGGTTTCGAGTAATTGTGACTTATTCCACCACACAATCTCACCATTATAACTCCTTTAAAAAATATTTACAATGTAAAAAATAATGCAGTATAATATTTTAAGCTGCGTATAATGAACGAGTAAAAAATACCGACTTGACCGTGGATGTCGTAAAAGACGGCTAAGGAATATATGTGATATCTATATAAGACAAGGCAATCTCGAAGTAAAACACTATACTAACCAGTTTAACTAGCGTCGCGAGAGTATATGAAGTGAATATCCTTCTTATTTTGGAGAAGTTTATAGCCCAGCAATTTGGCGTATATAAACTGAGATTTTTTTTTTGGCAGGCTCTAGACGTACGCCGTCCGTTACGCTCGAGGCGACGAAAGGGCGGCGCATTTTCCCATAACCCATCGTATTTCCTCTCCATCGCCATTGGGCTGGCCACTGGTACTAAATCCTTGACGTCCGTGACTAGCCGTACGGTATGAACTCAGGTGAGAACAATGATTTCTTTTAACCAATAAATCTGATACGAAAAATAATATTAATTGCTTAACGAAATTAATATTTCGTTAAGCAATTAATATTCAATCATCAAAGTTGTGAGTATATAAAACCTATAATCCATCAATACACCTTTTTATTAAGAAATCAATATGCACTATTGGCTACGGAGAACCTTTATTTACCAATGGTGGTCGCTTCGTCAAGCAATGTGGCCTACTCATTACCAAGTTTATTTTCAGTTTTGTGAACTTTTACGGATTCTATCGCGTTTCTATTTTATTTTTAATTTACCGACGTTTCGAACACTTTACCGTGATCATGGTCACGGGGGGACACATCACTGTAAAGTGTTCGAAACGTCGGTAAATTAAAAATGAAATACAAACGCCATATAATCCGTAAAAGTAGTTTTATTTTAAATGTATAAACACTCGCGCAAACATCAGAAACCATTATGTTCGGCGATGTTGCTTATATCCATTCTTATGCGAATTTTTACATTCCATTTTTATCTCTTAGGCAAATCCAGAATATAAGGTTTCAACATAGTACGACATGTAACTGAGTTTTGTGCGGAGTTTTTAGTGAGTGAAAAGATCTTTAAAAGGATTTTTTTTCTATTCAGATATTTCAGATATAGTAGCATGGTTATGGAAGGACTGACGTGTTTTAAGTTCTATCGTTACTACAATATTTATTTCTTCATATGTGCTGGTAACTATTCCATTTGCCGAGACAGTAAAATGCTATAAAATCTGTAGAAAATTTCTTAATATTTGTTAGTTTATATCATAACAAAGACTCGTTTTTTTATGAGGAAAAACAAAATAGTCAGAAGCGATCGGAACCTAAGGTCAAACAAGCAATTAAAAAGATTAATTTGGTAAAAATGTTGATCTTCGCGATAAGAAATTATACCTTTTATTAAACTAATCATACCATCCCGGCTTTGTATTAACAATAACTTCCACTGCACTTAACTATCTATTATTAATTTAATTAATTAATAAGTATTTAGGTATTTGTTATGCAAAGCTTTCTTTAAAATGTATTTGTAAATTTAAAATCTTTCACAATACTGGATTAATTTTACTGTTTGATAGACCATTTTCAAGATTATTGTTTCCTCTAATGACGAAAAATAACCAAATATAAGTAAGCGTCATAAGAAAAATAATTTCTGTTATTAAGCTTTAAAAACACAAATTTATGAAAGTGCCATTGTTGGGCTAGGTTAAAATAAATTCCCAAAACTGTGGCAGTGAATTTTTAATAGATTGTCTTGTTTGCTCTTTGATTAAAAGTAACTTTTGGTAGACAAAAACTTTTTTAATCCACAAATAACTATTACTACTTGAGTGAACTTGAGAAGCGAGAAGAAGAAAGAAGAGTGAAATGAACGTCTCATACGTTCATCTCACTCTTCTCAAGTTCGCTAGATATAGACCTTAAGCAATATCCATATCGCTTACTTATGTGAATTTCTCGTAATTTTTCATTTCTTGGTGTCTAATATGGCAGTTGTTGAAGGTCTTTATCAAAGATTGCGCTTCAAAATTTTGCAAGCGCTTCCATAAAAATTTTCACTTCAAATATAAAATTAAATAAATATTTTAATTTCAATAAAATCACATTATAACTGTTATTTTTTCCAATTGATATATATATATCTAAAGACGTACGTACAGACAATTCTTAGAACTAATATGTATATATGAGTAGTTAATTCGTAACATTACAATAGTACAGTAGTCCTTGACTAATTACTTCACAATATAAATAACTGCATAATCTGACGGATATCATAATTATTGTTTTTATAGATAACATTCTCTTTTATTTCTGCAAGAGATTGTTACTTCCTCAAGAAAATCCAACATTCGTCTACTGACCATCAGGTGCCGGGATACTCTCGTATTTATAAATTTTATTTTCTTTTAACGAAATTCTAAAATTAGTAATCAGTTATTGAAGTAAAATTTTACGGGGAAACTGAATGCGATCGAAAACGGAAACGCGTTGCGGCAGGGGTAAAGTTCGATAAAAAAAAATCACTAGCCAAGTGCATAATGACGCCAAACGCTCGTGACAATTTACCACTTGGAAACTGAAAGCCGTGGAAATGCACTTACGCACTATCCCCACCGGTGATAACTGGCGGGAATTTCTGTGGGACTCACTGTCCACTACGCGATCGGAATAGCCATTAAAACCACAGAAGCGCCTGCTGCGTTTTTACGTGCCGGAGAGGTCGTCTGATGATATTTAATTCCCAACACCCCAACACATGGCAGACGGCCACGTCCTGTCGTCATTTAGGGCGGTAGGATGAGGAGCGCATATCGGCGCCTGCCCCTCTCCGTTCGCCGCCGTCGGAGTGAATCAACGGACGTAAGCTCCTCGCGTTCCACCTCCGCGGCTTCCTTCCTTGCCATGACGGCCTCACAAAATGAAGTCACTCAATGACCAGCATCTGTCGCTGCCAGCATCTGGAGATGATGGTTTGCAACAATAGATTTATTCAAAATTCCGTCGACAGGACGTGGCGCTGGCTCTCCCAGGTGAGGCATACTTCCAGTGTGTGATATATCGTGCGATGCATCTTTAGTTGGTGCACTATACTCATGGCTTCCTGGGACCCCTTGTCTTCCAATTGCACCTGCGCCATCCGAATCATTATTCTATCGTGTCTTTTTGAAATAAAACTACTTTTACAGATTCTATCGCTATCAGTCTTCCCGTGACCATGATCACTGTTAAGTGTTCAAAACGTCGGGAAAATAAAAATCAAATACAAACGCGATAGAATCCGTAAAACTAGTTTTATTTCAGATGTGTAACACTCGCGTAAACATCAGAAAACACTATCGTGGCTTCTCGCGAGCCAGCGCTGGGAATGCGGCGCAAGCGTCCCCACCGACCACCGCCCTGCTACGAGGGACTCCAGATTCCTCTTCTACCGCTAGATGACATCCCTTATAGTGACAATATGTACTTGATTGCTAGAAAATTCTACATGGAATCCGGATTTATTACTAATATATAAATTTATTACATATATATTATCATGTTTTTATATTATCAATATTGAATACTTTTATGAATACTAATACGAGTTATATAACTTAACTTCATCGTCATCTGTCACAATGTTAAAGAAGTTTTATATCAACTTGCTGCCAAAGTTATACGCACTTAATTTTTATTTCATAAATATAATAATCGCTTAAGCATTAGAAATCATTCATCATTCATTGTAAAACCAACCAAAATAAATTTTTGTACATATACTTTCTATGTTCCTGTTAAAATCACTGTTACTCCAAACATTAGCGTTACGCTAATATTTGTACTTTGATCATTAACTTAGTTGTTACTTTGGCTATGACTTGGAAATTTTTTCACTCGCTTGTATGTTGATTATGGGGTTAAGTCATTTTTGATGGGGTCGTGTATTCTACTAATATTACTAATGAGATAGTTGAAGGTTTTTAATAAAATTGGGCACAGAGATCACTTACATTAATTGATCTAAGCTCTGAGCTCAATACTAGTAGTTAGTAGTTCGTTGAACGCTGTTTCAATAAATATTCAAACCTTTTGGTAAAAATAGTGCTCGATTTGTAAGACATTCTGTAAAAAGGAAATACGAAAAAATGTAATTTAGGTAGATAAAATGGTAGTATAAGTTTGTAAGATTTTGTTTTAAGACAGCTCATTGGATAATATCAGCCTATTCGTCCACTATTTAACTTAGATCCCGTATAATCTTATAATAGCAGTACTAAAGTAGACTTCCTTTCTTACACAAAAAAAAACTTTAGGGATATTCATCAGCCAGGAATACAAATGATCTATTAGAGATTCTACATATGAACCAATTTATATTTGCTAAAACCCGTATATTTATTAGAGAGGTGTTGGCAGAATGACAGCGTTATTTCATTAGCACGATGTAGCACAAACTGAGCCTGTCTTTCTGTCTATTGTTACAATAAAATTTTTTTGATAGTTATTTTATTTATTTGTGTTTAGTTTTAATTATTTTTTCTTATACTATTTATTACAAAATTGAAAAATTCGATAGTTATTTTATTTATTTCTGTTTAGTTTTAATTATTTTTTTATAATATTTATTACAAAATTGTAAAACAAGATCAGAATAAATATTGTCTTTTTATTTCTTTTCTGTTTTTTTGCCTTTTTTTTAGGGGGGTTCGGCTACGGTCGGCGCACTCCTCGCACCACTCTGTCCCGGGGCGACAGAGGGGCATGAACCTCGCCTTCGTCGTTGGACCGGCCACCGGAGCAGCGTGAACTTGTCGTCAGTGGCCGGCTCGACAGAATACCCCTGAGGGGTACCCTCTCCTTGAGCGACGCCCCCATGGGGGAGGACGTCGGTCCTTCCTCGCGCGGTCAGCCTCTCGGCGGGTGGCGGACTAATCCCCCGGTCCAGTCACTCGCGGCTTCGGCTAGGCATATATCAATGCCTTAAGAAAACTTCAAATAGGCTAACATGAGGCTATGACCTATGAGAAACGATGGGCCATAACATTTTTAAAGCTAGAGAAAATGCACTATGAACCTAGTAATAGTTAACGGTAGTGTTCTCGAGAGAGTCTCACTATTTAAATATTTGAGTCACCAGGTTATGGCGACGTTGGCTGATGATAGCGAAACGTTCGTTAGGAGCATTATTATTTAACGATCGATATTAATGTCGTTACTTGTAGCCACAGTGGCTAGGTCAGTCAGGTAGTCACTGAGGTCAATACTCCTGTAAAATGGTTAATATAATTAAAGTTACCATAGTAATATCGGTAGGTACCCTTAGGCACTTGTTGAGTGAAGTATATGAGGTCACCACAATACGTCTTCTTCTTTTACACAGGTGGAAGAACTGGCAAACAAATGGAATAAGCGTAGATCAATGCAAAGATCTTAATGGATTTATAGGACACATACGAAAAATACATTGAGATAAAAATATAACAATATGTCCTCAAGTTCTCAGCTCTTGAGACTGCCGAGGATCAGTCTAACGTGTATAACGAAGCATGTGTCGGTTATTAGCTTGTATCTAAGTAGGAAACAAGTCCGCAGCTAACTCATCACAAAAACACATCCAGGCTCCAACTGACTGACAGTTCGGTATAACATAGACGCAATACAATAAAAACAGGACGTTCCCAAGCAAGAAAGTAGCGTTCGGTCCAGCTGATATTAAGAGAGGACATTCCAAAAATGCCATGTTACCAGCAACTTTGTTGCTAATGAGTCTGGCAACCAGCCAGCACAAAACAAATACTTTTATGTTCAGCGCTAAGCTCTAAGCCAGGGCTGGCAACACTCCACTCGTAGTTTTTATTTATGATTTTTTTTTTATTAAATCTTAATCCCTTAACAAGATGGGTTCAATGTATCACGACCCTTTACTCTCCGTAAGGATAGTATAACACCGGCTCCTTAGCCGGTGTTATACAAGGGAGGCTGGGAGCTGGTTAATTTCACAAGACCTTTGACGACAACCACAAAGATGTAAGGGTTCTATTGAAATCTTCATTAAAAACTAGAAGAGAATTCGTATACATTTTTTGTTTCAACCAAATATTGCATGTATAACCTCACAAGCAACAGTCGCATCCAAAAGCTTACGTAGAATCTGAGTGATGAACCAAACGAGAAATGAATCAACCCTAATCATAACCATTGCGACATAACATAGAAAGTATATGCTAAGCACAGCGAGCTCCCGTGGTGACCGCTTCTACTTTTTGCGATATACACTTAGTCCTTTGATCTTTGAGACAGATGATGAGAACAGCCGGCGACTTGGTGACAGTAACACGGAACTTATAGTTTTGAAAAGAATTTTCCTTATCAAGTTTATAACATACAATGTCATACAACATCATTGCCACAGAACGTAAGCTCGAAATAAAAACTTGGTTAATTTACAGACACTGCAGAATATCGGACAGAAAAAATTCTCTTCAGTTACCCGAATGTAGCTGAGAATGGTTAGCTTCGCCAGCCTTTTTAAAATTTTGATTTATCTAACTATTCTAGGCTACCAAAAAGTTGCATTCCCAACAGATGGCCAGGACAGGAGTGAACATTAGGATATTAGCGATGGCTTTTCTTTTTTTTTGACGTTTATATTTTGGACTCACCAGTTGGGCAAAATATTTTGTGATTATGTATTTTTTTATTGCTAATGTGGTAAACGAACAAGCAGTACCCCTGGTAAGTGTTAATGTCGTTAATGAATTTTTACAGTACCGAGAGTACAGCTGGATCGCTACCATAGGAAACCTCAAGCCCACCCAGAAAGTTGGGCCGCCGACTCTCTCGCTCACCAAACGAAGTGCAACAGCACATCGCCACTGTTCAGACTTCGATTTTCTGTGACAGTGTGGTACTACCACGGAAAAAGCATCCCGCGACTGAAGACAGAAAATTGCCACCATCGTGGCTCTACCGCTATTAATGGTTAGTATGGCACCATGTTCTCCAAGGATTCTGATATAATGATATCATCTGCAAACTGAAGGTTATTAATGTGTTTATGATTACTGTTGAACTCCAACCTGATTCAGTCTCAAAGCTTGAAGAAATATTGTAAAGCAATGGTCATGGTAATAATTTCTTAGGATCACTTCTCCCTGCGAAAGAGGAAGGATGTAGTTACCGGGGGAGACCGAGACTAACCTATGTAGACCACATTGGTCACGTACTGAAGGAAGGTGGAGTCAAGAGTCTTCGAAACCGGCGAGTGTGTATGAAGAGAATTATGAATGTTGAGGAAGCGAGTGAAGTATGCAAGGATAGAGTTCTCTGGCACTCTGTTCTATCTGCCTACCCTGCAAGGGATATGGCGTGATGATATGTATGTATGTGTATGTGTACTTCTCCCTATCTCACATATTTCTACAGTTGAGCTGTTCCTGTAACATATTTCCGGATGGGGTATGCTGATCATAATTACATTCCTATATAAACACATCAATAATTGTCATTGATAATAATAATTATTGTTTATTCGACGTAAAATTTTTTTTACACGACGTATTTCGAGTTCCGCGGTATAATATAATATAATCGACTTAGCGCCGTTGAAAGTACTGCAGCATCGCACAAGTTTTGATTGAATGTCCTTGAACATCAGCCCGCCAGACAAGCATGATCACTATGCTATTGTCTTTCCTCAAAAGACCTATATCTAATCATGGGCGGCGATGGTCACACGCTATATATATTATTATTAGTTTTCTGTCTACAGCCGCGGGCCGGTTCGTCCGGGATAGTACCACACTCTAGCAGAAACCCAACTTCCAAACAGTGGCAACGGTCTGTTGGGCTTCATTCAGTGAACGAGAGAGCTGGAACCCCAAATTAGGTGAACGTTGATTTATAGGCTACTGCCTATAAATCAACGTAGGGTAGGGTACTCCCTACCCTCTTAGTATTGCAAAGGATGACAGTAGCGCATACCACCAGGTGTACTGCTTGAACGCTTGCCACCATAACCATTAAAAAAAATATTTCGAGCTTCACTCGTCACACCCCGCCCATACAGTTTCAAACTATTATATAGGTACTTCTATGTATGACTTATTTAGCTCTTTTTATGTAAGAGACAAAACACTCTACAACTTCAATAATATAGGCAGTGTTAGTGACAATGTGAAAGTGTAGATAACGAACCACAAACACGTGGCATGCGGGCCATAATTATATTTCACCGTATTGTTTGCTAGGTTCCCGTATCTTTTTTTTAACTATAGCAAAGTAGCTAACGGACGACATTATGGCATTACTTCTATAGCCTCAAACCAATAACCAAATCATCCTCTGTCCTTATCGCACACACGTTGAAAGAACGCATTTTTTTTTCTTCAGACAAGTTTTTTTTATTTTGTTTGGTAACGCAGTGGTCCTAATGCCTTTATACACCACCCCCCGGAACGAGGAATGTGGGTCTCCTAGCCTAGGGGCTAGGTTACCCACTAAAACGTATCCACTGCGATTGCTGTTAGCCGAGAGGGCTGTGACAGCTTAACCGGACTGTGGGCGAGCGCTGAGGGCTCTCAACCCGATATGGAAAATATGACTTACAAGACAAGTGAAAAATAATTAAATGATTACAATAAATTTCATGACAAACCTTTACTTATAAATACCCGAATACGAAACGAAAAATTATGTCACAAGCGGGGTTGCCCCCCCACCGCTTGTGACATAAATTTTCGTTTCGTATTCGGGTATTTATAAATAATTAAGCATATTAAATGCTAAAAATTTCAGTAATTTGAAACCTTTACTTATTTATCTGTTAAGAACAGCGCCATCTATTGACGCACATTTAAATAGTGACCTGTAGTCAAAACTGCCAAATTTATTATTTGTAAAAGTTACGAATGTTTGAATATACTTTGTTATGTATGATAATATAACTTCATTTTTAGGACTATATTTTTAAGCAAGATTTTTTTATGTTTAATTACTATGACGGATAATATGATTGATTCATATTAATCGGCTTAAGCCTCTCCCTTCCTATTTAATTACTTTATCACAATAATTTACCTGATAATATGCGATGCAGAGAAATTGAACATTTCCATACCATAGCATTTAGTAAAGACTGGCAGCAATGAGTATTGCCCTCTAAGTAAGATTAGTTGTCATAAATAATAAAAAGAATATATGTCTTCCTGCCTATGCTTGCGACTTCGTCCACGGCTAATTTCACTAACATTTTATTAATTAAAACGATCCTATATCATACATGTTACAGCAGAATATAAACCATTATCGTAACAAATTTCAATAGCGATCGCGTTGTTTTCGCGTTATTCGTAAACAGAAATAAAATCCAGTAGGTATTTATAAGAATGTGTTCTGTTAATAATGATATTATTAAGCATGGGAGAGGACCCATTACAATAATAAATGAATATAAAGACGTTATACCCATTTTATTTCACCTACAATTAGATATATTTTGACGCTCTTTTATTTTTATTTTTTTTCGTCGGGTGGGCTACGGTCGTCGCGATACTACTGCCTCGCAGAAGGCTGCGACCTTTGGGGTATCGGGGATAGAATGTCAATAGACGATCTCTCCGGCATCCCGAAGAAGCGCGGAAGGGACCGCTGTGGTTTTAATGGGTATTTCGGTCGAACCAGCTGACCGGCGAGTCCCACACACCCCCTCGTCTGTCACCGGCGAGGGCTAGTGCGTAAATGCATTTCCACAGCGTGAACAAAAAAAAAAAAAGAAGGCTGCGACCGCGTCCCAGTTCCTGACGCTGTCGAGCATCGTCCTGGCGATAGTCGGCAGCGTCAGGTCGGCACCGATGATTGCGACGAGTTCACGGCACTGCTCTGCCCAAGCGGCACAATTTTTTATTTCTCAAACTTGTTTTCAAGCATTTGTACAAAGTATTTCATTTAACCAACTAAGCATTATTTAAAAATACATTTCATACATAAAAGCCTAGTTATTAGTTAAAAGTTGGGTTATTAAAATATATTTTTTGTTTCCAAGCCGTCTCAAATATTTTCTCTGTGAAACAATAATATTTAAAACTATTTTAAAAAATAGAAGCTTTGCTTCAATTAAGCATACGCGACTTCATCTTTTTTAATTTTTTATCTTAATTAAAAGCTCAGTGTTTAAGGTTGGCCACACACCAGCGGCGGCCGGGGCGGTACACCGTTAGTTCTCGCGATGAAACCGCATCTGTAACATTCCCACCACTAATTACCACCATTTAAATGGTAAAAAGTGCATTGAAGACTTCAAGTGACAGTGTTATCATATAATTAGCGGCTATTAAATTAAGTGTCGCGAACACATTCGCTAATTATTTAAAAAAATGTTTTCAAGTAATTTGTTTTGCTCACATACGTAATGTGAGAAAATTATTTTTATTTAATGTAAATGTAATGTGTTCGAGGGTTGATTATCATTTACTATGTAATGAGTGTATAATTTTCCTTACAGCTAAAACTTGTTTTTAATTTAATAAAAGTTGAGTTGTCACCCTGCTAATTCGGCAGGGGCGAGACAAGAAGCGGCGCGCGACCCCATATACCCGCCCAATAACGTACATATCGACGACGTACGAGTGACGGATTCCGGTTTTTGTCGTCGGTGAAACATGTCTTCTTGTTCGTGAGCTCCGTGGTACTGTGAAACTATTACTACTACTGGTACTATTGAAATACATATTAAAATTTAAAAATCACTCGTGTATAAACCTATTATGTATAATAGTATAAATTTATTATGTATGTTTATACATGAAACAACAAATCGGCACTCGTCCGCCACTGAGAACACCGGGCAAGAAACAGCTGGTCTGTCTACTATTTTTTACGGGCTGCTTTTATATAAAATCGTATACAATATATTTAGTAAATATTATCTCTAGTGTAATGCCCCTCGAACTATGATATATATTTCTCAAATATAATCCAAAAAATTAAGACTGAACCAAATCCCACAAGCGGCACACACTCAAAAGTTAACTACTGCTGCAGCCATCAGGCACTTTGGAGGGTAGGGAGAACACAATGAATAGCATAGATAAGATACTTATATGACCACGAATGCTGACAAAAAATTGTTGAATTATCTATCCACGTTTGATTGGTACGGTTAGCATGCATATGCATACCCTGGATCTGACGTTATTAGTGTGGCGCAAAGTATAAGATAGGAACTACGGATTTTCTATTCCCAGACTCAGAGTAAAATCTTGGTTCAGTGTACTGCAGTGGCACAGAATTATTCAAATTAACATTCCTATGTATTCACAAACATGTATCTATGATATTTATCAATAAAAAAATTTCGCCAACATTTTCACAAAATCTGCATCATAGAATAGTTTCATTTTAGAATAAAGTCTCTTTGGGAGTTCTAAGGAAGAAAAGTACACAAATTGCACCCGGACTCAGAACAACATTTAGTTGATCACATAGAAAACTGTCCTTCCTGGGAATCCACACCATGGCACTAGACAGGAGAGGCTGATACTTAGACCTCAACGCCACCTGTTGGTAATATAATACAAAATACATAATATGTAATGTAACTTGAACTATAAATAACTTCATCTAGAGTTGTCTATACAAGTACCTATAGTACATATATTCTGAGGATATTACTAGGCGGACAAAAACTTAGCTAAATAAATACCCTTTGTAACGAGATAAGAGCATATTATGATAACGATAGGACGTAAGCGTATCCTGCAGACGATGCGAAAATTGAAAATTTATTTCAACCAAATTTAAAGAGATTCGGTTCAATAATGGGATGTATGCGGCCTTAGAAGAAGGCAAAGAAAAATAAACCAAGTGTTACTCCGAGTTTTTTTTTCACATAATGATATTATCTATAAATATGAATAAATAAAAAACTACGCTAGTTAACAATACCGTACAGTGCCATCTACCGGTAAATATTGTAAAAATTGCCTTACCCACCAGCCCACCACATTTTTCGGCTTATAATATACATTAAAAAATCTTCAAAAGCTCATGAATACAAAACTCTATGAATACATAGAGTTAATATTTGAGAGAGAGAGAACGTGGCAATAGACTATCCACCGTATTAGGCGACTTTTAATTAATGATCTTTTCCTAACAACTTTATGCTATAGACTATAGAGTAACACTTAATGAAATTGAATTGAATTTTTAACAGTTAATGAAATAAACTATGAATGCTTTTGGTATATAGAAAAAATTTACTCAATTTTATTCTTAAGTTTATGTTTTGTGTATTTTTTGTTTGCAAGGAGCATGCATAATAAATAGTCCCTAAGGGGTTAAATAATGAATAAGTCTCTATAATCATCTATAATGAATAGATAAATCTGTCTGTTTGAATGTGCCTCTGCAATTTTTATCTACATTAATTGATATAATTTTATCTTCTTTCCTGTCTTTAAATCCATAAACGTTTACACTATTGGAAACGAATCTTTGTCCGTATTGAAAATGATCGATAAATTAGCGCTAGTTAGTATTGTCATAGGATTTTAAATAGAATTTTCCTTCTATTGCAATGATATTATAGATTGATATCCATTAGCCATTTATGGCAATACAAATGTCTATGGGCTTTTCAGAAGTGCCAAAGCCATTAAAATGTTTTTTTTAATAAACTATTGACCAAATAAATCGTTATTATCTGTATCAATAGATGGCGCTGTTCACATTAGTTAAATCGCACCCTGCTGCACTACACGAACGTTCTCAAGACAGTTTAGGAAACGTTATAATTCGGGTACTGAATGATTTAACTACTACTTATAAACAATATTGTACAGTTATGTTTTAAACATACGGTCTATAATATCAGTAATGTTCTCCTAACGGATCTATTCATACGTGTCGCCTGTCGCACTGCATAATAACACGGTAATTGGAACATGTATCAACTTACATCGTGGATAGAGAACCAACAACATTGGCCATATTAGTCGTTTGCTCAATTTATTTCTGTCATAAAGAGGTGAATTTTTTGCAATCTTATTAGTGGCCATATATTTCCATGTAGTAACGAAATGGGAATACACTATTCACCACCCTTTTTTTCTCGTGGGTGATGGTAAAACTTGATGAAGGTACGCCATAACCATATAACATCACTCTAAGACTTATCTAAGAGAAAGAAACTCGATAAACATTACTTTGATAAATCCATCCATATATGGATGGTAGGTTCATATAATCTATACCTACATACGAGTACAAATACACCAAACAAACACCAGAGATGTGAGTTATCTAAGATACAAGTATCTGAAATACAGATACAAGATACAAAATACGTATTTCCATCTTGTATCTAAGATACTTTTGAGAAATGTATTTTGTATCTTGTATTTAGATACTTTTTGTTTGGTATCTTAGTATTTTATAAATACTTTTTCTGACACAATACTTTTAGTAATATGTTAGCAGATATTTATAAAATTATTAGTCCAGAATCTCATTTATGTCACATTTTAAACAAACTGTGCTTGTGCTAGGTCTTTCATAATTTTTAATGCCTTTCTTTTAAAATCCGCGAGCAACTCAAAACAAATAATATCACCATACACTTTTACAAGTAGCAAGTTTCAAATACAGTGCTGTTATTGGTCAATTTAATTTTAGGTGACTGAAAATAATTATTTTAGCGGCGTTTGCAACTGACATTATTTTTTTTTTAGATTGAATTTATGGCAAATTTTAGTGAGTTAGATTAATAAGCATTGACTTATAGCAAATAAAATAGAATAATCTTTCCTTTGGTACAAAAATGTAAAAATGTATCAAGAATCACTTTAGAGGGTTTTGAAACTATACCTCTCATTTCAGCAATTAACACGATTTATTCGTAAATAATAGTAGTGTCAAATTTTTGACAAAAATAAACTTAAATTCATTAAAATAAAATCTTGTTTTTTACAAAAGTATTTTCATCTTAAGAAGTATTTAGAAGATACCTATCTTGTATCTAGTATTTCAGATACTATTTTCAAAAGTATTTTGTATCTGGTATCTGAAATACTTAATTTAAAAGTATCTTGTATTTTGTATTCCAGATACTTTGTGCAGGGTATTTTGTACATCTATGACAAATACATATAACTGTTGATTGAACAATGTGCTCTAGAGTATACCTGGCGATACCTTTGAGTATATACAAACATATTCTGTGGTTGGTACCTATCTATAAGCTACATGTTGGTTTTTTTTTTAAATGTCAGTATATTATCATACTATCTGCGCTGCAAAGAGTAAAGTTATTAAATTGAAAAAGAGTGGCAACTCGATGACAAAATATGCATGTATGGAAAGTGCTGCCGCCCAGAGCTTAGGCGGTGAACTAAAGTTGAAGTAATATATATACATATCTACATGTGTATGTGTAATTACATAGAATTTTCTTTCACTATGAAAGCTACCCTGAAATATGAAAAAAAAACATATCAGCTGATAATTAAACAATAATAATATCAGCCTAACATTGAAACTTGAGATAATTTTCAGAAAAATATCAATAACCGAAAATAGATCGATGACAATAAGTACCTACGCTAGGAACAAAAAATAACAATTCTCAGTTGTCAAACGTTTGACAGGCAGGACAAAATGGCAGCAGTTAAGTTTGTACAACCAATCTGTAGGCGGCGCGACGGTCAGTAAAAATAAGTAATGTTTTAAGTGTGCCCCCCCAGCTGCACTGGTTGTAGAAAGAACATTGTGAACAACGCCATCTATGTATTATACAGCAGTACGAAATGAACATATATCTTATAAGGCATAAACCTCTTTCATGTTGGTGCTTCTTAAGAAACATAGGTGGCGCTAACTACAACTAAAAACCAATTATGATGCATAATTTTTGTTAGGAGCAAAATTTTCATGATTTCTTAGAGTGCAGTGTTCTTGAAAATATATTCTCCGGTTTAATAAATAGTTTACAAATGATTAACCTATGATTTAACAAATGATATTAGTATCGTAACTAAAAATGGTGTCGGTAGTGCAATAATACAGAACGCAGATCTGTGCAAGACGTAAAAATGACTAAAATCAGGGCCAAGCTTTGGGTCAAGCAACAAGCACGGTAATTAGTTGCACATTTACAATATCTATTATAAAACTTTAAAACTAACAGTTTTAAGTCGAGGTAAAGGGAATCCTTATCTGGAGGGAAAAAATGTAATAGGTAGGTACGTAAAATATTAGCAGCTATTGGTACCGAATCTCTGACATTCGTGGCCAGCCCGGGTTCCCTTTTCGAAAAGGAACTAGCCTATGGTGTTCCACCCGTAATACAACATTAATTATTATAAATTTGATTAAGAACATTTTAAGGTTGATTTATTTCCGTGCGTCCGTAAGAATACCGTTCACCCTTTACTTGTCCGTGTGTATTCTAAAAGACGTCTAAAGAAAGGAAATGCAATCCTATAATAATCCGTCCAATTAGTGTTATAGGACAATTTCCCTTCCATTATGGGGAGGCTGGTGACCAACAGTGGAACATATATATAATTTAAGATGAGATGGCAACTATTTGATTGATATGGCATTAAGTTGACAGTTTTATGCCTAAAACCATAAATGTGTTCGGATGTCTGAAGTTGTATCACTATCTCGAAAAAAATAAATATATATAAGTAGGTAACGAGTTGGCTATAGCCCTAACATTGCTGCATTTTATTATCTTCCTAACGGATTGAATATTGACACTTCCGCTAAAGAAGATAATAAAAATAATTAAACTTCTGGTACCTTCTACTAAAATCCATTAGTGGATTTTATTATTTACCCTCATGTTTGACTGAACAGATAACGTAGTGTTTAGGCTACCTATGGTGTCTATGCCTGATTACGTCGATTCGGTCCCCACGCAAAATAGTACTCTATGCCATACACAAATTATTTTTCTGTGCGTAGGTTCGATATGTGTTCATTCATTAATTAAAAAAAAGAAATAATTACATGTTTGTAAAGTCCCCCGCAATACAAGGATTATATTTCCTTAGTCCAAGGTGTTGCTAAAAAAAAAAACATACATAAATCGTTGAATTAACACGGCAAATAATAAAACAAATATTTAAAATGATAGCTATATCTTACACAAGAATATTTCTCCATAAGGACATCACGAATATCATTGATCATTATCAAACTATGGATAGTTTGGGTGGACCCAATAGTACTTTCTCTTGGTTCGTGACGGTACATTACTATTCAGCCGACGCTCCGTGTGTCCATGGCGCAATGATATCACATAATACAGACAATACCTTACATTATCAGGATTACGATCACATAAAGTTCACTCTGTATAACATTTGCTATAGAAACTCATAAAAATATAGGTAACATATATTCTACATATATAAGCCATAGGTAACTTATGCGTCTAGAATACAATATACAACCAAGCCCTACTTATCTATGGGAACCTTATAGGATATTTATGATCTATCAATTATGGCATTATGCTCCTCTAAATAGGCTTAAGTTTTGAATAAAAATTTCAGTCGACGATAAGGCTACCTATACACAACTCATTATTATCAATGAGTGAATAATCAATCATACCATTTGGATCGTTTGCTTTTTTTTTCAAATTTACCAACTACGAATTAACTGTTAAAAATACTCAGTGCTCGTAATGTTTTAGATAACTTCTTGTAAATAAAATTATATGTATACGAAATGTTTGGTTAAATTAGGTTAGGTTAGACCAGAATGTATTTTATTTTCGAGATAGAATACAAAAAGCAGCAGAGAAATATGGGTGGATCAGATCCCAAAAGCGGCACCCGATCATTAATAGAGCAGCCATCACGTCCATTAATCACATCGGAAGGAAAGAGACCGATTATTTTCGTCTTACTAGTAATATGAATTTATTAACAAATCGTAATTTTAACATTACGAAAAGATATCTATTTTGATACCTAGATGTTTTAAGTTAGACCCTCTAGCAATCTGTAAAAACTACATACAATTCCATGAAGTAGTTTTTGCGTGATGCGTGTATAAATATACAGACAGATAGATAATAATTCTAAAAATATTGTTTTTTCTCTACAAAAGAAACGTGCTTTATTCATCTTAAGTGTCATTCGCGCGCAAGGCAGAGTTGATTGCACAGATGTCGTAGCGAAGTTAAGATACTGACCTATAGTGCAAAGTGTCGTGGGATCTATTCCTACACAGGACGATCTAAGTCTAGGTGTATTTGTATGTTTATATGTATTTACAAAAAATCAAAGTATTTAAAAAAAATCTATTTCATTCTAGATTTTTTAATTAAGGCGTTGCATTTGTTTCCGTGTGGTCACGGAGTAAGAATTCTATTCACCACCCCCTATCTTACCTCTGGGTGATCTTAAGAGACGACTAAGGCATATAAACACGTCTTAACAGCATGGTATAGTAGGTCAATGTCCCTCCTATTATGAGGGAGGCTCGAACCCAACAGTATCTTTCCCGTAGGTGATCGTAGGGCATATAAAACGAATATAACAAAATTACTGAAATTTAGCATTTAATATGCTTGATTATTTATAAAAACCCGATTACGAGCGAAAAAGAGAGAATTGAATGTCCTACAATAGTTCACGGTAGTGTAAGTGGCAGCACGATTGGAACGGATTTCCTATAGGCGTGGGTTCGAATCCCACTTGTGACAATCATTTTTCACTCGTAATCGGGTATTTACGAATATAACATGCAAGAGAAGGAAATCTCTAAACACCAACCAACACATGTAACCGCCGCTATAGGTTATTCAATCCTTTTATTTTTGGAAGCTCGAGTGCAGCAGTGGGCCGTATAGGAACTGAAATGATAATGCTGATTTTTAAAAAGATAAACAAAAAGATAGTATAGTCAGAACACCACATAGAATTTATAAGTCAGAGATCATAAAATTATGTATAAATTTATAAAATGTTATAACTTTATACAAAGTTAAGAGATTTTACGCAAACAACAGAATGTATTTCTTGTGCAATGATATTTGTTGCGATGTATTGTTCACGGTTTATTATATAAATGTTTGTAACACATAATAATATAATTATATCACACTTGTTTGTGTAGAGATTCATGAGAGCATTATGTGGGCAGACACATTTTGTTCCATATAACGTGTAAGATTTTAAATGTGGGACACATATTGACGCTATAAACAATTACCATTTAAAGACATAACCATGACTGTAGTTATAAACGTAAACTTGCTTCGTGTGGTGACGCAGTAGAAATACAATTCAGCATCTTGTCCGTGGGTGTCGTAAAAGACTATTAAGGAATTATAATATACATAAATAATCCATGCAAGAGGTAGAGAACTCGAAATGAAACCTTATTCAGTAGATACGTCTAACCAGCGTACAGTAGGCCGATTTCTCTCCTATTGTGGTTGACATTCGAATCCAGTAGTTCAAAGTTTATAAGCTGACATGATGATGATAATCATACAGGCTCATTGTTTTGCCTCTTAATCAGCACGACAAGATATAGAAACATCAAAGACTATGTAACGAAATACATATAAAATGAGATGGATCTGTTGATTTTAAATTTAATTTTTAATATTTACCATAAACAATATATATATATATATATATAGAATCCCTTTATATTTTGTATTGGCAATGATTTTATACTTATTTGTAGTGTGTAGATATAGATCTCTGCAATAACGATGTCTTATTGCACGTGAGATACCTTATTCCTCCCGTGACCATGAACACTGTAAAGTGTTCAAAATGTCGCGAAATTTTAAATCAATTACAAAAGCGATGGCATCCGTAAAAGATCAATGAACTACTATACCACGCTGGTTTATTCGGTTAGTAGATATAGTATAATTTCGAGTTTCCTTCTCTTCAGTCATTACACGGAAAAATGAAAAATAAATAATTTTTCTATCAGAGGTATAATAATTTAATTTTGAAATATTTTTATATAAAATAACCAATAAAGTTACCATCAGATTCCTAGACTGAGAGAAAAAAGACAAGAAAATTTAATACGCTATGTGCAAATTAAAATAACATAAATTGCTTTGAGGTGAAAATCGTAAAATCTACCTGAAAAAGCACCAGGAGAATCAAGCAATATTCTCCTGAGGAACTTATAACTTCGACAGTAACTACCAACCTACCTACTGAGGGTGGCGACTGTTGAACTATACTTCCTCCGTGCGGAGGTCTATCTCCAACAATGGAAGTTGATAGGCTGGAAAGGGATTTTTTTTATTACTTATGGTGGCAAACGAGCAAGCAGCAGACCTGATGGCAAGTATTACTGCCACTCATGGACCTTTGCAATACCGAGGGCACAGTTGGGGCGCTGCCTACCAATTTAAACCCCAGACTCACCCAGTTGCACTTCCGGCTCTTTCGCTCACCGAACGAAGTGCAACTACACATTGTCGTTGCTCAGACGTCGATCTTCTACGAGGGTGTGGTACTACCCCAGACGGACCGGCCCGCGGTTGTAGGCAGAGAACTGTCAACAGCGTGGTCCTACTACTCCTGAAGGTAGCAAAAAAGGTAATGAAAGAAAGGTAAAAATAAATCTACTTAAATAATTTTAACAGATACAAAGATATAATTGACACACACACACACGAACACATTGTGAAATTCAGTGTGTACTTGTAGAGAGGATGCCAAATATGTCACCATCAAACAGATATGACGCATATCGAAAGTAAAATAACCAAAATTATTATCATTATTCAAAATGATTGTAACACGTTCGTTTTTTGCGCTTGGTTTTGGAGAACCAATAAAAAAGTTTCACATATCACCACTTTCTTTATTTTCTGATAATGCAAGTTATCAGCTAACGTGAATAGAAACTTGTTTACTAGCGAAAATTCATGGTCATACGTAGGAATCGAGCCCACACCTATTGGAAATCGGTTCCAAGCATCCTACCACTTAGATAAGTGCGACCTGTTGTGTGACAGTCAAATTGTGGCTCGTATTATTTTATCATCTTTATAGAAAACATGTGCCATCTGCCGGACAACGATTACATATTGTACCGATTTAATACTCTAATTTTTCAGTTAAAGTTATATTAAACGATGATATGTGATATGATATGATAGTCGTACTATTATCTAAATTATTGAGATTTAGCTTTTAACATGCTAGATTATTTATAAAAAAAATGTGTATGAGCGAAAACTGTTGTGAATGTACCGCCACTACAATTTATATTAAACGTGCAGAATCGTGCAGAAATTATAATGGAGATAGTTAGCCATATAATCGCCTTAAAGATCAGAGGTAGACAAATACCGTTACCGCATTACTCACCAGGGAAGCGTCACATAGTAACACCCTTGCATATAATCATTAGGATGACGAGATCAAAAAAATCGCGGAGCTAAAACAGCAAAGTTAGCCCAAGTTCGAGGTAAACGGCAAACTTAGCAGGAGGCCTTTAGCTGAGTGGTTTATCGTAGTCAGAGGTAATAAATCAGGCAGATCTGAGCGAGCAATCTTCAGCAAAATTACTTCTGATATTTATGATGGTTGATGAAATTTCAAAAATGATTGAGTGGAGTTTGATATAGATTATCAGTTATAGTATAGATTGCGTATACATGTTAGCAGACTTTAATGCTCACCCTAATAGTATGTTTTATGACGAATTATCAAGCTTTTGTATAGATCAAAAATGGATATGTATTGATACAGAATGTTAGGGGTACAGTCAGACACTTACACATTCTTTAGCGAGGCTCATGCAACAAAAAGCTGGTTGACCACTGTCTGGTAACGGAATCAGCAATGAAAACTGTCAAAAGAGTGCATGTATTGTATGACGTGTTCTGTTCTGATCATACCCTTGACATTAGAATGTAGTTTAGAGTTGGAAGGAAATGTAACAACGCAATAATTACTAGTCGGGTTGGAGTAAGATTTAAATCGAAAGATATTGCCAAAATTATACAATCTATGTCACGAGGCAAATCCCCTGGCCATGACGGTCTCAGTATCGAGCACCTCCTATATGCTGGATCACACTTACCACGGGTTCTTGCTATGTTTTATAGCTTTTGTGTGAGTCATGGTTACTTGCCGGCTGACATGATAAAAACAGTTGTAGTCCCAATAGCCAAAAACAGAACTGGTGATTTAGTCGACAGCAACAATTATAGACACATCTCTCTGGCTACCGTGATAGCGAGGGTGTTTGACGGCATGCTGAACACACATCTCAATGAGTGCACTAATTTCTATGACAACCAGTTTGAGTTCCGTCCTGGGTTGTCTACGGAGAGTGCCGTATTGTGTTTAAAGCATGCTGTCACATATTGTACGCAATGTAGTGTACGCCCTTTTATGCCTGCTTCCTGGATTTATCTAGGGCTTTTGATCTGGTTTCCTACGACATGCTATGGAGAAAGTTGGACAATACTAAGTTACCACATGCATTAGTAAACATTTTTAAGTACTGGTATGGAAACCAGATCAATAATGTCCGATGGGCTGGGTCATTATCTGATGCATACAGGTTGGAATGCGGGGTTAGGCAAGGGGGAGTTGAGCTCACCGACGCTTTTCAACCTGTACATTAATGAGTTAATTGGTGAGCTCAGTAGCGCCAGAGTCGGTTGTTGAGCGCATCAGTCTGTGGTTTACGAAAACTAATAAACATTTGTGAAAGATAAGCTAAGACACATGGCTTGAAATACAATTGTAAAAAATCAGAAGTCATAGTTTTAGGGGAGGCCAGGGGTATAACCCTTGATAAAATATCACTGTGGAACATACATTGTGGATCTGGAGAGAGCATTTGACACGGTTGTACGAAAGGAACTTTGGGACATTTTACCGGAGTATGGTATTAATGGTAAACTGCTGCAGGCTGTGCAGTCCAGTTACATAGTCTGTAAAGGCTGTGTGCGGCTGGATGATGGAATGTCGCCTTGGTTTGACGTCAATATCAGCGTTAAGCAGGGGTGCGTTCTGTCAGCCAGACTGTTTATCATATATCTGGATAAATGTCTCCAAAGGTTGAATAATATGAATGTGGGAGTCCAGATGGGCGACTCAGTGGTCACTGCTCTGCTCTATACAGATGATGCAGTCCTGCTAGCACAGTCAGCGACTGACCTGCAGACACTAGTCGACACAATGACAGAAGATTGTAAGAAAATGGGCTACGCGTGAATGTGAGCAAAACCAAAATAATGGTCTTTGAAAGAGATGAAGCCAGAACAGATGTAAGAGTAATAATAGGTAATGATGTACTGGAGCAAGTGGATAAATTTGTATATCTTGGATGTGGATTTAGCCGAGATGGAAGGTACAGCACTGATATAGCGCGAAGAGTGAATGTGGGAAATAGAGTAAACGGAGCGTTGGGTCAACTTCTCGGTAGCCACCACCTCAGCCAGAAGGCACGTGTAGCAATGCATAACGCAGTGCTTGTCCCAACATTACTATATGGAAGCGAGAGTTGGGTATGCAGAAAAGAGTATGAAAGTTAAATTAATTCGGTCGAATGCGATCTCTACGAAAAATCTGTGGAGTTAGGCTGATCGATCGCATTCGTAACGACGACGTAAGAGAGCGAGTAGGTATGAAAGAGAGTATCGGTGTAAAGATGCGAAAGGGAATGCTCCGATGGTTCGGACATGTGGAAAGAATGCCGAACGAACGTCTGGTTAAGAAGATATACAATGCGAAAGTGGAAGGATGTAGGTACCGAGGGAGACCGAGACTAACCTACCTAGACCAGATCGGTCATGTACAGAAGGAAGGTGGATTCAAGAGTCTTCGAAACCGGCGAGCGTGTATGAAGAGAATTATGAATGTTGAGGAAGCGAGTGAAGTATGCAAAGATAGAGTTCTCTGGCACTCTGTTCTCTCTGACTACCCTGCAAGGGATATGGCGTGATGATATGTATGTATGTAAATTCCTTGCCTTTTTATTAGGTTATTATAAGTAAAGATGGCTATCACAGTCAAAACTATCCGCCAGCATAGACCGTCATTCTTCTACTCTTATCCTGATTAGTTGGGGTCGACACCAGTATTTGCGGCTCTTACATCGTACGTATTGCAAAACTTTTTGGTAATAGTTTTATGACCGGCCGTTCGCCTGACGTCAATCCTACTTGGGAATGTAATTGTTGACCAAACAGCATCAGGTGGAGCTGTCCTAAATCCATAGAGATTTCTCATATAAGTAAACGAAAAGAAAATGTACTAATATGATTAGAAGAATATATGTAGTTATATCAATTTATTTAGTTATGAAGTGTACATTGCACTCACACAAAAGTGAGTGTATCGGTGGACCAACGTCGGCGCCATACATATATATATATAATATTACGAAACGTGAACTTTGTTACTTTCAGTTCCGCTAAAGGTTACGTCGGCAGGCGCTTAGAAGCAACCAACATACATTTAAACTATTCAAAAGATGGTACGATTATCAACATAATCTTTCTGCACTGAAACTTTTGTATCATTAGTAGTTGTGCAGCTTCGTTTGGATGAACTCCATATTTATTTAATGCTAATGTTTCATATAAATACTCACATCGTCCCGTAACATTAATATAACCTACATTAATAACATCCATAAGCATTTTTGTTATTTTAACAGTTGTCATGACGACAGCGATTGCTCTATTAAATATCGCATTGTAACTAATTTCTTTTCCGATTTATTTAATTGTTGTTTGTTTATGTCTATAACTTATCTTGAAAAATAGACTATCCTACACAATAAGATTTTTTGGAAGCCTAGTAGTGGTGGCACAATGTTGATGTTTTTCTGTCCATGGATCCGTCCGGGGTACCACATTCTCACAGAAAAAGGACGTCTGAACAGTAGCAATATGCCGAGTGGGCCACCTACGTCAAAGACCAGGTTTCCGTGGCCCACTCCCACATTGTCGAGAGGTACATTGCAGGATGGGTCTATGGGATCGCGCGCCACTTCTTCTGTCGCCACGGACGGATTCAGCGGGATGTGACCAGAAAATATCCAGAAAAAAGAACAATACATATCAAATCAATAAAATCGTATTATATATTACAAAAAAGTGGCAATACAACAGTATTTCATTCGGTGAGCGAGAGGGCCGGAAACCAAACTTGGGTGGGTTTTGGTTGGTAGGCAGCAGCCTAGCTATACCCTTGGTATTACAAAGATCCATGGGTTGCACTAACACTTACCATCAGGTGTGGTACTTGCTCGTTTGCCGCTAAAAAGTAATAAAAAAAGTTTTTGAAATTACGCGTCGAAATAAACAAACTAATAATATAGAGTTACAATTCTATGCGTGTATTGAAGGTAGTATATAGTACAATATTATAGTAACCATCCTTTCCTTTGACGTAAGGATTGATTTTCATAAGTGTCACTACAAGAAAATTTCATCCATCCAACTATTTATGCTAACCTAAGCTAACCGAATGCTAACCTAACCTAACCTAACGACGCCCAATCTGGAGATAGAACTGCTGGCGCTCCAATGGCGTTTAGTAAAGTAATGGGTGAAACATTTTGTTCTGAACCCCCATGACATGAATAGAAATAAAACTAGAAATCAAATTTAATTCAACTCGTCTATAATAACTTAATAATCTTAATATAGCAAGGTAATTTCCCTCATCTGGAGGAAACCAGACTCAACAGCAGAACTTAAAAAACTGAATAACTAATATTATAATAAAAATCTTTGTAGTAATGACGACTTGTTAGATGTAAAGCTGTACTTACTCCCGTGACCATGGACGCTGAAAAAGGTCAAAAGCGTTAGACAAAAAAAAAAAAACGCGATAAAAGATAAAAAAATAGCTTTATTATAGTTTTATTTGATATGTATAATATTCGCGTAGACATCAGAAATTAATATTTTATGATGATTGCTCTCAATTCATCCTCAATGTGAAGAAGATTGACCTAATGTAGCACACTAGTTAGTAGTGACAACGTTTTCTCTTTAGTGATATTATTTCTTTGCTCCCTTTCGTTTCGTTTCTTTCATCCTCATATTACACTGAAGTATTCTTACTCCATCACCATGTGGATATTATGTTTACACCACGATTTCCTGCTGGAGGGATTTCTTTTACTGCAGCCAAAACTCTTCAACAAAAACTTGTGCAGACGACATTATTAGCTAACTATGCAGTACACAAATAAGTTTAGATAAGAAAAAATCGAAAAGTAATCTTATTTCCTGTTCGTATAGTAGAGAGGACTCAAGCCAAGTAATGGGAATTGTATGAGCTGCGATAATGATGACAATGATGATGCAATTCACAAATATGTGGGATAACATTCGCACTCACCACGTCTCCCTACTTCTACCTACTCCACTATCATAAGCGGGGAATTGACAATCTGAAGTGGCAGAATGAAGCTCAAAGACTAAACTTCAACATTAATTAGACGAGAATAATCAATTTATACGCCTTAATTTCTGCCTTCTCTGTTCTCAAAAGCAAAGAAAATCTGACACTTTACATAATATTATGAATACGAATGTGTTTCTACTACGCCTCATTTTGTTTAACCAATAGTTTTGACATATCGTATATAAGTTGTCAAGGATACAAATAAAGTTATAAGGTAACTTTCACCAAGGGAACAAGGCTAACAGGTCCCAAAGGACATCAGCATTTATTGGAAAAATTGCATTAAAGGGAAGGCTAATACTTTCATCACCCCATATACGTCCCAATGCTCCTCCGCAACGAGAGTGAGTTTCACTTGTTATACAACGCTGGTGAAATAGTTTGCTATACGTATAACCAAATAATTTTTTATACAATTATTATAATAAAAACTGTGAAAGCTTTGCTCATAATTTGAAATCTCAGGCAAGATATATTTGTTTAGTTAGGAATAGTGCAATTTCTGTTTTGTTGTTCGGTTTCTGTCCGCTCAAGGCCTGGCGAGGTATAAATAAATAACATTAGAAATTTTTGTTACAAATCAATAAATTTTAATAAATATTTAGTATATGTATAATTAGCACTTTATTAATACCTATTTCTGAGATCAAAAAACATTAGAAAGTGATCAAACAAAAACGTTGCTTAGAAAGTTTTTTATTGCAAATATCAATGTATTAAGATTTTATGCAAAAAAAATATCTGTCTAAAACTAATGTTTATTTTTGATCAAAAAAAAAATGAAATAAAACTTTCTGCTTTCTATATTATAATCGCCCGTAAAAAATATATTTAGTTCTCAATATTGGACAAGAGACTTCTTTATAACATACACATACATACATATCATCACGCCATATCCCTTGCAGGGTAGGCAGAGAGAACAGAGTGCCAGAGAACTCTATCTTTGCATACTTCACTCGCTTCCTCAACATTCATAATTCTCTTCATACATGCTCGCCGGTTTCGGAGACTCTTGACTCCACCTTCCTTCAGTACATGACCGATCTGGTCTAGGTAGGTTAGTCTCGGTCTCCCTCGGTACCTACATCCTTCCACTTTCGCATTGTATATCTTCTTAACCAGGCGTTCGTTCAGCATTCTTTCCACATGTCCGAACCATCGGAGCATTCCCTTTTGCATCTTTACACCAATACTCTCTTTCATACCTACTCGCTCTCTTACGTCGTCGTTACGAATACGGTCGGTCAGCCTAACTCCACAGATTTTCCGCAGAGATCGCATTTCGACCGCATTAATTTTACTATCATACTCTTTTCTGCATACCCAACTCTCGCTTCCATACAGTAATGTTGGGACAAGCACTGCGTTATGTATTGCTACACGTGCCTTCTGGCTGAGGTGGTGGCTGCCGAGAAGTTGCCCCAACGCTCCGTTCACTCTATTTCCTGCATTCACTCTTCGCTCTATATCAGTGGTGTACCTTCCATCTCGGCTAAATCCACATCCAAAATATACAAATTCATCCACTTGCTCTAGTACATCATTACCTATTGTTACTGTGTACTTCTTTATAAAGAGAGTGAAATTCGCCCTAAGATATCAAATGTGTTGGTTTAGAGCAGTATATCCCGATTGACTGCTTTTATAGTGATATTGTCTACTAATGTTTCATTATCTAATTTATTCTTATAATACTCGCGACAAGGTTATTGTATTCATACTCCGCCATCGAATTTATTTCATGTATCAATTATAAAATTATGCTGCACAAAAAGTTTTTTAAAATCCAAATTGTAATAATGTCTAATTGTTATTGGTTTTTCAAATTACTGAAATTTAACATGCTGCTACTTACACCGGTGTAAGTGGCAGCACGATTGGGCCGGACTTCCAATAGGTGTGGATTCGAATCATGCTTGTGACATGATTTTTCGCTTCGTAATCGGGTTTTTGTAAATAATTAAGCATATTAAATGCTAAATTTCAGTAATTTGAATAACAAGGTTATGTCATCGTTTAATAGATACAATTCTAACTGCAAAGTTTGAAGTATTAAGCCTACAATACAATGTAAACATTGTCGGGTAGATGGCGCACGTCACCTTAAAGACGTAAATATGATACGAAGCGAGATTTGAATGTCTTACAATTGTTCACGGTGGTGTAAGTGGCAGCACGATTGGGCCGGACTCTCAATAGGTGCGAGTTCGAATCCCGCTTGTGACATCATTTTTCGCTTCGTAATCGGGTCTTTGTGGTTTTATTTAAACAAATATACCTACAACTAACGAAGAAATCAGCTAGTTATAACTTTAGGAATAAAAATAAATTGCAATTAATTCACCCACGTACTAACTATGGTGTGAGGATTATATTATTTGAAAGAGCAGAGCTGTACATTCAATTGCCTAATAATATCAAAGAGTGTGATAGTATACATATGTACAAAAATAAATTAAAGGAACATATAAGAAACATTTAAATTATATGATGATCCAGAGGTACTTGCGCCTGCGTCGCCCAAGGCGCTGGCGGCGGTCGCGTCGGGGCGGCGCAGGCGCGAGTACCTCCGCCTGATGCCGCCCTAGCCGAGGCATCGGGTGACCAGACCGGGGATGAGTCCGGTCGCCTGGAGTGACAACGATGCCCCGACAGTGAAAGCTACCGGGACATCGAGTCGAGACGATACCCGCGAGGGTAAACCGCCGGGCGGGCCACCGAAGACAAAGACCGGGTTCCGGTGGCCCGCTCACTCGGCGTAGATGTACGGCGGGTCTATGGGATCGTGGGTCGCTTCATCTGTCACCCTGGATGGATTAGCGGGACGTAACCACACCATAGTCCGCAGTAAAAAAAAAAGAAGGGTCGGAATAATATTATGTTTAATTTTAGATACACTGTATCACATTATAAATGAATTATATGTTTGTATGAGAAATAAAGTTCTTTAAACAAAATATCTATGATTAGGGCGTTGAAACAAACAAATTGTTCACCTCATTATTAGCATACAGAATACATATCACTCTATACATATACACACGTTATCTTCAGTAGAACAGTACGAGTACGTTACAGTAACTGGTTATGACGAAACGCTCGTTAAATATTGTATATATTAACCCTGACCATATTCTAGCACACGTAATATTATTCAGGCCATTTCTTAAAACGTACACATAATTATATGTTTAAAAATAAATGTACTGTCTCTCTGTCTAATGATAATACACGAACATCTATTTCTTTCGTGAGTGTTGTGTAAGGTGGCAAAGAGATATACGATTTCACTAGTCGTAGTTATGAAGGAAAGGACTGGAATCATCATTTTATCATTACAGCTCATATAAGTCCCCTATTTTTGTTTTCATTTAGTAACGGAGTAAGAATGGAAGGTATCACCTTGCTTTCTAGACGGAAGCTGATAACATCCCTGCAATAGAGAAAGCTCAATCTAACTTTATTCATACCAACTTGTCTGATTAATGTATAGTCATCTTCTTTCCCTATTTAGATGAAACTGAAGCCCAGCTGTGGGATCTCTTTGAGTTAAAATGATAATGACGTAATTAAATTTTGATTAAATATAAACTATCTTCTATTCATATGTGTATTGTGCGGTAACGGCTACAAATACTACTAACTCCTACTTCAAGAGATTTATATCGACCTGGGCCGACTGTATCTAGTACAGTTTGGACAACAATTACATTCCCAAGGAGGGTTGAGGTCAGGCAGGCGGCCAGTCATAAGATTATTGCTAATAACTCTTGCAGTGTATACGAAAAGTAGTACATATTTCGTCGACCCCAAGTAATTGGGATAAGAGCAGGCGAATGAACCGACCCAATTAGTCGCTGTCCTCTATAAATATAAATTAATGTTGAAATCAACCACAGCGCCACCTATCAGATCTAAATATTAAACTAAATCATTCTTGATGACCTGAGTTCATCAGTTTAGGATGATTTCAAGCACATAACCAATTACAAAACAATTATATGTATGATGATTAACACGCATAAGTAACCTTATTCAAGATAATTCGTTCAAAAGTTTATATTTCTTGCAAACTAATACTTTTCTATTAATATCTTTAGAATCAAGAGTAAATTAGTATTCATCATCTCAGCTATATATATATATATATATATATATATATATATATATATATATATATATATGTCCCACAGTTGGACTCGAATCTCCTACGCAATGGGAGAGAAATATACCTACTATACCACGCGGTTAGACGTGTTGGTATAGGGTTTTCTTTTAAGTTTTCCTCTCTCGCATAGATGTTATATACATTTTATATCACATTTTATATCGCCTCTTACGATCACTCACAGGTAAGATGGTGGTGAAGGGGGTAGTGAATTGTATTCTTACCCCACCACCACCCGTCATTACGCGGAAAAAAATTGTATTAGGAAATACCAAACGTTAGACAGTATCCGAGTTAAATTCTTAAATATATTTGAAATAAAACTAGTTTTACGGATTCTATCGCGTTTGTATTTGATTTTTAATTTCCCGACGTTCCGAACACTTTCCAGTGATCATGGTCACGGGAGGACTCGGAAGTGTTCGAAACGTCGGGAAATTAAAAATCAAATACTAACGCGATAGGATCCGTAAAAGTAGTTTTATTTCAAATGTGTAATACTCGCGTAAACATTAGAAGTTCTTAAATATATATGTTATAAAAAAATAAGTTGAATATACTAAATATTATTCTAGTTACGTTTACTAGAAATCTAGATGAATTCTCACCGAGTATATGGATATTGCCAAATCCAGCTTGGCTTTCACTTTTGGCCTAGTTTATCATTCTCTAAAATGTACTACAACAACCCATGATTATAATATTCAGTGTTGAGATATCTTTGTGTTTTGTTAATCTTAACTCGTACAAGTCTTACTGTTGAGTTCAACCCGCCTTCTGAAGGTAAATTGACCTGCTGTACCACGATTATCAGATATGTTGGTAAAGAATTTATCAAGTATTCTTTTTCATGAATATATGTTGCACAAGTAAGTAAGGGGGTGATGATTCGTATCTTCAGTCCATCACCATAAGGAAACTGAATTTTATTAACATATGTTTTATAAAATATTTGTATTTATTTCAAAATCAACGAAAATGAGATCACAATATACGGGATAGGTACTGAAACTCTTATATTTATCTAAGATGACTAATAATTTTGTTTCTGTTATATAATATAGTGAATTAGAATTAATCTACATACTCGTTTGATATTTATTGATATTTAAATTAAATGTAATTAATTCAGTATTTTGAACTTCTCACATTTTTTATCTCAAATATATCTTCATTATTTCAGAATGAATTTGTCAATCGTAATTACTATATTATTCGGTATTTATCTAAATTAAAAAAAAAAACTTCTTAAAATCATCAAATTGAAAACTATTTTGATAAGTAAATTTAAAGTATTTAAACATACTAATGGTGGTAATCAACCACTCAATAGGGAACTTGGAACTAGACCACGAGGGCTTGGAGATGCACTGGCATTGGGTTTTGTTCTCTCGCAACGCTCTTAGTCCCATTGCAAGAAACCTAGGGGGCAAGTTAGAAGTGTTGACCCATTATCTTATTATTAAATAACTAGATAACAAAATTTGTGTCAAGACATAATTAATCACTATATTCCTAGTCATTCATTCACTATTAGATAAAATACATATTTATCTAATGATGAATGGCTAGGCAAACATGTGAATGTTGATCATCACACGGTAAAATCTATGAATATTTAGATACATGAATGTATCACGCACGCAACTTACCCAATCATATCACATATGAGATTCACTCCATAACGCCAACGTCCCTAATAGTTACGTAAAATAAAACCAGCTTTGGCATCGAACATCCGATTTATTTATTTATTTTTTAACATTATTTATGTACAAACGTATAAAACTGTTATGTTGCACAACATAGCGTCCACTGTCTCATACACGACTTACGTCACCAATAAATTAAATATAACTCGACGGTGTCTTCATTTGGGAGACAAAGCCGATTGCAACAGCCAAGGGTACGCTACGCAACACATCACATATGACGACAGCCACTAAGCGACAGCGGCGGCAATCACCACCATCACAAATCACCAATTTACTAAATATTTTCATAATAAATATAACTATAGTAAAATTAATCAGAATTTTACATCAATACAACAGCTTTTGCTCCCATATTTGAACACTTTACACAGAGATTTGTTTTTAATTATGGCCGACCTGGTCGATTTGACCCTGTAAGTTGTTGATGACCTCGGATGGTACTTGATCACCTAAGATCTCGAACAAATTGATCCTCTGGTTACCGGGGATGGATTCGTACGCGGCCAATTCAATGCCTTCTTGTACCTGTTGATTAAAATTACAATTAGAAAATGCTTATTAATAAAAAATCTATACATGTGTTTATATTTTGCGAGGTAGAAGAGATAATCTCGGCCGTTCACTATGTTGCAATATTAGATAATCGAAAGATCTGAGATAAAACGTAATAATGACTGTCGTAGAAGGAGCTTCCTATACCTTACATTCACCACCACTTTCTACATAACTAGGTAGTATTTAGCAATTTATGTATAAAATCACATAAAATTAATCATATTCTATATTTCGTCGTTTGGTAAATCTAATAAATTAAAATATCAACATGTGTAGCAATCGAATCCCCAAAATTCGGTATAACAAGACGGTCGACATTTATTCGTGTGTATATTTCGATAACATAATTTTGTTGTACGAATATATTATTCATAACATTTTTTTCTAACCAGAATATCTACCAATTAGAAAGAAAATGAAACGTTAATTAAAAGTATTAAGTTGTCCAACTGGTATTGTCATTATCTAACTATTACCGAAGGCTACTCATCTGTTACAATTAAGAAAAAAAAAACAAGTTTAACCGGAATTATCATAAGATACAGATATAAGATAAATAGGAATTCATTAATTGTAAAATTGAAATCTATTTTATTAAATGACATTACAATGAATTGAAACGAATTTTATTTGTAATAATTTTATGAATATATATTTCTACCATAGGACCCGGACATTCTCCACATAGCGTTCATTCTTCCACATACTATACTGATATGTTCTATATATTAGTCATATTTTGTGGCATCCGTGTGAAGGTAAGGGACGGGGAACTATATTTTGTGGCATCCGTGTGAAGGTAAGGGACGGGGAACTATATTTTGTGGCATCCGTGTGAAGGTAAGGGACGGGGAACTATATTTTGTGGCATCCGTGTGAAGGTAAGGGACGGGGAACTATATTTTGTGGCATCCGTGTGAAGGTAAGGGACGGGGAACTATATTTTGTGGCATCCGTGTGAAGGTAAGGGACGGGGAACTATATTTTGTGGCATCCGTGTGAAGGTAAGGGACGGGGAACTATATTTTTACTTCTTTACATCAAATAAATATTTTTATACTTGTATCTTATGTAATAGATAAACAATAATTACTTTATCAAATGTAATTATTTATTTATTATTTAAATAGATTATAAATTACCATAATATTGTTATTATTAGAATCATAAAATTTGATATTACAGCGTTAGTTTTATCATGAAATTAATCGGAATAAAAAAAGAGAAAATCTTAGTCCGTCACTAAATTGAATTGTTATATCCTTTGGAATAACTCTGTGAATAGCGAATCTAAAGTTTAATAATAGGAATATAACTTTCTGTGTTAAAATTAATATAATAGTATTAACGAAAACACAAGTCTGAAGCTTCAAACAAAATAAAAACAATTCATTAAAATAGTGAAATATACATGGATGCTATTGGATTGACCATGAAATTTTGCACTTTCTTTATCCTCAACCCAACGACATAAACGTCAAACATTTATGTATATATAATAACTAAACCTACCAGGTGGCACAGGACCGTTATAGATGGCATTCTCGTGGGGAGGCCTATGTCCAACAGTGGACGTTTACGGGCTGATGGATGGATGGAAACCTATTTTATTTTTTGCGAACTAGGAACCGACCGAACCGAACGAAAGAACCTAGATAGGTTAGTTAGATAGATATCCAACTGTCTATCACAACGGTTTAATGACCAGCTACGATCTGGCGAGCTTTTGTGTTATATTCCCCTGATTATTACATTCTCCTGGTTTTGTGGATTTCACTATTAGTTTTTACGAAATCTACCGGCATGAAAATGGCGATTATATGTTGTATTCATAATCCGTCACCAGATGGAGATTATTATGTTTTAAGTGAACTTAAAATATGTTTTAAGTTTCTGCATTAGGCCACTATAGCTTAGATACATGAATTTACTTTATATCATACCTTCTGAATTTCCGCATTCGCGGGAATTAGGTGTGTGTTTTGAGCTTGTTTAATGGCTTCCTTGGTGTATGCGGCGCCTTCCCGTTGGGGTGCGGCGGCCACGCATGCCACCAGCATCAGAGCGCACACCACCATGGATTTCATTGTGATCAAAAGATCGGTGAACACACGACGATAAGAAACTGCAAAAGCAAAAGTATTAATCCAAATACTAACAACGTACTTTACTGCAGCGAACACCTAAGTCTTTTTCGAAGCTAGTGTACACTATTTACTTAATACCATCAAATAGAACTCTGACAAAATAATGCTTAATTTTCTTTAGATATTTTTAGAACTAAATATAACTTTGAGTAAGTTTTTATTACCAATATTTCTAAATAAATATTTACAATAATCAGATCCACAATCCAACCACAATATTAAACTTTCTTCTGTATATTTAAATACACAATATATACGAAACCTTATAGCGTTTGAAACGAATAAACCGATAGTTCTAGAACCACTTCCCGTGTTATATAAACGCGTACGAGATGCGTATCAACGCGAAAGCTATCGCTAATCAGTTTTATACACAGTGTACACACACTTCACATATTACACACAGTCGCAGCAAGGCTCGAGTGTGACCATATCTCACCTGAGAGGAGCAGAGTGCAGCGCGCGCGGCACAGCCCGGCTCATATACGCGCCCCTCTCGACGCGACCGGCCCCCCTTGGCTACTTTCACCGCAAGAAGCGCCTGCGCAACTGTCCTGGTGCTCTAAGCGCGGCCACGAGATCTGCTCATCCATAATTGATTATGGTTCATTAGCAAGTCGACTTCACACACATTCTAAAGTTTTCTACTACAAGCAATACAGACAATATTTGCTCTCATAAGGATGCAGGATTACTCAAGGAAGGATAATATCACCATTGCCACGTTTGGTAGATGGGTTGGCGATAGCTGCTGAACATTTTACTAATTCACCCTTGGCCAGTTATTCACACTTCCCAAGGAGATATATAGGTACTGCTTTTCTCTTCATGAATATATCTGTTCAGGTCTGAAGGTAAGGATCGTTTCACGACTTTTGAAATAGCCATGCCGCATTCTTAAGTTCTTTAGTCAAAAATTACATTCCCAAGGAGGGTTGACGTCTGGCAGGCGGCCAGTCATAAAACTATTGCCCGGTCACTGTTACAATATGTACTATGAAAGAAGAGTACATATTGTATCGACCCCAAGTAATTGGGATAAGAGTAGGATAATAATGTTTAACTTTTGAAATAAAACTACTTTTACGGATTCTATCGCGTATAAAAGTAGTTTTATTTCAAATGTGTAATACTCGCATAAACATTAGAAGTCAAAATGTTTAACTTGTTTGGATGAAAGTGACAATACAATCTATAAGGCCGTTCTTCACCAAGCCATTATCGTTCATTGCTAGATATAGGTCTTGCCAAGAAAGGTCACTGTTGTACCGTCTGTATCCAGCACTCTATCAGCCTTAAAACCCATATTCTTAGGTATTTGAAAAACCATACTTATATATATTTCCACCATAATTATATCAGAGAAGGAAAACTCAACACAAAACCCTTTACTAACACATCTAACCAGTATGTTATAGTAGGTCAATTTTGTTCTCATTCTGGAGGAGGCTGGAGCCCAACAGGGGAACATATATGAGCTAATGAAGATGATACATATATGTTTTAAATATTCCGTTATACACTTATTCAATAAATGCTCTATAGTCTTGTACTGCAAGTGTTAATAGTGGTAGTACCACGCCAAACTGTCAACAACAGTTTTATGTCTACAGCCACGGGCCGGTCCGTTCGTGGTAGTACCACACTGTCGCAGAAGATCGACGTCTGAGTAATGGCAATTTGCTATTGCGCTTCGTTCGGAGAGCGAGAGAGCCGAAAGCCCAACTGGGGTGGGCTTGGGGTTTGTATTGGTAGGCAGCGGCCCGTGCGGCGGCTATACCCTTGGTATTGCAAAGATCCATGGGCGGCAGTGACACTTACCATCAGGCGTGCTGCATGCTCGTTTGCCACCATAAGTAATAAAAAAAAACGATATTTTGCTTGGATTAACTTTCCTTTTTATATTAATCTTAACACTGGCCTGTTAAATATAATGACGGAGTAAGAATAGATTCATCCCCAAATCCTACCCGTGAGTAAAATATGATCACTCGCATTGCATTTAACTTTAACTTATCTGTTCAAATAGCGCGCAGCAGTAAATCTAACATTTGTATTTAGTGTCGAGGTCATAAGCGTCCAGTTCACGTCCAGATCACGATCCGTTCCAATCACCCGCATCTTGTTTTGTGCATGTCATTTATAGAAAGTTTGTCAGTGAGATGAACGGATTGTGAATACGAGTCCACTTCGAAAGCTAATCAATTGACTTTTAGATGAGTATGTCAGTTTTAGAGATTCGCATGTTTACATATTGATTTAAGTTAGTTTTTTAGCGCAACTATTACTTACTCGTCTAGTAGAAAGTATTGAATGGTGCAATGCGTTACCTCTTACTTTAAACCAAGGGTGAATCCAGAGGTCGCTCATGAAACGTCGCACCTCAAACCTCGCACCAAGATCTCACTTTCCAGATAATTTTATATGGATTCTTATGTTTAATTTTCTTCCATCAGCCTTTGGACGTTTACGTTATTGAAAATAATCCTCACAAAAGAGCCAGTTTTTATAACTACCAACGATGATTTTAAGTTAAACAATTAACACATACCATGGAATACCATGGAATCTTACAGTATGAAACTATTTTTTGCAGCTTTTCTAGTCTCCGTAGTCAAGTTATTATGAAAGATAAAAAGTGTTCGAAATGTTGAAAGAATAAAACCTAAATACAAACGAGATAAAGTCAGTAATCCTTCCTTCCTTTCGGTACCTACATCCTTCCACTTTCGCATTGTATGGGAAGGATGTAGGTACCGAGGGAGACCGAGACTAACCTACCTAGACCAGATCGGTCATGTACTGAAGGAAGGTGGAGTCAAGAGTCTCCGAAACCGGCGAGCGTGTATGAAGAGAATTATGAATGTTAAGGAAGCGAGTGAAGTATGCAGAGATAGAGTTCTCTGGCACTCTGTCCTCTCTGCCTACCCTGCAAGGGATATGGCGTGATGATATGTATGTATGTATAAAGTCAGTAATAATATATTTATTTCATACGTGCAATATTCGCGTAAACATCAAAATAATTATACCATCGAAGCTAATTTTTATTTACTTCTATTATACTGCATAAGTTTCCATGGAAAATTATATTAGACAAATAGATTTAATGATACCCAACTTAATGGTATTATTTCGAATTCTCTTCTCTTGTAGAAATGTTATCTACTTATATTCCTTAGTGGCCTCTTACGGCTCGAAAGGAGGCCAGGGAAGAGAGCTTAATACCTATATTCTAAGGGCGTCACCGCTCAGATCCACATATAAAACAAAATTGTATAAATTTTATGTTATGTAAAATGAATAACAGGTATTAGTTAAGAATATCAATAAGTTATTTTGTATTATTAGAGTAACTCATTGATCTATTGGTATAAGTATACGGTCAGTTTTCGATTACGAGTCCCCAGTCGAGTAAAATTTACGATCCATTCCATGGTACAGTTATCTTAATACAAGGTCTCCTTGACCTAGTACTACACAAACTATTTTATAATATAATTTATATAGATGCTAAAAAAGAATTTTAGTATTTAATACTTTGCAAAGCTCGACTGGCGTTGTGCCATCACAATGAAAGTTTTATAACCAGGCCTAAAACATTTTGTGTCGTATCAATGGAAAGTAAAGATAAATCAATGGCGCTGTGAACGTATTAAGAATTCAATATGTCACCAACTCTTAGATTTCTTTATGTATGAAGATAAAGATTAAAGGTTTTTTTCTATGAAACCTATAACACCACCGGCATTGGCATTGGGATGGCCCAAAGAGGGTATTTCAGAACGTCCAGCAGTGATGAACGGGCTGACGCATGCTCTTCCTTAACCGTGATTCCTTCCTTAACTGCTGCCTTATCATAGCTGTACATACTATTATTTATTGATTGAACCGTCAATTTTAATTCTTATCCCGAATTGTAAAGGAGTAAAAACAATCTTCTTCAACTTCTCCCATGTACCTTTTACAATTAATTTTTTTGTGGATCACAAGATAAATAAAAACGTTTCTCAGGACTATTTGAGGGTTAAACCTTAGATCAATTATTGAGACCATTTTTACCGACCGGTTTATAATGGGAATCTGTGGTGAGATTAGTTCCAATTACAAAGAAAGAAAAGCTGATGTGTGGATCGAGATAAAAATATGATGCAATGTGAATATTACACATCAAAAAAAGATGTATACATTAGAAGTGCCTGTAACTTTGCAATAAGTTATGTTGTAAACTGCATTAAAGCAACTACATAGCTTAATAACATCTCAAAAGTACCGCGCTGTGAAGCAATTGTGGGCAACTCGTGATCTGTGTGCAACTCGCGTTACTTGCTCGTATTAATGATCACTTGTGCTGCTTTGAGTCAAATGTTTCGTTATTTATCATATTATATTATTATGGTTAACACTATATATATGGAAGGATGTAGGTACCGGGGGAGACCGAGACTAACCTACCTAGACCAGATTGGTCACGTACTGAATGAAGGAAGGTGGAGTCAAGTTCAAGTTCCTAGCTTTGGGACGACTAGACTAATCCCCGATCCGGTCACCCGCTGCCTCAGCTAGGGTGGCATCAGGCGGAGGTACTCGCGCCTGCGCCGCCCAAGGCGCTGGCGGCGATGCGTGTCGCCGTAGAGGAGTTCCTCACGGACACGCCCCGCCGCTTCCTTCTGCGAGATGACCGTCTCGCAGAAGGCGGCAACCGCGTCCCAGTTCCTGACGCTGTCGACCATCGCTTTCACGACGGCCGGCAGCGTCAGGTCGGCACCGATGGTTGCAACGAGTTCACGATGCTGCTGTGCCCAGGTCACGCAGACCTCAAGCGCAAGCGGCCTAACTCTATCTCTAGTGCTGCAAAGGTCTATGGGCGGCAGTAACATTTACCATAAGGTGTGTTCCTTGCTCGTTTGTCACCAAGAGCACAAAATATACGACAGATAAACAAAAAAAATACCACAGACATACCAAATAATATACTATACCACAAACATGTTGTCACATGCATTTGTTTAGAATTTTTCTTGTCTTGCATAGATGTTATATGCTATATGCATATGTATATATCTCTCAGTCCTCTTTTTAACCGTCTTCAAAAAAGGAGGAGGTTCTCAATTCGTCTGTATTCTTTTTTTTTATGTTTGTTACCTCATAACTTTCGACTGGGCAAAGCGATTTTAATGATTCTTTTTTATTTGAAAGCTGGTGCTTCCCGTGTGGTCCCATTTCAATTTCGTCCAGTTCTGACAATGGCATCCATGAGAAAACCATATAAGTCTAAAACTAGCATTAAGTATGAGTGCGATAAATGAACGAGTAGCTCAAGCCCCGCTACTAATAGAACAACCAATGTGTGTCTGTAACACTAAAAAGTAAAAATAAAAACTACGTTTAAAAAATCCGACTTCAAAAACGGAAAAGTACAAAATAACCTAAAATACTATCATTTCTATGTACTATCTATTGATAGGTTTGAAGTCGGTGCCGATATCTTTAGTGTAGGAATTTCATTACAGTAAGTACCTAAGCTGTTTATAATTTTGTATAGGGCTTGGCACCGATTTCAATCCTGTCAATAGATAGCACATACAAATGATAGTATTTTAGGTTATTTTGTACTTGCCGTTTTTGATGTCGGGTTTTTTAATACAATAACAATAAATAAAAGAGGGGGTAGTGTATTATACTTTTACTCTTTAAACCAAAAAAAAAGTTAGATCAATTTTTTTTAGCGGTGGGCTATGGAGTAGACACATTCTGTTAAATCCGTCCGAGGTGACAGAAGTAATGACGCTTGACCTCATAGATCCGACCTTCAAGTACCTAGCAACGCCACGCGGATGGGCCACCGTACTCGATCCTTGTCTTCGGTGGCCAAGTTATACCTCTTTAATAAAGGGTTGAAGATTTATGCGTTTTGAAAGGAAACCATAGATACGTTAGACCTCTAGTAATACATCGGTAAATACTGCATTAGTTTTTGCGTGATACGTGTACAAATATACAAATGCATAGACAAAAATTCTAAAATTCTTTTTTGACTTTTGTACATCTAATTATAAATAAATAAAAATACACCATAATCGTTTACTTTTAACGTTTATAATGTACATACATCGGTTTGTTACAATTTTCCTCGGGAAACAGTACTTAATTATTCGCTCGAGATCTTAGTTGTACATGGAAGAGGTGACCTCTGTAAACGTACAGTAGAAGAACATGCCTATGTTCTTCAACTGAACGTTTACAGATGAATGATGAAAGAAATGGATGAACCCTACGAGAAATAAAAAAAAAATCTTAAATCTACCTAAAATTCTACTTTTGGATAAAACAGCGCGACCTCTATTGAGGTAAAATCGAAGCATTAAAATATTTATTGATATTATAAAGATTTTTATTGTTCTGACCCACTGTTATGTAAAAGCGATTGATGAGTGATTACATCATCCGTTATTATTCGAGTTGTATTATAGCTTTGAATTATTTTTTTAACAACATTCTGCTACTACTATATACTATACCTACTAAATAGATAATCCTTCTATTGCGGGGGAGATTACAAATATGTAATTAATGGACACAAACTACACCCAGACTCAGGGCAACCACTTTTGGAACGTACAAAATATTGTCCTTCGTGGGAGTCTGCGACACTTGGAACGGTAGATTGATATGTTAATTACTATGTCATCTGTAAATTCTGATTGATATCATTCGTTAGATATTAATATTACTCCCTATATTGTGTACAGGTTAAAAATATATCACCACTACTTAATATCTGTGGCAGTCTTAGGAAATGTCGGCAAAGTAAAAAATAAGTATATACAATTCATTTACTTCATGAAACCCACGAAATTAGTTTTAGTTCATATTTTTAAAAGTTTTATTTTCATGTAGTGCCAAGATAAGAATGTAATCATCGATATCGCTTACTTGTTTGCACTAACTGCGATCGCCAATTCGCCTATTAATCGTGGCGATTATCATATGCTATTTGATTACTAAACAAACATCGATGAGGCGTTTTTATTGAATAAAAATTTTGTATACATTTTGTGATAGTCTAAGCTAGATGAACAGAACACGGTCAGGTCAGGGCACAGAGGTCGCCTGCGCAACTCAACATAGTAGCCATGTTGTGTAACAGAGCCCTCTTCGCTAATCGCTACAGTCCATGTCACAAGCGATAGCGGGCACTCACTTTTATCTTTAAATCATCTATATCATCATTTTAGTCACTGCTGAGAACGAGCCTCTACCACAATACGATGGAAATTAACCTGCCGTGATCTTCAGACGGGTTGGTATAGGGTTTTGTTTTGAGTTTTCTTTCTCTTTCATAGCTGTATCTTAGTTTGAACGTTCGTGTGGCGACGAAGTAAGAATACCGTGGTCACCACTCCCTCCTTTTGCGTGGGCATTATAAAAATCGATTAAGGGATATAACTAGATTATTTATTTGCAAGAGCTGGTGGTCAGGAAAACTTGTTCACCTGACTATGTTGTTCATATGTCTATTGCTAGCTCATACCCAACAATAAATATATATAGCCCATTTATAAGTTTTTTTTTTTCCCCGCAAGTTGGACCATGGATGTGGTCGCGCCCCGACTAATCGGTCCGGGGCGACAGAAGAGGCGGCGCACAACCCCATGGACCCATCCTGCAAACACCTCTTTTCACCTTGCGAATGGGCTACCGGTACCCGATCTTTGTCTTCAGTGGCCCGCCCGGCGGTTTACCCTTGTGGGTTCCTCTCGTGTCGACGCCCCGACAGTTTTCGCCGTCGGGGCGTCGCCCTCACGCGGTGGCCTCACGTCGGGTGACCGGACAATTCCCCGGTCCGATCACCCGAAGCCTCGATAAGGGCAGCATTAGGCACGGATATTCGCGCCTGCGCCGCCCCGGGCGCTGTCGGCGACCCGAGTCAAGGGAATCCTCCCGGACTCGTTCCGCGGCCTCCTTCTGCGAGACGACAGCCTCGCAGAAGGCGGCGACCGCGTCCCAGTTCCTGACGCTGTCGACCGGCGCTTTCGCGACAGCCGCAGCGTCAGGTCGGCACCGATGACAGCGATGAGGTCACAGCGTTGCCGGGCCCAGGTCACGCAGACCTCCAGTGTGTGTTGTGCCATGTCCTCGTCACTGCCGCACTGGTGGCAGGACGTAGTCGAGTCTCTCCGTACGATCGTGTGCAAGTATTTGCCGAAGCAGCCGTGCCCCGACAACACCTGCACCAACCGGAAAGAGAGGACTCCATGGCGCCGCTCCATCCACTCCGTCAATACGGGCCGGAGAGCCTCAACGGTAAGAACACCGTGCCTGGGCCTCTACAGTCACGTAGCCCAACGGGCGATGACGTCTCGGCGGGCGTCCTCGCGCCAGGTGGCTATCTCGCTAAGCGATGGGGAGCCACCCTCGTCGCCCATTTATAAGTACTTGAAAAGTAACTATTTTGACATTTATAACTTTTTACTGGGTCAAATTTGCAAGGTTTCTTTACTAATGTAATATTACTCGCATTCTCATACTTGTACAATGTCTGGTAAGTGCCAAACAGGTAGACGCAACAGAGACAACGATCTACAAAGCAAAAATTAATCGATTCGCTTTTTTGAAAGATCGTCACAGAATGTCTAATGCCTATATCATTTTTGTGGTTAGGAATGCGATTCTTGAAGATGTCGATTATGATGTATGCTTTAGGTGTTCCCTAAAATTTAGAAGGCGTTGGTGAAATAGCAATCGTCAACCGTTAACGATTTATTATAAATCATAAATTCAATAATTATTATCTATAATGGCGACTCTTTCTTGGACCTCCATTTAGAATGATAATTTAAGTTAAATAATTACAATTAAGTTTGTTAAGTTATTCCTAAACTTTTAATTATTAATTTTATTATTATTGTTATCATTACGCTCGTGAGAAAATAATAAAAACTTTTCCTTTCTTTGTTTTGTTTCCTAATGTGAAACTTTTGATAGAACTTGAAATCTCCATTACTTAATAACTTTATAACATTCATTTTATAGAATACATTATATATAGTGCTGTGTGGTGACAGTTGCCAATAATACCAATCCTTACTCGTGGATGTCGTAAGAGTGGACTAAGAGTTTTATATCGAACTGAGCTAATTCCACTTGATGTCGTTTGCTCAACAATTACATTCTCAAGGAGTGTTGACGTCAGGCAGGCGGCCGGTCATAAAACTATTGCCAATATTTTTTGCAATATGTACCATAGAACAAGGAGTACATATTGTATTAGTCTCAAGTAATTGGGACAAGAATTAAGAGTAGGATGGCGATGGTGATGATGATTTATAATGAGTACATTATTATTTGCTCAAACTTTTATAATAAATAAATGGAACAGCTCTTTAAGTAGCAATCATCAATACATAAATATCAGTGGATTCCAACTCAGTATAAATATCAGATCGATATAATATTAATGTAAAGATATGAATGTACTTTATGAAAAATAAAACGGATTTTTTTTAAGATAAACCTAGTGTGCGAAGTAAGAGTAGAATGGTCTTCACCCCTTATTTGGTAAAAAAATGCCTAAATGCAAGCATATCATATTTATGTAAAAGAATTAAAACTGTCAAATAAAACCCTGGTTAAGAAGATATACAATGCGAAAGTGGAAGGATGTAGGTACCGGGAGGGACCGAGACTAACCTACCTAGATCAGATCAGTCATGTACTGAAGGAAGGTGGAGTCCAGAGTATCCGAAACCGGCGAGCGTGTATGAAGAGAATTATGAATGTTGAGGAAGCGAGTGAAGTATGCAAAGATAGAGTTCTCTGGCACTCTGTCCTCTCTGCCTACCCTGCAAGGGATATGGCGTGATGATATTTATGTATGTATGCATGTATGTAAATAAAACCCTATACTAACCAATCTAATATGGAAGCCAAGGTATTATGGGAGGTCAGTTTCCAGCCCAGCCCCATCCGTCCGGGGCAATGGAGAGGGCGATGAGTTATCCCATAATCTGCCCTGCAAGGTGCTGCTCTACGCCGTGCGGACGGGCCTCTGGAACGAAGTCTTTGTCGTCAGTGTCCCGTCCGGTAAGTTACCCTTTCATCTCGGGTTGACCTCCCGCAGTTACCATAATATGCTAGTTTAACGAACTGGTTTAAGATTATTTTTTGATTTGCCTGTCTTGCAACAAAAGAGATAATATGATCTCTTTAAATCGGTTAATAAATAAGAACATCGGTTTAAGATATTGAAACCATAGCAGACTATTTAGAAAGGAAAAGATAGTGAAAAGATTTAGAAAGGAAAAGATAGTGACTTTTAATCCATCAACACATATATAATGAAAGCGAATCAATAATTATATAATAAAAAAACGCAACAATAAAGTTAGTAATAGTCGCTACATCTTATAATATGTACGTTTTTTATACGGAAAATATACAGTTGATTTTATTGATTATTTTGTATCAATATAAGTATTTGACTGTTACATACGGATTGAACCAATATGTTTGAAGTTCATATCTCTGTCACAATCACACACACTTTGTCCATTATTATAACAATGATTTTATTGTAATCTTATTCTTATAGATCTTATTCTTCATAGATAAAAAAGGATGTTTGTAGGTATATATGACATCGCTTTTTCTGTCGCCAGCCACGAACCGGTCCGTCCAGTACTACACTGAACAGAAAATTAACGTCTGAGTAGTGGAAATATGCTGGATTTGTTTAGTGCGCGAGAGAGCCGGAAGCCCAAATTTCTGTATACCCATACAGAAATTTGGGCCATGAGCGGCAGTGACACTTTTCATCAGGTATTGCTTGCTCGTTTGCCACTAGTAGCAACAATAAAATATTAGGACTAAAAAAACCTATTACCAATATTATCACGTTCCATCGCGCGTACAAACGCGATAGAAATCGTAAAAATACTTTCGTTTAATATATATAACATACTACTCGCATCTACATCAAAAATTGTTACCGGTTATTTTTCTCGGTTATAACTTCAAAATTGATCGAATTTAAAGCTCGATAAAGATTAACTAATACCAAGTGAGAACCGAAATATGTTAGTGAAAAACTTTTCAACCTTAAGCCGTTCATCATATAACCCAAAGCAAACCTGTAAAATAATTTTCATCCATCATTCCATGTTTCTGTTGATGTCTATTATTAATTTACATTAGCTTTCCTAGACGGGTGAATAATCGCCACATATTTAGTTTAAAACACAAAGTTTTAACAAAAATACGCCTTAAGGATAACCAAACCAAACCAAGTGGGATCTGGTCCAGCCATTTTTGTTTCTTTTTTGTTTTATAAATATTCTTAGTTTAATTTTGTATTGTATACAAAATTTAAAAAAAAAATGAATCTTTACTCGAAGGGCATATCACTGGAGCTAACATAAATTAAACATGTAACCAAACTCTTTTGTGAAAAAATATAATAAAAAAAATAAAAAAATGACGAGCCCACTGAGTTTCTTGCCGGATCTTCTCAGTATGTGGTTGCTTTCCGATCCGGTGGTAGATTTTTTTTTTTTTATGGCTTATGGTGGCAAACGAGCATGCAGCACACCTCATAGTAAGTGTCACTGCCGCCCATGGACCTTTGCCAATGATATAGCTAGGCCGCTGCCTACCAATACTAACCCCGAACCCACCCCCAGTTGGGCTTCCGGCTCTCTCGCTCACCAAACGAAGCGCAATAACATATTGCCATTACTCAGACGTCGATCTTCGGCGAGAGTGTGGTGCTACCCCGGACGGACCGGCCCGCGGCTGTAGACAGAGAACTGTCCATAGCGTGGTCCTCCCACAATAATAATTAAATTTAATTTAAAAAACAATGTAAAGTTGACAATATGTAAGTGCCCCTATGGGGCTTATGCAAAATAAATGATTTGATTTGATTTGATTTGAAATAACTGCTGATTAGATATAGACTGCTGAGAGATATTTAAATTGGACTACATCGAAAAATACAAGCATTCGAAAAAAAAATCATCAAAATCGGTTTACCTAGAAACAAATCTAAGATAAAAACACGCATTAAAAAATACAAACAAATAGAGAGACCTTTTTAGAACCCTGTTAAAAAGACTGCACTTTGCACTAAGGAAATAATTCTTATATTGCTTTGGAAATTCTTAATTACTAGCTCCCCAGAAGATAATCCTTTATTTAGTTTTTCACACCTCTGCTATGTAACCGGTCACCAAACGAGACGTTATAAAGACTTTACAATGATTTTACCTCAAGTTTTTCGTACGACGACGTTAACGTGACTTTACTAATGAGGTGTGACGTAGTTCATTGTCAGATTTCACAATATCATCAATGACATTAATAATTTTGCAATAGGCTTTGAATTAATTATTATATCTAATCGCTTGTCCTTTCATATATATTTAAATGTCAACTGTTGATATTAGTTGCGTTTGATGATGATATTCATACATGATTGATGTTCTAAAGAATTACCAAAAAATGGACTTTCTTAGAAAACTTATAAAACAGCAATCGCTAACGCACCTGGTGTATTTTTGGTGGACAGGAATTTGATCGGTGATTTTTTTGATTGATCCATTTAATCAGGCTATCGATGTATATTATATTGAAGGGTCCCGGTTACACAGTCACACCCCGTCCTTTACAGTGACCGGGTGACCGAGGGGACGGCGAGTGACGACATTATTGGCCTTGGGTAAACCTAAATACCGCTTTCTACGCGAAACAGTTGCCTCGCAGAAGAAAACGGAGGGGCGAGCTTAAGAGTAAATATTACAGGGTTGTACACCGTCGCTACCGTCGCCCATGAACAGATCGGCCGAGAGTGACTATATCATAGCCTGTACCAAGAAAAAGGGGAAGCTTAAATATAATCAGTAATATACATAGATAGCTTGATGATTAAATGAATGAATAAAAAGAAATCAGTGACCAAGTTCCAATCAACCAAATTTTTATGGAATTTCGTAGCATGGTTACAAAGACCTTCATGTCTTCTTCTTCTTATGTATTGGCAATCAGCTACTTATTGCGAGCTATTGGTGCCAGTGTCAAGTTATAAATATTTTCACGTTTTTAGTCTTTCAAGTTAGTCATTGTCTAAGACAAATTGTCACCATTAACAGTGCAATGGCCACACTGTTAATGGTATCTTGTGGGAATTTTGATGGAAAACGAAAACGTTGTAAAGCACTTTTATATGATATTCACTACATCCCAGTAGCTCCGCCGCTTCATATTACATAAAATGCCATCAAAATTATCTAATATAACACGTTAAAACACTAAAATATCGAATATAATACAAGAGCACCACATGACGTTTTCAAATTCCCGTCAAAAGGCCGACCTTCATGTCAAGTCTTTATTTATAAATTGCCATTGTACGTCAGTAACTCAAATCGCCGCCTTCAATAGTGTCATATACAAATTTTTATGCTATCTTCTAGGAATTTTGGTGCAAAACGAAAACATATGTAAAGCACTGTTATATCACATTCATTATACTCCGGTACTTTCTGTGCATCACATCACATAAAATGCCATTTTTTAATATAACACTTTAAAACACTTATATATTGAATTTAATACAAGATGACATGACGCTTTCACATTCCAGCCAAAACTCTCCTAATCCAACCCAATTACTTAGCCACAGATCTTCCCACAGAGGACTGGAAAAAAAACGGTACGTCAACTATATTCATTATCGTGCTCTATGACTATTCCAATACTAATTGTTTAAAAACAACTACGTCATCTATGGCTTATTTAAATGCTGTGTATATTTGCTGACGACAAATTTTGAACGGTTTTAACGGTTGTTATTCAAACACGGGTCCGTATTGACAATGAATAATATTGGTTGAAGCTGGTTGTGTTTGATGAGAGCTAGATATATTTACTTTATTGTGTAAATGAATTTTATGCATTTATATGGTCTATTAGATTAGGAATATTGCTTACTGAATTCACACATTCGATTTTCTGTTCATGTAAATAAAGTTATAATATTCATCAGTATACAGTGAGTATTATTATTAGGTACATATACTGTTGTATTTTGTATGGGGAAGTAAAAATATTATTCACTACCCCCTATCTTGCCAGGGGGTGTCGTAACAATATCTAAGGGATATGATATAACCTCTAAAATCGGTGTAAGTGAAGGAAAACTAAAAAAAATAACCGATAGGTACTAATCCGTCACGTTAACAATTTGCCCTCCTATTGTGAAGAAAGTTCGACTCTAGAGGAGATAAGTATATATAAACTGAGATGATTTTTTTCATTAAACTATTTTAAAATATTGTATAGTATTGGGTCTAATGAATAGGAACGACTATCGTTTGAACAAACCGTAAAATATCTCTGCCTATTTCGGTAGTAGTGGTGAATATTAATTATACGCAACATTTTTTTTTATATTGCTAGGTCCTTTGGCGATGGACTAGTCCGGTCACCCGAAGTGAGGCTACTGCGTGAGGACGATGCCCCGATGGCGAAAGCCGTCGGGGCATCGGGCATCGACTCGAAAGGAACCGGTGAGAGTACCGCCGGGTGCGCTACCGAATTCAAAGATCGGGTACCGGTGCCCCGCCCGCATGGCGAAGAGAGGTGGTTGTATGGTGGGTCTCTGGGGTCGTGCTCCGCCTCTTCCGTCGCCCCGCACCGATTTGGCGGGGCGCGACCAAATCCATAGTCCACCGCAAGGGGAAAAAAAGGTCCATTGGCGATTATGCCCTTTAAAATCACGTATATCTAAACTTTATATAATTATTCTCAATTTAAAAAGTGTCAACGTATGAACTCTTCTTCTTCTTCTTATATATTGGCAATCAGCTACATATACGAGCTATTGGTGCCAGTGTCAAGTTATAAATATTTTCACGTTTTTGTCTTTCAAGTTAGTCATTGTCTAAGTCAAATTGTCGCCATTAACAGTGCAATGGCCACACTGCTAATGGTATCTTGTGGGAATTTTGATGGAAAACGAAAACGTTGTAAAGCACTTTTATATGATATTCATTACATCCCAGTAGTGCCGCCGCTTCATATTACATAAAATGCCATCAAAATTATCTAATATAATACGTTCAAACACTAAGATATCGAATATAATACAAGAGCACCACATGACGTTTTCAAATTGCCGTCAAAAGTCCAACGTATGAACTCTATACACCGGAGGCTGCTGTCTATACACCGGAGACTACTGTCACCGGAGTACAGTGTATTATAAGACATAAAATTTAAAAATGTTTATAGATAATTAATCCGTCGTGAATAAAGACACAAAGCTACAATAAAAAAAATAAAGGTATTCACTCCATCATTATGGTAATCAGTTCCACAATTCTATATTGATGGTGAAAAGTATCAAGTCGGTCGGTTACTCCAAACAAGGTTCCGACCTTCGCTGTGATGTAATACAGTTCTACTCGCCATATTGGATGAGTATGTCACCTCTTTATACGCTCCAGATGACGACTTATTAAGTAGGTACTCATTATTATTTAATGTAAGATTTAGAATACAAAGTAATATGAGAATTGTAAAGAGAGAAAAATGATTTTTTTTACTAAATAAAAAACGTGCTACGCTAATTTAAGCCAGTTTAAGTGTAAGTAAAACAAATATTGTATGCATTTAAGTGAGCAAAGAAGTGAGGAATAGAAGGAAATCTGATAATAATAAGAACACGTTTGACCAATATGGTGCAGTAGGTGAATTTCCCTCCTAGTGTGTAGGAGGCTCGAGCCCAACAGTGGGACATAAAGAGCTGAGATATGATTATGATTTAAGTGAGAAAGAAATTATCGCTAAATTAAATAATCTTAATTTAATATACATTTGCTTTAAAAATATATTTACATATATGTTTGTGTTTGCAATAGTAGTGTTCATATCAATTTATGTCGGTACCTATTGCACGCCTCATAAGCGAAGCGTTGAGGTCTTGCTCTACTCTCGACATATGAAAATCAAGCACTTTTCAAACATAAAAATGATTGTATTGTTCTCACATTGCACTTATAGGATAATATTATAATACATATGTCAAAAAAAAACATTCGTTTAAACGTATTTGATATTTTTAAAAAGCAATTATTTTGTTTAAAGTAAGAAAATAGTTGATTTAAAAAAATATTCGAGGACGTCAGATAAAATATTTTGTATCTGGCAGGATCACGACCGCAAAAATTAATGTATCAAAATATCTATTTTTTTTAAAGCTTCATAATCGCAACGCGCTGTTTCCTTTCGAAAATGGCTTGATAATTCTTTGTCGTTTAAATGCAATTAATAAAAAACTAAACTACTTAGTCATTAGTGTATGTATACTTTATGAAAATTGGGTTCGTTTACATTTTTTGTCCGTCCCTTGGGACAGGCGAAGGAAATAGATCGCATACAGCCTATTGTAAACGAACAGCTATGTTTCGTACTACGTCGAGAATGGCACGAAATTTTTCTTACATTTTCATTTATAGCATTGACTAATAGTAAATGATAAATAAAATAATAAAAAATTGTCACATGTCTGTTAACTTCAGTATCATAAATTTTGTTTTAGTTTCTCTAAATTTTTGAAGTGAAACTTTTTTATCGACGAATGGGATAAATTTTATATTGTAACGTTTCGTTTTTCTGTAACGCGCCATATTTATTTTGAAGTGTAAAGCGCATGAGGGTTATCCGTGTAGTGATGGAATATATATATACAGCGTGACTGGTAAAAGATTGTACATATTGAGGGAGAGTATTCAGTACTCGATTCTGATACCGAATATATAAAAAAAATTGATACTTAAATTTTGAACTAATTGTCCTATAAAAATGATTATTTACGTACACCTCCGCATAGATATTGAAATTACATTAAAATAGTAATTAGCCGAGCGCGTGACCTTGACAACAGTGCTAAGTAGTGGCTCCCGCGCACACTCTGCCCCGTTTCCCCGGGGTGAGTGTCCGTTTGTGGTCAGCTGATCAGTCAAAGCGCGTGCGCCGTATCGGGTGTTTTACATTTCCGTATTTGTCAACCTACGCGTCTTGATTTTAACTGTGACTATTTGTGTGTGAAGTGTGATAGAATATGTTAGTCGCACGAAGAGTGTTGGGAAATGGTTCGTGCATATGCTCGACCAAATGGCAGTGTACGAGGTGCGATTGATTTGTATCGAGAAATGTTGAGAAGGTGACCATCTTTTTGAGAATCCTGACACACTAATATTGTTGAGGTTTACTATCTAGTTAATTAATATTACCTTCTTATTATATTTTTATTTGTTACATGTGACCATTATCTATCGTCTCCTTCGATATGTACAGTCTTTTACCAGTCATACTGTATATATAATAGAACAAAAGAGAAAAAACGGGGAAGAGAGAGATAGAGACGAGAAGAGAGAGAGAGGGAGAGAGAGACTTTTGAACTTTTTCCAACCTTTTTTCTATTTTATTATGTGTACTGTCATAAAACTTATCAATAATAAAAAATATAAAAAGAAACAATAATATTTTATTTGAAAATGCCCAAATTACATAAACAATCTTTAGAACAACGCTTAAAATTTCTTTGAGTGCTAGCGGCTACGAATTCTACCAACCCTTACTTTGCTTGTGGATTAGAGATGAGTAGTTCCGGAGCGTAATAGTTCCGAGAACTATGTCTTTTGCCGGAACGATCTAGTTCCAATCCAACCACACGGCTGAGATAGTTCCATAGGTCCGAGTCGTTCCGCCGACCGAGTCGTTCCGACGACCGAATCGTTCCGACGACCGAATCGTTCCGACGACCGAGTCGTTCCGACGACCGTATCGTTCCGACGACCGAATCGTTCCGACGACCGAATCGTTCCGACGACCGAGTCGTTCCGACGACCGAATCGTTCCGACGACCGAGTAATAAAGTGTGCGTCATGCATGTGCCTAAATATTCTTCTATATATCGTCTTCTTCTTCATAATGAATGGCCTCTGTGAGTGATTAACCACAACTTCGCCAATGTCAAGTAAAATAAGTTTAAAAAATTATAATAGATTTATATTTTAGTCGTCAGTCATGTCGGTTCATTGTCTAAGTCTGCTATATATCGTCGTCGTCTATATATCTTGGTTGTCAGTCCTAACCCTGTCATGTCAAGTATGAGGGTAAATCAACTGATATTCCGACAATTACTGACAAATAAACGGTACCTAAAAATAACTTGTATTTCGTAGTTTATAGCTCCTTCAAAATACTAAATTTGAAGGAGTTATAAACTAAGAAATATGGTTCTTGAATGGCTGGAGCCGATTAAAATTATGTCCGCACATGTTACGTTGGATTGGATTGCATAATCATGTCATTAGAGCCGATAGGATAGGACTCATGTACTATGGGTCAGCGGAACTAGATAGGTCCGCGAACATGTTTCCTGGATATAGTTCCGACAGAAAAAGGAATCGTTCCATGTCCGATCCGCTCCAGGACATGATTTTCACATGACTATTGTGGATGTCGTAAAAGACGACTAAGAGCTTTATAACGACCTGGGCCAACTGCATCTGATGCCGTTTGGTCAACAATTACATTCCCATGGAGGGCAGGCGGCCGGTCATAAAACTATTGCCTTTCAACCTTTGCTATATGTAGGAATAGGGGTACATACTGCGTCGACTTCAAGTAATTGGGACAAGAGCAGGAGAATGATGATGAAATGAAAATTAAAAAAAAAATCTTTTGAAATTTCGTGCCATTCTCGACGTAGTTGTAAACATAGCTGTTCATTTACAATGATTGCAGCATTGTAAACCCATCGAGACGTCATCGCCCGTTGGGCTACGCGGCTGGAGAGGCCTAGACACGGTGTCGTCACCGTCGAGGCTCTCCGGCCCGTATTGATGGAGTGGATGGAGCGGCGGCACGGAGTCCTCTCCTTTCGACTGGTGCAGGTGTTGTCGGGGCACGGATGCTTCGGCTTTTACCTGCACACGGTCGCATGTAAGGAGTGGACTTCGTTCTGCCACCATTGCAGCAGTGACGAGGACACGGCGCAACACACGCTGGAGGCGTGTCCGGGCTTTGACCGGCAGCGCCGTGACCTCGTCGCTGTCATCGGTGCCGACCTGACGCTGCCGGCTGTCGCGAGAGCGATGGTCGACAGCGTCAGGAACTGGGACGCGGTCGCCGCCTTCTGCGAGGCTGTCATCTCGCAGAAGGAGGCGGCGGAACGAGTCCGGAAGGAATCCCGCGACCCGGGCCGCCGTCAGCGGCCGGGGCGGCGCAGGCGCGAATACCTGCGCCTGATGCCGCCCTAACCGAGGCCTCGGGTGATCGGACCGGGGAATTGTCCGGACACCCGACGTGAGGCCACCGCGTGAGGGCGACGCCCCGACGGCGAAATCTGTCGGGGCGTCGACGAGAGGAACCCGCGAGGGTAAACCGCCGGGCGGGCCACCGAAGTTAAAATCGAGTACCGGTGGTCCGCTCGCACGGCGAAGAGAGAAGGTTTCACGGTGGGTCTATGGGGTCACGCGCCGCCTTTCCGTCACCCCGGACCGATTCAGCGGGGCGAGACGCACCCATAGCCCACAAAAAAAAAAAAAAAAAAAAAAAAAAGCATTGTAAACCCATGGCTGTATAGGATTTATTTCCTTCATTTATGGCATTGACTAATAGTAAATGATAAATAATATAAAAATTATGAGGCGTGAAAAAGTTGGGCAACTCATATCGGTATCTGGTTCGTTCTATCAAAATCTAATATGCTACAACATCGATGCACGCCATCTATTGAAATATTTCAAAACTTCTTTCAAGTATAACCTGACTAAATTGTATTGTCAACGTTATATACCAGCATAATTACATTTATTTTTGATTGATGTAATTAACAATAGTAATTATATTAATAATTAGATAAATATTAGTAGGTACCTCAAACTTTAAAAGTTCGATTATTAACTGCAAATATTGTTCTAACAAATTTCCTCGTGTTCATCGTGTGTAATCATTTTTCAGTAAATAATGAAAATGAGCTTTGATCTCATTTTCAAACAATTTCATTGATTGAATTTGCCAAATATTACTAATTATATATTTTCCGTGTGGTGAGTGGAGTAAGAATAAAATTCACCACCCCCTATCTTACCCGTGGGTGATCGTAAGATACGACTAAGGGATATAAAATGCATATAACATATAGATGTTGAGCGAGAGAAGGAAACCTCGAAACAAAGCCCTATACCAACACGTCTGACCAGCGCGGCATAGTAGGTCAATTACCCTCCCGTTACGGAGGAGGCTCGAGCCCAACAGTGAGACATATATGAGCTAACTAATTATATACATATAATTAGAATGTAATACTTTTTTTTTTGCGGTGGGCTATAGACGTGGTCGTGCCCCGCTAAATCGGTCCGGGGCGACGGATGAGGCGGCGCGCAACCCCATAGACCCACCCTGCAAACACCTCTAGAGCGGACCAGTGGTACCCGATCTTTGTCTTCGGTGTGGCCCGCCCGGCTGTTTACCCTCGCGGGTTCCTCTCGAGTCGACGCCCCGACAGCTTTCACCGTCGTGGCGTCGTTCCCACGGCCACCGGCCTCACGTCGGGTGACCGGACTATTCCCCGGTCCGATCACCCGAGGCCTCGGCTAGAGCGGCATCAGGCGCAGATATTAGCGCCTGCACCGTCGGCGGCGGCCCGAGTTCGCATGGAGGGACTCCGAGATGACAGCCTCGCAGAAGGCGGCGACCGCGTCCCAGTTCCTGATGCTGTCGACCATCGCTTTCTCGACAGCCGGCAGCGTCAGGTCGGCACCGATGAAAGCGATGAGGTCACAGCACTGCTGGGCCCAGGTCACACAGACAGCACTCCAGCGTATGCTGCGCCGTGTCCTCGTCACTGCCGCACTGGTGGCAGGACGGAGTCGACTCCTTCCTTACGACCATATGCAGAATGTAATACTTAGTCATCAAGGACAGCTTAACATAACCGCTGCAGTTATACACACACATACATACATACATATCATCACGCCATATCCCTTGCAGGGTAAGCAGAGAGAACAGAGTGCCAGAGAACTCTATCCTTGAATACTTCACTCGCTTCCTCAACATTCATAATTCTCTTCATACACGCTCGCCGGTTTCGGAGACTCTTGACTACACCTTCCTTCAATACACGACCGATCTGGTCTAGGTAGGTTAGTCTCAGTCTCCCCCGGTACCTACCTCCTTTCACTTTCACATTGTATATCTTCTTCATATCATCCATCGTCCACTGCAGTTATACGATAAACATTAAGCTTGCATTCACAATTTCACAGTATTTAGAAAAAATTTTTGCGATAAAACATTACATATTATACAAATACAAATTGCTACTCACTCACAGGAGGATTTTAATATTAATAATTTATTTTATTATTAGACAGTGATTGGTGATGTTACGTTTGTCCAAAGGTTATGTGGCGATATCTAGGTATGTTTACTCCTCTCCTTACACTTTTAGGGATAAAATGTGAGGCTATAAACACAAAAATACTATCGGAATACGTATGAGAAATAATATTAGATATAGAAACACTTTTTACGTAATTGTCTTTTACTTTTTAAGAATACAAAAAAAGAAGGAGAAATAAAACTCTTTATCAACCAGTCTGACCAGTGTAGTAAAGAAAGTCAATTTCACACTCACTGTGAAGGAGGTTTTAGTTCAGCAAAGGGACGTTTATGAACTGAAATAATGAAGAGTAAAACCTATTTTATTTCTTTCTTTGTGATTAGATTCATACTATACATACATACGATATTGTAATCATGGTGTTTGCTAATTTACGTGCGCCACCACTGAGCTCCAACCTCCTCCACAATAGGAGGGTAATTAAGTAAGCTTGAGTCGGGTTGGCATAGAGCTTTGTTACGAATTTGCTTTTCTTGCACAGATGGTACATGCCTATTATATCCCTTCTTTTATGTCAGCTACGGACAAGAAAGGAGTTGGTAAATATATTCTTATTCCGTCACCACACGGAACACTTCATTATGTTTGTTGTAAGTACAGTGATGGTAGCTCGCAGTCTACCCTTTCTTCACGACTGTATAGTCTGTATACAAAGACTTGTCAAAACAATCATGCTCCAACCAAACTTGCAGCAGTCCCGCGTTACTACTTTGTCCACTGCCTAAGCAACAACCGGATTTTATTTATGGTTCGGATGCTGAAACGAAATTTATACAGGGGCGTTGAGCTGTATTTAAGCGGGAAGAGGTTCATACTTGCGAAATAGTCCGGCGAATACCTCTACTTCCAAGTACCACGGAGGATAGTTTCTGGTTAAAATTTTATTTTATAAGTTCTTTTTCAGACTACATTGGTCACAGTATTAGATGCAAGCTTAGCTGCTTATTAAAAGGATATTTTTTATTGCTAATGGTGACAAACGAGCAAGTAGCACACCTGATTTTAAGTGTTACTGCTGCTGATGCCTGCCAACCCAAATCTATCAACAAAGTTGAGCTTTCGGCGAACAACAGCACATTGCTCTGACGTCGATTTTCTACGAGAGTGTGGTACTATCCTGGAAGGACCGGTCCGCAGTTATAGACAGAGAACTCTCAAGTGTATGGTCCTACCAATAAAAAATTAGCATACTATATCATAATGACTGAGTAAGAATACAATTCACCACTCCTTATCTTGCTCGCGAGTGTCGTGTAAGGTGACATTCATGCAAGAGAAAGTAAACTCGGAATAAAACCTTATACCAAACCGTCGACCAGCGTAAGTGACCCAATAGAGAATATATATATATAAAAATAGTTGACCCAATAGAGTCAAGTATCTTTCCTATTGTGGAGAAGGTTTGTACCCAGCAATGAGATACATACGAGCTGACATGATGAGAGCATACGATTTGATTATAATACATAGCTACCCATACAGGTCCAATTAACAGATAAAGTGTTTGAATCGAATTTATAATACATGTGGTTTCCATTCCTGCGTGTAGTGTTTTGCTTGATTAAATAAGTTTTTTAATCAATTTGAGATTGCACATTTTCCAAATTTTAGTAGCCCTTTTCGACATTTATACCCAACAGTGGACGTCGGGCATTATGCATTTCCTGCCTCGGGCTAGTCTGTGCCTAGTGGACTTCAATAAACTGTTGAATTTTATCTCTTTGGCGATTTTATTTTATTAGTAGGAAATGGAACAACGGTCATATATCATTTTAGCTAAGGCAGTGAGTCTTGCTTGGTGCTTTGTGCTGAAATTAATTGTGCGTTTTTGATCTCCCATATTCCAAATCAATTCATAGAAAGCTCAGCAACATTTCTAAGTGATACTTTCTATAACGCCGACTACCTAAAATATTTTAAAATGTGATCAACGCAACGCAACAACTTTAAGCTTTAAGGAGTGCAAAAATAAAACGCAAAATCAGTCTAGGTTTCTTTTATTTGTAAAAAAAACAATAATTAACTAATATTTAATTAAATAATATAATGAGCACGTGCGCTTATTGCCCGGGAAAAGTAAATGTCTTCCGGAGCAAGAAGCCGCACTAGTACCGCCACACACGTACCACCAGCCAACAGTGGAACGTGTACCTCGGCACTACAGGACAACTTATGAACCGACCGTAGCAGACAGGTGAAACCCAACTTATGGAAAGTAAACCTCAAAGGTAACGAATGTGTTTAAGCACGTGGAATATAGCCTACTCTAAGCTTGAGCCTTTCGATAGATCCCTCTATACACTATACACCATCTCTAAGTGCAATAAATAAACATTTTAGTGCGACACATAACTATTATAATATAAGTCTAATTCTAAACTTCTATATAGATCAAATTCGTTTGTACCAATGTTTTATGATGTAGATGGCGCACGTGTCGTACGCTACAGTTTGTTCTTACGCAAAGGAACTATTTCTATATGGAATGTCTTATGTGTATATATGTCTGCGGCTGTCATGTTCTCGTTAAATACGGCTAGTAGTAATGGCAACATGGCATTGAGGCGCGGCGGTCTCAGCCGCCGGCACTGTCACATGATGACTAGCTTGGTTGCTTACTTATCAATCACTACTCGTCACCTCTCACTAAACAAATAAATAACTTATCAGCTAACGATTTGACACAACGCAGCCGTATCAGCTCGCTACTTAACGCTAAACTATTATAAATAAATTTGTCCAGCTAAAACATGTAAATACGCCGTACGGCCGTTTACTTATAAAATATAATAGCCCAAGGACAAGTCTCCACAATCTGGGTGACCAATTGACAAGGAATATGAGCGATTCCGAATGGGTCATACGCCTATATATCTAATAGTCTCTACGTAAACTTACAGTTTCAAGAATGAAACTTACTCTATAAAATGCTGATTAGCTGAGGTTCCATCGACGTGGTGCTGACGCGACGGTTCACTGCGAAGCATCCGTTCGTTCGGTCGTCACGTCTAGCTCGGAGCTTGCACTGGACCCAGCGCTAAACTCGAGCTCTGTATTTGGAGCAGTTAATTCTGTTGGAGAGCTCTGTTCGATGGCTGCGCTTGTATCAGATGATCCATTGGATTCAACGCTGGTCAATAACGGAGTCTCGTTGGAAGTTATATTATCAGTTGTAGTCTCATCTGAGGCAGATACAGCAGTTGACTCATCTGAATTAGATTTTTCATTATTTTTCTTCATGACTACTTTTGTAGGTCTCCGGTTGATCGTAGGAACATATGATTGAGTAATTATCTCAATATCTTTCTTTGATGTTTTATTATTGGCTACATTATCATCAGAAACATTATCAATAATCGGTCGGCGTGTTGTTGGTTCCACTTTGTCGTTGGGTGGGAGAGCGTCTGTTACACTTTCAGATTCGTCATCTTCAATCTCAACTATCTTTTGTTTATTGGCCGTGTTGGGAATTTTACTCTTCAGAGGTATTTCTGTAATAGAGTTTTGATTGAAATTTTTGTTCTTGCTTTTATAGCCTGCGTTGACTGGTATTAGTTCCTCAGAGTCAGATATACTAGCAGTAGTTGTAGTATGGTGTACTGTATCTGTCGCTTGTTCATTTGTATGGTCACTAATAGATGCTACATCGCTGACTAAATTGATAAGATCAGTTAGTGCATTATTTTTCTTATTACTATCAGCATCTATGATGGCCGCATTCATTTCTGGTTCTACTGATATTTTGATTAACTCTACACCATCTGTTGTAGATTCTGAAGATCCAAATGAAGCCAAAATAAATTCAGTAGTTTCAACATTTTCAAAACCATTGTTGGGGTTTGAGCTTGATCTTGATACAGTAATAACTTCTGCGCTTGTCGACGGTATTTTAGAACTGGTAATTACAGGATCAACTGTTGATATGGCTATCTTATCACTGGTCGTCTGTTCAGATACTTCGGGTGGATTTTGATCGCTAGTTTCAACGGGTAAAGAACTCAATTCTGTTTGCGATGTCACTTCGGTTGCTATGTTAGTTTTTGCTATTTCACTTGTAGTCTGTTCTTGTTCTTCGTAACGAGCTTCTTTCTCAGTCTGTGTTTCTTTAGCAACAGTGCTCTCCAATTCGAGAGCTGGCGTAGTATTTTCGTTCGAAATTTTGTTTTCTGGTGAAGCTATCTTGATTTCATCAGAGGTTTCAATCTTTTTATCTTCCACGGAATGTTCAGGTTTCTCTTTTATTTTTTCTTCTATTCCTTTAGGTGTATTGAGTATTGTAGTAGTTTCGATAAATGTATTTTCATCGGTAACTGCAGACGTATTATCTAATTCTTCATTAATTTCTTCAGGGATTGTAGACGGAGAATTTAGAATTTCTGTAGCAATTGCTGATCTAAGATTTAGCATAGGGTTATCTTTGATAATTGAAGCCTCCGTACTAATGGTTATCACTGGCTCAAGAGTTGTCGTTTCAGTTGTTATTTTGGGTGCTACTTTAGTGGCAGTTGTAGACGCATCTGACAAATCTTTCTCAGAGGATGACCTTAATGGTTCTTTAAACTCCTCAGTTGAAGGCGATGCTCCACCTATAATATCATCACCAGATACATGTTCATTATCTACTATCGGTTCTGGTACTATTTCGTCTTCATGATTTCTCAAAACAGCTAAATCATCTGGAAGTGGAGGAAAAGCTGGATTATGGTCAAAAGTATCCTCTTCCTCTATAATTGGAGCTTTGGTTGTAGCTAATGCTAATGGTTCAACAGTTACAGATGGAAGTCCCATGGTTGCCACTATTGGCATGTTCGATGGGTAAATTGAACTATGTGGTGAGTCTTGGGCTGAGAAACTTATTTTAGAAGGAGTTGAATCCACATCACCATTTTCAGGAGAAATAAATTGAGTAACATCTGGGGAAGACGCGAACGATGATAAATGAACTTCAACAACTGAGGGTGATTCAGTTTTCATGTCGGCTTCTTTGACGTTCTTCTCAGTAGTCACTTCACGTGGGCTCAAAGGCGATTTTGATGAAGAATACTCCGCTGCTTCAATACTAGGTGAAGGCAGTATCTTCTTCATATTTACGTCAGTAATTACAGGAATCTCGGATACTGGAGTAATTTCTTTGATGGTGAATTCTTTAATATTTTCTTTGGATTGAGCTGGTGGAACATCAACGTTCTCGATTTTCATGATGCTGGGTGCCGGTGACGATATACCAGGTAAACTAGTGACTCCTGGAATCATAAATAAGAATATTAATGATAATAGAATAAAAGGGGGAAAAAGGGAGTTTTCCTTAAGTGACTTTCACAATTACTTAAAAAGTGACTTTCACAACATAACATTTTATCTAATTTCATTAAATTATCCCAAGGAAATATATAACCGGGATAAAAAGTATCCTATGTATTAATCCAGGAAATGCTCTACTTGTGCGCTAATTTTCATACAAATCTGTTCAATCATTTGCGTGTGGTTAAGTACCAAATATTCAAATATCTTCACAAACTTCAACATTTATAACATTAGTAATATAAGATATATTATTGAGATGCTTGAAGACACAGGCACTTCTGATTGTTTTATGCTAAGATATTTTTCATTAGCAATTTTTTTTATTGCCGATGGCGGGAATCGAGCTAGCAGCACACCTGTTGGTAAGTGATATTGCTGCCCATAGATTTTATCAACACCAGGGACACAGCTGCAGGGCTTTAAAACATCCCTAAAAGATGGAAAATACCAAAATCACCAAGCTTAGCAGGTGATATGATAAGTTTTAGGTAAATGCTGCTACCGATTCGCTTGGTGATTGCTAAACCAGGTTCCACGGCTCCTACTGGAAATTAACGGATGGTGATACATTATCTGTCACCAGACAGGAGTTGGTAATTTAGCAGTAGTAGTAGTCCACACTGTTGACAGTTTTCTGTCTGCAGACGAGGGCCGGTCAGTGCGGCGTAGTATACTACACTGAGGAGAAAATCGACGTCGGAGCAGTGGTAATGTGCTGTTGCATTTCTTTAAGTAAACCAGAGAGCTGGAACTCGAAATTTATGTGTGGGTTGGTTGACAGGTAGCGGCTTAGCTATACTCCTGGTATTCTATGAACGAAAGCTCTATGAGCGGCAGTAACACTTACTATCAGGTTTGTTGATTGCTCGTTTACCACCATAAGCAAAAGAAAAAAAACTAACTAGCATGTGAAGTAATAAACTAAAATAAAACAATCCCTATCCCTATCCCTACTAATATATAAATGTGAATGTAAGTTTGTTTGTTACGCTTTCACGCTAAAACTACTCAACCGATCATCATGAAACATTGTACACATATTCTTGGAGGTATTAAAAGTAACATAGGATACTTTTTATTAAAAAAAAATAAAAAAAATTATATGAAAAATAAAAAAATTGTTTGTCAAATATCTCAAAATCTAGCTTCTTCAACGCCATCTAGCAGTCCAGTAATGAAGTTCCGACCCTGAGTATTGTAATACCGTTGCACTGTATTACCGACGGTCAAAAATAAAAATAGGGGATCAAAAACTTTAGGAAAGTAACCTTTTACGCGGGCGAAGCCGCGGGCAGAAGCTAGTTTTTAATAATTTTATTGCGTTTGTATTTCATGTTTACGTGTTCATTGTTTCAAATATCTTCAAGTATTCATCATGTCAGCTAATATACGTTCCACTGATGGCCTCGAGCCCTCTCTTTGTAGAGGGAAAATTTGATCTACATTGCCACGCTGGTTAGATAGTTTAGCATATTTTATTTCGAGTTTGCCACCTTTTACAGTGATGTTATTAGCATATCATATTTCTTTAACCGTCTTTTACGATATCCACGGTCAGAAAACGGAGTAGTGAATTGTATTATTTTCCCTCATATACGTCCCACTGTTAGGCTCGAGCCTCCTCTATAATTGGAGCGAAATCGACATACTAAACCACGCTAGTCAGACGTGTTGGTATAGGGTTTTGTTTCGAGTTTTCTTTCTCTTGCATAAATGTTATATGCGTTTTAAATCCATTAGTCGTCTCTTACGATCATCCACGGCTAAGATGGGGGGGGGGGGAATGAATTCTTACTCAGTATCAATCTTACCCGTGGGTGATCGTAGGAGACGACTAAGGGATATAAAACGCATATAACATCTATGCGACATAAGGAAAAATCGAAACAAAACACCAACACGTCTGACCATCATGGTATAATAGGTCAATTTCCCTTCCATTATGGAGGAGGCTCGAGCCCAACAGTGGGACATATATCAGCTGAGATGATGATGAATACTCATAAAAACATCAAAAGTCATTATAGAAATTTTTAATTTTAATTTGGATGTTTATTTTTTGGCCGGCCTTAGTCTGAACATACACCGTCCACATAACCCATCGTATTTCCTCCCCATCGTCATTGGTCCAGCCACTGGTACTGGTAATCCTTGACGTCCGTGGCCAGCCTAACGGCTAACTTCCAAATGAAGCATCTAAATGAACATCCATGCTTAAACAAGACTTGGATGAGGTTAGTCCGAAATTAGTACGCTTTAACCATCAGAGAATACGATGCTACTTACCATCGGTTGTAATAGTGCTAAGGTAACTTTAATAGGTTATTCCTATACTTAGGCTTACCTCTTAGAGGACAATTATCATATTCAGGGCAGCAGCGACCGGGCACGAGACGCGGCGTGCAGTCATCCCTTACGAAGCACGCTATACGTCGGCACACCACCTCGCCACCCTGGCAGTAGCATACGCGGCATGGATCTGCTGGATCCACCAGCTTCTCACCATTACCATACACTCGACCTTCTTGTTCACATTCTGCAAGTACACATATTTAAGCTCCATTACTTCATATAACTTAACTCTGGTATAATTCAATTAAAACAATTTCGTTAGCAACTTATTGATTCTTTTAAGTTATCCTGGAATAAGCCTAAGCTTGAAACTTTCGAGCTAATATTACTGTTAATAATGAAATATTTTCGATTTTATTTAAAGGTGACACTAGCATTGAAGAAGTAATCCTTGTACTGCGGTGGGACTATACAAACATACAATTAACAGACACAAATTACATCTAAATACATTGATTGTCCTGCCTGGTAATCGAATCCACGATAGTATGGTAGGTTGGTATTTTAACCACTACACCATCTATGCAATCGTATCTTAATTATTAGCGAGTGTCCGATCGATTTTAAACTACAGACTACTAACTACTCTCTCACTGAAAATTCAGGCTCCTTGTTTTATATACGACAGGCTTACAGTGGCTCATGGTTCATAATCGTCATAGTGCATCCTTTCAACTCATCTACATACTGGATGACCTCGAGACTCCTTAGCAGTATGTGGAAAAATCACCCACTATATCACGCTGGTCAGACATCCTTTTTTTGGCAAGCTGTAGTAGTAGATAGCGGAAGGAAGAGCGGGTAGCTCCTTGGAGGCAGGCCAGGCAGGTATTGTACCTATTTGACATTAGGACTGACTCATAGGTATAGATGCCATGTATTTGGTGAAGACAGGTTAATAGAAGGTTTTCATCATCATCATCGTCATCTCAGCTATAACCATCCCTTTACTGAGCCCGAGCCTCATTCACAATAGGAAGGTAATTGACCTGCTATAACCCACCGATCAGATGGATTGTTATATGGGCTTATTTGGAGTTTTCTACCCTAGTATAGGTGTTATATGCTTATTATATCATTTAGTCGGCTTTTATGACATTCTCAAGCAAGATATAGGGTAGTGAATTCTTGTATAGATGTTATATGCATATCACATAGTCGGCTTTTACAACATCGTCAACCTATACGGTGAAACATATGATATAATAATCTATCTGTGAAGTGGAAGCAAGTTGGTACTGACCACATTGGTATGTGGGGCAGCAATGGTCAGGTCGGTGCAGTGCTTTACAGCCGGGTCGCGGTTCGCAGACCTGGCGCTCGCATTGCACACCACCGTGCGTACAGGAGCAGCGCTCACAGGGAGCGGCCCCAGGGAACTCATCACCCGCCATATACACCACGTCGCCTAGCGCACAACTTCCTGAAACATAATAATATAGATTTGAAATATAACATATTAAAAAAACAAACACTGCATCAAAGAAATATAGTCATTTGCATCGGAGGACTTTACAAATATACAATTAACAGATACAAATGACACCCAGATTCAAATAAATCATGATTCAAACTATCATAATGGGTAAGGATCGAATACACAACTTCTCTGTGCAGTTAAAATAAAACATAGCTAAGGATCACCAGACAAACTGACAACAGCACTTTTCTGAAAAACTTGCCGCAAACGGGCTCGTCCAAGGTAGTAACATACTCTCGCAGAGAATTGATAGATAATTTGTTGCTCTACAATAGGCAGCGACCTGCCTGTTCCTCTGGTATTGCAGAAATCCTTTAATGACAGTCACCACTCACCATCAACAAGACCACTTGCTCGTTTGTGGTAGAACAAAATAATGAATACGTTTTTAATATTAAGTAAAACTTACCTTCTTTCAAGCCAAGTTCTGAGCTGGTTACATTCGGCATCGGGCCCAAAGGACCTGCAACAAAAAAAAATACTTAGTTGAGATACATTTTTTTTTTAATCAACAACCTGTTAATGCAAGGAAACAATCCTTGTATTGCGGAGGACTTTACAAATATACAATTAACGGACACAAATTATGCCCCAGACTCAGGACAGCAATTTGTGGTTCGCACATAGTATTATCCTACTTGGGATTCGAACTTAAGACCACTGGCACAGTAGATCAATCTATACTATATCTTAACCACTACTATCTGTGCATTCCAAATATTTCTATTCAAATTCAAATTTGATTGCTCATGGTTCGTCGTTCGCAGTTTCCCTACAATTTGCATCAACCCACTCGTAATCCGGAGCTGAACGAATTAAAGATGTAACTCTGAGTTAGGTAAGTCAATTATTATTATCGATTGTCTCGCAACTGGATTGTGAATAATTAATAAGTTTCTCTAACAACTACTTAATGTTTACACAACAACTTTAAGTTAGGAATGAATTTAATTTGTATTATTGTAAAGTGTAGTATGCCTTACTTATGTAAATATAACATTGTAAATTCAGTACAGTTTTATGTTGGGTTTCATTATATATTTTGTTTAAAATTTACAAATACTATTCGACTATATTAATACTTTGAAGTGATGAAAGATTAAGAATGCAATGTGTCGCCACCCCCTTACTTTCATACACGTCGCCGCTTCCCTGAAAAACTCATAAGGGAACGTACTGATACCACGTGACCTGTGTACACTGGTCTTCAAAATACCACGCTCGGTCAACCTTAGGCTGGCTCGGCTGGTAATGAGTGGTCCGAGAGGGTTTCAAAATGTGTATGTGTACTATGTTATATACTTATGTGTCCCTCTGCGAGAGAGAAATAAATCATTTTTCTTTCTTCTTCTTTCAAAAAAAAACTGGGGCACGTCGTATATTAAGTACATGTCGCATTTATTATTAATAAACCCGTTCGCCAAGAGTTACGATTTTAACTTTATTTTCTCTTCATACAAAGGTCTATATTTTAGCTGTGTGGTAGCGGCTACGAATACTACCAACTCTTACTTTGCTAAAAAACGACTAAGGGACTTATAACGAGCTGGGCCAACTCCATCTAATGCCGTTTGGTCAACAATTACATTCCTAATAAAGGGTTGACGTCTGGCAGGCGGCCGGTCATAAAAATATTACTAATAACTTTTACAATATGTACTAAGAAAGAAGAGTACATATTGTATCGACCCCAAGTAATTGGGATAAAAGTAGGAGAATGATAACAAAGCTCTATATTTAGTAATAGTGGTAGTAGTCGATTTCGCTAGGCTGGTGGATGGATAGATATATTATAATCCGTGTAGTGACATAAACTACAAATCTGAGTGGATTAATATTGTATCAAATCAGAAATCAAAAAAAACATTCAGTATTTACTACGAGGCTTCCATATTTATCATTTTATTTTGGGTAGGTAAATATAAAAAAAAATATGTTACGTAATAAATAATAAAACCATACAATACAGCAGTAATTGCCGCAGTGCACAACTTTAGCCGTCCCTTACATTCAGAATCTACGAACATACTCTGTCATCTGTAATAGATGGTTTCTTAAAAGCAAGTCAGGGACCCCTCGACATAAAAATTGTAAGCGCAGCATTCAGCGTGATTTGGAACGTAAATCAAAGGGCGCGTGTAATGGAACCGGCATTAAAGCTGCACATTCATAGTCAGACTGAAAGGATTGTACTCGTTTGTTTATGTACTGTAGTGATAAATTGAGAGGATAATGTGTGCATTAACGTCTAACTCTTATTTATTTTGCTACAGGTTTTAGGCTGAAAGTCATCCACAGCACACAAAATCTAGCTATCAAGAATTATACAACTACGAAAAAAGAAAGGATTCTTTATTACATATCATGATACCCCGTCGAACCAGCGTGGTATAGTAGAAGAAGAGAAGTAATTGCACTTTCAATGTGAAGCAGGTTTGAGCAGTTGGACGTATGAGCTAAGAGGATAGAACTAATGAGTGGTGATAATTTTTGTTACAAACATGATTCCGATTTAGTAATCCTTAGTGCAACTTTTTTTTAAATGGGGCTCTCACCACACATTCCCACCATTGTATTTCCTGTAAGCCAGGATCCACAATGGTCACCATAAATGACATCGAGGTTTGACCCTCAGGCAGTCCGGGAGATGATTTTAATTCTCTTGGAACCCGCAAAAAAAAATAATTAGAAAAGTTAAAAAGGAGGAGTTGGAAAAAAGTGATTCCACTTCCCTCCTAGGCAAAACGGGAGACAGAAAGCAATATTGACTAGTCAGCCTTAGTGCAGCTTATCTAAATAAAAGTGAGTACATTATAAATAGACTAAAAGACAGATAGGCAACAACAATAAAATAATGAAAAAAGAAAATAAAATTAATAGCTGATATAAAAGCAAAAGCAATTTAAAACTTTGGCATTAATTATTTATAACTGCTTGTTAATATCGACGACTATATACGATTGAATTCAATGTTTAAGAAAAATTAGTCTCTTGTTTTTGCTTTTATGTGAATATTTAATCGTATTGTTTACTTTAGACACTAAATAGAAACTTTCTACATTACAACCCCCTGGACTACACTCTGAGAAAAAACAATGCTACTATTTTATGATGGCCTGATTAACTTATAACTGAAACACTGAAGGATGTTTAGAGCTAACTTTCCCTCGTATTGATATTATCTACTTAATTTCTTAAGTCAACACTAACATCGCCTGAGAAACAAGGTTTAATGGCTGCATTCTTCGTCTTGGAAACCATTGCAGGAAATTATTATTGAACAAACATGTTTAATTAAAAGATTTAAATGATTGCGTGTGAAAAGTATTAACTTATAATAAACTAATTACACAATGAAGTTAAAATCTTTTACGTCAATTGAATAGTAATAGATTGTTGTTGACTCAAAAATTCCACGTATCAATTTTCAGAAAACAGATACGTTTGTAAATTATGCAAAATAAGGTTAACATTTTTTATATAGAAATGTATAAAGATGAATCATACTATAATTTGCTTTACAGACAAATTTTAATTTACTTTGCAAGCCGATGATTTTTGATATCGCAATAAAAAACCGTAAAAGTAGAATTGAAGGCGATTGCAACGATGCACTTTTGCAACGCAGCGTTTGTGAAATAAATGCATAAACACATTCATTCTATACACGTATATAGATTCCATAAAGTGTTACTGAACGCTTAGAGTACTATTGCAAAATACAATATATGAATCTCTGTACAAGTTAAATAAATTTGTTCAATAAATATGATTTCATAATCATTATTTTATGGATTTGAGTTAATGAATTCAACTTTGGTTGGCGAAAAGTTTTAGTAGTAGTAGAGGCACATTATTGATAGTTTTCTGTTACAAGCGCAGACCAGTACATCCGGGGTCATTGTCGTAGAAACTCGACGTCTGAGCAGTGGCAATATGCTGTTGCGCTTAGTTAGGAGAGCGAAAGAGCCCCAAGCCTGACTTTCTGGGTAGGTTTGGGTTGCTACGCAGCAGCCTAGCTGTACCATTGGTATTGGAAAGGTCCATTAGCAGGAGTAACACTTACCATCAGGTTGACTTTGCTTGGTCGTTTGACACCATAAGCAATAAAAAAAGAAATTAATAATTAAGTTTTCTATTCGGCAATTTTCCACTGCGTACATCTTGAAACTGTAGCTGATACATTAAAAAAGAAATAGACTCACTGTTACATATTGTTGAAAACTTATAAAAAAAAACAAGTGATTATAAAAAAGTAATGCTATGTTGATTAGGGTTGACCAAATAGTGAGATGTATTTTTTTTGGAGTTTACTCCTTAAGAATCGATTTTCATATAAGGCGCCCGCCCGGTATGAGAAAAATTTGAGGAGTAAAATCTAGTGATCGAATGACCTCGTTACGTTTTTGGTGCGCAACCTATTCTGCGCACCTTTCACTTTCTGACGTGAGATAATACTTCACTGAACAGTTTTAATAAATGTAAATAAATCTATATATATATAAGAGATTTCCACCTATGTATTGACTCATCACGATATCTCTGGAACCATAAGGCCTACAAACCTCAAATTTGGTAGGAATATTTCTTTCGCTGAGTAGAGGTCAGCTAAGAACGGATTTTACGAAATTATATCCCTAAGGGGGTGAAAAAGCAGGGCAAAGTTTGTATGGGACAACGTGATTCCTTGGTCCAATCTATTTCAAATTTTGCATATACATTCTTTAACAGAATTGATGAAAGATGTGATTCATATTTTATTGAGCTTTATCTCCTAACTGGGTTAAAAAGGGGTGGAAAATTATTTTAGGGGTGATTAGCTTTAAAGTTGATATCAATACTTCTTAGTGATTTTGATTTAAAAGACATTTTATTTTGACACATGTTTGAAAACTCATTTCGATTATATTCAAAAAACCGGCTAAGAGCGACTCGGATTCGCGCACGAAGGGTTCCGTACCATTATCTATAAATGGCAAAATAATCATGTTTGTTGTATGGGAGCTTAAATTCTCTATTTGTTTTATTTTAATTTAATTATTTATTTCTAAAGGGAATACATTACTAAATATTCTGTGAATATTTCAAACGTCTACCTATTTTTGTTATCAATATCTAGCAAAAACGAGCAAAAAGATTACCTTTGTTGTGTGAGAGCCCTCTTAAATATTTATTTTATTGTTTTTTAGTATTTGTTTGTCGTTGTAGCGGCAAAAGAAATTCATCATCTGTGAAAATTTCAACTGTCCAACTATCACGGTTCATGAGAACAACCTGGTGAAAGACAGGCGAAGCAACGGATGGACAACAGAGTCTTAGTAATAGGGTCCTGTTTAATCTTTTGGGTATGGAACTCTAAAAAGGTTGATGTCACGTAAACGTTCTTTTTCTTCTCTTTGTGTATTGGCAATCAGCTACTTATACGAGCTATTGGTGCCAGTGTCAAGTTATAATTATTTTTACGTTTTTAGTATTTCAGGTTAGTCATTGTCTTAGTCAAAATGTCACCATCAACAGTGCTATGACTACACTGTTAATGGTATCTTGTGGGAATTTTGATGGAAAACGAAAACGTTGTAAAGCACTTTTATATGTATTCACTACATCCCAGTAGTTCCGCCGCATCATCATCATATCATCATCACAGCCCATATATCATCCATGCACTCTTAAAGTACTGAACCGATTTTAATCAAACTTGCGTAATATGTGTAGTTTGATCCAACTTAAAAGATAGGATAGCTTCAATCTCAATTTAAAGTCACAATATTATTTTATTGCAAATTATTTGTCTGTTATTTGACAGTCACAATTATCTGTTATCTCCAAACGATTTTAACAGATGGTGGTATATGTTGACTGGATTGAGTAAGTATTTAATAGATGGCGCTATGTTAAACGTAGAAACGTTTCATATAAGCTACAATTTATTAGCATAACCACCACGTGTTACTGAGACTACCTTAGCCACAGCAACGCGTGGCCGGGTCTGCTAGTATATGTATATATATATATATATATATATATATATATTATTTTTAGTCAAATGAGCTTTTTTTGCGCCTGTTTTGATAATCGTACTTAAGGAGTAAACTCCAGTCGTGCGTCGGAGCTGACACACACACTTTTTTTTCTTGATAGAATAAAGTTCAGGAATAACTATAAATATTTACCAGAGATATTTTTCACAAACATCAAAAGAATCATGGACCTTGACCTTTATATCTAATCCTATATAATCAAACTACAAACATAAATAACAATACTTGTCATCAAATTTAAACAAAGCCATCAAAATTACGACGCTTGTAACATTGACAATAAAGATTGTAGCTCTTCGGCTATAATCGTAACGATCCATACGATTGTCGAGCGATGAATGGGACGCTTTAAATGAGTGGGGTTGACAACCCGTCGCGAAAAAACTACCCTTAGGGTAATTAGTCGCACTGATTTGACGTTAGCAACTCGTTGGTTTTGAGTGGTTCTTAGGAGAATAAGGGGCCGCGACAAAGTTCAAGTACTTTAAAGAGGCTTGTAAGTAGGTAGGTACTTAAATCAAGTGGGAATTTCGTCGTGTAGGGGAAGACTGTGAATTACTAGTCTCTTTTTCAACATTGTACAATTTATTTTCTTGCGCCCTCAAATTAATTTTTTTTTACTGTTAATCGTGTTTTTATGTTTAAAAAAAAATATCTCATTTATGTAAACGATGCTCAATCGTTATAGCAAATTGGATGCTCCGAAACGAAATTAACGATATTGAAATAAAAGTATTAGCATTTTTTATAATGTAAATACCCAAATTACTGAGGATATCTTGACAGAAGCATCAGAGGCCTAATGACTTAGTTCCTATTAAAGTATTAAAATAATTTTGGTACTAATACTTCTTTTCCCTAATAATAGAACCACGCTCGCACGCATCTTCAGGGTAGAAGCAACTTGCTACTGCTCTTTGTTCCATAAACGAGAGATTTGAAAGCCCAAATTTCACCTTACTGTAGTCAGCGATCTGGCTATGACTTTAATATTGTAAATATATATTTATTTAGTTACATAAATATGAATAAATAATAGCAATTTAAAACATAGTAGGCAGATAGTACTATTTTTAACGTGACTTATATAGGTAGATACTATGACTAAACTTTTGCATGAATGGTAGTTACCACATACCATCAGGTGGGTTATTTGTTTGCCTTTAAAGCAATAAAAAAAACTATATGTACATACGTGTAAGATTCACCACTCAATATTGAAACATTGAAATAATTTCTGTGAAACATCGCCTCATTACCGCTTCAAGTGGGACGTAACGTTCGCAAATCGATCTTCCACCTTTCATTTGAGATTTATTATTGGTATTATATCATCACAATACGTAATAATTGTATTTCCTCAGCAATCATTTTGTGTACTAAATGTTATATCAATTGTTGCAACATTTATTTATTATTGGATAAATAGTTTTACATTAACCTGGAGCAACTAGTCAAGAATTTTATACTGATGCGAGCATACTGTTAATAGTTTTATGTCTACAGCCCATCCGTCTGGAGTAGTACCACACTCTCACAGAAATACGACGTTTGAGCAGTGACAATGTGCTTCGTTCAGTGAGCGAGAGAGCCAGTAGCCCAAGTTTCTTCGTATTTCACAGGTCCATGTGGGGCAGTAACACTTATCATCCGGTATGCTGCTCGATCGTTTGCCACTATCCGCAATAAAAAAAAAGAAAAGCAATTATATTTCCAAGGAGGTGACTGGTCGCCGCTCATAAAACTATTGTCAATAACTTTTGCAATATTATGTACGATGGTAGAACAGTTCATAATGTGTCGACCCCAAGTGACTGGCAATAGCAGGGTGATGGTAATCATGATGATTCTACTTGGTTTAAGTCTGTGTTATTGTTTTTTTTTGTTTTCATTCATTAACTAGAATCTTAATACATTTATTTTCATTGCATTGATGATTTAATAATGGCATCAGAATCAATCTTATCACAGAAGTCCCATAGTTGGGACTTCTGTGATAAGAAAAAACTAATCCCTTCTCTTCAATGTTCTCTTCGTATATGGCTATTAAATTAAAGGTCCTGAAGCATATAAAATGATACTGTCTTTTACCGCACATGAGAACACTCCTAGATGGTACAATGGTAACGTAAAATCAATATGAGATACGAGGATCAATTTATAAATTTTTATGATTATTTATAATAAAAGTTGATTCACTATGTCATAAGTTTTTATTTTAAAACTGAAAAAAAAAAACAGCATAAGAAAGTAAACGAGTTTAACACATTTTTATATTTTACTAGCGGACCCGGCCAACTTTGTTTCGCCTAATAGTCAATGAACGAAAAGTAAAAATCCCACAACTCGATTGCAGCGCCACCTACCGGTCCAATTGCGAATCTAAACCATTCTCGTATCCACTTAAATGCACACAAAAAATTTCAACAAAATCCATGCAGACGTTTAGGAGGAGTTCAGTGACATACGCACGTTCATAAGAATTATATATACATATCTACATAAAGAAGATAAGATTATTTTTATTCTTTAACTCATTTAAAAATATAAAAGCCTGGTTGTAATTCTTTTTTTTTATGTTTATTTTTTCTTCTGTCACCACACTAAGAACATTACATATTTTAGTTAAATCTTTGTTGTACACATAATATAAGAATTTGTAAAACAAATATTAGACATAACAAAACCTATACTCCATGTTGAGTCTTCGATATTGTCGCGCCAATATTAGCTTGTCGCGATATTTGCAAATCTATATAGTACATTTGTTTAAACCTGGTAACGAGTTTCTGATCTGTTATTTCACTTAAGGATATTAATTATTAACACTATTTAATTGTTAAATTGTGTATATTGATTAATTTTAACTATATGCATAATAGTTAAATAACAATAGAAATTGTTTAATCATCATCATCTCAGCTCATATATGTCCCACTGTTGGGTTCGAGCCTCCTCCATAATAGGAGGAAAATTGACCTATTGCACCACGCTGGTCTGACGTGTTGGTATAGAGTTTTGTTTCGAGTCTTCCTTCTCTTGCGTAGATGTTATATGCGTTTGTATATCCCTTAGTCGTCTCTTACGATCACCCACAGGTAAGATAGGGGGTGATGAATTGTATACTTACTCCGTCACCACACGAAAAAGAAAGGTCGAAAAGAATGTCAGTATGATGAGCGACTAACAATCAAGTAGCCCAAGTAGCTTTACCATGTACTAGAGAGTTTCAAGTCACGAGTTATAAAAACTAGTTGAAGACTTTACCAGGTAAATGACAAACAGTATTCTCTTAAAAAAACTGCCAACTGGAAGCCCAACTGGGTGGGTTTGAGGTTTGTATTGGTAGGCAGCGGCCTCGCTATACCCTTAGTATTGCAAAAGTCTATGAGCGACAGTAACATTTACCATAAGGTGTGCTGCTTGCTCATTGGCCAACTAAGCAAAAAAAAAATTAAAAAAAAGAAATATTACTTTTTAAGCATACAAATTTACCCGTGTGGCGACGGGAATAGAATACAAAGGTCGCCACCCCTTACTTGCCCGTGGGAGTCGTAAAAATCGGCTAAGGGTCTCACCGGGAGATTGGGCAGCGGCTATCTCCCGGGAAACTTAATAACATCTACCGCGATCGCCAATCCGCTCGCCAAGCGTGGCGATTATGGCATTATTACCCCCCCAAAACAAATATGAATACAAAAGAAGTCACGGCCCCCAGTCACGGCAGTTCCGCTATTCCACGGGCTCATTTTGGTAGCGGGCCTGTTGGTGGCGGGGCAGGGGGTGCTAGGAATCTCCGGCCGCGATCCGGCTACCAAAAAAATCGACCCTTGGCCCTGGTAACACACAACGTTCGGACGCTTAGGACCGACGAGAGGGTCATCGAACTAGAAGAGGAATTGAGCAAAATCCGATGGGACATTGTAGGATTATCAGAAGTGCGAAGAGAGGGGGAGGGCACGATAATCCTCCGGTCTGGAAATTTGCTCTTCTACCGGGAGGGAGATCACCCATCCCAAGGCGGTGTAGGGTTTATCGTTCGTAAGTCTCTCGTAGAGAACGTGGAGAGGATCGAAAGTGTGTCAACAAGGGTAGCGTACCTTATACTCAGAATTACCAAACGGTATTCGTTGAAGGTCATACAGGTTTACGCACCGACTTCGACATACTCCGACGACGTAGTGGAGGCCTTATACGAGGATATCTCGAAAGTCATCCACACGTCCAAAACCCACTTCACGGTAGTTATGGGAGACTTCAACGCAAAACTAGGCAAAAGGACAGACGATGAGTTGAGAGTGGGGCAATATGGATTTGGACAGAGAAACCAAAGGAGCCAAAAACTGGCCGACTTTTTGGAGAAGGAAGGCCTCTTCATGATGAATTCCTTCTTCAAGAAACGGCCACAAAGGAAGTGGACCTGGATTAGCCCTGATGGATCCACTAAAAATGAGATAGACTTCATCTTGACGGACAAACGACAAATATTCAATGATGTCTCTGTGATCAGCAGGATTAAAACTGGGAGTGATCACCGGATGGTTCGAGGCACATTGAATCTTCGTACGAAAGTCGAGCGGTCCCGCTTGATGAAGTCTACACTCCGACCTACACCTGTCCTGGTAGGTGTAGACCTGTCCAATACCAGAACGCCGATAGCTTTCAACTCGAATTACATAATCGCTTCCAATGCCTGGAAGAGTGCGAATCTTCGAACGATATGAACAACAGGTTCGTGGAAACTGTCCACGCAGTCGGGTCAAAATTCTTTAAGGCCCGTCGCGCTACTAGAACAAAAAAGCTTTCTGACCAGACTCTTCAACTCATGGAGAGGAGAAAGGAAATGACGGTACAGTCTTCAGCCGATTGGTCCGAACTCAGGCAGCTTAATAGACAAATCTCTAAATCTATGCGACGCGATATTCGCCGATTCAATACACTGCGTATTGAAGAGGCGATAGAGCGAAATCGAGGCTCCAAAGTGTTCGCACGAGATTTGTCTATCGGGCAGAGCCAAATGACTAAGCTGAAGACCGATAACGGTACTGTCATTTCATCCCAGAGTGAGATCTTGGGAGAGGTCGAAAGGTTCTATGGGCAGTTGTACAAATCATCCCTGAATCCTGTTGTCAGCTTGGTCCAAGACCCCAGATCCAAGCTAACTCGGCACTATACCGAAGAAATCCCGGACGTCAGCTTGTACGAGATCAGAATGGCTCTAAAACAATTAAAGAACGGAAAGGCACCGGGAGATGACGGAATTACCACAGAGCTCCTGAGGGCAGGCGGCAAGCCAGTTTTAAAAGCCCTACAGAAGCTGTTTGATTCTGTCATTCTCGGGGGTGACGTTCCAGAGTCGTGGACCAGGAGTGTGGTGGTGCTGTTTTTCAAGAAGGGCGATAAAACGCTCTTAAAGAATTACAGACCCATCTCACTCCTGAGCCACGTGTACAAATTGTTTTCAAGAGTCATTACGAACCGACTCGCGCGCAAGCTAGACGACTTCCAGCCGCCCGAACAAGCCGGTTTCCGAAAAGGTTATAGTACCATAAACCACATCCACACGCTATGCCAGATTATACAGAAGACCGAGGAGTATAATCGGCCTCTGTGTCTAGCGTTTGTGGACTATGAGAAAGCCTTTGATTCTGTCGAAACTTGGGCAGTGCTGCAGTCCCTTCAGAGGTGCCAAATTGACTATCGATATATCGAAGTACTGAAGTGTTTGTATAGAGACGCTACTATGTCAGTCCGCATCCAGGATAAGAGTACGAAACCGATCCAGCTGCAGAAAGGCGTGAGACAGGGAGACGTTATCTCTCCGAAACTGTTCACCACTGCGCTGGAAGATGTCTTCAAGCTCTTAGACTGGACCGGACTCGGCATCAACATCAATGGCGAATACATCACTCACCTTCGATTCGCAGATGACATCGTAGTCATGGCAGAATCCCTGGAGGACCTTGGCACCATGCTCAATGACCTCAGCAAGGTCTCCCAACTAGTAGGGCTGAAAATGAACATGGACAAGACGAAAATCATGTCTAATGCCCATGTCATTTCTGTACCGGTCCTGGTTGGGAATGCGATTCTCGAAGTTGTCGATCACTATGTTTACCTAGGACAAACAGTCCAATTAGGTAGATCCAATTTCGAGAAAGAGGTCAGCCGACGAATCCAACTCGGCTGGGCAGCGTTCGGGAAACTTAGGAGGATCTTCTCGTCTAATATTCCGCAGTGTCTGAAAACAAAGGTTTATAACCAGTGTATGTTACCAGCGATGACTTACGGCACTGAAACGTGGTCTCTAAATGTCGGCCTCATAAAAAGGCTCAAAGTCGCTCAGCGTGCTATGGAGAGGGCTATGCTCGGTATTTCTCTACGTGATAAAATCCGAAATACGGAAATCCGTAGAAGAACGGGTGTAACCGACATAGCCCGAAGAATTAGCACGTTGAAGTGGCAATGGGCAGGCCACATCGCTCGACGAACCGACAACCGTTGGGGAAAAAAGGTTCTCGAGTGGCGACCACGAATCGGACGACGCAGCGTAGGACGACCCCCCACTCGATGGACTGATGACCTCATCAAGGTCGCAGGAAACCATTGGATGCAGGTGGCACAGGACCGTTATAGATGGCATTCTCGTGGAGGAGGCCTATGTCCAACAGTGGACGTTTACGGGCTGATGGATGGATGAAGCATACAAATTTTACAAATCAGCTTAGTGCCTTCTCATTATTGGTTATAACAACCTTTAATACAACCAATCATCAGTCGACGTCCACTGTTATAGACATCACAGTCACCTTCATCATCCCAGTTCATATACATCCCACTGCTGGGCTCGAATCTCCGTCAAAACATGAGAACAGTTGATCTAATTGATCAGACGAATTGTTATAAGATTTTAATACGAGTTCTTGCTTAGGTGTTATACGCATATTATCTTTTAGTCGTTTTTTATGGCATCCACGGGCAAGAAAGAAGGTGATGAACTGTATTCTTAATCCATCACCATACGGAAAAGACCGCTCTTTTTAATGGTAGGAAAATAATCCTTAAGATCTGGTAGGCAATCTTAGTAGGTATTACAAGTTTACAAGGTAAATCCTGCCGCCTATTCTGCTATTAATGATCAGTCGGTTTTTAGAACTCCCTCAAGCAAGTAGCGGGTTCTGACATATTGTAATCCATCCCAAGATGGATAAGCTCATATGTATTAAAAGCCAAAGATACGTGTATATATGTACATATTAATCAGACGTACGGTTCGGAATAAATCAAATGTACCCTCCATTCATATCGTTGTTGGAGATGAATAAGCAATGTATGTAGGAGCTTTACGAAATGCGACATTATTAAATATATTTTAAGGATTCATTTAATACTTCTGTATTTATAAGAAGGTGTATAGCTTTATAAACATATATATAATTTCCGTGTGGTGACGGAGTAAGAATATAATTCACCATCCACATTCTTACCCATGGGTGATCGTAGGAGGATAAGGGATATAATATACATAGATATAACATTTATGCAAGAGAAGGAATACTCGAAATAAAACTCTATACCAACACTAACCAGCGTGGTGTATTAGGTTACTTTCTTTCCTAGTATGAAGGCGGCTCGAGCCCAGCAATGGGACATATATGAGATGATGATTATGATACTTATATCTATCCTATCCTTTACGTATGTATGTGAATATGAGAGAATAAGAGGAGTTTTCCTAAATTAATATTAATAATTTATTTGTGGTAGTGGTATGGCCATACCGTTGATAGTTGAAATCTATTCAAAGTGCAGTCTAAGTTTCTTGTTCTTCTTGTTCACTATAATTTTTAAAAAAAATGCAATTTAAACTGCCTTAGTGTACACTTGATTATGGCTTTCTTTGGCAGGTTTTGGTTTGAACATACGCCGTCCGCTGCGATGGAAGCGCCGTGCATGGCTCCATAACCATTTGGGCATTGGTACCGAATCCTTGATATCTGTGGCCAGCCCAAAAATTTAAGCTATCTCCGCGTACACTTAATTATAGCTTGAGTGTAGTTGCCCGCGGCTGTCGTAAAATACCACGTATTCTAGGCCAACTCTTTTTGTTGATATCTGGTCAACAATAATATTACCAAAGATGTTGCTGTGTGGTAACGACTACGAATAATACCAACCCTTACTTTGCTCGTGGATGTCGTAAAAGACGACTAAGAACTTTATATCGACCTGGGCCAACTCCATCTGATGCCGTTTGGTCAACAATTACATTCCCAAGGAGGTTTGACGTCTGGCAGGCGGCCGGTTATAAAACCATTGCCAATAACTTTTACAATATGAAAAAGGAGTACATATTGTATCGACCGCAAGTAATTGGGATAAGAGTAGGAGAATGATGAATAATATTACCAAAGAGAGTTGACGTCACATTTTCTTAATAAATCGTTGAATCACAATGGATTTTAGAAATAAATAACTAATGGACATTATTAGTCAATCATATCTGCATTAAAATGGTTCATTAAGATCTAAGATTATTTAGAAATACTGTGAAGTAATTCACGGGACCTATAAAAGAGTAATCGACACTGTTGGTTGCGTCCTCCCAAGCGCAGATAACACAGTTATTTACTGTTTGTCCTCAAACTGTGTCAGTTTATAAGGTTAATACTCGTTTGTTGAAATGTGACAGTCCCCAATACCGCGCCCTATATAAGGTACATCTGTACACCCTCCGAATGATCGGGGTCACGCGAACATTGGATCCAATCAAACGCTATAGGCACATCCTTCTGGAAACTTCGATTGAAACAATTGTAATTTTTTTTTAAGTAACGTTTTCTCTGATTGTTCGATTCCCAATTGTATATACATATAAATAAAATTGAAGTGTCTGTTTGTAATTTCAAATTAATAGCTTTTCACTAAATGTATATGAAAGTATATAGAGTAATGACATATATAAATCAATTCTATTTTTTTTTTCTCTGTCTGTTTTTTTTTCCGGCTAATCTCTGGACACATTTTAACGGGATTTCATTGACAGGTAGCTAATGTTATAAAAAGTAACTTAGGCTACTTTTATTTTAGAAAATAAAATAGAGTTCCGCTAAAACAAAATTAAAACCACTGATTGAAACCTAGTGACATCGAGTGCGCGACTGAATTCTAGTGAAGGTACCATACGGGCGACGCCGCGGGCAAAGTTTATAATAGAGCGTCGAATCTCGTGAGTGTTTTTAGAGCTGACTAATAGTTATACCAACCTAGGCCCTGTAGGGTATAGTTTTAATTAATGTTTACATTTCCAAGGGTTATTGATTTCCGATTATACTCTACCTTGACTTAAGTATCCTACTGTTATTTTCTTGTATTGTGATACTATAAAATATATTACTTTGTAAATAATGTTTCTTATAAAAAGGGCTCACGACCACGACCAAACAATTAACATCAGCATTTTGAATATTTTATTGCTTGATATGTTTAGAATCCGATTATTTTATAGTCAAGTTTAAGTTTTTAAATTTATTTTTCATTTAAAATATTTTCGAGAATTATTTTTATAAGAGTTTTCAAGGTATAAATACAAAAAATAAATAAACCACATTCTCAACTTAACTATAAGCAAGTATCTAAGTTTTAAGATCATATTATATATCATATTATATATATGTATCACTTAATTACAAGTGGCATCCGACTAGAAGCTAACTACTAGAGCAGTCATCACTGCCCTCAACAACACTTTTTGTGTGTAAGACTATGGTATCACATCCCCTCCAATCCGTTCGGGACGACGGAACGATGCAACTACCTCCTCTATCAAGCGCCGTATAATATGCGAGCCTACTGGTACCCGGACCATGTAATCGTTGGCCCTCAACAACTCACCTCCGTAATCGGGTAAAAATTACAATCGGTATAAAACTATATTATTGAACAAATTCTGTCGGTATTAAATTATCATATATATGAACCATTGCTTACTGTATTGGTTATGATTAAAATAAATTAAGCTGCTTATCAATTTAAATATTTGCTAAATAAATTAGAAAGTGACTTTGTTTGCATGTCCTCCTTTTGCTTATAAAAATGATGTTAATATTTGACATTGGCAATAATTATCAACTGGAATGTGATAACTACGAATCTCTGATGACCCACTGAAGAAAAAAGAAATAAAGAAAAGATCTTTATTTGTTTTTACAAATCATCAAAAATGACAGTATAAAAAAATAAAATAAAAACAAAATGGGCTTAAATGTGCTTTCCATGTGGTGACGGAGTAAGAATACAATTTACCACCCCATATCTTAGCCGTGGATGATCGTACGAAACGACTAAGGGATATAAAATGCATATAACATCTATGCAAGAGAAGGAAAACTCGAAACAAATACCTATACCAACACGTCTGACAAGCGTGGTGTAGAAGGTCAATTTCTCTCCCATTATGGAGGAGGCTCGAGTCCACCTGTGGGACATATATAAACTGAGATGATAATGATGATGATTGGGCTTAAATTGTAGTCGGGAATGTTGGTGTACCCCAGCCGTGAACGCCAATCCCAGTTTATACTACCAGATACCATTTGATAATTTCATTTTTACCAAACAGTTATAATTATTATTATGCCATGGTTGTTAGATTAGAAAGGCCACCACCGCAAGGAATCTTTTCTAGTGCTATCTTCAGTTGACGGTGAGAGTTAATAAGACAGATTATGAGACATCACCCCGTCTTTTAGTTAATTGGGGTAATAAAAGAGATGAAAAACAGAAACAGCCGGTTTGCTTGGAGTACGATCGAACATAAAAGGGTTGGTAAATCCAAAGACTTATTATAGACACATATATACGTATTTTGCTCTTCATTCCGCTATCTTTATTCCCTAAGTAAGCAGTGGAATCTCTTACTTAAATTCTATTTCAGAATACTACGAAATATAAAATCATTTCAGTAAATTAATATAGTTATGGTATCTATATACAGGCAAAGAAAATGATAAGGTTATTTTGCAATCCATGGACTACCGGATGGTAGTCTTCACGAATTCGCACGTTTGATTATAATCACGCGAAGTTAGACCTTGGAATACAAACTCGGGACCATTGACCATTTGGCCTTAATTAAATATATTGTATTTGCTAAATAAAAAAAGTCATAACTATATACGCAAAAAGGAAATAAGGAAAATTAACTCGCATCAATTATTTTTAGGATGAAACTGATCACAAAATCGTTTTAATTTTATTTAAGTTAAATGATTAAAAAAATATATACGTTGACCTCTCTTTTCAACCAAATCACGTAAAACATATAGAAGTTTCTTTGTAAATATGTATCGGAAATAGACTAAAAAAAACACAAAGCTGTCATAAGGACTGCCGACAGAAGTGAAAACTTAAACCTATGAAAATAATGAATATTATAAATTAAAATAGAACAACAAGTTCGTATTTCAGCTAATTTCACGATGCTCACACTGTTTATTTCGCTGCATAGCAAGAATACCACGCCCATGTGCTTGGGATCTACCGACTCACTTTCTTTCTATCTCCTACTTTCTACTTTGTGTATCTTTCTTTATCTCTCCCTCTTGTAATTTGAATATTGGGCTCTTTGCTAACGCGCGCGCTGGCCTGTAACAGGTATACTACGCCCATGCGTTCGAGTGCCATTGCGTTAAATGTTTAACGCAACCTGTTGGAAGTCGCATTAGAAGTTTCACTTCAAAAATGATTCAGGCGATAAACCTTGTGTTGCAAGGGACTTTACAAATATATAATTAATAGACACAAATTACATCCAGACTTTAAACAAAGGTTTGTGGATCGCAGTAAGTGTTGTCTTGTGTTTGAAACAAGCCCGGACACCTGGACGGTAGGTCAGTATCTGGTCCAATCAAATTATATTGTGACAATCTATTACTTTCACTGTGATTAAGAAATATTAAAAAATAGTTGTATGCACTAACCGAAGCACTAACAAACATATATTTTTCTCTAGATAGTGCCCAAATAGCAACTCTCAAAGGCTGAGGCTCTTGAAGTTTGTTATTTTTATGTTAAATCTTTCTCTATAATAAGAAAAGAAAACAAAGATTCAAGTTAATTAGATAAATATGTTTTGCAAGCTAACAAAACATTTATTTTTATCTATAGAAGTAGAAAGATAATTTCCTTTCAGATACTTTAATATATTTTTATCTGTCTTGTTACAGACATAAAATAATTCCTTTTCTGTCATCAACAGAGTTAATAACAAAAATAGAGGCGTGTAATTACTCAGTAATAATTATTCTCTTTGATATAAGGGAAGTATAATAAGATGGCTCTCGGGGATGTTCATTAGCGCGCTGCTCCACGCTGTACGCTCTATGTGTCGAGGTTTATAGCTGCTCTACGGTCGGCTTTAATTAAAACATATCCAGTAGCCGACAGCTCGCCCACTCGCCATTAGGGCTGTCGTCTTGATAAAATTAGTTTATGTTTTTAACCAATAAACCTGTTAGAATCAGTGCTCGGTTAGAAATTAAAAATAATTATATCATAAACATACTTCTACCCAAATAGAAATAATGACGTAATTACTACGTTTTGTTAGTGACTTGGCGATTACAATTGGTGTTATACCTATCAGATATTTTTACATACGTTAAGTAGGTACTATATTAGCAAAAAGTTAAAATAGTTTTAAACTACTCTACTGACTACATGCTATTAGAGGCTCTTTCTAAGTGGTTTTAGACGAAGCATTGGTAATGATATAGAGATTGAGCATTGTCATTCAATATGCCAATGCTGCCAACATCCTGGATACGTTAGCCGGATTATTTGATTAGGTTTTTGGATATATATGGCATATTTTTTATTATTAAATTATTTGTGTAGAGAAAATTGATTATTAAAAATTAATACACAAAAAGACTATATAGAATGTATCCTAAAGACTCATGATAGTAATGAATCTTTTTTATTGGAAGCAAACATTTTAATTGTCAATCACTTTTGAAAAGCACAGATCGTTTTTACCATTATTAACATAAAATTACGAAGAGCGTATATCTCACTATTCTTAACTTCGCAAGAATAAGTGCTAAAGCGAATATGATACGATACAGCTGTCGCTTAAGTCATTTTTATCCCACATTAGGGTTGCGGTTCAAAATTGCCAAGGGCCTATATGAAGTTACACTTCAAAAAGAATGGACAAAGTTAAGCAGTTTAAGATACAAATAAGAAGTTCAGTGGCAGCCCTACGTCACCTACGTCATCTCTCCACGTGGCATCTCCTGGCCTATTACCCTCGTATGTATGATACTTGAACTGTGGCTGATCTAGTTACCGACTTTAACATCATGTCAACGATAGTTGTGAGAATATTTTGTCCAAACAAGTTTGTTTGTTATAAAGCAGTTACTGTTTATTTCCCCTTGTAATGGCATTAAGAATGTAATGTGTCGCGTCACTTCCCTTGGGAGTCATATAAACTAGTTGAATAGGTATTAAGAGATTACGTAGAAGTCCTCTCTTGACAAAGTCATAACAGCAACTGCAATCGCTGCCCACCATCGTGGCGATTAAATCTCTCAATGTAGAGCACAATTGATTGAAGAGAACAGTCGTTAAGATATCGCTGAGTATTGGATCGATTCCCATACAGGTGCCGTATGTCTATGCCAAACTCCAGTCTGACGATGATGATCTCCAGATCTAATTAGAAAAAAGAGTTGAAACAAAAATAGCCAATTTTATGGCATAATTAAGGAGATATTTGAAGTCATTTTTGGAGTTTACTCCTTAAGAATCGATTTTCATATATGGCGCCCGGTATGAGAAAAAATTGAGGAGTAAAATCTAGTGATCAAATGACCTCGTTACGTTTTTGGTGCGCAACTTATTCTGCGCACCTTTCACTTTCTGACGTGAGATAATACTTCACTGAACAGTTTTAATAAATGTAAATAAAAATATATATATATATATATATATATATATATTATTTTTAGTCAAATGAGCTTTTTTTGCGCCTGTTTTGATAATCGTACTTAAGGAGTAAACTCCAGTCGTGCGTCGGAGCTGACACACACACTTTTTTTACTTAATCCTAATTGTTTCATTGTAAAAGCTTCCCATTTCATTTCAACATAAATTTCATATAACTCTTCCAATTCATGAAATTTCTTCTCCTTTACAATATAAAAGTTGAGTAGAGTCGCAGAAACAACTCCAAGACTAGATATTAGTATTGTAAGCATATATCCTTACTGCAAGAGAAAAAAAACTTGAAATAAATCTTTATAGCAATTCGTTTAACATGTATTGTAAGTAGTTCAATTCTCTGCCCACTACAATATAGACTCCCACCTAATAGTAGGATGCCCATGAGCTGAAGAAGTAATTTCAGACATAAATTTACATAATGGACAAAAAAAAATTGAAGAACGAAATGTATTCAAGTTCCTAGTAAAAGTTTCACGTGAACGATAATATTACCACACAGGAACATTCTGATTTTCTATAAAAAGAAATGGACACCAAGAAATCCTCTTATATCTGCCCAACTTGCTTTATCTATCTTTTTACACACGTCTAACCTAAAGTTAGTTGAAAGAGATCGGATTAGCGATAGGGCTGCCCTTTCTTCTATAAAACATTAATTTAATCTGAGTGCTATCTTGGGACGAAATAAATAAAATATCATGGTATAAAAAATTCAAACTTAATTCCATATTTATCTATCAACCTATCTATGTCCACTGTTGGACAGCAAGGGGTCATCTCAGCTCGTATATGCCCCACTGTTGGGCTCGAGCCTCCTCCATAATCGGAGGGAAATTTACCACACTATACTACGCTGGTCAGGCGGGTTGGTATAGGGTTTTGTATCGAGTTTTCGTTCTCTTGCATAGATATTATATGCCTTTTATATCCCTATCTTCTCTTACGATCACCCACGGGTAAGATAGGAGTTGGTGAATTGTATTCTTACTCCGTCACCAAAATGGAAAGTAAGGGGTAATAATGCTATAATCTCCATACCCGACAGGCTGATTGTAATAAGTGTTATAATTTTCCCAGAAACACTTTACTGCCCATTGTCCTGATCATTCCTCAACGAATACCTTGTATTTTTAAACTACCACATAGATAGCATAGATATGTCCTAATTATGATTCACAATTACACTCGGTAGGTGGTGCTCCGCTGCTAGAAAATTACCTAAGGTTTTTTAAGTTTTGTAGAGGACAATACCTACTGGTTTAGCTCTACATATGTGTAATTATTTTGTACGTGTGTATGTATATATATATGGCTGCACTCCTCATTAACGGCTGGACTGATTTTGATGATTTTTTTTGTGTATGTTCGGGTGAATACAATTAGAACCTGTCCAATACAATTAGAACACGTTCTTCTGATTTTGCAAACGCTAATTTTATTTATTTATATTTTTTTTTTAGATTTATACGAAGAAGAACGTCTGTTGAATCAGCTAGTAAGTATATAAAACTCTAATGCTACCTGTCTCATTGGTTCAGTGCAGTAGTTAAGCGTGTAACTGCATATTCCTAACTTCCGTTCTGTATACGTTAGAAGTTAGGGTTTCGTAAAAAATTAGTGACTCTATTGGTTTTTTTTTTTAGAATTTTCATTGAAATCATTACTTATGATATTCAGTAAACATTCGTAACAGTATTATAAAACAGTAAAAAAAAATACACAGCCAAATTATTAATACCACAAACCTCCGCGCTTCGGGGATACCGCAAGACTAAAGCTGAGTACCTATTTCATTATGCAGTTTTCCTTGTTCTTCAATAAAATAAAAAGGAAAAGGCGCTTTTTACTTTAATAAACTCTCAAAAGAAAAAGGGGTGACAATATTCTCTGCGTTTCCATTTTCAGTACATATTACAAAGAATTTCCGTTTCGGTGTTTTGATAAATAAAGTTTTTTTGTTTGATTTTTTTTATTTGCTTTTGTAATAGTCTGTATGAAGAAATATGCTACTATATTGTACTTGTTATATCGTAATAATAAAAATATACGGTTTATAAAAATACAATCTTATAATATATATATATATTATATATATATATTAGTTTTTTGTCTATAGATATATCGCAGCGCCTTACAAGAAAAGGAAAGCTCGTAATACAAATACGTTTGAACAGCGTAATATAGTTGGTCAGTTTCCCTTCCATTGCGGTGGAGGCCCGAGCCCAGTAGTAGATCGAATCATCATCATCACAGCCCATAAATGTCCTATTGTTGGGCTCGGGCCTCCTCCGTAATGGGAGGGAAGTTAACCTACTATACCGCGTTGGTTAGACGTGTTGGTATAGGGTTTTGTTTCGAGTTTTTCTTCTCTCGCATAGATGTTTAATGCTTTTTATATCCCTTAGTCGTCTCGTACGATCACCCACGAGTAAGATATGGGGTGGTTAATAGTATTCTTACTCCGTCACCACACGGAAGATCGAATACAAGCTGAAGAAATGATAATAAGATGATGATTGATGACTTATATAAACGACGAAAATGAGCCAAATAAATCATAAAAAATTACAAAAATAAATTAATTAAAACCTCGTGAAAATTCAGATGATAACAACGAACGTTTCGAGCGAATAAAAATGTAAAATTTCCTTTTGCAGACACAGTTTATAAAATAAAATAAATTAGTTTGCGTTAGATAGTTTGCATAATAAAACTTGAATACCGTCGACTTGCTGCGGAAATTATTGAAAACTGATGCAGTGTCTTAACAAATCAAGAATTGATTATTTAAGAAACGTTCCACTGCTGCATCGTCCTTCAGATAATCGTTGACTTTCGTGATAGAGCTGCAAGGTATTTTGTGCAACATGTTAGGTACGAGAGTACGCGACAGTTAGTCTAGGGAGTAGACACGGCGTGACACGACGTGATCGATCGATACGGCCCGCGCCCTTGTCGTGACTTTTATTCGGCCCACAAATACTGCACAATATTTTGTCTGCCTCATAGTTCCTTATTCATTTACGTAAATAAAATCTAATAATATTTACACAAGTATTAGATATGAAGGCAGTTTAATCTTATGTCTATAAAATGAGGATGTTTGTATATATGACATCGCTAAACTCAGAAATTATTTAACTGATCATTATGAAAACTGCTATGAATATGTATTTTTTCACGGAGAAGATTTATTTATATACTATCCACATTGACGTAACTCACCACCAGGCGGCGCTGTGATACATCGACTTCTACAAACAAACCAACGGGCCGGGTTTGCTAATTGTATATATATTTAGTGTTTTTATTTACATTATTTATTAATTTATTCATCCATCCAAGGTTTAATATTAAAGCCCTAACCAATCAGAGAGGATACTACCATAACCACGCTTGGCAGACAAGTTGACGTTCGGCGTTGCTGATATGAGTTTCTCAGGAGCCTTCCATGGCCTGCCTCAACAAAATTTTTAAAAGGAATGTCGTGATTTTAACACTTTTTACTTTAAGATGTCTATAGTCTGAATACACATCGAATCAATTCATGTAGGAGAGACGGAAAGGCAGTGTGCGGCCTTTATCACCTCGCTTGCCACCAGTACCTATTCTTTGACTTCCGTTGCTCACACAGCAGGTTACACTTTCGAGTACCCTCCTAAGTCAACGTTGTTGTTGTTGTCGTCGTCGGGGCGTTTCCACTTTGTTGACAATACATTATGATGCCCGTAATGGATTAATTAAATTTTCAATTGCAAAGTATCATGTGCATTGAAACCACACAAGACAATTTTTGTGTTGCGACTAGAGGATTCGATTCCGGGATCCCGGATCTCGGGATCCCGGTCATGTTTTAGTCCCGAAATTTTCGGAATCAAATTGAATGAATCCCGGGATTTTCGGGATTGATACATTTTTTTAAATTAGTCAAGTAGTTGATTTTTTGAAGTTTATTGTTGTTTTCATAAATTATCGAGAGAAGTGCCTAGTTTATTCATTTTATAAGAAGAAAGTTTATAAAAAAAAACATAATTTTGTTTAACCGCCTTTTTGGAGATTTAAAACTTAAAAATTCTCTATGTGCATAAAAGTTAATTTTTATATGTTTACTGACTTTTTGTTACCATTTTCCATTACCAATACAATCCCGGGACTATCCCGGGATCCCGGGATTAACTGTAGATAATCCCGAAATCCCGGGATTAGAAAAATCGACCGGGATCGAATCCTCTAGTTGCGACCACAAATTATTGTTCTATTACGAGTATTTATACAGGGTGTCCCAAAATTCAACGATAAGCTGGCACCAGCAGGTGGACCTACATATGACTACTCGAGAACAGAAAAGAAAAAAATTCTACCTTGATTTTTTTTTTCAAAACGACAAAAAAACCAAAATCTTTAAAAATGGACATCCTTTATTATATTATTAAGTGCTATTGCTACAGTTTTACAAGTAATTCTGTGATTTTTTTTGTATTGGCAAGGTAAGTAGCACTACTATCGATCACAACCATTAAAAATTCCAGAATATCTATAGTTTTTACACAAAAATCAATCAAAACTATGTTTTTTTCATAAATTATGTAAGATTTTGACTTTCAGCTCACTTTCACTCATCATAGTGAAAAAAAAAAGTATGGACACTACTGTGGCAAATAGTATTAAAAATTGGCGCAACTAACTACAATTCTAAAATGGTATAACATTCAAGGCAAACTAGCCACAAAAATATACTTAGGTGTACTATTTCAAAATAACAACCATATTTCGAAAATTGTTAGTGTTGATAGTAATCACTTTTACTAAGTAGCCAAAATGTTTTTGTAGCAAGTTCCCAGAATTTGAATGAGACATGTGCGTAGTCCGTAGATCCACAGTCTGAATTATTTTATGGCGAAGCTCGTCCAAGGTTGCAATCGGTTTTGTGCAGACTCTGTCCTTTAGACAACCCCAATAGAAAAAGTCCAGGGGATTTAGATCGGGTGAACGGGGTGGCCACAAGATAGGACCAAGTCGCCCGATCCAACGCCCTGGGTACTCTTGGTCTAAGTACTCTCGCACAGGACGGGCATAGTGAGCTGGGCAACCATCGTTTTGAAACCACATGGTTTGCAAATCACTTAAGGGCACATCTTCTAATAATCCTGGCAACTCATTTTGTAAGAAGTTTAAATAACTATTGCCATCTATGTTTCCTTGTAACTCAAAGGGCCCTATCACTTTGCCATTTATTATGCCAGTCCATAGGTTAACCTTAAATTGGTATTGAGATTGTCTTCTCTCACCAGGTGCAGATTTTCATTGTTCCAGCTATGAAGATTGTGAAGATTTAAATATCCATCTTTCTTGCAGGTTGTTTCATCACGACGACGTGACGTTTTAAAATTCTATGTGCAGTACTTTTTGGGATTCCCGTTGCTGCTTGTACAGCACGTACAGAGGTAGTTGAATCGTTTTCTATTTCATTGAGAACTTCTTCATCGTGTTCCGATCTAGGTTTTCCAGCGTTTCGCCTGTCAGATGGTATACAACCCTCCGAAAAAGCTTGATACACGTTAATAAATACGCGATAATCCGGATACCTTTGAAGATTAGGGTACCTTGCTCGATATAATCTGCTAGCAGCGTTGGCATTGCATCGGCATTCTCCATAAATTAGGTGCATATTAGCGTATTCTAACGCTGTGTATGGTAGCGGCATGATGAATGCTAAACACTTGAAAATAAGGCAAAACTTCTTTAAAAAAAACACAAAATCACAGTCTAAAATAATGCCAAGTCAGATCAATTTCCAGGTCACTTAATTCAATCCAAAAGTCGTCAGTACCAGAGCCACTTTAATTAAATCAGAACGGTGTGCAGTAAACAAAGAAGTAGAGCATACTGACTTGCTGTGCTGCTGAGGACATTAATTACTTCTCCACCTGCATTAATGTTACTAAACAATTAGCATCTATCTATCTCCCTCTAACGTATAATCTCTCTATCTCTGTCCAACTTATTTTATGGACTTATGGACTACGCACATGTCTCATTAAAATTCTGAGAACTTGCTACAAAAACATTTTGGCTACATAGTAAAAGTGATTACTATCAACACTAACAATTTTCGAAATATGGTTGTTATTTTGAAATAGTACACCTAAGTATATTTTTGTGGCTAATTTGTCTAGAATGTTATACCATTTTAGAATTGTAGTTAGATGCGCCAATTTTTAATACTATTTGCCACAGTAGCGTCCATACTTTTTTTTTTCACTATGATGAGTGAAAGTGAGCTGAAAGTCAAAATCTTACATAATTTATGAAAAAAACATAGTTTTGATTGATTTTTGTGTAAAAACTATAGATATTCTGGAATTTTTAATGGTTGTGATCGACAGTAGTGCTACTTACCTTGCCAATACAAAAAAAATCACAGAATTACTTGTAAAACTGTAGCAATAGCACTTAATAATATAATAAAGGATGTCCATTTTTAAAGATTTTGGTTTTTTTGTCGTAATGAAAAAAAAAATCAAGGTAGAATTTTTTTCTTTTCTGTTCTCGAGTAGTCATATGTAGGTCCACCTGCTGGTGCCAGCTTATCGTTGAATTTTGGGACACCCTGTATATATGTAAGTCAACCTACGACTCAAAATATTTATTCCTTAGTAGAACTTGCTTGCGGTTTAGGCGCGTCAACAGTAAATTTCCTAAAGTTGACTTATTATTCTAAAGGAACATATTGCCGATAAAAACTATGCTATGATGTCACAAGCGGGATTCGAACCCGCGCCTATTGGGATTCCGGCCCAATCGTGCTGCCACTACATCACCGTGAACTATTGTAGGACATGCAAATTTCGCTACGTATCATATTTACGTCTTTAAAGTGACCAGGTGGGCGCCATCTACCCGACAATGTTTACACATTGTTATAGGCTTAATACTTTAAACTTTGCAGTTAGAATTGTATTAAACGATGACACAACCTTGTTATTCAAATTACTGAAATTTAGCATTTAATATGCTTAATTATTTATAAAACCCGATTACATTTTGCATGTCTTACAATAGTTCACGGTGGTGTAGGTGGCAGCACGATTGGGCCGGAATCCCAATAGGCGCGGGTTTGAATCCGGCTTGTAACATAATTTTACGCTTCGTAATCGGGTTTTATAAATAATTAAGCATATTAAATGCTAAATTTTAGTAATTTGAAACTATGCTATGAGTTAATCCAAGAAATTGTCTATCTATCTTTAAATTTTCGCGTAATTAAATAACAAATAACCAAACATCCAAACATCTTAACATAACAAACTTTTACTTTTATAATATTAAGTAGCATTACCAGATGTTTAAATAAAAACAACAAATTAAATCTTAGTAAAGAGAATAAATTAATTTCTAAAATATAATCATTTTCTTTGCATAATAAATCACATCTTTTCCAGCATCTTATAAAGAATTCATTAACAATTCTAAATTGTAAATTTGTAATAACCTTGGCCAATAATAATTTGATCGTACCTACGTACACGGTAAAGATAAATTCCTAGCTAAATTCTGCGTATCTTCATTAATGAAGTTATCTATTCCTTCATCGGACTCACTCACTCATTTCTCCCATGACCATGAACGCTGTAGAGTATACAAAAGACTAGACATTATATAGCTGGTAATCCAGTTGACAGTAATAATATTGAATAATGCTTAAATGGACTACTAGCTGTGTGGTAACGGCTACGAATACTAACCAACCCTTACTTTGCTCGTGGATGTCGTAAAAGACAACTAAGAGCCTTATAACGACCTGGGCCAAATCCATCCGATGCCTTTAGGTCAACAATTACATTCCCAAGGATGGTTGGCAGGCGGCCGGTCATAAAACTACCCATGTAGGAAATGGCGACGGGCCCAGCATTGGTCCAAGCCTGCGCCAATCCTGTTGAAGCTTGGCCCAACGTTGCATGCCAGCATTGGGCCAACCTTGGCTGAAGTCTGGGATGATAACTAAGGCCCAGGCTTGGTTTACAGCGTTGGGCCAAGGCTGGCAATTCACGTTGGCCCGAGCATGGCAAACAACGCTGGGCCAGCCTAGGTTAAAGACTGGGATGATAACTAAGGCCCAGGCTTGGTATACAGCATTGGGCCAAGGCTGGCAATGAACGTTGGGCCAAGGCTGGCATGTTACGTTGGGCCAACGCTGTCAATTAACGTTGGCCCGAGCGTGGCATACAACGCTGGTCCAACCTTGGTTAAAGACTGGGATGATAACTAAGGCCCAGGCTTGGTTTACAGCTTTGGGCCAAGGCTGGCTTGGAACATCGGCCCGAGCGTGGCATACAACGCTGGGCCGACCTTGGCTAAACTTTGGGATGATAACTAAGGCCCAGGCTTGGTTTACAGCATAGGGCCAAGGCTGGCAGTTTATGTTGGCCCGAGCATGGCATGCAACGCTGGGCCAACCTTGGTTAAAGGCTGGGATGATAACTAAGGCCCAGGCTTGGTTTACAGCATTGGGCCAAGGCTGGCAATTAACGTTGGCCCGAGCATGGCATACAACGCTGGGCCAACCTTGGTTAAAGACTGGGTTGATAACTAAGGCCCAGGCTTGGTTTACAGCATTGGGCCAAGGCTGGCATTTAACGTTGGCCCGAGCATGGCATACAACGCTGGGCCAACCTTGGTTAATGTCTGGGATGATAACTAAGGCCCAGGCTTAGTTTACAGCATTGGGCCAAGGCTGGCAATTAACGTTGGCCCGCGCGTACAATGCTGGGCGTACAATGCTGGGCCAACCTTGGTAAAAGTCTGGGATGATAACTAAGGCCTAGCTTTGATTTACAGCATTGGGCCCAGGTTAGCAATGAATGTTGACCCCCGTACTTGGTAAACAGCACTGAGCCATGGCTGGTAATTAATGTTGGCAGAATCCTGAACTATTGGCAGCCCTAAAAATAGAAAATGACATATATATTATGTTATGATGAAATTCATAAAAAAGAAAACACTGTATAACTAAATAATGTATTATTATTACATTTATTATTATGAGTATTAATATAATAGTAATTACACTCATTACATAGTTCAAACATAAGTCATATTCATAATAAATACATGTAAATTATTAATGAAAGTAACATTTTATCTTTTTTTGATCATTGGTATCAGCTGCCCTCTCTATCCTTTGTAGAAATTTGCTGGCAATTTACTCATCATATGGATAACTTTCACTTTCCTTTGATTAACTATACTTTGACAGTATAAAATCTGAAATGTTTATTATTGATTAATTAAAATATAATTACATGCATAATTTGTATAAACATTTAATTAACTATTCATTTTATACTTTTTTCAACTGCGTTGACCATTCTGCCACATCCACTGTACAGTAACTGAATATTGTTTCCTTTTACTTTTATTAATGTTTGTAACATCTGTTTTATAATTAGTGGAACCAATAGCTTCTAATCAAAAAAAATGTTTCTGTAAATCAAACAAAAAATATATAGTTATAATCCTGGATGGATTCATCGATCAGCACATATAGACATCCACTGTTAGACATTCATTCATTATTAGCTTCACCAACACATTATAGTCTCAACTGTCACCACACAGCCAAAAAGTAATACATAATTATATAATATATACAATTTAAACATTAGTTTAATTAAATATATAATTATTTTAGTGTATAATTATTTAAAGTATATATATTTATTTATATATGTAATGATTGTTATGTTTATTTTATGGTGGTGTATAAGACAACAAGTACATAAATCTTGTTCTTATTATAATCTACTTCTATATATTAATAATATAGACTCAATAAATACTAAAACAGTTTACCTACTGTTTTGAGTTGGTACATACTAACATACCAGATGCTCAGAATTCCATGATGTTTTTTTCTAAGGGCTATTAGACACATGGTGTACGACTATATTTTTATTATGGCCAAATTTTCTTGACTAAACATTGATCAATCTCTATTCTTGGCATAGTATAAAGCAAAGATAGTTTTAATACGTAGGTATTCTTAGCATAATCTTCCAAGCTGAACTAGCGTGAATTCAATGAAGTATTTTATACGATATCTTAAAATATTGTTACAGAATATTATTATATAAGTAAAAATCTGTCCGTGTGGCGACGGGATAGAATACACGTGTCGCCACCCCTTGCTTGCCCGTGGGAGTCGTAAAAATCGACTAAGGGTTCACCAGGAGAGTGGGCAGCAGCTCTCTCCTGGGAAACGTATTACACCACACTGCGATCGCCAACCCGCCTGCCAAGCGTGGCGATTACGGCTTTAACCCCTTATGAGCAACACAAATAGAGAAACGGCCCCCAGTCACGGCAGCTCCGCTATCCTACAGGCTCATCGTGGTAGCGGGCCTGGTAGCGATGGAGTAGGGGGTGCGAAGAATCTCCGGCAGCGATCCGGCTACCAATCAAAACGACCTTTGGCCCTGGTAACACACAACATTCGGACATTCAGGACCGATGAGAAGGTCATCGAGCTGGAAGAGGAATTGAGCAAAATCCGCTGGGACATTGTAGGATTATCAGAAGTGCGAAGAGAGGGCGAGGGCACGATAATCCTACGTTCTGGAAACTTGCTCTTCTACCGGGAGGGAGATCACCCGTCCCAAGGCGGTATAGGGTTTATCGTTCGAAGGTCTCTCGTAGGCAACGTGGAGAGGATCGAGAGTGTGTCGGCAAGGGTAGCATACCTTATACTCAGAATTACCAAACGGTATTCGTTGAAGGTCATACAGGTATACGCACCGACCTCGGCATACTCCGACGACGAGGTGGTGGTCTTTTACGAGGATATCTCGAAAGCCATACACGCGTCCAAAACCCACTTCACGGTGGTTATGGGAGACTTTAACGCGAAACTAGGCAAAGGGAGTGATGATGAGCTGAGAGTGGGGAAACATGGATATGGACAGAGAAACCAGAGGGGCCAGAAACTGGCTGAATTTCTGGAGAAGGAAAGCCTCTTTATGATGAATTCCTTCTTCAGAAAGCAGCCACAAAGGAAATGGACCTGGATTAGCCCCGATGGTTCAACAAAAAACGAGATAGACTTCATCTTGTCGGACAAACGACATATATTTAATGATGTCTCAGTGATCAGCCGGATTAAAACTGGGAGCGATCACCGAATAGTACGAGGCACATTAAATATCCACACAAAAGTCGAACGGTCACGCTTGATGAAGTCTACCCTCCGACCTACACCTGTCCAATACCAGAACCTCGAAAACTTTCAACTCGAACTACACAATCGCTTCGAATGTCTAGACGAGTGCGAATCTCCGAACGATATAAACAACAGGTTCGTGGAAACTGTCCACGCGGTTGGGTCGAAATTTTTCAAGGCTCACCGCGCTAATAGACCTAAAAAACTTTCTGACCAGACTCTCAAGCTCATGGAGCGGAGAAAAGAAATGACAGTACAGTCTTCAGCCGATTGGTCCGAACACAGGCAGCTAAATAGGCAGATCTCCAGGTCTGTGCGTCGCGATATTCGCCAATTTAATACGCTCCGTATTAAAGAAGTGATAGAGCGGAATCGTGGCTCAAAAGTGTTCGCACAAGATCTGTCTATCGGGCAAAGCCAAATGACTAAGCTGAAGACCGATGACGGCACTGTCATTTCATCCCAAAGTGAGATCTTGGGAGAGGTCGAAAGGTTCTATGGACAGTTATATAAAACATCCCGAAATCCTGTTGTCGGCTTGGTCCAAGATCCCAGATCCAAGCTAACTCGGCACTATACCGAAGAAATCCCGGACATTAGCTTGTGCGAGATCAGAATGGCTCTCGAACAACTAAGAAACGGTAAGGCACCGGGAGATGACGGAATTACGGCAGAGCTCCTGAAGGCAGGCGGCAAGCCGGTCTTAAAAGCCCTTCAGAAGCTATTTAATTCCGTTATCCTCGGGGGCGACGTTCCAGAGTCGTGGACCAGGAGTGTGGTGGTGCTGTTCTTCAAGAAGGGCGACAAAGCTCTTCTAAAGAACTACAGACCCATCTCACTATTGAGCCACGTCTACAAGTTGTTTTCGAGAGTCATTACCAATCGACTCACGTGCAAGCTTGATGACTTCCAGCCGCCCGAACAAGCTGGCTTCCGAAAAGGCTATAGCACCATAGACCATATCCTCACGCTTCGGCAGATTATCCAGAAGACCGAGGAGTACAATCGGCCTCTGTGTATAGCGTTTGTGGACTATGAGAAAGCCTTTGATTCAGTCGAAACTTGGGCGGTGCTGCAGTCCCTTCAGCGGTGCCAAATCGACCATCGTTATATCGAAGTGCTGAAGTGTTTGTATAGGAACGCCACAATGTCAGTCCGTATTCGGGATAAGAGTACGAAACCGATCCAGTTGCAGAAAGGCGTGAGACAGGGAGACGTCATCTCTCCGAAACTGTTCACCACTGCACTGGAAGATGTCTTCAAGCTTTTAGACTGGACCGGACTCGGCATCAACATCAATGGCGAATACATCACTCACCTTCGATTCGCAGACGATATTGTCGTCATGGCAGAATCCATGGAGGACCTGGGCACCATGCTCAACGATCTCAGCAGGGTATCCCAACTAGTGGGTTTACGAATGAACATGGACAAGACGAAAGTCATGTCAAATGCCCATGTCATTCTTGTACCGGTCCTAGTTGGCAATGCGATTCTCGAAATCGTCGATCATTATGTTTACCTTGGACAAACAGTCCAGTTAGGTAGATCCAATTTCGAGAAAGAGGTCAGCCGACGAATCCAACTCGGTTGGGCAGCGTTCGGGAAACTTAAGAAGATCTTCTCATCCAACATACCTCAGTGTTTGAAAACACAGGTCTATAACCAGTGTGTGTTACCAGTGATGACTTACGGCACGGAAACGTGGTCCCTAAATGTAGGCCTCATAACCAGGCTCAAAGTCGCTCAGCGTGCTATGGAGCGGGCTATGCTCGGGATTTCTCTGCGAGATAGAATCCGAAATACGGAAATCCGCAGACGAACGGGTGTAACCGACATAGCACGAAGAATTAGCATGCTGAAGTGGCAATGGGCAGGCCACATCGCTCGAAGAACCGACAACCGCTGGGGAAGAAAGGTTCTAGAGTGGCGACCACGTACCGGACGACGCAGTGTGGGACGCCCCCCCACTAGGTGGACAGACGACCTAGTGAAGGTTGCTGGGCGTCGTTGGATACAGGCGGCACAGGACCGCACTCTGTGGCGTAAAATGAGGGAGGCCTACGTTCAGCAGTGGACGGCAATAGGCTGAAATGATGATGATGAATGAAAAATCTGTCAGGGATACATAAATAAGGATGGTTAATTTCACATTACTTGCATACACACTACATTAATAATGACTAATGTAAAACAAATTTACCTGTATTTCCAAGACCCATTAAGGAACGAAGAAGAACCAATATATCTTAATATTGGAGATCCATCGATAATGATGATATTAAATATTGTCTTATGCGAGCAATATTTACATATTCTTTTATTTATTGTGTATATTTGTATAACGTATTGAAACAACAAAACTAAACCTAAGGTCTCAAACAAGAGACATACACACACAGTAGGTACACTAAATATAGTAAATATCGATGAATCGAGTCCATTCGATATTTATTTAACAGACAATTTACATCAGCGTTCGGTATGGCAAATATATTATCGAATCGAAGTATCGATAATTTTTTTTAAAATATAATATCAATGGAAAATTCACTAAATAATAAAAATAATAAACTTTTCTAAAAGGCTTGCATTATTTCATGTTGATCTATGCATAGGTACTATTTTATGTTGATCTATGAATATGCATCGTTAATACCTAGTAGAATAAAAGTTTATCATTTTTTTTGTAGGTACCTACTTAGCAGTTTTATTGTTATAAAGTTATAATTTACACGCTTATCGTTTAATTTTTCTAAGGCGACTTAGAAGAGGTTCGAGTCCAGCATTGAGATATATATGAGATACGTATGAGATTTTAATAATGATTCATCATTTCAGCTCATATATTTCACATTGATGGGCTCGAGTCTCCTCCATAATGGGAGGTTTATTAACCTACTATACCACGATGGTCAGACGTGTTGGTATAGGGTTTTGTTTCGAGTTTTACTTCTCTTGCATAGATGTTATATGCGTTTTGTATCCCTTAGTCGTCTCTTACGATCACCCACGGGTAAGATATGAGATGGTGAATTGTATTCTTACCCTGTCACCACACGGAAGATGATGATGATGATAATTACGATGATGAATATAGCCTAATACTGGCTATCCAGTTGTAAGTACTCTAGATCGATTGTAATTGTAATTTGAGATTTTCTGTTTTTGTGAGCTTAAATTACTTTTTTAACATAAATATCTCTAGCCTGAATATAAAAATAATTAAGCTAAGTTAATATAACCAATGCACTCATTAAATACAAAACATTAACAATACGTTCTGGTATCGCAATCTTCATAATTGTATTTTTGAATCGACAGAAGCATAATCGATACATACATATGTCAATCTCTATTATTTTATAACCACAACAACCACAATCTGAACAATATGGCCACGAAGTATAGATCTATACTTCGTGAATATGGCGTTGAAACTAAAATGACTATTATTTTTTTATTGCAAGAATAGTACCTACGAATTCAACTGAAAAATTAAATATGTTTAACTAGGAACTTAGGAAATTCAGATTATGTTTTTATAAAGATAAGTGGAATCTAAACACGTTTTAATTCTTTTCTTAGATATTTTCGGACATCCGGCCACCTCCTATTCTATTGAAACATTTAATGTTATTTAAATTCTATATTTAAACAAAATAAAATTTGTATAAACATTAAATTTAAAAAAATATATATTTAAGTTTTTAATATAAATCCTTATTTGCCGTCGCTAATCAACTTAAATAATTATGAACCTAGAAAGTCAATTATAGTGACACTTGTTTAGGTAAATTAAAATGAAATACATTTTTGATGTACCTACGTATTGAATTTCGAACAGTATTTTATCCTTTTTCACAAGAACTAATTTCATAACACCAACATCTATTGACGGAGTGGGGAATTCAAAGATTTCTTTTCTTAGATTTTCTATAGTACCATAAACAGTAGATGATGAATATAGTCTTGAAAAGGCTCGGACCAGCATCGAATAACCGAGGCTCGGCTGTTCAAGACTGGCCCAAGCTCGTATTAGCATCGAATAGCCGAGGCTTGGCGGTTCAAGGACTGGCCCAAGTTCGGCCCAGCATCGAATAGCCGAGCCTCGGCTGTTAAAGGCTGGCCCAAGCTCGGGCTAGCATCGAATAGCCGAGCCTCGGCTGTTCAAGACTGGCCCAAGCTTGGACCAGCATCGAATAGCCGAACCTCGGCTGTTCAAGACTGGCCCAAGCTCGGACCAGCACCGAATAGCCGACGCCCGGCTAATCAAGGTCTGGCCCAAGCTCGGTTCAGCACCGTGTAGCCGAGGTTTGGTAGTTCAAGACTGGCCCAAGCTCGGGCCAGCATCGAAAAGCCGAGCCTCGGCTGTTCAAGACTGGCCCAAACTCGGGCTAGCATCAATTAGCCGACGCTCGGCTGATTAAGGACTGGCCCAAATTTGGATTAGCACCGAGTAGTCGAGGCTTGGTAGTTCAAGACTGGACCAAGTTCGGGCCAGCATCGAACAGCCGAGCCTCGGCTGTTCAAGACTGGCCCAAGCTCGGACCAGCATCGAATAGCCGAGCCTCGGCTGTTCAAGATTGGCCCAAGCTCGGACCAGCACCGAATAGCCGACGCCCGGCTAATCAAGGTCTGGCCCAAGCTCGGTTCAGCACCGTGTAGCCGAGGCTTGGTAGTTCAAGACTGGCCCAAGCTCGGGCCAGCATCGAAAAGCCGATCCTCGACTGTTCAAGACTGGCCCAAGCTCGGGCCAGCATCGATAAGCCGATCCTCGGCTGTTCAAGACTGGCACAAGCTCGTGCCAGCATCGAATAGCTGGGCCTCGGCTGTTCAAGACTGGCCCAAGCTCGGGCTAGCATCGAATAGCCGACGTTCGGCTGATTAAGGACTGGCCCGAGTTCGGATTAGCACCGAATAGCCGAGGCTTGGCTGTTCAAGACTGGCCCAAGCTTGAGCCAGCATCGAAAAGCCGATCCTCGGCTGTTCAAGACTGGCCCAAGCTCGGATCAGCATCGAATAGCCGAGCCTCGGCCGTTCAAGTCGGGCCCAAGCTCGGACCAGCATCGAATAGCCGAGCCTCGGCTGTTCAAGACTGGCCCAAGCTCGGGCTAGCATCGAATAACCGACGCTCGGCTGATTAAGGACTGGCCGAAGTACGGATTAGCACCGAATAGCCGAGGCTTGGCTGTTCAGGACTGGCCCAAGCTCGGGCCAGCATCGAAAAGCCGATCCTGGGCTGTTCAAGACTGGCCCAAGCTCGGGCCAGCATCGATAAGCCGATCCTCGGCTGTTCAAGACTGGCCCAAGCTCGGGCCAGCATCGAATAGCCGACGTTCGGCTGATTAAGGACTGGCCCGAGTTCGGATTAGCACCGAATAGCCGAGGCTTGGCTGTTCAAGACTGGCCCAAGCTTGAGCCAGCATCGAAAAGCCGATCCTCGGCTGTTCAAGACTGGCCCAAGCTCGGATCAGCATCGAATAGCCGAGCCTCGGCCGTTCAAGTCGGGCCCAAGCTCGGACCAGCATCGAATAGCCGAGCCTCGGCTGTTCAAGACTGGCCCAAGCTCGGGCTAGCATCGAATAACCGACGCTCGGCTGATTAAGGACTGGCCGAAGTACGGATTAGCACCGAATAGCCGAGGCTTGGCTGTTCAGGACTGGCCCAAGCTCGGGCCAGCTTCGAAAAGCCGATCCTGGGCTGTTCAAGACTGGCCCAAGCTCGGATCAGCATCGAATAGCCGAGCCTCGGCCGTTCAAGGCTGGCCCAAGCTCGGACCAGCATCGAATAGCCGAGCCTCGGCTGTTCAAGACTGGCCCAAGCTCGGGCCAGCATCGAAAAGCCGAACCTCGGCTGTTCAAGACTGGCCCAAACTCGGGCCAGCATCGAATAGCCGAGGCTTGGTTGCTCGTGACTGGCCCGAGCTTGAGCCAAGATAAAAAAAAGTTACGGCTCAATTGCACAAGGTCGGTCCAGGCTTGAGCCAGCATTGGACAGCCGAGGCTTGTTGCCCGGCATTGGCCCAAGCTTGGCCCCATCGTTGAAGACTGGCAGTTCCTACATGGGTATTGCCAATAACTTTTACAATATGTACTATGAAAGAAGAGTACATATTGTATCGACCCCAAGTAATTAGGATAAGAGTAGGAGAATTAATGATAATGGACTACCAAAATTAATAGCAAACATTCATTTTAATTCAATCCATGGAGACATATTTAATTTTGTCAAAATTTTGAACAATTTTTTGCCCGAAAAATTGTAATTATTTACCGAAACTACTTCTCTCTTCCGCATAATATTTAGTAAGATTCAGTTGGACTTCCCCTCCTATCTGTTGCAATAATTACTTATCATAATAACCTAATATAAATAACAAATATTAAATTTTCATATTATTTTGTCAGATAACCTGTTTATCGAGAGAGGTTGTTTAGGTTAAATACAGCTGCGAACTGTGGGAGTGGGAGCAATGACCATTGATGTCAACAAATCTTGCAAAATGGTAGTAATATCGACGAGATGTGGGCAGATATTCATATCGCCCGATGACCAGCGAGAAATTTGTCATGTGTGACTACGTGGTCATAACTAACTCAGTCATAACTAATTATCGAACGGTGCCATAATCTCAGTGGCCTTCTCTCCTGTGGAATTTGTAAAAAGCCATCTGAAAGACCACCAGGAGAGGGGGTAGCAGTACTCTTATTGAAAATATTTAACTCAAATTGAAGTGCGATTATTAATCAACCTATCAAGTACGCTTAACATTACCTTCCCACTTTGGGAGGTCTATGTCCTATATCCAATATGAGTATTAATTCTCGTTTTCGACAACGAACCCTAAATTTTAGGTAAAACCTAAAACTTGAAATAACAAATAAAATTATTTTTACGTGTCAAATATGTCCTCTTAATGACTGCCTAAACTTCATATTTATTTACAATTAATTAACAATAAAAAAGTGGATTAATATCAATGTTATATGATTTATATTACATTAATTGTTATCTAAAAGTTAGGAATCGTTGATGAGAACTGGTATAAGTTTCCTGTATACTAAAAACAATATTATTAGGCTGATCCAAGGTACGCATTATTGAGATAATCAAAATATATAGTTAAGTAGGTATATTTAAAACTAAACGTTTCGTTTGCATAATTATTTAGGATCGTACAATTAACGGCGTACTAATTAAGAAAATGAAAGCAAAGTTAGTTGTATCTTGTGAATATAATGAGAAACAGAAAACAATGGATACAGAATTTCTTTAGACTTAATTATAAATGTGTTCAGCTCTTATTAGACGCGGAAGGCAGAGAGCAGGATGTTGTGTTGCAATTTAGTCCGTCTAGTGACTAATTAATCTGTCTGGTGTCGAATTATGAAATGCGTCACCATCCCTTCCCTTCATAAAGTTGTTGTTCAAAATTAAGTAAGAGACGTGAAAATAGCGATACTAATGCGAGAAAGTAATTAGAAATATAACCCTTTGTCATCGGTTTCAATATCACTTCCGTTATAGAGTAACTAGCGACTGGCAAGGCAAATGTGGAAGAAGAAATTAAGAAAAAATGAATCTAAACCTTCAATTTATTTAATTAGAACCTAAATTATATGAGCAAATACCTGTAAGTGTTACTACCTTATCTAAACGGCGTGGTATATATGGTAGATTGCATGCCTTTTCATTGCGTAGGAGTCCCGTGCAGAATAGTATAAAGTATGTAGAGTAATAATGTACGTGAAATCTTACGTATTTTATGCGTCTGTTAGAACATCTATGTATAATATATAAAATACTCTAGCTTATTAACTAATCTCGTATTTATATTTGCATTACGCATTGAAAACAATATGAATATCTTGATACGAAGGATATCGCGCAGGAGATAATACTGACTAAATATATTTATGCATAATTTTATATAAACGAAAAAAAAATTAAATAAAGATGTGCTCAGTGAGTTTCTTGCAAATCCTCTCAGTTGCGGTCGTATTCCAATCCGGTGGTAGATTATTGGATTACTTTCAAATAATATATGGATCATATATAAGTATCTTCGTAAAGTTTATACATAACATATATAGGTATTGTTAATCCATCACCTGAAAACACCAGCCTTTAGGCTCAAGAAATAAACGCTTTTTAATACCGACTTTGACTTTGAAGCGTCAAGTAATCTGGCCTTGCCGATATGAAATAATTTATGCTAAAGGAAGCCTCGCCTTAAAGCCGCAGAGCCTGTTAATTACACCGGCTACATAAAAAGAAGCTTAAACATTTTACAAAGGAAATTACATGCCAATCAAACGAACTTCTAACAATTGTTACAGAAAATACCTTACTTTTGTGACAAGCCTCAAATTATAATGAGATTTCTTCGAGAACAAAGATGCATTTAAAAAAGCCTTATTACCTTAGCCTATTTTTAACAGGCATTCGAATTGAATATATCAAAAAAGGCATTATATTTTTATTATATCACGTTTCAGAAATATGTAAGCAGAAATTTAATATACTGATGACATTTTCGCAATATAAGATTCAACTTATGCTGAGATTGTGAGTCATAGAATATGTGTTTAATCTTCTATAAATCTACAGATCTGCATGAGAATCTCATTCATGACGCTTTTGTTGGAAGGTTACTATTTAAACCACTGCGCTACCTGTGACCGTCAAACTTTTGCCGCAAGCTGTTATGACGAATTAATCTATTAAAATAAAAACAATGATGTATTTCTATATGAATGTCCTACATACTAGACCAGCTACGTGTGCTATGCAATTCCCATGGCTAGACCGAGGCGAGCGGACAGGCCGGGGTACGGCGAGGGGCGGAGCGCCTCGGCCGGACGGACAGCATTCCTCGCGTGACTCAGCGGACGCGCCGACGTAACTAACTGTCTGTTTATTAATGCCTGCCATTATCTCGCGGTGTCATCTTCCGTGGAAGTGTTGACTTGAGCTCTCGGTGGATGTCCGGCGTCTTAGATTTCAAGGAAGGTATACCCTTCAAACAGCATAATACTATTTATTATATTTATCATCATAGGTAGATTAATATTATTCTTATGAAAGTAAAACTTAAATAGTTATAATTCGCTATGATTAAATATAACTCTAATACGGTTTCCCGCGTTTTCTTCCAATTTTGTATGTCAAATCTGAGACACTGATTTGACATAAATGATCGTGAATATCGTGTTAAGTTGTGTTAAAAGTATATTTGATAATAGATAACGAAAACTTTGGTTACTTGATATTCGTGTGATGCTACTTTTTGATGTTTAATTCTGCGCTGATATTTACGCGTATTATTTTATGAATATAACCATAAAATACACCTCCATAAATTACATTGTATATATATATATATATATATAGACTTACATATAAGTTATTTTGTACTTTTCAGTTTTTGAAGTCGGTTTTTTTAATCGTAGTTTTATTTTTTTATTGTTTACTTTTTAGTGTTTTTTGTTCTATTAGTAGCGGGGCTTGAGTTACTCATTAATTTGTCGCACACATACTTAATGCTAATTTTAGACTTATACATATTATGGTTTTCTCATGGGTGGCATTGTCAGAACTGGACCAAATTAAAATGGGACCACATGGGAAGTACCAGCTTTCAAATAATAAAATAATCATTAAAATCGCTTCTCCCAGTCGAAAGTTATCAGGTAACAAACATAAAAAAAAAATACAGACGAATTGAGAACCTCCTCCTTTTTGAAGTCGGTTAAAAAGAAAAAATTAAAGAAACACCAATAATTGTTTTGAAAAGTTGTTTGTTCTTTGTACATGTAATATTATTTTGACGAATATCAACGTTTCGGATAATTGAAATACACAAACAATGGCGATGAAAACGCAATAAATTCGTTAAATAGTAGATATAATTTAAATCACATTTTTGAATATTTTTTTATCACGGGCTGGGACGAATTAAGAATGCAAATGAAGCAATATCACAGAAATATCTGTTTCATCTCATTCAAGACAATAATAAAAATAATAGACCTATCAATGTGGATGTTTTAGATGAATGATAGTAAGTGTGAAGGTGACAATAAATTAAAAAATTATAGATCAGCCAACGTTAGTAAATGTCAACCATATCTCAAGCTATATTTATTGCGCCTGATGCCGCCCTAGTCAAGGCCGCGGGTGACTGGATCGGGGAATTAGTCCGTCACCCGCCGAGAGGCCGACCGCGTGAGGAAAGACCGACATCCTACCCGAGGGGGGGATGTCGGTCGAGGAGAGGGTACTCCTCAGGGGTATTCCGTCGGGCCGACCACTGACGTCAAGTCACTCTGCTCCGGTGGTCGGCCCAACGACGAAGGCGACGTCACGGGTGGGTTACGGGTGTGCGCGCTTACGCCCCTCTGTCACCACGGATGGAGTGGTGCGAGGAGTGCGCCGACCGTAGCCCACCCCCAAAAAAAAAAAAAAGAAAAAAGCTATATTTATAATATTAAGCAATAAAAACATATTAAAAAGTTATTTACGAGCAAATAATTTAATGATTACTGTTGTTTACGTGAGTATTGCAAATTTGAAAAGAAACTATTTTAACGGATTCTATTGCGATTTTATTTGACTTTTTATTGCCCGACGTTTCAAGCGAAAAACTATTGCTGCGCCTTATAATTGAACCCATATATATCTATAGGAAATCCGTTCTAACTAGATCGCCTATTCCAGATACTCTTACATAATCACTAAGATTTAAGATATCAAATGCTAATTTTTAATAATTTAGTAAAAATCAATATAAATATATGACTTTCCCCCCCACAGTCGTCGTATACTTACGTTTCGTCCGCCGGAGGTACGTACTGTAATGACCGCGCACATCTCGCTATCTCTCGGAATGTCTTATCGACACAAGAAGCGCATACCGGGCACCCGTACGACGTAGACAAATAAACCTTAACTAGATCAGACACGTGAACTTATTAGAAATACCATTAGATATATAAATAGATATTTAATAAACAAATTTCTTTAAATTTATCCATGTGGTGGAGTAAGGATATATTTAACTACCAGCTATTTCTTGCCCATTGGTGTCGTAAAATACAGTTAAGGGATGTAATATGGGGTGCCATGCCGAAATACCTCCACGTGGTGCATCCCGGGCAACGTCCAGGCGGACGGCTAAAGTTTCGGCGAGAGGGGGTCTCCGCGTGCGACTCTGGAAGCAGAGCGTACGACGGATTTTACCCAGGGCTGACGGGGCGGATGTGTCTCATGGCACTCCGTCGCCAGAGACGGTGGCGTCACGGCCCGAGGACATGACGGGTCGGACGAAGGCGGGCAGGCCGCAGAGCCGTTCGAAGTGGAGGGGCCGGGGGTTGGCCGAAGCCGGGACGAGAGCGGCAATGCCGCAGGGCCGTCCAGTATGGAGGAGGTCAACTTGGCTGCCGAGGCCGCCGAGGAGTCTGAGCCGCACCTTGCGCCGAAGGCTCTGACGGCGGTCTTAAATGTCAGGGAGAGGGAGGAGGCCCTCCTCCCGAGTGTTCGGAAGCGCCCCCTGCAAAAGGGTGGCAGCTCAAACTCCGACTCGGAGGGGAGTGTCATCATGCCTCCTCCCAAGGTCCCGACCACGCGCCGTGGGCGTAGGGGTCGTGGATCAGGGGTGGCGGTGAGGCCGGTAACCCCGGATCCGACCGGCCAAAGTAGTGAGGTGGCGGCCCTGCAGGCCGCGAACGCCCGCCTCAGTAGGGAGGTTTCCGGCCTGCGGGAGCGCAACCGGAGACTCGAGTCGGAGGAGTTGGTGGTGCGGAAGGAGAAACGCGGGTTGGCCAAGGACATGGCTGACTTGCGGTCTCAATTCGCACTTTTAGTGCCAGCCGCGCCGCTGACACCGGCCTCGCCGCCAAAGCGGGCTGCACCGGAGAGGGGCTGGTCTTCTGCACCCGTGGCGCCGCCTACGCCCGTGGCGTCGCCTGCACCCGTGCGCCGCCTGCGCCCGTGGTGCCTGCTGCGCCGGTTGTGCCGGAAACGTGGCAGGCCCAAGAAAGGGGAGGAGCCGCTCCCTGGAGTGCACGGTGTGGCGGAGGAGGCGATGCGCGTCATCTTAGCCAGGCTTGATTTGATGATGGACGATGGGCGCGCATCCAGGCCGTGGCGAATTGTCTTCCGCCCGAGCCCCTCCGGCTGCCGCCCGCCAAGGACAGGACGAAGCGGCCGCGAGCGATAGCTCCCACCCCGCTGCCCTGTCGGGGTGGCCGCGTGGTGAGCTATGCTGCGGCCGTAGGTGAGCCCAAGGGGGCCAAAAAGAAGGCCGGCACGGTGCCGGCTCCCGCCAAGGCCAGGCAGCGGCCGGCGCCAGCGACTGCACCACAGGCGCCGGCCAGTGCACTTGCGACTGCGCCTGCTGCGCCCAGCGCTGCTGCCTGGCTCGAACAGGACTGGCAGGTGGCTGGGCGGAGCAGGAGGGCACGCGGTCAAAAACGAAGAGCAGCAGCTAAGAGTGCCGCTATGGCGGCTACTCCCCAGGCGGGAGCCGGCAAAGGGGGAAAGAGGTCGCGCAGGGGCCTCAAATCGCCGAAACAGCTACAGGTCGTAGGTCATCATCACCGTGCTGCCAGAGGCGGCCGAGAGGGGCCTCAACAATGAGGCCGTCTTAAGACGCGCCCGGCGGGAGTTGGACGTCTCCGATATCGGGGGCGTCGAAGCGAGAACCCGCAAGGCCTGGACAGTGTGTCGAATTCTCGAGTTCCCTGGGGCCGCCAAGCTGAGGGGGCTGTTCGGGCCGGAGGATGAAGTCCGAATCGCCAGGCCCGTCAAGTGCGCAGAGATGCGCCTCACGGGTCTGGACGATTCCGTGACGGTGGAGGACGTCCGGAAGGCCATCATGATGCGTACCGGATGTACCTCGGACACCGTCCGGATTGGCACCATCCGTCCTGGTCCGGGCGGCGTCGGTGCTATCTGGGTGCAGTGCCCGGTGGAGTCGGTCAAGAAATTGGCCGACTCAGGCAGGCTCCTCTTGGGCTGGAGTTCGGCGCGGGTAACTATGCTGGAGCCCCGGCCCGCGAGGTGTTACAAGTGCATGGCGGTCGGGCATACCCGACCGACGTGTCGCAACTGCTTTGACTGCAGCGGGCTATGCTTCCGCTGCGGTCAGGCTGGGCACCAGGTGGCATCGTGCTCTGCGGTGCCCCACTGCCCCGCGTGTGCGGCGAGCAATAGGCCTGCTAAGCACCGCATGGGCTCTGGGGACTGCAGACCCCCGGCATCGGCCCCAAAGGGGCGGGGCGGCCCATCGACCGGGCCCGCTCCCGCTCCGATCGCGACCCGATCACCCGTTAGCGCGGAGGAGGAGACGATGGATACAGCCCGTTAATGGACCACGTATCCATCCGTCTCCTCCAAGCCAATCTCAACCACTCCGCCGGTGCGCAAGACGTTTTCCTGCAAGCCATGGCGGAGTAGTTGATAAGAGTATCCGTAGCCGCAGAGCCGTACGTGGTGCCCGACCGACCTAACTGGCTGGGTAGCACCGACGGCACTGTGGCAATCGTCGCCTCCACGTCGTGGCCTTCGTCGTCCCTGACCCTTAGGGATAGGGGCGTCGGATACGTCGCGGCAGACTGGGGAGAGGTTACGCTTTTCGGAGTCTATTTCTCCCCTAACAGGAGCGTGACTGATTTTGGGGCCTCCCTCACCATCTTGGGAGCCTCGTTACGACGACTAGCACCGCGCCAAGTCTTCGTTCTGGGGGACTTCAACGCCAAGTCCGTGGCGTGGGGGTCCCCCAGGACGGATGACCGAGAACGGGCGATCGAGAAGTAGGCGGCGGTACTGGGCCTCTGTTTGCTGAACAGGGGCTCGGTGCATACGTGCGTGCGGTAGCAGGGCGGGTCGATAGTGGACTTGTCGATCATACCGATCAAGGCATAATTCTTAGCATCTACGAGAGACCGACCGCACGAGGGCGACGTCACGGCAGCGAAAATTGCCAAGGCGTGAACGAGATGGTACTCGAAAGGTGGTTAACCTCTCGGGTATCATCCACCACTGGAGGGATCACTCAAGGATCAGGTACTGGTTGGTGGCTCACTCGTGGAGGGATCACTCTAGGATCAGGTAGTGGTGGCTCACTCACATAGTGAGGTACGTGTACGTATAGTGTGTAAAGTATATACGTTGTCCCTACCATAGCCCCGGCGGGATTGAGCGAGGTGTGACCATGACATAGGCTGTCCTAAGAAAAAATAACTTAAGCCACACAAGCCATATGCACACTTTGATAAGAAATACAATAATATAATGATTCATTTACAAAATATGCGGTTAAAATAACCGTATGAAGCGTTTATATGGTAATTAAAGCACGTCAAAACTGTATATGTGTGTGTGTGTTTTTTGTAGATTAGATTTTATTTTATGTCCGGTAATTAAATGAAGTCAACAATATCAATTAATAAATATTTGAGATAACTCACCGTCGTTATATTCGAAGTATGCCCCGTTAATTGAGTAATAATGTGACGAGTATGTTAAAAGCTGTGTTATCTATATATTATGTTCTATTTTAATGTTTATCTGATTTCGCAAAGTATTGGATTTTGCCAGCAGAAAATTTTCAAATTCAGTTGAGGGATTTCTTCCCAGTAGTCTCTCAGCGTAAGAATACAATTCATCACCCCCTATCTTACCCGTGGGTGATCGTACGAGACGACTAAGGGATATAAAACGCATGTAACATCTATGCAAGCGAAAGAAAACTCGAAACCAAACCCTATACCAATACGTCTGACCAGCGTGGTATAGTAGGTCAATTACCCTTCCATTACGGAGGAGGCCCGAGCCCAACAATGGGACATATATGGGCTGAGATGATGATGATGATATTTGGATTGATGACTTCAAAAAATCATAAAAAAATAAATAGATGGATTAGGTAAATTACAAAAACGGATAACTGTATCATAATTAGTGTATTTTAGAACATGATGCAAAATTACACTATTTAAATAAACAATACGCCTTAGAGAACCATTTAAAAAAAGTTCATACTACTACTACTAATTTCACTTTTCACAAAAATATGTATTCGAACACACGTCTGACCAGCGTGGTCATCATCATCCTCACAGCCCATAAATGTCCCACTGTTGGGCTCGGGCCTCCTCCGTAATAGGAGGGAAATTAAACTACTACACCAGGACCAGCGTGGTATAGTAGGTCAATTTCCCTCCCATTATGGAGGAGGCTCGAGCCCAACAGTGGGACATATATGAGCTGAGATGGGTCTCTCAGCCGCATGGGCTGCAACGCTCTCCTGGGAAACGTACAAAACCTTATTCCGATCGCCAACCCGGCTGCCAAGTATGGCGATTAAGGCACTATACCCTCATCATCAGAGACAATCGTCATTATCATCCTACTCTTATCCCAATTACTTGAGGTCGATGAATTATGTACTCCTCTTTCATCTCCCACGTTGCAAATATTTACAGTAAATTTATGATCGAGCACCTGCCTGACATCAACCTTCCTTGGGAATGTAATTGTAAAAACTGTTAGACGACATTCACATCTCCTATAGACTAAATAAACCCCTCACTAGATAGATTAACGCCATCCTAAAAGCCGCAGGAAGCTGCTGCATGCACAAAACTGTTTTCATGCCATTCTCGTGGGAAAGCCTATGTCCAATAGAAGCGTTGATGGATGGATAAGTAAGGGATAGCGACAATACCATTCTCGTCTCGTCTATATAAAACTATAGGAAAATGGAAACTATTTTCACTAGTTTTATACAATTTGCATTTGTTTTTTGTTATTATCTCTTCGTTGCAAAATTTTTAGCATTCATGGCCACGAGAGGTCTAAACTCTAAAAAGTATTTGTAACGTGAGAAAAACAAAAAAGAACACAAATATAGATACATACATATATATCATCACGCCATATCCTTTGCAGGGTAGGCAGAGAGAACAGAGTGCCAGAGAACTGTATCCTTGCATACTTCACTCGCTTCCTCAACATTCATAAATCTCTTCATATACGCTCGCAGGTTTCGGAGACTCTTGACTTCACCTTCCTTCAGTACGTGACCAATCTGGTCTAGTTAGGTGAGTCTCGGTCTCCCCCGGTACCTACATCCTTCCACTTTCGCATTGTATATCTTCTTAACCAGACCATTCCCTTTCGCATCTTTACACCAATACTCTCTTTCATACCTACTCGCTCTCTTACGTCGTCGTTACGAATTCGATCGGTCAGCCTAACTCCACAGATTTTCCGTAGAGATCGCATTTCGACCGCATAAATTTTACTTTCATGCTCTAACACAAATATAACAGCAATAAAATCGGCAAAATAATTTTATTTCATATGTATATTACTTATGTAAACATCAGTTGTTGGCACTCGTCTAAGAGACTTAACTTTTAAGCACATATTTCCACTCTGCGACATCGTAACCACAAATATTGTAAAAAAAAATTAACTAACTGCGATCGTACTGCTAAACGTGACGATTGTGGACGTTTACACCCTTGAATAGAGTCCAAGAGTGGACGTCATTCTAGGCATAACTTTTTTATCCCTTCAAAAAGTATTCAGTCTTAATATCACCTCTGTATGAAATACCATTAAAAACGGAATAAATTTTATTCCACAATCAAAACACCATGTTCTACAGTAAAATATTTACCTAACATTTTTATCACTGCTGTATCAGTTTCATAAACAATCTGAAGATATAACGGCCCAATATCATCCTTTTGTTATTGGCCTCACGTCCCCGGCTCCCTGTTCTCCACGGAGACCGCTAGGGCGAGTCCTTCACCTCAATAACTAGGGCACACGAGCTCCGAGCAAAATACGTAAGGAATTCGTCATTATCATAATGTATTTATTTTATTGTATTACTATCTCGTACGCCTAACATATTTTAGCACAATAAAACAGTTACTACTTATTTACGTGTGTATTATTTTAATTATATATTTTTAAAGACAATTCTTGGGTATCGTAAAAGACGACTAGGGGATTTAATAGACTGACTGCACAGATGGCGTCGTAATTAAGATATTCCAACCTTCAATGCCAGTGCTGTGGGTTCAGTTCCTATGCAGGACAATACTTTGTGCGATCCACATATTGCTGTTCCGAGTCTGGGTGTAATTTGTCTGCGTTCATTGCATGTTTGTAAAGTGTCCCTCAATACAAGGATTATTTTCATAGAGCAGACTCTTCTTTAAAAAAAAATATGCCTACAATATCTATGCAAGAGAAAGAAAACTGGAAATAAAACCATATACCAACCCGCCTGATCAGGGTGGTGAATATTATATCAATTTTCCTTCTATTATTTAGGAACCTTGAGCCCAGCAGTGGGATGTACATGACCTAAAAGTACGAGTATGATATCTACTGTTTAGGTTGGTGATAATTATTGATTTAATAAATACTAGTAATTTATATGACTTCTAAGTGAGTATGTAACGTTAGTATTACATATATGAAATAAAACCATTTTAGCGTGCATATGAAGCTCTCGCGTGATCATGAATGCTGAATATTCGAAACATCGGGATAGTAAAAACAAAATTACAACGCTTTAAACTAACAAAATAGTCTTATTAAAGTCAGTTTTGGAATGTTACTTCCTTTTGTTATGGAAATAAAGATTGTAAAATAAATATTTATTAATGCTTTGATTTACAACGTGGAGATAGAACACGAGTGTGAGAGTTGTCTGACGTCACGACGACCTTCGCTTTTGGACATGAGTCAACTGTCTAAACAGAACGGGTTGATATCGCTAAATATTTCTTCACTCAACAAAACCTTATTACAGAGACTGCACAACGGATAAACGTCGCAAGTTGTAACGTAATGCGAGTTTGACTATCATGTTGTCGGATAAAGATATCTCATGTTTAAGCGAGTATTACATATTTGAAATAAACTATTTTTAAGGATTCTATTTGAGTTTTAATTTCCCTACGTTTCGAACACTTTACAGTGATCGTGGTCGCGGGAGGACGCTGTAAAGTGCTCGAAACGAAGAAAATTAAAAATCAAATGCACACGCGATAGAATTCGTGAAAATAGTTTTAGTCTAATATATTCATTGTTCAATTTGTTACTAGCTCGAGGTGTAATTAAGGTATGTTGGTTATATGACCGTATGAATAAGCATTGCTGAAATTTGAACGTTTGACTATGTACGGCACTACCCAAGATTTTTGCTAAACACTAAAAGATGCTTCGTTTCATTGTATTTTATTAGCGCATCAGTTGCCATACAACAAAGTTACATGCTGTAACAAGAATAAGTTATACATATTGTACTAACGATTTGTTTTTGAATTGACAATCAACTTTTATTGACTTAATACTCGTTATGTTGAATCAGATTATTTTATTTAAATATCCGTAAGAAAGTCCTATTTGAATAACTGTCAAATATACGTGAAGTAAAAATAAAAGTATTTATGGAATAAGATTACAAATATCAGCATCCTTCTTTCCTCGCATACGATCGTAAAAGACGACTAAATGATACAAGCTGGTGACATGACTACAAGGGATGGAAATCTCTAACTCTATACAAACTAGACCGCTCAGTGTAGTTATTAGTGTTAGTTTTCTTCTATTATAATAGTATAATATTGTAGTTTAGAGTGTGAAGGGGGTCTGAGCCCAAGCAATATATAAATAGTACTTTAAAATGTTTTTGCAAGTATCTCTGTAAAAGTTGTGGATTGAGTTTCCAAATAATATAATTACTTTTTATTTATAAATTAATTATTCTCATTTTGATCATTATTTGGCGGCCATGAGTTTACCGCATCTCATCCGGCGTCCGGGACAAGGGTAAAATAACGTACCTATTGCACATTATTCGCTCGTTCCCACCTTTGTATACAACTTCAGTGACCCACTTTATCATTTTGCCCCATATTACAATAATTAGATAACAAAACGTGTATATTTTATAATATTATTATCTCAGCTCGAATACGTCTTACTTTAGACTAACGCTGGGCTCAGACTCGAACCTCTTACATATCATCATCATTCTCCTGGACTTATCCCAATTACTTGTGATCAACACAATATGTACGCTTCTTCCAGCGTACATATTTAGTTTTATGATCTGATGTCAACTCTCCTTAGAAATATAATTGTTGATCAGAAGCATCAGATAGAGTTGGCCAAGGTCGAAGTTCTTAGTCGTCTTTAACGACATCCACGAGCAAAGTATGGGTTGTATTTGTAGCCGCTCAGCTCGATTCCCTTACATAGAAAAGGGCAGTTGACAGAAGGACTGTTGTTCGAATTTATCTTTGCTCGCGGAAATTTTATCTGCTTGCTAACCCTTAGCAATCTTTTAAAATCACCCACTAGAAAGAAAGGGTATCAACCCTTTGGTCACCAGGCCTTCGTCACTACATACATTATCTATATAATAATAGAGTAGTCTATATAATAATGGAGTAATACTATTATTACTCCCCCACCTAACGACCTATCTGTTCAAGGATCTTCTATTTTTCGCCCTTTAATCCGCCATTACTTCGAGAATGAACATTATTTTCATAATTTTATTCTAAACTCAAATGAGATAGCATAGACAATGCCATTTAGTATACTTCAATGGTGCAATCAAACCAGTTAGTCACTCAATAAATTTATATATAAAACAAGCGTAGTCAAAGAGCTCATTGAACGTTCACACAGAGGCTCGATTAAGGACGCTAACACAATACGTACGTATACATATATTATATTATAACAATAGATCTCGACAATTTATCATTTCACCTATACAAATAATGTACTAGTTTATAAATTTAATAGTTAAGTAACGAATATCTGCAACTTTGCAAATTATCCACAATGATTAAACTAGACAACGGAAAGATCGTAGATATTATTTCCACAATTCCCTTTCTTTTTTCGTGAGTACTGTAAAACCGTGTTTAAAAATAGGTAATACAACTGGAAAAGAAGAAAACTCGAAATAAAAATATATGTATACCGAACCCGTCTAGTCATCGTGGTTCACAGAGCTAATTTCTCTCATCTGGAGAAAAATCTCTGCCTAATAATGAATTTGTATATACGCTAAAGGAAAAACAAAAAAATATTCAAATTACTGAAATTTAGCATAGTTGCTTGATTATTCATAAAAAAAACGAACGGAACGATTTTCAATAGGTGTAGCTCCGAATCTCATATGTGACAATTATTTTTCGCTCGTAATCAAGTTTTAAAAAGCTTTTTACCCGACTGCGCAACGCAAAGGAGTTTCTCAGTCTATGTATGTATGTATGTTTGTATGTTCTTTGAAGCACTATATAGACCAAACGGCTGGGCCGATTTTTATGATTCACACGTCAATCCATTCCTCTTAGTCCGGCGAGTGTCACTAAAGATATGACGTTAGTGCAAATTCAAAATGGTGACTACTGGACGCCATATTGTGAAAATGAAAAAAAATAAAGTCAACAAACCATGTCAAGTGAGGTATCGTTGAATAGGTATTTAAAAATCATTTTTAGTTTTCTCTCAATATTTTTCGATTCGACTAACCGTTTAGGATCTATATTGATTTAAAGTTTCGTAACAACCTTTTTCACATACAGGTTTTTAGACATTAGAAATTTACGATGAAAAGACGAAAAAATCGTATGAATGTGCGTGTGAATGTGGATAGTCATATACTAAAGTATCTAGTAGGTATATTGGACTACCTAAAGTATCTAATGTCTGACGCGGTCGCCCATCTTCAACTTCTAACGATTTAATACTCAACTGCAGTCGAAAAACTATATATAGTTAGATACCTACTTATTTATAAATAAAATAACTATAGCCACCTGGGTATTCATAACTAAAAAGTATGCAATAAAAAGAATATTAAAAAAATCAAAAACCCAACTGCGGAAAAAGTGAACCAAATTACGTACGCAATATAGATTCTATAATATATGTATATTAATAATTATTCGACAGCAAATCTAATTTTTCAATGGATCCCGACTGTTCAGTTGTTATGTTCCATTATTAAAATATATATTATTTTCTGCAATAGTATTTATTCAATAATATATTATAGAATTCTAGACCACCAGACATCTAAGTGCTTGTTTTTTCTTTTCAGTTTTTCTTATTGTGTACGTAATTTGGTTCACTTTTTCCGCAGTTGAGTTTTTTGATTTTTTTAATATTTTTTTTTATAACGAATGAAGTCCTCGGGTAACTTGAAAATCGTGCCTATTAAAAAACACGCCGAAAATCGTTCGAAACTTCGTGAAAGTGAAAATGTAGTATAAACCCCCACATTATGATAGAAAAAAAAACGTTAATATGTTTTAAACATGTTTTAAATACTAGACAATCTAGTTTATCTATTTAATTGAATGCTATTTTAACTTCATATTTCGCAATTGCTGATTCACTCGTTTCAGAAAAAAATGTTCTGCTGCTAACTTAGTTATAGCGCCTTCAATCATCGCCCTCTCGCCTCTCTCTATAAATCGGATTCAATTAGATTTAATGCCCACAAATTATACTAGATAGAGCGCGCCAAGGGAACAATTTAAGCTAATTAATATCTACGTAGAGAAATAATGCTATAACAAAATAAAATCATAATATTGTTGTGTAAAATAATAACGTATTTTGTAGATTTACTGATGTTTTTTACGTTATATATTTTAACACACAATATAATCAGAATCTAGAGATGTTTATTTCTGAACTTCTGTAATACTGCATGAGTTTCAACGTTCGATAAGTCATTTTGAAGATAATATTTCTCTTTAATGACGAAAATAAATTTACTATAATAAAATTAATTTTTATTAATTAATTTTAAATTAATGTTTTCATTCAAAAAAGGTTTTAAATATGTCGATGTTAAATTACAGTTATCTATACGTATTAAATTCTTTATCCTGAACGACTGACTGACTGATGGATCAATGTGGAGACCTGAAACTTGCAGGGTGTGTTCTTTGTATAACGTAGACATCGGATAAGAAAGGATTTGCCGAAATTCTAACCCTCAATGGGTAGAAAAGGGGGCCAATCTCTGTATGGGGCAATGGGATTCCAATCTACTTCAAATTTAACAAACATTCTTTAACAGAATTGATGAATGACGTGTTTCAAATTTTATTAACAAAAAATAGGCAACATTGACTTTGAAACCCTACACTATAATAAAGACTATTATATTTTACAAATCATCATAATACTACTTTTATCCCAATTACTTGGGGTCGATACAATATGTATTGTTCTTTCATAATACATATTTTAGAAGTTATTGGCAATAGGTTATGGCCGCCTGCCATACATCAACCCTCTTTGGGAATATAATTGTTGACTAAACGGCATTGGATATACTTGGCTCAGATTGTTATAAGGTTCTTAGTTGTCTTTGACGACATCCACGAGCAAAGTAAGGGCTAGTAGTATTCTTAGCCGCTACCACACAGCTTTATTATATTTTACAAGTATTCAAACATAAACATAATAATTTATTATTTATAACAAAATTAATAACGTAAAAAAATAATTAAAAATCCTATTAGGATCACTTTCGACTTTTATGCGGACGAACTCGTGGGCAAAGGCTATCTAGTAGCTTTTGCCCACAAGTTAAATCTTCTGCTAAATACTGATACAAAGTACCTATTGGCACAGGAATAGTTTCAGTTTTCATTATGCATATTTTTCATGACGTATCGTAACCCACCGCCGAAAATGCACATTTTTCATAATGCTTTAAAGTTTAAACGCACATTACTGGGTCGCGATTCCTGAAATGGTGATCACTTCTTGCTTTCTCGGGGTTATCGTTAAAATAATTTAAGGAATCTAAGCAGATAATATCACTGCAAGAGAAGGAAATCTTCGAAAATCTTATACCATCTCCCAAGCCAGTGTGGTTCTTTGCTTAATTTCCCTCATCTGGAAGTCAATGACCAACGTTAGCACTATTATAAGCTAAGAATAAATGAAAAAACAAACTGACTAGGTATCGGGTTCTCAAGCAAAAATGCTAGAATAATACCGACGCAAGGTAATTTATTTTCATAGTTTTTACTATAAAAGATCTTTGAGGCATGCCGAGGTTTTAACCGGTAAATGTAAAATATGTGTCATAATGAAGAAAATTTAGTAATTTACCGCATCAAAGGCCAAAGCGTCCGCCATAAAGAATTTAGTCAAAGCCTGAAATAGGCCGTAATAATCCGTGCGTTTAGGCGTTTCTGCCATACCTACTACTGCAACCAATCTTAAGGCTCACATATAGGCCCCGTTTAAGTTATCCCATATCCGTGGTGCCGTACTGCTGCGCTTATCGTAGCTGTACAACCCTTTACTTATTGGCTGACTAGTCAATATTGCTTTCTGTCTCCCGCTTTGCCTGGGAGGGAAGTGGAATCACTCTTTTCCAACTCCTCCTCTTTAACTTTTCTAATTAAATTTGTTGCGGGTTCCAAGACAATTAAAATCATTTCCCGGGACTGCCTGAGGGTCAAACCTCGGTGTCATTTATAGTGACCATTGTGGATCCTGGCTTACAGGAGTTACAATGGTGGGAATGTGCGGTGGGATTAGTCCCAAACAAAAAAAAAGCCTGAAATAGTTCTCGCTTACCTGCTCGAATAAATGCGGCAAAGTTGATGGTCATCAACAATAACAGTACGTTTCGTGGCGACGCCACGTCGCCTCGTGATCTGTAACAACATAATACAAACATAAATTAACAATATCTCATCGGTTTCTTCCCGCCTTTTACCTCCATCTGGGCGCCGTTATAAGACAATAAAATGTGAGATATCAGTCGTAGGATATTGGGAAGTGATTCCCCTCCGACATAAGCCATTTACTGAATTTTTAACCGACTTCAAAAAAGGAGGAGGTTTCTCAATTTGACCGTATATTTAATTATTGTCCTATAAAAACATAACTAAAAAATGACAGCTTGTATTGCAACTTACTTCATAAAAATATAATGCACATATAATTTTGTGAAAAATATATAAAGAACTATCCTGCACGAGAATCGAACTTACGGCACTCCACATGAGACGTCAGTATTTAGACTATTATGTATAATTCATGTAGATGATACTTAATCAAAGGTCTAAAGTTAGTGTCTAATTTAATCGTTTAGTATTTAAAATCTATGACGATCTTGTTTTTCTTAGTTTATGAATGTTCCACTTCATTCCGCCCGCCGTCACAATTTTTTATAATCCTACTATATATCCTATTATATGTGTAAAAGTTTGTGAATACGTTTGGATGTTTGTTATTCAATAACGCCTAAAATGTTCAACAGATTTGAATGAAAATTGATATAGAGGTTTCCTGGATTATATCATGCATAGGATACCTTTTATCCCGGTGATGTGTTCTTGGGGTCATTTAGTATTAGTTCGTATACGTCGTACAGCTGAGCTCGACGGGTTCGTAAAAGGTTTTAATTCAAGGTTTCTTTCTCTTCCAGAGGATGTATATACGTGTAATATCCCAAGTCACATTTTGCAACACCCACGGATAAGCTATCCCATTACCGAACGGAAAATAAAATTATAATAAAAAACTAACGCCCCTCATACTTTTTATTTATCATACCGCCCAAAGACTTTCCTGGAGAGGAATTGAACAGCATTTGGATAACAAATGGTTAATTAGTCCACTCCGCCATATGTGCATTCAGATTGATATAAATATTAAATCAAGGTAATAAATTTACAATTACTGAATAAGTACTATAATGTAATAAAATCAATTAATCGATCGCAAGGCAGTGATGGATGTGCCGGCGCAGCGGTCGTCGACCTCACTCATGCAATATCGCATCCCCCTGCAACACAGAACCTTTGTCTGTCTCTCGCCTCGTTATCTATTGATTGCACGTTGCAAATTTTATTAGAAACATTTATAAAACTGATTAATTTATTTATTTGAACTCTCTAGTCTTAGAAACTATATATTTGATTATAAAAATTCTTATTGTATTAAGTAGTTTTGTTATTGAGAAAGGTTATAGAATAAAATATATAACAGCACGACAAATAGTGTATGACACGCTCCGTTCCTAATCAGGCAAATTTTTGGTAACATTCGCCGTCAATCGTTTTGTGCAGTCGCCGTTTTCATACCAACTATTTAGATAACAAAACTTACGGATAATATTATTCGCAATTTTTTATGGAATCATCTTATGACTGGCCGTCTGCCAGACGTCAACCCTTCTTGGGAATGTAATTGTTGACCAAACGGCATCAGATAGAGTTGGCCTAGGTAGTTATAAGGTTCTTAGTTGTCTTTTACGATATCCACGAGCAAAGTAAGGGTTGATAGTATTCATTGCCGCTACCCCACAGCTTATATTGTGGATATTATTAATATTAATTAATTGGAATTATATTAAATTAGTAATTTACACAAGCAAAGTTGCCTGGTGAACTTGTTACATTAGAAACTGCTGCAGTTATAACCCAATAAACGTTCACTATCAGTAGAATCAATTATAACAACATCTTCAGAAGCCTACTTCGGGAATCACAGCTACTCTTTATGATTCCCTATTATAAAATGATTGATATTTATTTCAAACGCCAACCATCTTGTCTCAGGCACGCAGGGGATAACTACTTTCTAGGATTAGACCAGATATTTAAGGGTAGTTGTAAGTTATGAATTAATTTTACATAAAAGTAAATGTACCAAATTAATATTAGATGTGTTGTTGAAATTAATTTTTAAACATATTATCATTATTTTTACAATATCTAAATATTTTCAAATTATTATTATTTTAAATTATTTATCTAGTTTAATTATTTATAATGCTACTGGGCATCACTCTTATACTAAGAACTGTTTGCTATATTTTGAGTCTATCTTCATAACTATATCAGAGTGGAAAGAATTATAAATTATAATATTCACGAAGGTTTTAAAATCGGCAAATTCATTTAGTGATAGTTTGTCTGCGAATTATTTCGAAAGATAAAAGAAATAAATACACTTAGTATTTATTTATAAGATTAGTTGCAGATGTTCGCTACATCTGCTACGGGATGGTACTTTAAACAGTATATTTAAAGGGTTGATTATATCTATTTAACACAATAACAATAAATACTAGACTTAAAATGAGATAAAAAAGAAAAGAAAGTATAAAATTTCAGTTATGATTAAAAATCCTTAACTTTGAACCAAAGAGAAAATATCTCAATTTTATATATTAAATGGTCAAACGACGTAATTATTTAATAACATATTTTGTATTTTTGTGGTTTGTGTGTGCAAGTGCTAAAGAACATTCCTGTTGCAATTCTCGCAGAAGTAAGAAATTCTCTTAAGAACTGTCTGCTGGTGTACGAAGATCGTCAACGTGCGTTGAATCAAATTGCAGACGGCGTCCTGTTCTAAAACACTTTCCCTTTGCCAATTAATTTGAAACTTAAAACACGTACTAAGAACAAAATATATGTTAATAGTTTAATTCTAAAAAACTTGTATATAAAAAGGCAATTTCCATAACTCTTAATCACGTTACAAAAAGTATGACATCAATTTTCTCAAACACCATCTAAAATAAGAAATTTTATCCCTTATATTAAACATATACATAGTTTTCAAGCATTTAATGTAGCAACCCTACAGCTATGAGTGGGTCCAATAAATAAAGATAAACAAGCACTTATCGAAGTCCCCAATCCTCGCTGTCAGAGTCGTTTACTGAAACTAATGGTATATGGGAAGTGTGCCACACGAGCGCCGGACAGTGGGCTCTAACGACCCGCCCGCGCCGGTACCCTCACGTATTAGTCCGTTGACACTTGGCGTTTATTTGGGTCAACTCTCTAAGTAGCTATACTATTCAGCGTATCCTTCAACTTAAATATGTATAACCAAGGTTTCCATCATTATTTGGATGAATCAATAATATTTGAAAGGGGTCACTTTTGATTATTATATTAAAACTCACAACATCTGGAATACCACAGTAGCTTATTAGGATTATGTTTGTGTCAGATTGTATAAATAATAGTAGTCAAATTGCCTTTGGTGATCATCATCATTTTCCTGCTCTTACCCCAATTTCTTGAAGTCAAAATAATGTAATCTTCTATAATTGTAGATATTACATTACTTTTGGCAATAATTTTATCACCGGCCGCCTACCTAATGTGAACCCTTTTTGAGAATGTAATTGATGACTAAAAGGCATCAGATGGAATTACCCCAGGGTCGATGTAAAGATTACAGTCGCCTTTTACGACACCCAGGAGTAATATAAGTGTTGCTAATATTCGTAGTTGCTACCAACCTTAGCTTTTGGTGATATATTCTTATGTTCCATTATTAGTTAGAGACTATCGAATCGTCAAAGATATTTTGCTTTAAGACTTAAAGTCTGAGTGTAATTTGTATCCCTTAATTGTATGTAAACCTACGAGGTCCCCCGTGACACAAGGATTTATTCCAAAATGAGAGGTGGTACTTAAATAAATATACCTATAAATATAGTTAAAAAATGGCTTTAACGATTTGAATTAATATTGTTTTTAGCCAAAGTTTTATTTTTTCTGTCTGTAGGAAGGTTATGTCTGAAAATAAAACGCACACACTTTTTTTTTTATAAAAGCCTTTCTTAAGTGTGTGAATTCCCGCCGAGAGGCCGACCGCGTGAGGAAAGACCGACATCCTACCCGAGGGGGGGGATATCGGTCGAGGAGAGGGTACTCCTCAGGGGTATTCCGTCGGGCCGACCACTGACGTCAAGTCACTCTGCTCCGGTGGTCGGCCCAACGACGAAGGCGACGTCACGGGTGGGTTACGGGTGTGCGCGCTTACGCCCCTCTGTCACCCCGGATGGAGTGGTGCGAGGAGTGCGCCGACCGTAGCCCACCCCCCAAAAAAAAAAAAAAATGTTTGTGAATTAATTTATTTTTTTACTAATTGCTTATTTGCCAAATGATCTACCGAAAGTTACAATTTTGAAATGATGAAGATGTACAAAGTTCGCCCGCTCCGGTATTTAGGACTGCAAATAGTTCAAAGGTCTACAACTGTGTTAATGAAATATTTAGCTGCTTGTTAATTTTCTAACATCAAATTTAACATTTCAAGTTATCTGTCTTAAAAGCCTAGGTGGTAATGAGATTTTAGATAACAAGTGCACTTAACTGCACACGTAACGGTAAGCGACGCAATGATATTTATCTTGTGCTAAAAAATACATGTATGAAAATAAATTAAATATACTTATAAATCTGAACCCTAACATTAGTTACAGTCGGTCATGGGTGGACGACCGCGCCTGTTGCCCATTTCTCTCAATAGGATAATGATACTACTCTGTCAGTTACTCTTCGGTTAGTGAGACGTGTGAACTGTCCTGGGAATGTTCCGGACGTTTCCAATTACAGGCGGTAAAGATATGGAACTCTTAATGTGATTAGACCATATTGTCTCAATACTCACGTACGAATGAAATATTCACTATCTTTTTTAATTAAAAAAAAAACTTTTGATTAAATGAATGTCAAAGAACCAAAAATTCAAGATTAATTGCTTAATATTATGGAAGCTCGACTAGATATTGAATATTGAAAACATTCTAAGTTGAATATCTGGATATTTCTATAAAAGGCATGTGTATACTTAATATTTTCTAGTAGCTAGTAAAAGTATTTATTGTAAAGTATTAAAGAATATTATATGCATCATCCCTTCCTGTAGCTGACAGCTGACATCGCCAAGGAAAAGAAAACTTGAATTAAATCTCTAAGCAAATCTGACCAACCAATGTGATATAGTGAAACATTGTATTTTTTATTGCTTATAGCAAACGATTGGTAGCAAACGACCAAGCAGCAAACGTGACGGTAAGTGTTACTGCCGCCCATGGACCTTTGCATTACCAAGGGTATTGCTTAGGCCACTACCTACCAATAAAATCTCCAAACCCACCCAGTTAGGCTCACGCAACGAAGGGCAATAGCACATTACTATTACTCAGACGTCGATCTTCTGCGAGAGAGTGGTACTATCCCGGGTGGACAGGCCCATGGCTGTGGGCAGAAAACTGTCAACAGCGTGGTCCTACCACTATTGGATATATTATTTATATAATAAAAGGGCTAATGGTATCAGTAAATAAAAAACAAATTTAAAATATATGATCTCAGAAGCTAATAACAAAATTAAAATATAAATTAGTTATGCACAAAATATAATAACAACAACAAATCAAAAACAAAAATGGCCACTGGCAGAATACTGCACTAGTACATTGACCCAATAACAACTATAAAAAAAAGAAACTAGCGGTTTGGGCGCCATCGTGTGTAATCTAAAATCAAACTATTGTGCCCAAACAGATTTTTTACTGTCACTCAATCTGAATTTTGATTAGATTTGCGGTTTATATTTTTTTTTATTCGACATGAATAATAATAATGGCAGAATCGTTGGCTACTGTTGTTCAAGTGCAATTAATGATGCTATTTATGGCTAAATCTTACACAAAAACATACTACGTTAACTATTTTTATGTGTCCGGTCGATGTTGTGAGAACGATGACTCTGTAATGTAGAACGCAATGCCATATTATTTTTTATTTTGTCTCATCATAACATTTTTAAGCTTACCACCGACCAAAAGGATAAGATAGACAGCAGCAGCTTACCGTAGTTTTGGCGGTAATGATTAAAAGGCCTAATACGCCATTTTAAGTCCTTTTTTGGGGCAGACTATGGTTTGATCACACCCTGTTCAAACCTTCCGGCTATAGAGAAGTACTCTCTCTCTCTTTTGCTTGGATATACCACCGGTGCCGAGGCCTTGCCTTCAGTAACCGGCTTATGTCCTTTAAGTCGTAACTTGTTGAAGTAGTAATATTTGTTTAATAAATCACCATAGGATAGATAGGTATGTCTAATAAATAATATAAGACGTTAGATGGTTCATGGAAATGTCATGTTGAATTATATTATTTGTTTAGTGTTTTATAAAATGAGTCGTAGATATAATATAGAGAAACTACTCGAATGTAATGAATAATATAACAGTGGTTTACGTGTATTTTCATGTTCTGCCAAAATTCCCAGCGAAATCGTGACTTGGTTGTCAGCGCTCAATAAATGGTAATGACTTGAATTACTGAAGGGTAGTGATTATGAATATGCTACTAATAATAAATAAGATTGTTCTATAACGTATAAAGAAAATTATGGTACAATACTTGGGAAATTTGTAATTTAATTTAAATTGACGCCTTCGTTGGCAAACTCTCGATAAAAAAAGAACAAAAAAATAAGACATTACATAATTCTTTTTTTTTTTTTTTTGAAATACACCACCCTGCACTAAGGAAATAATCCTTGTATTGCGGGGGAGTTTACAAACATGCAACTAACGCAGACAAATTACACCCAGACTCAGAACAACACTTTGTGGATTGCACAAAGTGTTGTCCTGCGTGGGAATTGAACCCATAGCACTGGCACGGAAGGTCGGTATTTTAACCACTACGCCATCTGTGCAGTCAAGTAGTCTGTGTAGTAATTATTAAATTATATTAAGATATAATACAAATATTACTTAGGTTTTCTGTTTACAGACATGGAACGTGAGCGGTTGTAATGACGACGCGAAATTAGGTGTATTGGCGTGACCCATGATTAAATATTGGCTCAAATCTACGGCAATAAGTGAACACCATAAATATTCACTCAGTCTGTTTATCTTTTATGAAATATCACATATCAGTTTCAAGGTTTTATGCATGTAGTAAAAGCCAGGGATTACTAAGTAATACCTAACAAAATATGATACCAAAAGACGTATCATATTGCTGTGTAAGAAGTCTAGTTCTTTGAACATTCTAAGAACCCTTTTACGAAGTCACGCTTCCAACATCGATGTTTATATACCATTAGAGTGTCGCTAGTAGAGTACACTTTCTCTCTATCCGACTAATTAAAACCCTATACCATCCATCCATCAGCCCGTAAACGTCCACTGTTGGACATAGGCCTTCCCACGAAAATGCCATTCAAAACGGTCTTGTGCCACCTGCATCCAACGGTTACCTGCGACCTTTGTAATGTCATCAGTCCACCTAATGGGACTTCGTCCTAAGCTGCGCCATCCGATTCGTGATCGCCACGCGGGAACCTTTCTTCCCCAACGGTTGTCGGTTGGTCGAGCGATGTGGCCTGTCCATTGCCACTTCAGCGTGCTAATTCTTCGGGCTATGTCGGTTACAGCTGTTCTTCTACGGATTTTCGTATTCTAGATTTTATCACGTAGAGAAATACCGAGCATAGCCCACTCCATAGCACACTGAGCGACTTTGAGCCTTTTTATGAGACTGACATTTAGAGACCACGTTATACCATCGAAGAAAATTGTCAATCCCAGAAATCAAACTTATATGTGGCAGTTTAAGCACAGTAATCACTTATTTAACCACAGAACCATCGCATTCAATATTTTAATCATAATTATTCAATTAAAAGCATCATATATATTAAAATTAAAGCATCATTAATAAACAAAATGGTTATTATTATAATTAATATTATAATATACAGCTTATGCATATTTATAGACATTAAATTGCATCGGTCATTGCATTTACAACGGTAAAATTATATGGTAAAGTTTAACGACGCCATTTTGCTAATGGCAAATAATCTTACGCGCGATTTATCACGACATAAAAAAGCATTAATAAAATCAGATGCTACAGTGACATTTCGGTGCGGACATTATGTTAATTAGTCATGTTATGCACCTCAGCCTCCTTGACAGAAACTAATGGATATCCGAAATAAAAATAAACATATCCGAAACTGTAACCGAATTTGAAAAAAAAGCCAGTAATTTCAGATAGGTTCGTGTTAGGGTGAGACATGTTAGAACTCGGAGATTTAGACAAGTTGGTGACTGAAACTTAAGCCTCTTTAAAGGGAAATAATACAATAATCCTCAAGCTTAGCATTTCCTTTTCAAATCCCTAAATATTTAATATCCACAATTGAAACTATCCGAAGCTGTCGAATAATTCGAAATAATTTCATATTTGTAACTGTATCTGAAACAGGATTCAAAACTTCATATCCAAAATATAATATCCACAATATCCCTAGTATTAAGGATTTCAAAACTTTATGGAATTTCCTTGAACTACTAAAACGCGACTTATTCACGCAGTAATCGTTAGATTTGAACGAGTTCAATTCAAACATTAAACTTATACCGTGTACATAACTGGGCAACAAAGTTACATTTTCCCTTTTTCTTTTTGTCTGTTAAGTAAACGTATTTCTTTTTCTTTTTAATTCTTATAGAAATAAAATTGAAAGGTTAACCAAAGTACCTATAACTCAAAGATTTATATATTTTTAAATAAATTGGATTTGATAGGAAAGAAATATCTGTAAAAAGCAAAATCTTATCTAAATACCAAAATTTATACATATCGTTAAAGCCGTTTCCGTGATACATAAAAATATTTATATTGTACCTATTCTAGAAATGCTCGTTTGAAGTTATTATTAAATGAATTATTGATGTTGAAACGGCTAAAGATTGACTTTCGTGTTTTTGCTCATTAAAAATTCAAGAGATGTCACCTGTCTGTCGTGGACTAACATAGCAAAGTTATATGGAAAGTAATAATCAAAGGGGAAAATAGCATTAGGGCTGGCGCATACATACAACTTTCATATCGACTAAGCTGTTTAGTCGAATTCTGTATTTTCTTAAATTTCATGAAACTAGTTCATAATTGCGTAATAGATTTAGTCTATCGTCGATTTATTCCAAATTATATTCTTTAATTAAAATGTGAGTCAAGATGAGATAATACGAAATTTCTAGTTTGTTCCTTGTTTTACATGGTGATGATGATGAAGCCATGTCAATAGAAAAGAGTTGATCGATTATTTCACTTTTTAATTAAAAGTAAGTCGATCAATGAATCTTTCTAATATTTTTTGTCGAGTAACTATTGAGTTAACAATACGTGTTTGTTCAAAACAATTTAGTCATTGCAATAGTTATATATTCTCTACTACTTATAAACTTAAAAAAGAAAAAAAAATGTAAGCTATGTATATTTTTGGGACTATAGTTTATTATATTATTTTAAATTGAGCAAAATATATGTTGCCTATATTAAGTTAGTATTACCTTTTATGTCACTTTAACTCTTTATTTTTCCTTAACTTTAGCTTTCCTCAATTCTATTTTCTAATTACTATTCCTTAATCTGTTACTTTTCTCTTCTTAACTTGTTATCTATATTGTTATTTACTCTCTTGTAGTATAATTTGTATAACTTGTCTTCACCTAAATTTTTGCTTCTTGTAGTAACATTAAGTTAGTATTATTATTTATTATTTTATCCAATTTTAAGTTTGTACATAATAATATTTTTATTTAGCACTGCTAATTTAAGGTCCCTGATCATGTCAGGGGAACCGTATGCCCAAACAATTAGAGTTTGGAAAATAAAATAAAAAATAAAAAAATAGTTATATATCCGTGTTGTGACGGAGTAAGAATACAATTCACCACCCCCGTGGGTGATCGTAAGAGACGACTAATTAATATAAAACGCATATAACATCTATGTAAGAGAAGGGAAACTCGAAACAAAACCCTATACCAACACGTCTGACCAGCGTGACATAGTAGGTCAATTACCCTCCCATTATGGAGGAGTCTCGAGCCCAACTGTGGCTATGAGCTGAGATGATGATGATGATGAATAGTTGTATATATACACTAAGCTTTAATTCGATGTATTCATTACAAAAAGTGATTTGATTATTATTTGATTATTTACATAATAATTTTCATCAAATCTTAACATTGAACATATAGCATAATTGAAGCTGATGCGTATTAAGATTTAAAATTGGATTTTGAAAGCGACTGAAAATATTGATTTTTAGAACATTTTGATGGGTTTTTTTATATTGCTCTTGGTGACAAGCGAGAAGGCAGCACAACTGATGGTAAGTGTTACTGCCGCCCATTGAGTTCTTTGTAATACCAGGGGTATAACTACGCTGCTGCCTAGCAATGAAAACTCCAAAACCACCCAGAAAGTTGGGTTTTCGGCTCTCTCGCTCAACGAGTCACAGCCGCACACTGCCACTGCTCAGGCGTAAACTTTCTGCAAGAGTGTGGACAGACTATACTATATATATAAACTCATTTGCAAAAAAAACGGGCGGTTTTGATTTTCATTCATATTTAAAAAGATACAATACCAAAAAGGTTTCAATCGTTTGTACACGTTACTGGCCGGTTTTAAAAATGCTGTGGTATTTAAAAAAGTACGTTCTAAATTCAATTTTTCATTTGATGTTCATTTTTACAGAAAACCCCTTTTTATCCTACATTTTTGGCGCGAAGTTCCAGAAGTTAACATCGACTTTCATAACTTTTATTCAATTTTTATCGATTAATTTCATATCCTTGACTGTCAAAGCTTTATTTAATGCTGTTTGGCTGTATCAAAAATGGTAGATAAAGTGGTAAAAGCTACCAAAATTATCGCGCTGCTTGAAGAGGGTTGCGGCCAATGTTTCGTGGCTAGGAGGCTAAATGTTAGTCGCTCGACAGTCCAAAGGACCTGGCAGCGATATCAGGAGACTGGTTCCGTCGAGAGAAGGCCTGGTTCTGGAAGAAAACCATGTACCCAACCACGGGATGATCGTTTTCTTGTGAGTCGCGCATTGAGAAATCGCAAATCTTCGTATGTGGATCTTAAGAACAACCTCCAAGAAGTAAGAAATGTGCATATTAGTCTATGGACGGTCAGGAGGAGGCTTCTCGCTGCCAATATACGCAGTCACCGCCCGGCCCGCGGCCCCAAATTACTCCGTGAGCACAGAGTTCACAGGCTTAGGTTCGCGAAATTGTGAATCATGGACTCAAGACGATTGGAATAGGGTTTTGTTCTCTGATGAAGCCAGGATATCTCTGTTCGGTGAAGATCGACGTCGGCGAGTGCTAAGAAGACAAGGAGAACGCTTTGCAGAGGCATGTTTCGAAGAAATCACACCTTATGGTGGGGGCTCTGTTATGTTTTGGGCAGGAATAAATTCAATGGATCGTACAGAGTTAGTCTTCATTGAAAACGGCTCACTGACTGGGCATCGATACATAACGGAAGTTCTAATTTCTCATGCACAACCCGCATTGGCCGCTCTAGGTGAAGACTCGATTTTTATGGACGACAATGCTCGCGCCCACCGATCCCGCGATGTTAATGCGTATGTGCAAGAGGTCGGCATTCGTCGTTTGGATTGGCCAGCTCGAAGTCCCGACCTCAATCCCATAGAGCATGTCTGGGACGTTCTGAAACGGCGTGTGAGATCAGTACACCCGGCTCCGCAGACCATCAGAGAGCTGAAGAATGTGATTACTGCGGAGTGGGAACGTATTCCGCAAGCAAGTATCCGGGATATACTCGCTAGCATGCCCAGACGAATTCAAGCTGTGATTTTAGCTAGAGGGGGTCACACTCGATACTAAACATTTATCTGCTTTTACTTTATTAAAGAAAAACAAACAAAAAAACTTTTTTATTTTTACTTCATGAGCATATGCACTACTAGCGAATATACACTACTAGCGAGGTTTAGCATTATTTCCCATAAATTGTATCTAAATTTTATGAAATACTGATGAAAACGATTATTTTCTTATTAATTTACCAAATTGTGTGGATAAAACTACCTATAATTATCAAACAAAGAAATATTAACATTTGAAATGGTTCATTGCTTAGGTGCCCGTTTTTTTTGCAAATGAGTGTATATACTACCTCTGACGGACGATATAAATTGAGTGTCAATTTCCCTACGTGGTGACTAATTACAAATACAAATAGTAAAACTAAGGTATTTGAAGTAATCATCAGCAAAAACTTTTGTAGGAAACTTCAAGTGTAACACACCACACAACCCGGCTGCCAAGTGCGCCGACTGCAGCACTATTCACTTTTGAGGACGCTTTTTGAGGTTTATAGATTGATAAATTAATGGATTTCTATTTAATGGCTGTAAAAATAGTTACGTTGGATCGATACCAGCGTAAAAGTGATTAGTCCTAATCATCTAAATTAATAAGATAATCTTTATATTACTTGCTTTTTCTTTTCTTTTTTTTTTGTGTGATTAGTTGTTAGCCGCAGATGGCTTTAACAACTTTACGCGGACAATCAGTGAGCGCTGAAGGCTCTCAACCTGATACAAGTAAACTAAGCAACATCTCATCATCATCATTTTCAATTGTGGTAGGACCATGCTATTGACAGTTCTCTGTCTACAGCCGCGGGCCGGTCCGTCCGGGGTAGTACCACACTGAGCAAAAGATTGACGTCTGAGTAATAACAATATGCTATTGCGCTTCGTTCGGTGAGTGAGGGAGCCGGAAACCCAACTGGGTGGGTTTGGGGATTGTAATGATAGGCAGAAACCTAGCTATACCCTTAGTATAGCAAAGGTCCATGAGCAGCAGTGACACTTACCATCAGGTGTGCTACTTGCTCGTTTGCCACCATAAGCAATAAAAACAAAAAAAAAACATCACTCAAGGGCTCCCCTCTGGGAAACAGACCTCGATTACTTGCCTTTTTGTGGTGAACTTTTTTATGCGAGGACTTTGTGAGATTAGCAAACATTCTGTCTGAGGAAAAGCAATGTGGGAACACGATCTCACTTCCTTTAGGTATCGGAAAAGAGCGACACATATTTTCTTGTTTTAATAAATAAACAAATAATAAACACAAACTACTCCATTTAAAAGTGATTGTTAAATAATTAAAATGTTTTTTGTAATACAAAAATGTTATATCTATCCTGGCTTTACGACGACATACTGTTGCTTTTTTTTTCTTTGTAAAACACTCTCAAATTCATTAATGGGTATTCAGTATTCTGAGGCCGTAAATGTAACAAAATATACATTTTATTTAAAAAAAAGTCCTCAGAATAAATAAGAGCGAATGAATTTCCGTTACAATAATGTAAAATGTAAAACAATCTCATCGTTATTGTATTCGTGAATTGTAAACAAAAATGAGACAAATTCGTTTAACAAACAAGACGCGGGAGTAAAAAGAAAACTCCATTAAAAAGCTTCAGCGGAAATTATGATCGACGGGTGTGGGGGGGGGGGGGGAGCGATTGTCGCGACGGGAACGTTATTACTGCCGGGGTGCTTTTATATACAGTTGATTCTTTTTACATTTTTCACAACTTCGTACTTTAATCCCCGAAGGGGCAACTAGAGATATCACTCACACAGACATAATCACAACTTGCACTGTAATATATCAATCTGTAATAATTTTGTAATAATATTAATTTTGTTTAGAATTAATAATATACAAAGATTTTCTTGTAGTGACAGCAGGCAAATTTTCCATTATATTCTTGATTGTTTTAAATGACTCGGGATTTAAGCAAATTATTTCGCTGCAAGAGAGGATAAGCACCAAATAAAACCCTACACATTTGACCATCATAGTTTAGTAGGTCAATTTTGCTACTGTTGTGAAGAAATTTAGAATCCAAAATTAAGACTTGTATCAACACAAAAGTTATATAATATTTCATGAAAGTATATAATTACTGAGTTGTGTTTCTTTTTTTTTAAGTTAACTGTACGGTACGCTACGACGACGATTTTGACATATTACAAGTGCCGTGAAATGATAATTATCGAAAAAAAATGTAATCTAATGTAATAAATTAATTTTGTTCCTCAAATTATGTATTCGCTAAATTTTATTTACGTGAGGTGACAGAATATAAATACAATTGACCACCTCAATTCTTACCCGTGGGTGTCACAAAAAAAAAAACAATTAAGGGATATAGTATGTAGATAACATGTATGCGAGACGAAGTAAAATTCGATACAAAACCCACGTCTCATCAGCTTACTTTAGTAGGTCTATTGCTCGCCCTCTGTGGAGGAGGGTCGAATGCAGGAGTAGGACATATATGAGCTAAGCTGATGAAGATGATGATGAAATACCTTAATTTTGTCATGAGCATGAATACTTTAAACTTCTCAGAACCTTTAAACAACAAATAAAGAATTTAACTTTAAAATTTCATACTGAATATCCTAATTCCAGACTCTATTATTTATAGATGGTACAATTTATTGTCTTCCCCTCTAAACGCGAAGATATAATACTTTTCTATTGCATTTCCCTTATTTATAACTGATATAATTCCTATAATTCAAACTAATTTCATTACTCAAATGGTCATAATATTATCAGAATTAACAAAAAAATGTATACAATTTCACTCTGTTACTGATGTTGAAATAATGATAATGACCTCAATACAACAAACAGTATGTAATATAATGAAATAAGTCACAATCATATGTTTACGCGAATATTACACATATGAAAATAAAAATTATTTTAACGAATTTTAACGCGTCTATATTTTGTATATCCGAATAATTTTCAGAGTTTACAAGCTGTCTGGTAGCGGCTAAGAATACTACCAACCCTTACTTTGCTCGTGGATGTCGTAAAAGATGACTAAGAGCCTTATAACGACCTGGGTCAACTCTATCTGATGCCGTTTGGTCAACAATTACATTCCCAAGTAGGGTTGACTTCTTTCAGGTGACCAGTCATAAAACTATTGCCAATAACTTTTACAATATGTACCTACTATGAAAGGAAGAACATATTGTATCGACCCCAAGTAGTTGGGATAAGAGTAGGAGAATGATGATGATTTCAGAATTAACAATCACGGGAAGCTTAGGTGTTTCATTATATCTGTGACCATAGCCTGTCCTTAGATAAATTGGTTTACACAAGTATCACTGGAATACCGAAGTGACATTACTTATTTTTATATACTACTTATTCTTTTTTTTTTATTGCTCTTGATGGCAAACGAGCAAGCAGCATACCTAATGGTAAGTGTTACTGCCGACCATGGACCTTTGCAGTACCAGGGGCACAGCTAGGCCGCTGCTTACCAATTATCTCAAACCAATCCAAAAAGATGGTCTTGCTATTTTTGTTCTAAATCGTATCGTAATTCGACATGAGGCTCCTTCACAATACGAAGCAATTACCATAGCACACTAATCAAACGTATAGTGACAGATTTCTTTATAATGATGGAATGAGAATATAGTTTACTATCCGCTATTTTGCTCGTGGGTGTCGTAAAAGACGAGTAGGGGACACGTGCATATAACATCTATACAAGAGAAGTAAATCTCAAAATGCAAACCTATATCAAACCGTCTGACCAACGTGATATTGGCTAATTTCCCTCCAACTGTGGCAAAGTCTAGAACTTACCAGTGGTAGGTACGTTCTATATAGACTGAGAGGAATGGGATGGATAAAATAACTTTTAATACAAAGTTTGCCGTCTCAATTTGTATTCTCTTCGTCATTTCTTAAAACATCCAAGGGAAGATAAACATTACTAAGTTAATTACTAATATAACTAAATAAACTAACAAGTAATAAGTTAAATAACCAAAGGTTCGTCCCATTTCGTCTAGTATAACTCCCGTGGGAAAGAAAAGTAATCCAAAAAAAATGTCTGAAGACTCGGCGAGTCCGATCTGTGTAATGTAATAAGTTCTATAAATAGTACTTAAACATAGTTATGATGTTAGTATCATCCGATGAGCAGATACGTTCGCGCATTTTGTTCGTTTTTGTTTTTTCTCTGTACAAGTCAAACTAGTCGTGACTGCATAACCCTTACATGGGTGCGCTTATGTGAGAGAAGATAATCATTGGGAGCGTTGGCCCTGCGCTCGTCGCCACGCCAGAGATGGGGTTAATAGTCTAGCTTGCAGGCGGCTGGCGGCTACAGTTCGATGCCATACTTGGAATATTTATTATAAAAGTAACAAATATAAGAATTTGAGGGACGCTTCAAAGATAATATAGGGTCAAATTAAAAAAAAATATGTCTATTTAATTTTCTGAGAAAACGCGATATAAATCAATTCGATGGTAACTTTTTGATGGCAGACGAGTACGCATCCTACTTGATGGTAAGTGGTGACTGTCGCTCATTAAGCTGCATATCATAGGCACAGCCACTGGCTCTATTTTGTGTTCGACAGGTTATGGGGTCGCTCGCCGCCCCGTCCGTCGCTCCGGACATATTGGGTGGGGTACAACTATAACATAAAAAGCCTAAAAAAACCTAGCTGTATAACTTAATAAAACAACAAATGAACATTTTTACTAATGTGCACTATCTTATCTAATTTCAATAAAGGAGGAGATTCTAATACGTCTGATTTTTTTTATGTGTTATCATAATTTTTTTCTAGGTAAACGAGATTCGGACGTTTCTTTTTTATTTTTATTTAAAAACAAATACTTTCCATGTGATTCCATTTAAATTTGGATCAACATCTAAGTAATACCTATACTAAATTTTTTAAAGTCGGTTTTATTTAGATTAAAAAATCATCATCTCAACTCATATATCTTATGCCCTTCACCGTAAAGGGAGGTAAGTGGACTTACTATACCACGCTGGTCAGACGTGTTTATATAGGGTTTTGTTTCGAGTTTTAATTGCTCTTGAATCTTAGGTATTACATGCACATTACATTACGTCCCTTAATCGTCTCTTACGTTCACCCCTGGGTAAGATAGGGATGGTGAATTGGATTATTACTCCGTCACCACACAGATATACGGTTAAAATATAGTATTATAGTAACCTTACTTATACTAACAATATATGCTACAACGTTTTAGCTAATATACATCAGACTTTTGGTCTCGAACCTTCTTCATAATAAGAGAAAACACTGGTTTAACAGGTTGCCACGATATATTTGGGTTTTCCTTCTCTTGTACAGATGTTATATGCATATTATTACCAAGGAAGGGGGGGGGGGGGCATTTATTCCGTCATCACAAGAAAAATATGTTAGGTAGTAATATCTATAATGTCTATGTCCCTTATTTTGCTCGTGGATGTCGTAAATGACGACTAAGAACTTTATATCGACCTGGTCCAACTTCATCTATTGCTGTCTGGTCATTACATTCATAAGGAGAGTTGACAATAACCAGGCAGCTAGTTATAAAACTACTGGTAATAAATTATGCAATATCTACGACGGAATACGTACATATTTCATCGACCATAAGTGATAAGAGCAGGAGAATGATGATGAATAAGTAGTACGGATTTTATTATGTGAATAAAAGATAATATTATAATCCATCTCATTAATTGTCAATGACCTAGTTAGAGACGTACACGCAAGTGTGCGGGTATACCCGCATTGATGATAATTCACATTAATTTGTCAATTACGTGAACAGATAAAACTTCCTACCCAAGGACAACAATAATCGTAACTTATGATAATTATCCTTTAAATTTCAAGGGTTATTGGGACAATTGTATTAAGTATGATTTTAAATTAAAGTTTTCAATTTCGAAACATACATTAAGTATTCTGCAATGATTTTTTTTATTATCAGTTATAATTAGAAGCATTTTTTTAAAAGGATTCAATTATATTTATCGTAAATATTTTTAAAACAACTGCAAGGAGCTAATCCTTGTATTGCGGAGGACTTTACACACGTAATTTGATGGACATAAATTACATCCAGACTTTAAATAATTCATGGATAACAATAATTTGAACAACAATATTTTGAGTTGAAGAATAATGTGTTTACAATATACTACAAGAGAATATTACCCCACCAGTGTTATACTGGCACAGTATGATGATATTTTAATAACTATGCCATCTATGCAAAAACTCAATTAAGATTGAAGAACTAGGCAACTTAAACTCTAAGAAATTAAATGAGGTTTTCGGTTCGTTCTTTCCAACTCAAAATTAATTATACCGTTTGTTATTTTAACAACTATTTATAAAACATTTGAAAAATAAAATAAAGAAAAACAAAAAGGGGCAATCAAACATTTCAAATCAAATCAAATACATTTATTCACCTTAAATAGAGTACAATAATTAGATGTTACAGTCATTTTTACATACACAGATCTATCTATTTAGCCTTGCTTTGGCATGTGAAATACAGTCATTTTTATATAAATAATAAAATTAAAATAAATTAGTTTTAAATAAAATTTGCATTTCATACATTAATATTTTGGCAACATTACAATACCAAACCAAAATATGTTTGTAGTCAAAAAATAAAATAAAAAGAAATTAAAAAAAATATTATAAATTGTGCCATATTACAATAATTCATTTAACAAAAAACAAAAGGATATCGAAAAATTTATATTTAATTACTATCAATCCATTCATTTATTGAATATATAACTTCATTTAAAAGTAGGGTCTTGAGCTTATTTTTAAAAAGTGGAAATTGAAGTCCGCGAATATTACATGGTAGCTTATTGAATATTTTTACACACATGGAATAATAATTAAACAATTTAAATTTAACAATTTAAATTAAATGTCAAAAAATAGCCGCGGGTGGTGACTTTATCTTTTTAACTTATTAAATTAATCTCTTAAGAATGACATAGGTGTCTTCTTAATCTGTTAACCATTTCTTTTATAATAGATTAAGAATTGATAAGAAAAAGATTTATATTTCATAGTGAAAAAAAAAATGTTCGCTTAATCAGGCATCCGATACCCGAACACGTTTCGCAAGAAACAAATGTCACTGTGTGCAAGTAAAATGGTATAATAATGCAAGTGAGTGCGGGACGAACGCATCAGAACTGGTTCATAGCTCCCTACAGTAGCCGCGTGTGAACCTGATAGATATAAATAGACAGAGGCTCCAGGTTCTACCAGCTATATGTACCAACTTACATTTATAAGCTTTAACTGTATACGTAAAACTACTAGTAAAAAAAATTACGATGTATTAGCCTCTTCGTCCTGAAAATTCGTATTTTAACGTACTACCATATTCGTCTGGTGAAAATGTAGCTAACACAACTTCTCGGATTTGAATTCAAATCATTTTCTCAGTACTTACAATGTAGAGTGAAAACCAAGTATAAAAAGAGGACCGGTCCCACAGGTCCTTTCAATATTAAATGCACCATCTTTTGAGATTAAAAGAGAACGTGAAAACTCTCATTATTATATTTGAAATTATCTGGAAATTGGCCTCACTGATATCTAAATATCTGTGATTTAACATGTAATATGTTAGGTTATTTATAAAAAAAAATAGACATTTATTTTTGTAATACAATGTATAATAGTTATCATCATCATCATCATCATTCTCCCGCTCTTATCCCAATTACTTGTGTTCGTCGCAATATGTACTCCTCTTCCTACATATTGCAAAAGTTATTGGCAATAGTTTTATGACCTGCCGCCTGACTGACATCAACCCCCCTTGGAAATGTTATTATTGACCAAACAGCATCAAATGGCCCAGGTCTATATAAAGCTCTTAATCGTCTTTAACAACATCCGCGAGCAAACTAAGGGTTGGTAGTATTCGTAGCCGCTACCACAAATTGATTTTACAATTTGTTTTACTAGGTACTATTGTCTTTGGTCCTTACTCCTTACCTCTAAAACTATCAACACTCATAGTTAAAACTTTCCTCACAACATTACTTTCATCCCGTTTCAACACATGTCCATACTACGTCGAGCATTCACTCCTTAAATTCTCCGTTACAGAACTTTCAATCACGCTTTTATACGGTAATTCATTAGCTGTATGGCAGCTGCGACAAATACCACCACATCTTAGATTGCACATGGGTATTTTAAAAGACGACTAAGAATTTTATATAGAGCTGGGCCAACTCTATCTGAAGCTATCTGGTCAACAATTAAATTGTCAAGGAGAGTTGACTTCGAGTAGACGACCGGTCGTAGAACTATCGCCAATAACTATTTTCAATATTACTAGCAAGTATATGAATATTATTTGTGAGCAAAAAATAATAACTATTTGAATGCCTTTAAGCTCCTAAAATGACAAATTCATCGGTGTGACATTAAAGTGTGACTTGATTTTTGGGCATAATGTCAACTTCGTGCAAAAATGCTAAACTGCTGACCGAGACAGTTTGTCATTTATCGTGTCCTTTATAATAAGAAAAAGCGAAGGTTTTTGACGACTATTTGTTATTAGATAATTTAACTCGTCGTTATCCGTGTGGTGACGGAGTAAGAATACAATTCACCACCCCCTATCTTACCCGTGGGTGATCGTACGAGACGACTAAGGGATATAAAACGCATATAACATCTATGCAAGAAAAGGAAAACTCTAAATAAAACCCTATACCAACACGTCTGACCAGCGCGGTATAGTAGGTTAATTTTCCTCCCATTACGGAGGAGGCCCGAGCCCAACATAGTGGGGCATATATGGGCTGTAATGACGATGATGATAAATTTAACTCAAATTAAATATAGTCATAGAAGGGAAATTATCCCTTCCATAAAATTATTAACTAGCCCCAGTATAATAAGTACCTAAACTAACCACGAGATCGTGCCATAGAGCACTTTTTGTTTTTAATGAAAATACAGCTTTAAGATTATCCTTGTATTGGTCAGAACTTTACATACATCCGAATAAAATTCACTTAGAATAATATTTTTTTAGTTCGCACGAAGTATTGGTCTAGGTGGGAATTAAACCCATGATGTTTGTAACGATAGGTCGGTATTTTAACCACTCCGCCATCTGTGCAGTCGATTTATCGAATTGATAATAAGTAAATATATTTCAGTACGTAATTTTTTCTATATAACAAACAAAGAATAAAACTCATCACTCCTCTTTTTTTGCCCGTGGGTATCGTAAAGAACGACTAAGTGATATAATGTATATAAAAAATTAAAAATCAATGTGCGGCTGACCATTTCCATGTATCTGACCTCCATTTTTTACGGGAACATCAGGACAAATTGTATTCTTAATAAATCATAACGTATAAAATTACATCTTTGTAAAACTAGTATGAATGGCAGTCCTTTTTTTTTGAGTAACTTATGGTCTGCACACACCCCGCCCTTTTTGTTCGGAGTTAAGGAAGGGCGGCGTCAAGCCCCATAATCGCCGTGTACCTCGCCATCGACATTCTACCAACCACTGGTACCGATTCTCAACATCCGTAGTCAGCCCGGCGGATTAAACTTTCGGGTATCTTTTCTCCAACACCGTAGCAACAAGCAATTGTCTCACGCAGTCGTCCTCTCTGCAGGTGGCGAACTAATCCATGGTCCATCCACCCGCACAAATAACAGTCCTATAGTAGAATTATCTTAATAAATGCCACGATAAATATAGCTACAGGACGAACACTGAAAAGTTAGAATGGTATCAAGCAAAACAAATCGCGAGCATATCTAGTAAAATATATGGAACGAATGATATTATTATGTTAATATAACGTGGCATCGTATTACGTACGAGGCTTTGTTTTGCAAAAATGTTAAAATGGTTTCAAACAGCCTATGTGCGCAGATATCATGTCTACGTACGCACAAACGTTTCGCAATTATATTTATACATAGGTGCATATAAATGTATTTGAAATAAAACTATTTTTACGGATTCTATCACGTTTGTATTTGAGTTTTATCTTTCCCGACCTCTCAGACACATTACAACATTCATGGTGACGGGAGGATTATGAAATAATCAAATACAAACACTACGAAATCCGTAAAAATAGTTTTATTTCAAATACTCGTATATAATATTCGCATAAACATAGGAAATCTTTAATTATATATTTTGAATATATTAAAAAGAATATTGTTCATAAGGTCATCATCATAATTATCACTCTCATCCCAATAACTTGAAGTCAACACAATATGCATTCCTTTCTTATCAGATTACAAAAGTTTTAGCAATTGTTTTATGACTAGCCGGCTGCCTAATGTTAACCCTCAGATAGTCTTCTTTAATCACGATAGATTTAAGGGTGGTAGTTATTGCATCTACAACCACATAGCTTTATTGCCTTTACGGTGACCGCCACTGCTTCCTTTGTTGTGAGCGGAGAGTGTCCAGACCATAGCCTAACCAAAAAAAAAGGTGTCGATATAAATAGATCTAAGAAACGTGAACTGATAACATCAGTTCACGTCACAGCACTGATATCAGTGCAAGAGAAGAAAACACGAAATATCATCATCATCATTTCCTAGGTATAGGTAATTATTTTAAGTTTTCCTTTTAATAATAATATATTTATTTGCTTTGACATGGTACATTACAGATGATAGAGTATACAAATTATTTATCCACCATGTTCAGCCATTTTACGGCATGCAAAATAAAAAAATACATTTAAATTTAAATAAAATATTAAATTCATGAAAGTACATTATACAATATTATTTATATGAGTAATTACTACATGTCAAAAAGGTCCTCTCATACTCCATAACTATTATTGTCCTTACCTTGTCTTGAATAAATGTTATATGTTATACCCACTCTTTATCACACGGAGAAACGTGATTTATTAGTTGAATTTCTCTCCCACTACGAGTTCAACAGTGGAACGTTCATGGGCGGAGATGATGATGATTAGATGTTAATAATACATTGTATTCTAAACCCACCACCACACATAGAATTAACCTAAATAACAAGCGGTTACGGCTGAATGCGATCTAGTAGACTATTATTATTTTCATCCTCATCGCAGCTCAAATACTTTCCTCTACTGGCCGCGATGCGATCTCCTCCACAATGGGAGGGCAATTGACCTAATATGACACACTGATTAGATGAGTTGGCACAGAGTTTTATTTCTAATTTTCCTACATTACGGGTACATACACGGGTATAAAAAGGAGTGGTAAATTATATTCTTACTGCATCACCATACAGATGATGTAACAGCAAACTTTGAAATAAGATATTCTAAAACCAATTCAAAGCTGCAGTTCATTTATGAGTGCGGAAGTAGGACAATCTAATATAGTGTCTTACGTAGATATTTATACGAGATGCCTCTGCCTCCATTTTGACCTTCGTATGTACGGCACAAGAATACGAAATGAACCGAAAATAATATACTTAGTTTTCCATGTGATAACCAAAATTATATATTTTTATGGTTGAATGTAACAATAATAGTTTATGGTTACTGCTGTTCTACGCTAGTAGCGCTATTATCCTCTTCGCCATGAAAAGAAATATGACATAATGTCCCACGTTTTATTTCTAGTATTCATTCTTTTAAACTATAAATAACATAAAAAACATAATTAATTAAATATGTATATATGTACATCAGAGCTACAATTTAGAACACCCTTATTCTCTCGTAGAACTTCTACCACTCATCATCTTCCTTCTCTTATACTTATACGGTTTAGTAATGGTAGAATCACACTGTTGATGGTTCCTTGTCTACAGCCACGGAACAGTCCGTACAAAATCATACTCTCCCAAAAAATCGCATTCTGAGTAGTGTCAATATGCTCAAGGCGCCTTGTTTGGTGAGTTATACCCAACTTTCTAGATGGGTATCACTAGTAGGTGGGTATCACTAGTAATATCCGTGTGGGGGAGGAGAAAGAACTCCCTGCCTTACCCGTGGGTGATCGTAAGAGACGACTAGTAGATATAAAATGCATATAACATCTATGCAAGAGAATGAAAACTCGAAACAAAACCCTATACCAACACGTCTGACCTGCGTGATATAGTAGGTTAATTTCCCTCCCATTACGGAGGAGGCTCGAGCCCAACTGTGGGACATATATGAGCTGTGATGATGATGATGATCACTGATTTATTGCAAAAGTCCATCAGCAGCAGTAACACTTGCCATCAGGTGTGTTGTATGTTTACCACCATTTAGGGTCGATACAATATTATATACTCTTTTTCCATCGTACAAATTGCAAATGTTGTTGGGAATAGTTTTAAGACCGGCCGCCTACCTGACGTCACAACTCCTTGAGAATGTAATCGTTGACCAGACAACATTAGAGGGAGTTGGCTCAGATCAAACGCAAAGCTTTTTAAGCGTCTTTTATGACACCCACAAGCAATCTAAAGGTTGGTAGTATTCGTAACAGCCAACATACTAAGGGATATAATATACAAGAGAAGAAAATCTCGAAACAAAACTCTATAGTAAGTTATGTGACCAGTATGATTATAGTAGAACAATTTCACTTCCATTGTGAAGGAGGCTCGAGGTTGAAATGAGGACGATTCAGAAATACTTAAAATTCAAGTAAGATAAGCAATGACTGTTAATGATATGTGCCAAAGTAACTAGTTAGTAGTTACACAGAGTTATCGTGTTAGATCGCGTGCGGGTCGCTTTGGCTGTGGCGGCGCGTGCGCGGCCCGACAGGGTACGTCGGCGCCGCGTCGCGTTACACAACCAGTTATGTATGTAAACTGTACATTTATTGCATACATCAAATTGGACAACTTACGCTATTTATAGCTGTGAACATCTTCCGCGTTCTGACTTTATTTTGCTCAATTAATACTATTGTATATTACCACATTTTCATGTCATAAATTATCACTGGTCATAGACTTGTGTCTTCAGAAACTGAGATATGATGGATGAGAAGATCATCTTAAGTTTCCTAAACGCTGTCCAGCCGTATTAGATAATTGTATCAATTTTTTTAATTTAAATTCGTACCTATTTAGGATCGTCTTATTCTTTCACTTACGCTTTCTCCTGGTATAGTTTTTAAGTAGTTTATTAGACCTTAAGTCGCAAAAAGCTGTCCCCCTAAATTTGTGGCGTTATAGTGTTTTGAATACATCTTTTAATTCTTATTTTCTTTAATAATTTGATTTTATTAATTTTTCACCCTGTGTGTATATCATTAAAATTTTTTTTTTTTTGTTAATTTAAGCTTGGCACCGACTTCAAATCGTGTAAGTGGATTTCTAGCATACATTGTAATTATATTTTATAAAAATTAATACATAATTAGGATTAGACAAGAATTAAATAGTAAATCTTATTTTTCGGTTTTTAGTGTTTTAAGTTAGTATGGATTTTGGCTGATCTTATTTTGAAGTTGGTTTACATTTTTTTTTAAAAGTTTAATTTATTAAATATTTCATCATCATCATCATCTCAGCTCGTAATAGTCGCACTGTTGGGCTCGAGCCTCCTCCGTAATGGTAGGGAAATTAACCTACTATACCACGCTGGTCAGACGTGTTGGTATAGGGTTTTATTTCGCGTTTTCCTTCTCTTGCATAGATGTTATATACGTATTATATCCCTCAGTCGTCTCCTACGATCACCCACGTGTAAGATAGGGGGTGGTGAATTGTATTCTTACTTCGTCACCACACGGATAAATATTTAGTACAATTATAATAAATATTAAATATTTAGTCCAATGGTAATATTTTTCATTTAAATTCTACTAAGTCCGTCAGCGTTTCCCCCATCTGTTATTGGAGCTTGCCGCTACGATGTTCTTTAATGCGGATGTTTAAAATCGTGCCTGGCAATAGATTCATTCAACCCTTTTTAAGTGACCCTTAAAGTTATATTTTGAAATATATTTATAATGTTTATTTTACATTATTTATAAAAAAAAATTGCGTGGGAAAAATAATCACCAAACGTACCCCACGTTAGGTGATTTAACCCAGTTCTATTAAAATTCATCCAATTCGCCTTTCAATAGCTAAGGGTTCAAGTCTCACGAGTAGGTAATAATCATTTCTCATTCGTAAATAAGTTTATATATATTAATAAATAATTTAAAAATAAACCACCAATAAAAACGTGGGAATACGTAAATTGTGAATTATCTTTATATACTCTAAAAAAAGTTTTGACATGTTTTATAACAGTTGGATAATCCACTGTTGCAATGTAATTATTTTTTGGCAAATATATTTGTTTCTTATAACGCCATCTCGTATACTTAATAGGTACTTACTTTGTTACTAAATTATATATTTTCCTTAAAAAATATTTTATAGAAAAGCCTAGGGTATTATCAGCTTACGTGATTATTTTGAAAGAATACAACTAAAGGTGCGTAAATACAGTAAAGTAAATACAACTATGCGTGCATATGATATTGAAAGAATTTTCCTCCAACTCCTAACCGCTAAGGAGATGTACCTTCCATCACCAGCTCACATAAATGAGTTTATCACTGCCAGATGCAAATATTTGAATAGCTTTGCAAAATACACGAGACACGTAATATGTGCCTATACAATTTGAAGATTGCCCTCGATTTCCATGACTTCCCATCATCAGATCATGACTTGGTGATAATGGGACCACCTCTGGAGTATACCCTTTAGAAAGAAAAAACAACTTTGAAAATCGGCCCACAATTGACAAAAATATCGCTGAACATACATATAAAAAAAAATACATACAATGAAACATAGAACCTCCTCCTTTTTGAAGTCGGTTAAAAATATTACAATAGCACTAAATAGGTAGTAAAAATTCATACGACTAACTTGGGTATTTCTATGAATCAGTACAGGTAACAGGATTTACTGTCTAATATAAATTACTGTCATAAACGAACCAATTCCAAGTCAATAATATCATGAAAAAAAATGACCAACTAATTTTTAAAGAATTATAAAATAATGTCATTATCACTTCTAAACTTTTTAATTTTTTAATAAATATAAGTACAGAAAAAGTAACAATTACTGCAAACTTTTACTGTTTTATTAATAATTAGGTAATTAGAATTAAAGTGATTTAATTCTAAATTCATTATGAGATACAATAACTTGTAACATTCCAGACGGTTCACATGAAGCAAATCGAAAGGATAAAATTAATCCGAAAATTCTTATCTAACAGAAATCATTTATAAAAACCCGATTACTTTTTAATTTTTAATAGAAATCAGCTTTGAAACAAAATCCTGTGACTATCCATCCAGCTCCACAATTTACAGATAAATTTCTCTCCCATAACAGATAATGCGAGATACAGATTCACAAAACTGAGTTCCCCTTTTATAAACTAACCATCAAAACTACTACATTTGCTGTGCAGATATATCAAGATAAGCATACAGTCGAGCCCAAGGGAAAATTCACGAAATTTCCTCAAGCCGAAGCAATGCCGTATTTTACGAGCTATAACTTACTTTATTATTTATATGACATCGTGTACAGAGGCCGTCGGCAAAGGAAAACCCTGGCTTAGTCACAGTCTACAGCTTCCTAAGACGTGATACACATACATTAAATATGTACACTGCGTACCTTCTATATGTATTTAGTTCTGTATATCTTTTAAAAGTTTAATTAGTCCTAGTGTAGCGACGGAGTATGAATACAGTTATTTTCATCCCTTAGGAATGTACATATGTATGTTACGTCATCTGTTCAGGTGGGGGAGGAGTTCTCAGAAAATACCACCCTCGAACAAAATTAGACCTTTTATATACTACCAGTAGTCATGCAAGGAGTGGGCGGGTAAGTTGCTCTAAAATCTTCCTTCACCAATCGTTGTCAAAGCAGCCTGCTCAATTCCATTTTAAATTTCTAGCTACAATAAAAAGTTATTTTTTAAGTACCTCTGTATTTTTATCTTCTAGAGAAATCATGAAAACGGCCCATGCTGAATAACTTTAAGCTTAGTTTTGAAGCAAATATCACATTTTCGTTTCATAAATCAACACATACCTATTTATTATTAATTTTTAAAAAAAGACTGACATTGTTTTTTTTTTTAACTTTAATTATTTAGATGAATACAACATTTATGATGTAGAAAAGATTTGAATTTAGATGGATGCGCGGTATGATCTGAATAGACAAAATAAAGAAAGTGTTTTAATGAAAGTTACTTAGCGACGGAGAAATTGAAAAATAACCATATACCCGTAGTATTGTTTTAAAAAGTATTGCAGTATAAGTGATTGAATGGAATGCAACCAATTAAACTGCAAAGGTTTTTTTATAAGCCAAACTCAAGATAGCATACCGCTGGCTGAAAGGAAACATACTACACATTATGACTGGGAAAAATAGTGTTTTTGTTATATATGACTTCCGAAATGCAGAAACCAAATATCTTGTATTTCGTTAAAATAAGGATAGTATGTATGATAAATTATACGTCAAGAAAGTGAATTGAATTACACCTGTAAAACAATTGTTTCGACTAAGTCATGCAAAAGAATAAAAAAAGAGTATAACTGACATTGACCTAATGAGACCGAAGAGTTCCAAAGTTGTCACGATATTACGCGTCAGATTGGACCTGAAACAACGTCTCGTCGTGGGGATGGTATGGAGGATCTTTGCGGAGAGTGGCATGAGGTAATGCGGAATTCGGCTGAGGGGCTAGCATTGATATGTCTCTCTCTGCACTCTACCGGTATACCAGCTCCATCTCAATAGAACTGATAAGGGCATGTATGGAAAGAAAATGTATTGACCGCAAATACTCTGCATAAGATAGTAATATATGTTAAAATATATCGCATTAAAGAGAGACATACATACTTGATCACTATTATGGCATCTAGACGAAAATAACTTAAAGTATTTTGTTTTATTTTGATGCTATACTCGTCGCCATTTTGTCTGTTTTCAAGTATGAAAATTGTCCACAAATTATTTACGTATAATAAATATACTATATTATATTTCGCTCGGACGCTATTAAAGACGTTTAAAAATTTAGCACATTTGTTGACAAACGACTTAATTAAGCCACAAGAATAAAGGCTCGTATATTTTCATTAAAAAAGACATCGGCTACACGTTTACGATGTGCAAATAAAATTCGCCTTTGCAAATTCGACATTTGGGGGTCTAACCGCACTAATGTGGCCATGATTTATCGACTATTTCTCGATATCGATATAAAAGCGTTAATAATTTGTTCAAAATGACCGCTGACATTGACAAGTTCACCTTGACGAGAGGTTGTGATGTTCAAGTCAATGTTTTGGTGTTGCACTCCGTTGTTTAACACTGTATCGGTTACGTGTGTTATGTAATGTAAGCCCTCACTTCGATACGATGCTACAAGCATAGGTGCGAACTCGTAATCAAATGTCACGGTTTAAATGAACTTATATTAATACTAATATTGATGACATAACTCTATCACAATCCAACAATCTAGGTAATGTTATATATTTTACCTAAAGATACATTTTGTATGATAATCAATATTGTATAATATCTTCTTATTCTTCTAAATTTAATGTATTTTACTTAAAAAAGGGTTTTAACTTCACAGTTTTCTCATATTCAGAGATGATTATCGTCAGATTTAAATCGTTTTTTTTTTGCAACCGGCAATTTAGACCAAGTAACACAGACTAGATAGCGGATATATGGTGGCGTGCGATCCTATAACCCACCTTATTCTCTTCCCGTCACCATTGCACTTGCCACCGGTACTGATCGCTTGACATCAGCGGATAGTTATCACTCATCTGACAAAAGTTATTTATAAGATAAATCACCATATAATTAAAATATAGGTCACATTTGTACGATTAAAAAATTATAATTAATTTAATGAATATTTTTACCGGATTATTTCTTTGAACAATCAGACCATAAAGTAATTAAAATATTTTTAAAACCTAATGCAGAATATAGAGGCATACCGAATCTGTATACATTATGATTATTATTAGTAAATTTATACTTATTCAGTCTCAATACCTTCCAATACTAAGCAAATACCCCCTTCATAGTCGGAGTGGAATTATCATACATGGGATATATAATGCATATAACACCTATGCAAGAAAAGGAAAACTCGATAAAAAACCTTTTACCAACACGTCTAACCAGCGTGGTATTGTAGGTTATTTTCCCTCCTATTTTGGAGGAGGCTCGAGCCCAGCAGTGGGATGTATACGAGCTGATATGATGATATACTATGCTGATCAAAGTGATGTTTGAATAACTAATATAGCAGACTTCCAAAATAAAACATCTTTAGGTTACCGAGTCAGAGGTGATGCATTCACTCTGCAACGATCTGTCCCTAGGTACCGGAAAATGTAACTGGCCGGAAAGTCCAAGAAATCAAGTAGACCTTTCAGAGAGGGATAACATAAGAATTTATGAGTTCTATGTCATCGTTTTTCCGTATAGTGACGGAGTAAGAATACTATTCACCACCCCATATCTTACCCGACAAATCGAAACAAAACCCTTTACCAATACGTCTGACCAGCGTGGTGTAGTAGGTCAATTACCATCCCATCATGGAAAAGGCTCGAGCCCAACAGTGGGACATATATAAGCTGAGATTATGATGATGATGATAACCACCTCCACCTCCTTTAGGTTACAGAGTCAGAGATTATACATTCGGTCCGCCATCTGCAGGTGCTAGGAACCGGAATATTTAACTGGTTGGCAAGCCCAAGATATCAAGTAGTCCTTTCAGTACAGATAATATAAAACGTTAAAAATTCGATGTGGCCCTTACTGAGCCCAAAACCGTATGGACGGGTTGTGGCCGTCCCATTCTACATGGCATGCCAAAATACAAACTGGACGATGGTGTTTGTTCCCATTTACTAAAACTTCTAAGTTTTATAACGAATGATTGCTTTATGGGCAAAGTTACCCATAAGTAAACTTTGATAGTTTTTTGAAAGTAAAAGTGCGTCAGTGGCACAGGTCGAGATATATACAGCCAACAACAGACTATCTATAAAACAGCTGTTCCATTTATTTAGCATTACGAAGTGTTACGCCATTTTTTGCGATGTTAAAAATTTAATTCTAAATTGTATTTACTTTTTGCTCATACGCGAAAGTCCCGTAGACTTTCACCTGGAAGGAGCGTGAGGGGGGGATGACAGGTGTCAGTCAACTGCGGCCTCCTTGCGCACGCGCACCTCGTTATATATATTGTAGGTACGTCTAACTGTAACACTCTCGTGAATTCAGTACAGTTACTGGCAATTCGAGACTTCAGATACATAAATAATATTGAGGTCTAAAGGATTACTTTCTAGTAATCCTTTAAAAAATTATGAAGCCATTATTCATCGATCAGGCTTTATATATAACAAGAATACCATAGTACACGCTTGACAAGTAGATTGGCCATTGCAAACGCTTTTATTAATTTGCCGAGAGGCTGTAGGCTGATAGCTATTCCCCTGGTGATCACTCAGCCGGTTTATGGCTACACCACCTATCATAAAATAATCATATAGGGAGAGGTATATACTATATAGAGTATTCACATTTAATATTTTCTTGTAAAAGACATTTCTAAGGCAACAAAAAACTTATATTGCGCCAGACTTAAGTAATGTATATTTCACAGATAAATTATAAGCAGAAAAATAATTTGTATCGCAACAAATTATTTGCCGGAATCGAACCCGCGTTACTGGTGCGATAGTTGATTATCTTAACCACTGTGTAGTCAAACTTTAACATTTGGAATCTCATAGTTTAATAAAACTATATGACCTAGAATTTTAGATAAAAAAATTGTAAGCTGTGTATTGAATATGTGTAATTAGTGTTCAGCCGGGGGCGAACCCGCGACCCCACGACACAGTTACCGCCTCACTGGCCACAACGCACTCATAACATCATTACACATTATGATTATCGACTTTTATTTACTGTTACGAGTGCTACAGTCAGCTCTGTTAGAGCCCACCGTATCGGGGACAGACACCAATAACAAAAACTGCAAACGAACATTAGGCGATTTAACAACGTAATCTATGATCGATTGGTATCCCCAATCCTTCCGTGTGGTGATAGATTAAGAATACAATACTCCACCATCTTACCCGTGGAGGTTGTAAAAGATGACTAAGGGATATAATATGCATATAACATATAATTGCAGGCAAGGTATAATAGGTCAATTTCCCTCCTATTGTATAGAAGACTTCAGCCCAACAGTGTAACGAATAGGTTTTTTTTTATTGCTTATGGTGGCAAACGAGCAGACAGCACACCTGATGGTAAGTGTCACCACCGCCCATGGACCTTTGCAATACCAAGGCCGTTAGGCTAGGCCGCTGCCTACCAATACAAACCAGTACCCAGTTGGCCTTCCGGCTCTCTCGCTAACCGAACGAAGGGCAATAGCACATTGCCATTACTCAGACGTCGATCTTCTGTGAGAGTGTGCTACTATCCTGGACAGACCGGCCTGCGGCTGCAGACAAGGAACTGTCAACAGCGTGGTCCTACCACAAATATTGACAAAATAATGATGAAATCCCCGTAGGATCATAATAGAACAGGCTGAGGAATCACCTGATGAGTAGACAACAGCCTGAATACTGAGATACTTTTACATCAATAGTTTTCACCAGTTAATAAGGTTCTTATTGTCTCTTCGAGGACTTATATTTGATTATAAAAAAATAGTCAGGGTGTGTTATAAACACTATTTACACACTGTGGCGCTCTGCAATTGTTTAAGTGTGCGGACGAATACGCATAAGTACGCGACATGACAGTTACTTAAGCTCTTTTCACACTTTTTATCACGAAAAAAACGTTATCTTTTATAAAAAAAAAAGCTTCATTTTCTCTTTCATCCTTCACCTCTTTACTTCTCAAAACTCTTTAGCTTGTCCCGATCACAAACATAATTTTCCTTTCTATCATGATTAACTTTAATCATTTAGGATTATCATTTATGTAGTTATCAAGCTTGTTATTATCATGCAAATGTGTAAGTTCATACATTTATACGAACACTCGAACATTTATTTCAATTTATAAATATCATTTGAGTCACGAAATGGTTTTTATTTTATTTTTAAAACCGGTTGTTTTGGTGTTTGTAAGACATAAACATATGTATTGCGACGATTGATTTTATATAAGTATAAGTCATCGCACAGGATTAGCTCAGAGCAATCGAAATCAAAAACATTTCTAAGAATCGAAACATTTCAAAACTTTGTGAAAATCTACATCTAAATGCACAGAACATTGAAAAAAAAATGCCAATTACACCACATAACACGAATATTTTCATTCGCTCATCCGTCCGTATGTAAGAATAGAATTGACCTCCTCTCCTCTCCCTTGCCCGTGGCTATCGTAAAATCCAACTGAGGGATGTAATATAAAGATAGCATCTATGTAACAGATGGGAAACTGGACACAAACCCTTATACCAACACGTCTGATAGTCAATATCTCTACCATTGTGGAGTACACTCGAGTTTTACTGTACGTCTTGTATAAACTGTGATAATGAGGCAAATTCATACATTACCTATTACCATCAACATCCACAAATAGATATAACTGTATTATTCGTTCAAATAACTCTTCTCATTTAGTCCACATGCCTGCCCAATATTGGGCACATAATAGTTCAGAGCAAACATACCTCTACTCATGCCAGTCAAATCAGGTTTTGTTTTGAAGTTTTCTTCTTTATAAAACCCGATTACTTCTTTTCTTAAAAATTAGATTTTTTTCGATATCTTCTTTTCTTAAAATTTAGATATAATATAAATGTCTTTTATACCACTCGATGGCAAAAAATGGTGGTAAATTCTATTCTTAATCTCCTACTACAAGGAACTATTATTTGCTTTAATTTAATTTGGTTGTTAGAGATTTTTGTCTCTCTGATCCCCGAAGGAATTTGCAAATAAATAATGTACTAATATTTAACAAGCAGTTAGCAGCTAAAAATACTAAATTTATGACAAGACTTGGTGTCAGTCTCCATACTCTTACTGAATAGTAATTAACGTTAAAACCCAACCGCGACAAACTATTTGATTATATCAAATAACAAAAAATAATACTGGTTAGTTATTTAACCATTCAAAATCATGCGTCACTATTAATAATACGCCAAATTATGACTTTCATTGCTCTTTAATATTTTAATATCGAAAGTAAGTGGCGGAGTTAGTTCTAGATGGCTTAACAACTAGGCCTGTATTAATAAAATTCGCAAGAGATATATTCTAAGTAATAGTAAATCAAATGCTTCTTTAAAAAAACGTTGCTTTTAAATGAACTAACTGCCTAAGCTTTATAATAAATAAGTCCAATATGAGAATCGAAAAAAAACTAATATTTAATGCGGGAACGATTCTCTCATTTTTTTTATTGATTATGGTGGCAATAGAGCAAGCAGCACACCTGATGGTAAATGTCACTGCCGCCCATGGACCTTTGCTATACCAATGGTATAGCTGAGGCAGCTGCCTACGAATAAAATCTCCAAACCCACCCAGTTGGTCTTCCGGCTCTGTCATAGTTGACCTATATTATACAGTGATTACCTATATAACTCAATAATTATACATACATACATACATAGCCTCACGCCTGTTTCCCAGAGGGGTAGGCAGAGACTACAGATTGCCACAAACCACGATCCTGACATACCTCCATCGCTTCATTCACGCTCATCACAGTCTTCATGCATGCTCTACGATTACGCGTACTCTTAATCTGACCTTTCACTAACACATCTTCAATTTGATCCAGGAAAGTACGACGTGGTCTTCCCCTTGTAGTCGTCCCACTCACACTCGCTTTGTATACTTGTTTAGTCAACCTTTCTTCACTCATTCTTTCCACGTATCCAAATCACCTCAGCATACCCTTCTTTATCTTTGTCACTACTTCTTCATTCATACCACAGCGCTCTCTTATAACACTATTCCTAATTTTATCTTTCATACTTACACCACACATACTACGAAGAATAATAATAATTATAGTATTTATTTTTTAATTCTACATACAAGTCGGCAAAAGAGACAAAAATATTTTCTTCTAATTAGAGTGTTCATTATCTATTTGATTGTGAAATAATCAGTAATCACTTTAAAGTGTAAGATAGTAATCTCTTATTGACACGTTGCAATGGTAGAATATACATCACGGTCAAGTTCATGGTAAAGGCAAGTGCAACCGCGTTATTGATATCGTGAGGTTAACACTGTGCATGATATCAGTGACCTTTAACAAACACATTACGCACATTTTGAGGTGAAACCATTTTACAATATCAAAGATATATAGCGCAACATTTCTATCATCTTCTTGTATATTCGTTACTTTGAATTGATGTATTTCATCCTCTGTATCATATTTCTTAATAAATACTTCCGTGCTAACAACTTTTTTATATCCGTTAACTATTAGTATTATTTTCGTATACGTTACCACATTTAGAAAGTAAAATTGTCTATTTAAATATTATAAAAAGTAATATTTTGCGTTCTAAATTTATTTTGCTGCCCACTATTGGGCTTGAAAGATCATTCATTCTACAGTTATCTTCCTTTAATGTGTATTTAGTCCCTTTATGACTTTGTGTACTTTATTATTCAAAACACATCAATGTGTCAAAATCATCTATGAGTTTAATCTGCGTATACGTTGGAACTTTAAACTTTTGTGTAAATTATTTAAAGGACTTACGTAATGATATTACTGCAACAGACAGCGGAGACATTTTAAATATATTTAATAAAATAAGTGAAACTTTACCAGTCGTCGATATCCTTGTCAAGAGGTAAAATCTGTTTATTTTTTGCCGATTGATTTCATTTGTATTAAACAAAAGAACTAAAATGAAATACTGGAACTGAATCAGTTATAATTTTTCATATAATTTAATTGAAAACAAGATGTTAGAGCTATTTTTAAAGCTGAAAACATACTTGCAGTATAAACAATAGGCAATTACGTTCTCCCAATCCGAAATGAAGACTGTATTTTATTATTGTAATATGTAGAATGTGCTGTTGATGCAATCATTCGGCTCTGCCATAACCCTGAGATGAACGGATATGCGTATTGCATTGTAAATATTAAGACAAACATACTGCTAAATATACATTTTGCAATAAAAAATGTATTTTACAATATAGTTTCATCTGTACATTTTGAACAATTTTCTTTATATTTTAATACTTGTATTAGGATATCATTATTTTCAATAATATCAATCCTTAATCCAAGACCACCTATTTGTTTTTAAGTTTTTCTTCTCTGTATTACAAAATACTGCGAATTAAGGAACATTAATGTGGAGACCTATCTTCAGATAAGTCCTAATCGACTTGTCAATTTTGTGCAATTAATTAAAACCCATGACCTCCTATCGGTCCAGAATCGAATGAATCACGGTCTTCGCTCCATGCAATAAGTACATGCCACTAATTCGAACTATTATATTCTTTGTGGTTTCTATCAAAGCATGTATAGCATTAGAATAAAGTATTTTTAGCAGTGATAGTAGTCTATCAAATTATAATCTGAATATTTTAATACAATTGTAAACATTGCTAAAACCTCTATTGGGCAGTAAATTGTCTATGACATATAAGTTGAAAACATTTTTCGTCACTTTATCAGCGCATCATTATCCACTGTTGGTAGAATTATATACTACATATAAACACAAAGTTTGGCAGATGGGTTCACAATTGCAGTTGATATAATGAGTTGTCCAGTAGAACGCTGCTGTCCAAACACGATCCAACAGCTGGTTTTTTCACTACACGAAAGTAAAAGGGCGGCGAGACATTGAATTTGAACACTTTCTCAAATGATTATTATATTATTTATACAAATATGTATATTAATATTTATATGAATTCATATAAATCTACATATATTTACATGAGTTTAATCCAGTTTTAATCATTTTAAAATGTATATGACCTCTTATCTAAAGCATTAATTAATGTCTCTCTGTCAACAGTTTCTAGGTAATGATGGTGCAAATCAAATTCCAAACGCTAAAATATACATGATCGATGGCACAATAGTGTTGTTTTATCTTATTTGATAATAACTCGGTTCACCGTTAGCCTAAGCATCGGCGGAGTGACTCAGCAGCGGGCAGCTACGCTGATTCATTATGACATACTTTTACTTGTCACAATAACAAAGTGATGGTTCTTGGGTTAATATTTACATTTCTTATTATATTTACATATAGGTGACTTATTTTAATAAACTACATCTATTAAAATTTACGAGGTTGCTACTACAGGTCCCAAGTTTAGGCCCTGTGGCAATCTACTTTGAATTAAGTCTAATTAAGTATATATACTTTCAGTCATAAGAAATAAGTTATCCTCCTTTATGTTTGAGTATGTATTCTGCAATTGTTAGATATATCATAAAACTGTTTACATTTGTAAACAGTCTTATTCAAGCTTTAAGACATACCTACTTAAAAATGTAAAACCCTAAATGAATAATAAAATTTTAATATATTACGTGTCGTGGAAGTCTTAAAAATCAGCAGAGGGGAATATACTCCAACTTTCTCCTGGGAAACATATAAAATCACCAACCGGGCTGCCATGCATAATGATTATGGCAATATATCCTTTTGGGAATACCGAAATGCAGCAGTCGGACGTTAACAAGCTGATAATGGATATAACTATCCACACAGACCTAAAATTTGAATGGAATGAACAAGCAAAAGAAAATCTAAGTTGTCAATCAAAGTTGTTAATTTAAATTTGTTCGTTTAAGTAAGATTCTTTATACCTACAAGTTAGAGACTGATAAGTGTGGAAGGTCTCAAGTAACGGTTGTTAGACGAGCGCTGTCGGTAGCGGGCGCCGACCGGTAGCCAGGGACAACAATACATTGATCGCTATCAATCATTGTACGGCATATATGTAGATACAATCAGTACAGGACGAGTAGTTCTAAGTATTATTCTAGGTATACAAATTATACCAGCATACTTATTGTATTTTCTGTATTTTGATGTTGTAAGAACAAAAAAATACAAATAAGTAGGTGAATTTCGTTCCCATTTTTGGGGAGATTTTGACCCAGTAATGGAACGTTTGTGCTGAAATAATAATAAATTTGATGATGATTTATGGCATTCATTTTTATATTATTATTTTTTTAACGGCTCTGGTGGCAGAGTGATGTAAGAAACGAACTTCCAATGCCTATTGCTGCAAGTTCGATCTTACCGCAGTTAGTTCCTTGTTCCCCCGGGCTAACCATGGCTGTCTAGAATACCAAAACCTGTCTAGGATACCGAATCCTGCCCATGGCCGGCCCAATAGCGATGGGGAGGAAATACGGTGCGTTATGACCACGCGCCGTATTTCCGTCGCCCTGGACGGAATGGACAGCATGTGTCCAGACTATAAACTGCTACAAATAAAGGTAGCTTCTTGTGTGATCTAGGGTTATTCAAAGTCTGGGTGTTATTCGTTTCTGTCAACACCATGTTTGTAAAGTTCACTTTATCATCATCTCAGCGCATATATGTCCCACTGTTGAGCTCGAGCCTCTTCCATAAAGGGAGGGAAATTCACCTACTATTCCACGGTAGTCAAACGAAGAGAAGGTAAACTCGAAACAAAACCCTATACCAATGTATAGGGTTCAGTTTCGAGTTTTCCTTCTCTCGCATAGATGTTATATGCGTTTTATATCCCTTAGTCATCTTTTGCGATCACCCACGGGTAAGATAGAGGGTGGTGAATTGTATTCTTACTCCGTCCCCACACGGGAAAATCAATTTATAATGACTACATTATTAGCTATAATTCAAATTTACTACTAACTTGTACTATTGTTCCTGTGTGGGCTTTGACTAAGATAGAATATATCACCTCGCGTAACTTTCATCGCGGATGTCAAAGAAGTTGAAGCAAGGCCTTGACCTCGTGCACATTATTGTGTACTCGGTAATAGTTTTTATCAACCACCTAGTAAGCTGTCACCAAATGGCACAAGTCGGATTCAAATATATGAGTATAATGCATATTATATAAACTTAACTATCATTCAAGATATCATTGCCTTAGTGGTAAATTGGTCAGATAGAATTACCAAAACCTTACATTTTTAGATTAAAAAAAGTTAGCCAATATTGTCTATGTGTGTAATTTACTATTGTATCAAACAAAAATGAAATGTTCTGAGAATTATAAGGAACATTTCATCAGTGTTTTATCATAAAATCTCTTGAACGAGACCTGTAATGTGTAATAATTTCAATTGCTAAGTATGTAATCATTTAATAAAGAATAAGAAATTATCAACAGATATACGAATTACAGAATCTGTGTGATGACGTGTTAAGAGCGATTAAGAATAAATTTTTGCACCCATTCATTTATCGTGTCAGATGTAAACATGTGTAGAACGTTCACCAGGGTATGGCTAACGCTATTGTCCTAGTACAATTATAATACTAACTGCTCTCTCCCCCAGTGTGTGGCCACGTTCTTTATTTAGACATGTGACATTTATTTTCATATATTTACGTACTGACATTCAAATTCCTGCAAAAAAATAAATGAAGTTTGTAACTTTTCAATTAAATTTTAATTTCCCTTTCTGCCTCTGCAACATATACATATAGTTTAAAAATATATATTGTATTTAAAATTGGATAGCATGATAATAAACAATAGAAAAAAAGTTTCCAAAGATAGACAAAGAGCGAATACACTTGCCTTAAAAACACTTTATGGCGGAAGATAATTTAGTAAATTAGTGTCAAAATAGAACAAACCTGTGAAGGCTATTTATACAAATAGTATATAATATATATTTTTTGGTTTCATTGAATGAAGGCTGCATATAATGTTAAATATTAACAGATAATAGATAAAAGCATTAGTTTTAGTGTGACTAAAGTGAGTGGCTGAGTCTAGGTCAGGAAGTGTACACAAAGGTTGTGTTGTGACATCCATACAAGTCACGTAAGTAATGCGACGACGATACACAAACTTATATTATTAAATTTTATTTATTGAACTTTTTTATTTTGTGTTTTACATTGATCGTCGTCGTCATATTTTAGTTAGATAATTAATATGTTTTATCTTTCAGTGTAATGAAGTTGTGTCTCGCTCTGTGTAATTTTTTTTTAGCATTAAGTCTTTTATTAATCTGTGCTTGTTTATGTTAATTTAATTGTATTAATGGAGGAACGTATTATTATAGTGTATAACTAATTTGTTCCCTAATAATTAAAATAAAATAAGATAAATACCTATAGCTATCTCATCATCATCATCATTTCAGCCCATCGCCGTCCACTGCTGGACATAGGCCTCCCTCATGGTATGCCACAGAATGCGGTTCTGTGCCGTCTGCATCCATCGACGCCCAGCAATTTTAACTAGATCGTCTGTCCACCTAGTGGGGGGGCGTCCTACACTGCGTCGTCCAGTACGTGGTCGCCACTCTAGAACCTTTTTTCCCCAGCGGTTGTCGGTTCTTCGAGCGATGTGGCCAGCCCATTGCCACTTCAGCGTGCTAATTCTTCGTGCTATGTCGGTTACACCCGTTCTTCTGCGGATTTCCGTATTACGGATTCTATCACGCAGAGAAATCCCGAGCATAGCTCGCTCCATAGCACGCTGAGCGACTTTGAGCTTGGTTATGAGGCCTACATTTAGGGACCACGTTTCCGTGCCGTAAGTCATCACTGGTAACACACACTGGTTGTAGACCTGTGTTTTCAGACACTGAGGTATGTTGGACGAGAAGATCCTCTTAAGTTTCCCGAACGCTGCCCAACCGATTTGGATTCGTCGGCTGACCTCTTTCTCGAAATTGGATCTACCTAACTGGACTGTTTGTCCAAGGTAAACATAATGATCGACAATTTCGAGAATCGCATTGCCAACTAGGACCGGTACAGGAATGACATGGGCATTTGACATGACTTTCGTCTTGTCCATGTTCATTCGTAACCCCACCAGTTGGGATACCCTGCTGAGATCGTTGAGCATGGTGCCAAGGTCCTCCATGGATTCTGCCATAACGACGATATCGTCTGCAAATCGAAGGTGAGTGATGTATTCGCCGTTAATGTTAATACCTAGTCCGGTCCAGTCTAAGAGCTTGAAGACATCTTCCAGTGCAGTGGTGAACAGTTTCGGAGAGATGACATCTCCCTGTCTCACGCCTTTCTGCAACTGGATCGGTTTCGTACTCTTATCCCGGATACGGACTGACATTGTGGCGTTCCTATACAAACACTTCAGCACTTCTATATAACGATGGTCGATTTGGCACCGCTGAAGGGACTGCAGCACCGCCCAAGTTTCGACTGAATCAAAGGCTTTCTCATAGTCCACAAACGCTATACACAGAGGCCGATTGTACTCCTCGGTCTTCTGGATAATCTGCCGAAGCGTGAGAATATGGTCTATGGTGCTATAGCCTTTTCGGAAGCCAGCTTGTTCGGGCGGCTGGAAGTCATCAAGCTTGCACGTGAGTCGATTGGTAATGACCCTCGAAAACAACTTGTAGACGTGGCTCAAGAGTGAGATGGGTCTGTAGTTCTTTAGAAGAGCTTTGTCGCCCTTCTTGAAGAACAGCACCACCACACTCCCGGTCCACGACTCTGGAACGTCGCCCCCGAGGATAACGGAATTAAATAGCTTTTGAAGGGCTTTTAAGACCGGCTTACCGCCTGCCTTCAGTAGCTCTGCCGTAATTCCGTCATCTCCCGGTGCCTTACCGTTTCGTAGTTGTTCGAGAGCCATTCTGATCTCGCACAAGCTAATGTCCGGGATTTCTTCGGTATAGTGCCGAGTTAGCTTGGATCTGGGATCTTGGACCAAGCCGACAACAGGACTTCGGGATGATTTATATAACTGTCCATAGAACCTTTCGACCTCTCCCAAGATCTCACCCTGGGATGAAATGACAGTGCCGTCATCGGTCTTCAGCTTAGTCAATTGGCTTTGCCCAATAGACAGATCTTGTGCGAACACTTTTGAGCCACGATTCCGCTCTATCGCTTCTTTAACACGGAGCGTATTAAATTGGCGAATATCGCGGCGCACAGACCTGGAGATCTGCCTATTAAGCTGCCTGTGTTCGGACCAATCGGCTGAAGACTGTACTGTCATTTCTTTTCTCCGCTCCATGAGCCTGAGAGTCTGGTCAGAAAGTTTTTTAGGTCTATTGGCGCGGTGAGCCTTGAAAAACTTCGACCCAACCGCGTGGACAGTTTCCACGAACCTGTTGTTCATATCGTTCGGAGATTCGCACTCGTCTAGACATTGGAAGCGATTGTGTAGTTCGAGTTGAAAGCTTTCGAGGTTCTGGTATTGGACAGGTGTAGGTCGGAGGGTAGACTTCATCAAGCGTGACCGTTCGACTTTCGTATGGATATTTAATGAGCCTCGTACTATTCGGTGATCGCTCCCAGTTTTAATCCTGCTGATCACTGAGACATCATTAAATATATGTCGTTTGTCCGACAAGATGAAGTCTATCTCGTTTTTTGTTGAACCATCGGGGCTAATCCAGGTCCATTTCCTTTGTGGCTGCTTTCTGAAGAAGGAATTCATCATAAAGAGGCTTTCCTTCTCCAGAAATTCAGCCAGTTTCTGGCCCCTCTGGTTTCTCTGTCCATATCCATGTTTCCCCACTCTCAACTCATCATCACTCCTTTTGCCTAGTTTCGCGTTAAAGTCTCCCATAACCACCGTGAAGTGGGTTTTGGACGCGTGTATGGCTTTCGAGATATCCTCGTAAAAGGCCTCCACCTCGTCGTCGGAGTATGCCGAGGTCGGTGCGTATACCTGTATGACCTTCAACGAATACCGTTTGGTAATTCTGAGTATAAGGTACGCTACCCTTGTCGACACACTCTCGATCCTCTCCACGTTGCCTACAAGAGACTTGTGAACGATAAACCCTATACCGCCTTGGGACGGGTGATCTCCCTCCCGGTAGAAGAGCAAGTTTCCAGACCGGAAGATTATCGTGCCCTCGCCCTCTCTTCGCACTTCTGATAATCCTACAATGTCCCAGCGGATTTTGCTCAATTCCTCTTCCAGCTCGATGACCCTTTCGTCGGTCCTGAGTGTCCGAATGTTGTGTGTTACCAGGGCCAAGGGTCGTTTGGATTGGTAGCCGGATCGCTGCCGGGGATTCTTAGCACCCCCTACTCCATCGCTACCAGGCCCGCTACCACAATGAGCCCGTAGGATAGTGGAGCTGCCGTGACTGGGGGCCGTTTTTTTATTTGTGCTTATCATTAGGGGTTTTGAGCCATAATCGCCACGCTTGGCAGGCGGGTTGGCGATCGCAGTGTGGTGTTATACGTATCCCAGGAGAGAGCTGCTGCCCTCTCTCCTGGTGGACCCTTAGCCGATTTTTACGACTCCCACGGGCAAGCAAGGGGTGGCGACACTTGTATTCTATCCCGTCGCCACACGGGGATATAGCTATCTACTAGTATTTAAATATGCGTTTCGATTTATTTTCCACTCTTCTTCTTCTTATTTTTATGTATTGGCAATCAGCTACTTAAATGAGCCATTGTTGCCAGTGTCGAGTTATAATTATCTTCAAGTTTTTAGTGTCTTCAGATTAGTCATTGTCCGTCAGTAAGTCAAATTGTCGCCATCAACAGTGCTATGGCCACACTGTTAATGGTATCTTGTGAGAATTTTGATGAAAAACGAAAACGTTATAAAGCACTTTTATATGATATTCACTACATCTCAGCAGTTCCGTCACATCATATTACATAAAATGGCATCAAAATTATCTAATATAACACTAAGATATAGAATATAATACAAGAGCACCACATGACGTTTTAGATTCCCGCCAAAAACCCCCATATTTTCCACTCACTCTGATGTACATCGGCTCAATGGTGCACTCGATTATTAATCTGTGGCGGTATGACATGCAAATGGCGCGCTTAAGAAAGGTTGCAGTGATATTACGATCAAGATTATAATAATATATATGTTTTTTTTTTTGCTTTTTATTATATTTTTTTACTACTGTGTGGTAGCGGATACGAATACTAACAACCCTTGCTTTGCTCGTAGATGTCGCAAAAGACGACTAAGAGTTTTATATCGACAAAATTATTACTGTAAATCGATGTGTAATGTATAATTCGTACATCTCAATATACTATTTGCAAAAATCCGTACCGCAAAAGGATTTATTCCATAATGCCAGTATAATCTTATATAAAAAATTGAATAAAAAAACTTAACATCACCGATTAGATACAAGAATTATAGATGCTGCATCAATAATTTTACAGATGAATCACGTAAACTTGATGTGATAATATAGATAGAGAATAGATAACATATCTATTTGTATATTGAGAAATAATTATATAGTGAATTGGCACGTGCGAGCTTAGCATCCAATTACGTAAGGTCGGAATGTATTACATATACTATAATAACACTATTGCGAACAAAATACGCATATATTATAACTATATAAATTCAATAAAATCATATGAACTAAATTATTGAGATACAATTCGACTTAATAGACTATTTAGAAAAACTTATTGACGAAAGATAGATAATTAGCTCCAAGAAGAATGGTCATCATCTTCTGTAAAGGCGGTAATGTGAGTAATGATTTAATTATCATACTATAACATGCGACATAACTCGAAAAATTAGCACGTTGAAATGCCATTGGATGGCCATATCGATCGTCGAACCGACAACCGTTGGAGAAAAAAAGGTTGCCGAACAACCACGAATCGAACGACGCAGCGAACCTCCACCAGGTGGACTGACATCATGAAAGTAGCAGGCAACAATTGGATACAAGTAGCACAGGACTATTCTGATCGGCTTTCTCGTGATGAGGCCTACGTCCAACAGTGAACGTTTTGGCCTTATGGATGGATGGATGGACTATAATACTATGGGTTGATATATATTTTTTTTAAATATGGGCTCTGTTCCTACGTAATATTAAGGTGTTAATTTATTACCACAGATAAAAAAAAATCATATAATCATACTAAATCAGAAAACATAACGGCCATACTAATTTGTATGATATGTATCATAATATATATCTATTTATGTAGATAAATGTGATTATTTAGATATTAATCATTGATTTCTAGAATCATTTAATTGAAATGTCGACTACATTTGACTACTGTTTTATATCATAAATATAAAATAAACTTAAAACAATATCGATTTGTAAAAACAACATAACTTTTATTTTTACATTGAGCTAGTAACGAGCATTTAAATTTTATTAATTAGACAGAGAGAACAATACAAATATTGTGACGTCAACATCGCAAACATTCTAATCGGCCTGTCCTAAACGACCATCGTTACAAAATAATTATGTCATTATTCGGGATAAGTCCTTAACTGATAAGGGTAAATGAATAGCTGATTTTAGCATGTTGATTAGATGAACTGATATATTGTTATTATGGTGAGCGCACAAAATAAAACTTATGTATGATATGAATTATGTTATGACAAACAACTAGTTGTTTTACAGAACGGGTAACGCACGTAACTTTGTTACAACACATATAGCTGTACCGGTACGAATGCATGTCCGTTATATTCACCGAAATGCAATTATAACAAACTATTATCATACGCTAAATAATTATTATTCGTTATAATTTATTGAATTTTATTTTTTTCTTAACATTAACTAATTTAAGAACTCTGCCTGTGACTATGAATGACTGAAGTATTTAAAACATCTTTAAAGTAAAAATCAAATTCAAAAGCGACAAAATTCATATAAATATGTTTTCAACAATTTTGAAGTTATTTATTTTCAATATTCTCCAGCCTACCACCATTACATGATCACTTCTCAAGGGCAAATAAAGTAATAATTACTAAGTTTTGCAGCCAGACCTGTAATATGTGTAATCACTGTTGGTGTTATAAGCTACTCAGACAGTTCTTCTGTCCACTATTCCTATGATTCCTCATCGAATTTTTGAGACCCTGACACAAAATAAAGAAATGTGTCATCATCAACGTCATATTTACAAAAATAACTCGATTGAAACTAAAAATAATTAATTAAAATATCCTTATTTCTCAACACAGATTTTTAGCTAAGAGTTAAAAAATATGCATGTGCTAAAAAAATCAGCAAACCCAATTGAAGTATCATCATCATCATTTCAGCCTATTGCCGTCCACTGCTGGGCGTAGGCCTCCCTCATTTTACGCCACAGAGTGCGGTCCTGTGCCGCCTGCATCCAACGACGCCCAGCAACCTTCACTAGGTCGTCTGTCCACCTAGTGGGGGGGCGTCCCACACTGCGTTGTCCGGTACGTGGTCACCACTCTAGAACCTTTCTTCCCCAGCGGTTGTCGGTTCTTCGAGCGATGTGGCCTTTTTTTTTTTATTTATTTATTGGTGGGCTATGGGTGCGTCTCGCCCCGCCAAATCGGTCCGGGGTGACGGAGAAGGCGGCGCGTGATCCCATAGACCCACCGTAAAATTCTCTCTCTTCGCCGTGCGAGCGGACCACCGGTACCCGATCTTTGTCTTCGGTGGTGATGTGGCCTGCCCATTGCCACTTCGGTATACCTAACTATACTATACTACTTGAAGTATATCTACGAGTAATCTGTAAACGGGTTTTATCTGCTACAAGTTCTGCTAGCATAACTTAACAAGCCATTGTTACTCCTAATCCCTCACCTAAACTTATAAGTAGATTTATCGAGCAGCCTAATGACAACGTCATTGGTACGTATGTCAGTAACTAATATTCGCAATACTACTTGCTCCTTAACCGGTGGCTTAACCAAAGGCAATCAAAATAGACGCGATCGACGCTGTTATCGTTAATACCGCACTTACTTAAAGCGGATCTAAACGCTGTTTCTCTATACTAATTTTTCATCATCCCCTACTCTTATCCCAATTACTTAGGGTCGCCGCAATATGTACGAGTACATGTTACAAAAGTTATTGGCAGTAGTTTTGTGACCAGCCGCCTGCCTGACGTTAACCCTCCTTGGGAATGTAATTGTTGACCAAACGGCATCAAATTGAGTTGGCCCAGGTCCATAAAAAACTCTTAGTCGTCTTTTGCGACATCCACGAGCAAAGTAAGGGTTGGTAGTATTCGTAGCCGCTACCATACAGCAACTTTATTCAAATGTTTACTATCGTAAAATACAATTTTTAATACAGTACCCACATATTTACATTTACACGAGTATATGTTGTATTTATTTACTTTATAAATTAAAAATTGATTACGTCTAAACGTTAAAATTTATGCAAAAACCTTAACAAAAATTCATCCGTAAATACGTGGTATAAAATGTACGAAAATCACCAAAAAAAATAACTGCACAGCAGTTGTATTTTGTTTATAGATGAATCGCAGCGCCGCCTGCTGGCGAGCTACATCAATAAGGATAGCATATAAACCTTCTCAATGAAAAAAATACGTATACATCATAATGATCGGTCAAATATTTTCTAAGTTTAGCGATGCCATATTTACAAACATCCTCTTTTTTATTTAAAGATATAATAAAATTTAAAGATATAATAAAATGAAGAAGATTTTAATGTAAATCATACACTACCGTCCAAAAGTTTGGAAGCAGCAAGGTAAAATCGAATAAAACCAAACTAAGTCATTTAAATTTAAATGTATTGATAAAAAAATAAAGAACAAACAGAAACTAACTTAAACAAAATAAAAAAATAATATACAATGGTAAATTAGATTAAATTTTAGCTTCATCAAAGTGTCCACCTTTCTCCTTTATAATCTTCTCACATATTCTGGGCATTCTATTAATCAATTTTTTAAAATAATCTTTATCTAATTTGTTCCATTCGTTCTCTAATAGCTGCCACAAATGTTCTGAGCTCGTAGGACAACGACTTTTCACCCTCCTGTCAAGTTCATCCCAAACAAGTTCAATGGGAGAAAGATCAGGGGATTGAGATGGCCATTGCATGATGTTTAAAATGTTTTCAGCTTTTTTCTTGTTTAAAAAGTTCTGGCACAATTTAGACGAATGCTTAGGATCATTATCCTGTTGAAAAATGAATCCAGAACCAATGAGACTTAGTCCACTGGGTATGGCAGAATCTTGGAGAATTTTTAAATAGCCTTCCTTGTTTAATTTTCCGGTTATCCTCACAAGATTGCCGGGTTTACTGTTGCCAAAACACCCCCAAACCATGACATTACCACCACCATGTTTGATGGTAGGCACTGTACATGCCTCTGAAGCCCTCTCTTCTTTTGACCGGCGTACAAAGACACGTCTATTGGATCCGAAAATCTGAAATTTTGATTCGTCACTCCAAAGGACATTTTCCCATTGTTCTATAGTCCAGTTTTTATGCGCTTTTGCCCATTCTAGTCTATTTTTCTTATGTCGATTTGTTAGTTTGGGTTTTTTAGCAGCAACACATCCTCTTAATCCCGCAGACAGTAAGCGTCTTTTAACAGTAGTTGTTGAAATGGGTGTTTCTCGCGTATCATTCAGAGCTGCAGTGATCTGTGGTGCAGTTAAGCGTCGATTCCGTTTAGAAAGAACTCTAATGAAGTTGTCCTCTTGATTTGTTGTGGATTTGGGCCTACCAGATCTCTTTCTATCTTCATTTTTCCCCGTTTCTTGTTTTCTAGCAAGGGTATAGTGGACACCTTTACAAGAAATTCCGAGCCTTTCTGCAATTTGACGTTCACTGTATCCTTCCTCGCGTAGAGTGCAAATAGCGCTTCGCTGTTCAAGCGTGATTTGCTTGCGTTTTGCCATTTTCAGAAGAAAAAATACGGTCAAAGTAGTAGCCGATATCTTTCGAATACAGACAATGTTAATATCACAACTTTCACGTGCCAATGCTCAAGTGCGACTGAATAAGGTCTAAAAAAGTTAAAACCAGCAAACATTATCAATAAAACTACACCATTGCATAGGATAAAGTAGCCGACGGATTAAGTCATAAAACACGTGTTTCGTCAATATTAAGGAATTCCATAAAACTTGATGAATGTAGGATAATAATCCTTTTGTGTTTGTGTAGACAGTCGTAAAAGGTTGTAAAACTTAAGATTATTGCTAATTTTTACCGCTATTAGTCGGCATTTATTTGTTTTGTTTGAAAACAGGTGTGCTTCCAAACTTTTGGACGGTAGTGTATATTAATTGTTTTGTATAATATTTTTTTCATAAGACCCCTTTTTTACAAAGCAAGTGATTATACTTCTGTAACTTTTAAATTAGATTTTAATAAGTTGATAAATATATATTGTTTTTAAAATTGGACTTTAGGAAAAAAACATTAGAGTAAAAGCCTAAAGAAATTTATATTGTCACTGAACGCCTAAATCCGCCTTAAGGAGGACACTAAAACAAACAACAAGAACACTAAACCATCTTATCTTTACAACACAAATAATCCAAGGACCTCACTCAGTTCGTAACAAATAGTTAAATACTCGTATCTACAAGCTCCATAGATACATTACCACAAAGGTTCTCTTAAAAACAATTTGTCGCGGACCGTGAAGATTTGTCGTCGCGTTTATTATATGAACAATTGATCGTCCGGGTGTTGTTGAAATGGAATTTTATGCACAACAAGGGTCTGGAGTTATTGTCTAAACAAGTGAAAGTGTTCGCGGCAGACTGTCCGATGTTACGTCACTTTAATGCCCGTTCATACAGTGGTCTATGTTTTGTTAACAAATGGTTCTTATAGTACCTTTCTACTAACTAGTATTGAATATTATAGAATATTTTACGACTCTGGTATATCTATTTTCATCTCCGTCTATATAATCCTCAATAATCGGCTGAATGTTTTCCACAATATGAAGAAAATTGACTAACGCTGGTCGTATTGGCATAAATCTTTATGTCCAGTTTTCCTTCTATGGCATCGGTGTTTTTTGTATATTATACTTTTTTTCTGGTTCAGACGTACTCAGGGGTGATGACACCATAACCCAGCGCGTTTTCTCTTCATCGCCATTGGGTCGACAACTGATACTACCCTTTGATATTGTCGTGGTCAGCTCAGACAACATAATATCTCTTAGTGGTCTTTTACAATACCGCAGTGGATTGAGGAAGCAGTGAATTGTATTCTTACTCCGTCATCACGCGGATATCACGAAAATCTAATTTAGTCATTCACAATGAGTGCTACCCATTAAAAATGTAGCAAATGACGGAAATACGTCCATTTTTGCGGTTACATGATGAGCTAATATGAGATCATGTCTTACTGCAGACTCATAGCAGTAAAAGATAATTTTAAAATCTACGTTACCATTACAAAGATAAAGAGTTTCTTTGTTTAGTTTCAGGTACTAGTAGCTGGACTAAAAAAAGTCTTATAACGTAGGAAAGCGTGTTTATAAAAGAAGATTATAGATATAATTCGTTGACAAATACGAACACAGTAGTGTTGAAATATTAGATTGGGTACCGGTGGCCGCTCACACGGCGAAGAGAGGTGTTTGCAGGGTGGGTCTATGGGGTTGCGCGCCGCCTCTTCCGTCGCCCCGGACCGATTTGGCGGGGCGCGACCACGCTCATCCCACCCACCGCAAAAAAAAAGTGTTGAAATATTAACAAATTGGACATCGCACAACAAGGCTTCTGCGAAATTATTGTTGTCATGACAACTAGTAAGATAACAAAAGTGGTAATTAAAATGTTATAAATGTTGATATAATTATTAATGATATAAGACGAGATAGGTATTAACATAAAATAATACTTAAATAAGTAATCCACGCAAATTCATAGGTTGGGCCATCAAGTTCCTTGTAGTTATAGAAACTTGATTACGAGCGAAAAATGATGGTCACACATGGGATTCGAACCCACACCTATTGGAAATCCATTCCAATCGTGCTACCACTTACATCAGCGTGAGCTGCTGTATGACGTGCAATCTTCGGCTCGTATTATATTTACGTCTTTAAAGGAGACGTGTGCCATCTACCCAGCAATGTTTGCATATTATACATAATTTACGCTCATTATACATAGCTCACACTGGTGTAAGTGGTAGCACGGTTGGAACGGATATCCAATAGGTGCGGGTTCGAATCCCATGTGTGACAATCATTTTTCGCTCGTAATCAAGTTTTTATAAATAATCAAGCATGTTAAATGCTAAATTACAGTAATTCCTTATAGTTGTTTTAGTAGCTATGATTTTTATAGTTTTCTTTATGGTGATGGAGTAAGAATACTAAATATGAGTTTATTAGTTTATTATATAGGTTTTACTCTTCTCGAGTAATCGATAATTGGCATTGAGCTTCCTTCAAAATGTGAGGGCAATTGCCTTACTATATCACGCTGATTAAACGAGTTAGTATAGCGAGTAAAGGTTTTATTTCGATTTTTCCTTCCCCTGCAGTGCTACTTCTATCTTCTGCTTAAATACCTCTGTCGTATTTTACAATAATCCAAAGAAAGGATGACACGGTTTTTTATTATTCATTATGTACTTAAGTATTTTGTGTTTTCATTTCTATGAATCTCTACAAATGATATAGATAAAATAACTGGGTAATGTTATCGCTACAAATATTTACTTTGTCGTCATCAACATAGTATTCTGCCAGTTGATTTGAAACTAAATACCCTGAATAAATAATAAATTTAAATTGCAAAACGAGCGCGATTTTATGTTAGACAGTCTGCAAGTCGTGTCGGGGGTTATATATTATACGGACCTTGTAGCAACTCGAGAAAATTTCCGTGCGTTCAGGCGCTTCTGCCATACCTACTATTGTAATCAAACTTAAGGCTCACATATAGGCCCCTTAAGCTCTGTCATATCCGTGGTGCTGTACTGCTACGCTTCACGTGTCAGTACATCCTTCTATCTATTGGCCTATTAGCCAATTTTGCTTCATGTCTCCCGCTTTGCATAGGAGGGAAGTGGAAATTCTTCAACTCCTCCTGTTTTTCTTTTCTAATTAAATTTGTTGCGGGTCACAAGACAATTAAAAGCGTTTCCCGGGACTTCCTGAGGGTCAAACCTCAGTGTCTTTTATGGAGACCATTGTGGATCCTGGCTTACAGGAGTTACAGTGGTGGGAATGTGTGGTGGAATTAGTCCCAAAAATAAATAAATTTAAATTACAAACAGTAAATAAAGTTAAAAAATTTCAAAATTATAAAATTAATGAGTTATTATATAAAATTCTTTCATCCTTCTTCTATCTTATGTTATTCATTATATATTCCTTATGGTGACGGAGTAAGACTACTGTTCACCACCCCCTATCTTACCCGTGGGTGATCGTAGGAGATGACTAAGGGATATTAAACGCATATAACATCTATGCAAGAGAAGGACAACTCTAATCAAAACCCTTTACCAACACGTCTGACTAGCGCGGTGTAGAAGGTTAATTTCCCTCCCATTACGTAGGAGTCTCGAACGCAACAGAGGGACGTATATGAGCTGAAATGATAATGTTGAATGACGATTCTTTCATCACCACAATATTGGCGTATATACTGTCCCACTGCTGGGCTAAAACCTCTTCCATAACAGAGAAACTGACCATACTATACCAAGCTGGTCACCAGTGTTGGTATCCCTATAACTATTTCGTAATGAGATTTACTTTTTCTTACATAGATATTTTATGCATTTTATGTCTAGTCGTTCCTTACGACAAACTGACAAGAAAGAAAATAATATCCTTTATTCGTGTTAAATAATTAATACATATCATCATGCCATATCTCTTGCAGGGTAGGCAGAGAGAACAGAGTGCCAGAGAACTCTATCCTTGCATACTTCACTCGCTTTCTCAACATTCATAATTCTCTTCATACACGCTCGCCGGTTTCGGAGACTCTTGTCTCCACCTTACTTCAGTACGTGACCATTCTGGTCTAGGTAGGTTAGTCTCGGTATCCCCCGGTACCTACATCCTTGCGAAAGTGGAAGGATGTAGGATGTTAAATTATTCGTTATATTAAAAGCACGAATGCTGAAAATGTAAACTTAATAAACATAATAACTCTAAATCAAAGTAATAATAAAACGTTGAAAGAAAAATATACGCACAAAAACGTAGAGCATGGGAAAGCTCGTACAGACGGCGCGAATAGAACATTTAATAAAACAATTTCCACTTTCAACTCACACTTGATTTGAATAATGTAACTGATATGTAATAGATGCGTGAACACGTGCACAGAGCTGGTGCTGACACTTGAATACCAATGTTGTGTTAGAACATAATAGTTAGCGGGTACCAGGCGACACGACCTACACCACGAGCGCTTCCTACATATAGTCGTTGGCAATGATGGTCACTGCAGTGCCACGGCATGAGAATACAGTTATCGCTACCCCTTATTTACATGGCTTAGTGTTTCACCAGGTAGTAGCTCTCTTCTAGGAAACGTATCCTGACAAGCCTGACATTTACGGCACTATCCTCTTATTTATAGACAAGACTTACATTCAGAACGAACAACCAAAGACTTTCCTTGTGGTGACGGAGTAAGAATACCATTCACCACTTCATATCTTACCCGTGGGTGATCGTAAGAGGCGACTAAAGGATATAAAATGCATATAACATCTATGCAAGAGAAGGAAAACTCGAACTAAAACCCTATAGCAACACGTCTAACCAGCGTGGTATAGTAGGTCAATTGCCCTCCCATTATGGAGGAGGCTCGAGCCCAACAGTGGGACGTGTATGAGCTGAGATGATGATGATGAGCCAAAGACTGCTATAGATAATATTTATAAAGTCGCCCACAACACATACATTAAATATGTAATGCACGATGGATGCGTTTTATAGGAATATTTAGTTTTATGAAGGAAACACGGAAACTAAATACTAAAGTCCAAGTGTACAACAATGTCGAGATGAATGATTTAAAAATATATTTGAGTTTACAGTGTCATGAATCTTTTCATATCTACTTTTCATGACACATATAACTAATGATAGTAGCGGGCACTCTATTGACAGATTTCTGTCGACAGGTGCGGGCTGTCCCCTCCATAGTAGTACCACACTCTGGAAGGAAATCGACGTCTGAGCAGCAGTAATGTGCTGTTGTACTTCGTTCGGTGAATGAGAAAGCCGGCAACCCAACTCTCTGGAAGTGTTTTGGCTGGTAAGTAGCGGCCTAACTGTACCCTTGGTATTACAAAGGCCTATGAGTGCAAATAACTGATAAGCAATGAATAAAAAACGAATGAATTCAAATTTTGCAATAGAAAATTCAAAACTAAATTATTCAGGTTTAGTATGTGTAAAACGTCTGCCGATGACAATACGAGTCATGTTTTGATTACAATACGTACTTGCGCACTGGAATAGTTTTTCAATAGCCGTAGGTTCAGAAGTTACATGTAATAATATTTTTTTAGTCGCAAATAAATTTCGCATAAAATTAAAATGTTGAAATGTAAAATTCAAAATAGTTAAAAGTGTTAAAACATGTCCACAAGTGAAGAAATATTTAGTAAGCTCTGTTTATGACTGGTAGATAGTGTGTTCTATTGTGACGCAAAGTTCACACAGTTTATACACGGTATAAACACACCAGTTCTTTCCGTAATCAATAAAATCGTAAATATATTCGAATGTTTTAAGGAAAGTCAATTTATATTTAGTAATACTAAGGAAAAGGTAATAATGTCAAAAGATACCGTTCACGGTCAGTCGCCCGTGACCATGATCACTGTAAAGTGTTCGAAACATCGGGCAATTAATCAAATACAAACGCGATAGAATCCCCCGACTAGAAATAAAGTATGGTTCAACCAGATCATGTATCTGGACCCGATCAGGATAGAATGAGGCATGCCGGATCCGGCAAACCCGATCAGGACCAGGTCTGGTCCTGATCAGGATAGCCTGATGTGAAATAACATCAAGTATGGTAAGGCATACCGGATCAGGACCAGATCAGGATCAAATAAGGATAGCCTGATGTGAAATATCATTAAGTATGGTAAGGCATACCGGATCAGGACCAGATCAGGACCAAATAAGGATAGCCTGATGTGAAATATCATTAAATATGGCAAGGCACACCGGATCAGGACCAGATCAGGACCAAATAAGGATAGCCTGATGTGAAATATCATTAAGTATGGTAAGGAATATCGGATCAGGACCAGGTCAGGACCAAATAACGATAGCCTGATGTGTAATATCATTAAGTATGGTAAGGCATACCGGATCAGGACCAGGTCAGGGCCAAATAAGGATAGCCTGATGTGTAATATCATCAAGTATGGTAATGCATACCGGATCAGGACCCGATCAGGACACAATGAGGCATGCCGGATCCGGCAAACCCTATCAGGACCAGGTCTGGTCCTGATCAGGATAGCCTGATGTGAAATAACATCAAGTATGGTAAGGCATACCGGATCAGGACCAAATAAGGATAGCCTGATGTGAAATATCATCAAGTATATAGTAAGGCTTGTAGTATATCAGAACCAGAAACAGTTTTCGTAACACAAAAAAAATATCAATCAAAATTCAAAAAAGTGACATGATTGTCATATTTATGCCACGGCGAAATTGTATTTTCATCAGAGGAGATTAATCTGAAATCTTTAATTAATCATATGTATTTAATAATAGATAATAATAATGTTTAATTAATAATATAAAAGTAATTTATATTTAAAGTAAAAAACAAAAATAAATAATATATATATATATATATATATAAATGTACCTAACATTTGAAAACATAGATAGATAGAAATATTATATTGTAACAACCATTCTAACATTTAATGTTTTGGGTCATAATAAATAGATGGCGTCAGTAAAATGACGTCATTATTTGAATCGCGGTGTTAAGATTCTCCGAAGCGTAATGAGATGGCCTAATATTAAATTATGTGTTGTCGAATCAGATTAAAACAGATCGATCAGGTCATGAATGAGAAATTCAGGCGACAGTTGCAGTCGTTAGCATCTGGTGGTTGCGCCATAATCGGAACATTCGGAACGGCTCACTGGGAGGGACTCTATGACAAGAATATAGCACTGCATTCGGTGTCTATGTCATATATTAATATATATTTTTACCTATTAAACATGTTCTTTAAGATATTCATGTTTTTTAAAAGGACCGGACTGGGCATACTCGTTTTGGATCAGGCAAGATATATAACGCAGATGATTGATTTGGTTCCGATCAGTAATATTTCATCCGGACCCGATCAGGAACGCCTGATCTGGACCCGATCAGGAATGCCTGATCTGGACCCGATAAGGTTTTCCTGATCGGGTCCAGATATATCTTCTGCGTTACATACCTTATCTGGTCCAGATCGGGCATGCCCGGTCGGGTCCTGCTAAGGAAGACGAAAAAATTTCTAGTCGGGCCGTACATACAGTTTTGTTTCAAATGTGTAATATTTGAGTAAACATTAGAAATTATTGTGTTATCTATATATAACAATTCGCCAATCCCTTTTAGATATAATTTATCTCTTAAAGACAAAAAATATTAGAACTTTAGTGCTAATATTACCAGCGTGGTATAGTTGGTCAATTTAGAATCAATTCCCCTCCAATTATTTGGGAGGCTTGGGACCTACAATGGGACATATATGAGTTGAAATAACGAGAAGATAAAAGTAAAAGAACACATTTTTCTCTCGGTCTGTACGTACACGCTAATCTGGAATAATGTATAAAAAATATTATTCTCAATTTCACAGATAGAATAATCATAACTTGGAGCAGGTTGTAGGTTTTGTTTCATTAAAATCTGACATCAGCAACAAAAGTGATGATCATTTAAACATAATTGTCAAATAGGTTTACGCAATAAGAGTGAACCCGGACGAACACGATCCAGTTGGTACTAAAAACAGCCATAAATCCATAATCTAGTTTATAGATCCAGCTGATATTAGATAGTGCACTTGTGACTTCAGCATTCTAAAACTGTATTACGGCCCAGCACGTTTTATGGCCGTTCAGAATGTTCACAAAAGAATAACGTGCACTATCTGCGCTCTACATCTCACTAAATCTTGCTCTACCTGAGTGTTTTTCGACATTAACGTTTGTATTATTGCATATACAGGTGATAGCTAAGTAAATCTTGACTTGTGATTCTGCAAAATATATGTTTAGTATATCTTCAACATTTCTATATCTCTACTAGCAAATTGCCGTGGTTTAACCTACGTTACTTCTATTTCCATAGGAATACGGGGATAAAATATAGCCTATGCTACCCGCTGATAATGTAGCTCTTCGTTGGTGAAAGAATTTTTAAAATCGATTTAATGGTTTAGGCGTGAAAGCATAATAGACAATCTTACATTCGCATTTCAAATATTAGTGAAGATACATATAATTTTTCTGCTCATGTGTTTACAAGTATGCGACTGAACTACTGCCAAATGACCGGACATTTTTTTTGTTAGCTTTAGATGGCTCTGCAATCGATTTCGTGGCATTTGCAGGCAGGTAAAAAAAAATATAAAATTACATGAGATGCAGCAAGGTTCCATTTACTGGGTACCTTCTTTCTCTTCTCAGTCCATATAAGTCACTGGCCTTGGGTCAACTACACAACAGCTAGCAAATTGGTCTACTACAGTACGGCGATCAGACGAATTTTCGAAATTTCCTTACTTTACATCAATAACAACTCTTAGTCATTTTTACGACATGAATCAGGTGGTGAATTATATTCTCTTAATCAGCCACTACACATAGAATTTACTTTGCATATTTTGTTATAAAATTGCAAAAAACCAATTCAATATAATATAAATTGATATCCTTCTCTAATTAAAGTAATACTAACAAATATATGTACCACAAATCAGTAAAAGTGGTGACGCTTTCACGTGTCAGTCAAATGTCTAACTCATTTTGCGAACACCGCGAACAGGCCAACTTTGTAATTTAATTAACTATAACTAATCATAATGAAAGTATTTTAACAACGTACGTGGCTCGTGGTATGTTTGAAAAATATAACTTGTTAAAATACTTCAATTGCTTATTTAATTAATATGGGTAAGCCCCAAGCTAAGATTGCATATAGGCAAACATTAGGTGGGACCAACTCAAGTTACATGGTTATAGACCTAATGAAAGACTTGCATCATCATTCTCCTACTCTTATACCAATTACTTGGGATCGATACAATATGTACTGAATGAAATGAGTATGTAATGAAAGACTTACATCTAGTTAAATATAGTAACCGCTTACTACGATATTTTATCTTTAAAATGCTTATCGAGAATCTCGTAGTAAAACCCTTTTTCAAACCATTATACGGCGTACACAGAGAATATTAATAGATGAGCTATATATCTGCTACCAAAGATAAGAGACGGGTGTATGTGTATAAACAAAGGAATAGAAATAAAATTCAAGATTTTGCCTCCTCATCTGCCTATGCGTATTTAATTGTATTATGGTGTTATTTAGCTTTGTATGAAAATTTACAAAAAAAAACGTGTGGGTTAATTAATAGGATTATACTGAAGTATAATCCTATTAATTAAAGAAGATTATTTGATTGATTAAAGTTATTTGAATCGAGGTTTATATTTATCCGGGCTATAAATATTGGTGCCTCATAAGGTATACGCTGATCGCCTGTCAATTTAATATTCTTTTTATGACCTCGGGACAATATAATTGGCATGAAATTCCTATTTAAGCAGTTTTTTTTTTTCACTTTAATAAAGGGATGTATACTTATGACAATAAAAATAAATTAAAAAGAATTAATGTTAATATATTCCCAGCGATTGCAAAATTTACTCAAATGCTAACAAACATTTTAATTATATTATGAAAGTCAACAATAAAAAGGCGGATTCCATTAATTGGCGCCAAAATGTCTTTTGGAATATAATCTGCGGGAACTCGACGTTATCTTTGGCCAAAAACGAATCAAAATGGACGGTGCATAAAAAAAGATAATTGAATTTCGAATTCCTGTGTCGAAACGTTCCGCAGTACGGACAGGTATGGCGACGTGGTGTGATATCGTCATCATTTTTGGGGATTGCCTCATTGTTCGTTTAGCCATAATGAATGTTAAACAGAAAAAGTTATGGCATTGACATTTTTTGTTTATAAATATACTGAACAAAAATCGCGATGCCTGACGCTGTTGTATTACCTATGTAAATGAAGTTACATATTCAAACGCCGCAATCTGATGGGATTAAATGAATCCCGTTTCGTTGCACTCAGAGTCCCATACTTAAGATGTAATCCTATAAGGCTTTATGAGAGAAATACTCAGATATTTATTTTAAGTATAATAAAATTTTATTTCATTGTAATATTGAAATTATGCACATAAATAATAAAGGGAAAACGTTTTAAATACAGGGCTAATTATGCGTTGGAAAGCGCTTCATACTTATAATTTCAAGGATCACTAACGAGCATGCAAATATATGTTTCTCGTGTTTATATTTGACGTCAATTAACGGTGACAATTGCGTGTCTAATTACCTGATATAATTACCTGATATAATTACTTAATGTCTCAATAACCGCCGTGTCATCTGTATTGTACAAAATTTAAATGTCCTCATTGCAAATTAATTTAATTATGTTATTACTTATAATATACACTTCCACGTGGGTTAAAAATAGTTGTTAAAAATCCCGGGACGAGATAAGAATATAATTGTCGCCATATCTTGCTTGCCTGTGGGGCCCGTAAACATCGGCTGAGGGTCTAACAGGGAGACTAGGCAGCAACTCTCTGCTGGGAAATGTGTTACACCTCAACACTATCCTCTCATTTGTGAATGAGGTTTACGTCTGACATCACACAAAGTATTGATCAAACCCTCTCGACTCGAGCGCGAGAGGTTGGTATCTTAACCATTACGCCAGCTATCATCTGTTTTACCAATGTTATACTAAGCGATCACTATTGAATGTCGCAAGTTCGATTTCTTCGTATGACAAATATTACTATGATCCAATAAGTTAACGCTTTTGTCTGTACACTTATATCTTTAAAACTACGCAACGGATTTTAGTGCGGTTGTCGTCAACAGATAGAGTGATTCAACAAAAAGGTTTATTATATACATATAATTTGAGTATTATAGTAAAAAAGACTGAGAATTTAAATGATTTGCAATTTGATGTCGTAGAAAACTTATTTTTATGCAATTACCTACATTGCAAACGTTGACTAAATCTAACGAGATATATCAAAATAATATACTACGAAATTGTATATCTTAAAATTAAAGTCCTTAAAAAGTTATCCGTGGTTTAAACTGTGGAGACAGAACGAGGGCGGGTCACTGGTATGTTTATAAAATACCATGGGATAAAATACGGCAGCCCGTTTAACTAGCATATAAATCAAATACCAGATTTGCTGGCGGCTTCAGCCCAGCAGTGGGGTATAAACAAGTTGAGATGATTATTACTACATTTCTGATTACACCTTCAAGTAAGTATGTGAGATATTAAATAAAACTAATCAATTTCCATTAGTACTTGTTGCTTTAGACATTGTTCTAATATATAACGAGACTGTGCGATCATCGCAAGTTGCTGTGAATTTTAATGATAGAAATAAGTGACCAAATGTACTGATGCCGAATAAGCATCCTAATTGGCATTGTAATCGCGCGACCGCATCGCGCGAATTTTAATCGTATCAATAAACTGCTACATACGGCATACGGACATTGACCAGGTTGACAGCCCTTAACACTCATCCATAGTCCAGACCAAGCTGTCAAAACCATCTGCGGCTAACAGCTAAACACATACACAAAAAAATACTGACATCGCATAGGTATGCTTCCTAGTCGCATTCTATAAAGACGATGACTTACTTTCCTAACTTTTTGGCAAAAATATTTTTATCAAATGTGCTTCAAGAGTATAGAAAATATTTATTAAATTTCATCAAATCCTGATATATTATTACAATTAAAACATATTATTATAACATAATGACTTCTGACGCGAGTGCGAGTATAAAATTTTATATATAGAATCATTTTCTTTTTGTACTGGCTGTATTAATTTGTATTAAAAATGTGGGTCAAAATTTAATATCTTATAGGGTAGATTTAAAATTTCTGTAATAGCAATGACATATTGGACGTAAGACACCTCAGTCCTTCCGTCACCATGATCACTGTAAAGTGTTCGAAACGTCGAGAAATTAAAATTCAAATATAAACGCGATACAATCCGTAAAAGTAGTTTTATTTCAAATATTATTATAACAAACATATAAAGTATAATATTTATAATTCAAGCAGCTTCAGCGATGGATTTTAATTACAGCATTCGTAAGCAAATATGCAATACGCTACGTAAACTGTAAGCAACACTATTGCAACACATCACAATTGTAACATACGAGCGGATCCGTCGTCGACGTCGGTGCGGACACGGGCCGACACCGACACGTTAATGTAATCGAAACCGAGTTGTCGTGCGATGCTTGGATAGCGACCGCTGCAGTTGCTATGCGCTATCGTACATCACGACTCATTGCGATTCAGCGCGAGACAGAGCCGCTGTAGGCGCCCGCGCCCGCGTCCGCGCCGGCGCTTACGCCACAGGGCAACGCGCCTGTCCACTACTAACGTAGATTATTCGCGATTCACTCCGCGAACGAACGATTACGTTACGCAAGTATCCGTATTCGTGTAATAACCATCAAAGAATTCAAATCTCAAAGCACGCCTCTCTTCCGCGGGTGTCGTACGGCACGACTAAGGGAATGAGTCCTTGACCTTATGCATGTCCATCTAATTTATGCTTAACTTAACCCTGTTACCACTGTATCACCCGACAGCGAAGTTCATCCATTTCACCTGCAAACTCTATGATCTTGGGGATCTTTATGTTTACAGCAATAATTTCTCTCATGTACGTCCAAGATTTGGAATTAACTACCTGCTGCTATGTTTCTCGAGCACTATAACACGCACTAAGAAAAGCACTTTCTTTGTTGTATACAACAGTCTGGCTGTGCCTCTGGTGTTCTGGTCCACGTGCCACTAGGTGTGCTGCTTGCTTGTTTGCCACTATAAGCAATAAAAAAAAATCTTCAAGTATTAGCAATGAGCTTTTAAAGTCGTTAAAAGATATGTCTTATTACAACCTGAATTAACAATCTAAATTAATGTAGCTTTCTTTCTTTCTTTTCAGTCCATATACATTCGTTCTACAGTTTTTCATAATCTACTATCATACCACGCTAAATAAGTTGACGTAATATGGTTCTATTTAAATTTATCCTTCACTTAAAATGACTTATGATTATAGGTGGCTCTTATTCTTTTCTCATGACAAACATAAATAAGGAACAGATATTATAATACCGTTATCACGCGGCATATGTAATATCCAATATACTTTCATCATCTGAACTGATATACCACTGAGGGCCTCAAGCTTTCTCCTCATTAGGAGAGACATTGTCCTACTATGCTGGTTGAACAGGTTGGTATAGGGTTTTATTTCGAATTAAGCTTCTCTTATAGTGATGTTGTCTGCTTGCTTATTCGTCTTATACAGGGTGGTGACATTTAGTATTCTTACTCCGTCACCATACGGACTAATAAACTTTAGTCCATGATTGTTGATGTTTACGCTGATATTATACAAAAGAAATAAGACTGTTTCTATAGATTATATCGCGTTTGTATTGAAATTTTTATTGAACTGTCATTCTTCCCATATTTATATGTGCTAAAAAGTTACTAGAAAGCTAAAAAGTTACTTGGATCTTCTCAGTATTGATCGCGTTCCGATCTGATGGCAGGTTATTTATTTATTTTAATTCAAAGATAAGACCCTGCAGTAAGGGAAAGCTTGTTTTGCGGGGACTCTTCTTAAAGTCATATAATTAATGGACATCAATTACATTCAGACACGGGACAACAGCTTGTGGATTGTACAAAATATTATCCTGTGTAGGAATGAAACCCGCAGCAATGGCACGGTGCCAAAATGTTCGTAAGATAAGGTTCTCAATGAAATCAAAAATATATTCCAAACGACTCATCCTTACCTACGGCTAGATCAATTGCATAACACATTAATACGTAGAGACGTTGGCTGCTATTTTCTCGAAACTAGTTTCATATTATTGGCATTGCAGCCTCATCTGCATACAATTGAAATATCAAGACCATCGTACCGAGGACTACGAGACGTTCGTCATACACGAAACACTTGAACATCGTTGTGCAAAATTAACTAGTAGCGTAACCTACATTATTGATGTACCGCCGCGCACTCTACCGGTAACACATTCAACATAAAATATGACTATCATTTACTTTCATTATACATATATACATACACACACCTATAAAACTTTTTTTTTTATAGAGACAACCCTATTTAAGTAATAAACAGTTATATTTTGAGAGATTTATGTAATTTTTCAATAACGACATCCAAATTTTAAGTAAAACCTAAGTGACACGTTACTTTAACGTCATACATGACCATTTTTATCACGATAAATATTACTTGATATTTATCTTTATTTAATATTAATTAACATGAAAAAAAATAATTAACTATTACATATGTATCATTAAATTGGCTTTAGTCTTTTAAGTATTACCTACAATTTAAATTTATTTAGTAAAAACGCCATTTGTGTACAAATAACTCACGGAATTATGATAATCAAATCCAAGACACTTGTATGACAGGGATGATTGGTATATCACTAAACTATTATATCACGAAACTATTTGTGCAATGACTATTTGACTATTTATAAAATGTAGTAATAATAGAGACCAGACCAGATTGGTCACATACTGAAGGAAGGTGGAGTCAAGAGTCTCCGAAACCGACGAGCGTGTATGAAGAGAATTATGAATGTAAAGGAAGCGAGTGAAGTATGCAAAGATAGAGTTCTCTGGCCCTCTGTTCTCTCTGCCTACCCTGCAATGGATATAGCGTAATGATATGTATGTATGTAATAATAATATAATATATAAAGTAACAATCATTATTATCTCAGTTCATATACGTCCCACCGCTGGCGCTGGGCTCGAGCTTTCTACACAATAAAAATTTTATATCGACTTTACCTTCTCTTACATAGATGCTATCTACATATTATATCCCTTAGTCATCTTTTACGACACCCACAGGCAAAAAAAAGGCTGCTGAGTAATATTCTTAGTCCTTCATACCATAGAAAAGTTAAATAATAATAAATATTTTTTTTATAAAAACACCGCACCTTACACTAAGGATATGAACCTTGCATCGCGATTAGAACTTTACAAACATATAATTAACGAATATAAATTGGGGTGTGGTACCGGCGACGAATACTACCAACCTTTAATTCACTCGTGGGTGTCGTAAGAGACAACTAGCAGCTTTTATCGACCTGGGTTGACCCAGGTGCCGCCTGATGCCGTTTGGTCAACAATTATATTCCCAAGGAGGATTGACGTCAGGGAGGCGGTCCATCATAAAACTATTGGCAGTAACTTTTGCACTATGTACTATGGAAGCAGAGTACATATTTTATTGCGTCGACCCCAAGTAATTGGGATAAGAGTTGGAGATTGATGATGGTGGTGAATTAACGAATATAAATTACACATAGACTCAAGATAAAAATTTGTGGATAGCACAAATTATAGAAAGCGCTATCTCGGCAACTAGTTAATGGAGATTTAAGAGCTTTTTCTTATCTATTAGACAGTCTACTTACCGATGGAGTTAAAGTATAATTACGGTACCCATAACACGTTGGGAATAATCTTAGAGATATTGAATAGATAACAAAATTATGAATACTGTATTAATTGAAAGACCGCATCTTATTTTTTATTCTGCTCTTTGCTTCTACCTTCTATAAGGTAAAGAGAAAATAATATGTCTGCTCTTTCTACACGCACTGGAGGCTAAATTGTAAAATAATCGTGTTCAGTGGAAAAAGCTCTTGCATTTATGAATGCCAGTAGAATGTGGTACAGCCACCGAAGACAAAGATCGGTTACCGGTGGCCCGCTCGCACAACGAAGAGAGGTGCATTGCAGGGTGGGTCTATGGGGTCGCGCGCCGCCTTTTCTGTCGCCCCGGACCGATTTGACAGGGCGTGACCACGTCATAGCCCACAGCAAAAAAAAAGAGTAGATTGTGGTACTGGCGGCTCCAAAGTATAGTATAGCCGCAAGAAATAGCGACAAATTACCACCGAAAATTATAACGTCGAGAACATTTCTACATTCATAGACCCCGGAAAAAAAAGGAATAAAGAAAATACCTGATTTCAATAACGCGTTACTTCATTACAACATTAGTTCTTAATGTATGGGTAACATTAATAAATGTAATGACTGCACAAATGGCGTAGTGGTTAAAATACCGACCTATCTTGTCAGTGTCGTCGGGTTCGATTTTTACATGGGACAACACTTTGCTGTTTTAAGTTGCACATCACAAATTGTTATTTTAAGTCTGAGTATAATTTGTGTCCATTACAGTAAGTGTTTGTAAAGTCCCTCGCAATACTATGCTTATTTTCTTAGTGCCGGGTGTTGTTTTAAAAAAAATGTACCGGTATTTGTATCGCTAACATATCACATAAGATATGACAAATTAGTTTACCGTCGCACTCCGTTTTTTCCCTCCTAATACTTGACAATATTTTACTTGAAGATAAATAATATTAAGCTTGAATAGCCTTCAGTTATGGGTTATACCCAAGCATCATACCGGAACGTGACATGCGTCATTGGACTCCATACTTATTGTGGTATAATTAAACAAATGTATATTAGACCGCCATCGACGCGGCGGAAAAATAAAAGGGTGGCGATTTAATATACTCTCAATACATAACTATATAAAAATTGATAAATCATTTAATTTCCGGAAAGATCGCCAAGGAAAACCAGCTTGATTCATATTTGGCTAGACGGTGATACAACAAGTTGAGGCATCGATTTTTTCGTCATTATGTAAAAAAAAAATAAAAGCAGAGGTCATTGCGTTATTAACCAACATTTTTCATGCGGAATTGTGACGGACCGTCTTCTGTTATTAATTGTGATGAATGCCTCGCCTGTCACTGCAAACTGTCATCACACGACTCATTATATATTACTGTCATCATATGCATTACACATGTAAGCCGATGCAACATAAGTAACTCGTATTTAAAAACTTAAAAATAAGTTATTCGTTCGGGATTAACAAAATTTTTTGATGATAAAATCACATTTTTAAAAATATCTTCAAAAACTAAACCTCGTCCTAACCGAACATGACAAATCAATATAGCAAATCGATTTTAAGAAATATTCGCAGAACCATTTTCATTGCTTTTCAAAGACCTCAGACATTTATGTTCACATTCAAACGTTAGCGATGAGTCAATTGTGATTCACCTCATCGGCTGTTATTAAATATTTCGTGACCTTTCATCGCGGTTTTATTGAAACATTAAAACAAATATAGGCGACACAATTGAGCCGTCGCTCGACGCTAATAAAGCCGTGGTTACCGTTCGATACGCAAAATAAAACAGATGTTATTATAAAAACGGATTTATATTAATAATTTTCCGGCGAGAAAACACCGGGAAAAATTCATTTAAAAGTGATAGTTTTTCTTAATATATACGATGATAATACTCACCGTTGCATATCGTTGGCTGATGATGAACTTGAAGAATAATGATGAACGATGCGGTAATGTTTCACAGAACACAGGCACACGTATTCGTTCGGTTCAACGCGCGATCGCCATATCGTCCGTCCGCGACGGTGGTTAGCAGGCGAGTGGAGGACTCTACACACGAACTGGTGACTCGCGCCGAGCGTGCGCCGACCAACGTCGCCGTCACCCCTGCTTGTCGTTGCGTTGGGCCTCGCACTTAACCCACTGCATCACATCACACAAGCTCATCATCACAATAACATTTACCCATAGACTAGTAACGAGTACGAACAAGACTAGAACACTCTTATCGCACTAATATACCTTGAAATTGTTCGATTATTGTTCGTTATGGCCGTTGATATTCCAATCGAACAAATAAATCTGCGAATTCGATACAGTTTTAACAAAAGTCATTATTCTTGTTATTTAAAAACATGATCTTTTTTTGTATATTATATATATAAACAAATCAAAAGCGATGTTTCATTAATTTCTGCTCGTTTTCACAAATAGTTTAGCAATCAAAATACGACGAAACGAATTAACAAATTGATTTGCGTCGTATCTTATAGGATAAACACGATCATATCACAGTCTGAATGAAGGCTACATTATATTATTTATTTTTAAAAAACACGTAGCACCTTAATATTTTATTTACAGACATATTTTATTTAATAACCTACGCTATTAAATACATAGTTCCTACATATAATTTTGAAGTACTAATGGACTATGCGTAGCATACAAGTCTAAGGAATTAGAAAAATAGATTTGAGGTTGATTTTGGTAATGACAGTTTAGCTAGTCCATCTTCAATTAATGCTTTTTTGTATAAATTATTAAAAAGAATAATTTAGTATTTAAGTAACTGTACAAAGTATACTACATTAACTGTACGCGATTCAAAGTTATTTAAGTCCCATAAACCTTTGACTATGACTCTTCCCCAAAGGAGAATAATGTAGTAGGTATTTACTGATCCTAGAAGACGGATTAGCGAGAGCAGTTGGTGATTTTCTCTCAGTGTAGCACATTCAGGAGAATGCTACACTCTCCACCTTCCTTACAATACTTGAATCTGGCGATATCAGTCATTTTTTTTTTGCGGTGGACTATGGAGTTGGTCATGCCCCGTCAAATCGGTCCGGGGCGACAGAAGAAACGGCGTGCGCCCCTATAAACCCACCCTGCGAAGCACCTCTCTACGCCGTGCGAGCGGGCCACCGGAACCCGATCTTTGTCTTCGGTGGCCCGGCCCGCCCGGCGGCGATATCAATCCTACGGATTTATATGTCCAAAACGTGTAACGTACTAATTGACATTAAATTAAAATTTTATATTGAAATATAAAAAAAATTAATGCTCCTATTAAGATTGTTTTGAATAAAAATGTAATTCAAATTTTAATTATTACCGTCTATTTTCATTTCGATAATTGTAAAAAAAAGAATACAAAAGGACAAGCCCAGTGAGTTACTTGTTTGATCTTTTCAGTGTAGATCGCGTAGGGGGGCACAGTCCGGAACGTGCTCGTCGCGTCCCCTGCCAGTCTAGTTAGACTGCTAATCCGGCTCGCATGCATACCGCAGTGCGGGTTAGGGCGTCCCCCGGAGGCGACATGTACCGACCTGACCCCGTCGTTATGAACATCGGCAGATGCGACGATGGGGGCCGCCACCCATCACGCCTTGCCCAGTCAGGCGAGTCGAGGAGAGCAGAGTGCCGGGTGGGCACGTGGAATATAAGAGGATGTGTGGAAGGAAAGTTGCACGAGCTGATAACCGTCATGACGGACAAACAGCTAGACGTGCTCTGTGTAACAGAGACCAAGCGAAGGGGCAGCGATGCCTGCGATCTTCCTGGTGGTGCGATGGCTCTGTGGTCTGGTGTACCACAGAGCGATCGAGCCAGCATGGGGGTAGGAGTGCTGTTGTCCTCTCGCTTGGCCTCAGGTGTGAAGGATTACGGAATGTATGATCCCAGACTTCTTTGGGTCCGTATAAAACTAGGTGTCACCAAGGTATTCATGGTTGTAGCATATGCTCCCGTAGGATCCTCGGTGGCATCAGACCTAGAGAAGTTTTGGGATAATGTTAGGGAAGTTCTGGATATGGCAGAAACCAGTGAACGCGTGATTGTATGCGGAGATTTGCATGGATGGGTAGGGACCAAGCGTCCCGACTATGAGGACGTACTTGGTCCATTTGGTGATAAGAAAGTGAACGACGCAGGTAGGCTCATAGCGGATGTATGCATGGAGAGAAACCTTATTGTGTCAAACACATTTTTCCAACATAAGGACATCCATATGTATACATGGAGAAGGAATGAACAAAAAAGTATAATAGATTCAATTTTGGTAGACAGTCGCCTCCGAAGCAAAATATTGGACGCAAGAGCCTACAGGGGCCCCACAGTCGATACGGACCACTATCTCGTTATTGCGAGATTTAGTGGTCTGTTCAGAAAGTGGAGGCACTGGCGAGAGCGTGTCCACTTCGGAGGGCTTGAAAGAATAAAGGTTGAAAGGTTGCAAGAAGAGTGTGTAAGAGAAAAGTATGTAGAGGGTGTCCGAGAACGGCTGACGATGGCAAGCCAGCCGCAATCGGACATTGAAGAATGCTGGAGAATATTGAAAGAGAGTATGGTAGATACAGCGAAAGAAGTATGTGGAAGTTCAAAGAAGCATAGAAACACAAATGGTGATGCATGGTGGGATGCGGAAGTTGCAGCTTCCGTAGAGCAAAAGAAGAAAGCGTGGCTGGACTATGTCTCTTCTTTGAATCTGAATGATAGTATGACTGAACAGAAGAAAGAAATATATCGGCAATGTAAGAATGACACCAAGGCCTTAGTGAAAGAGAAACGTGATAGAGCAAGTATGAGTGCAGAAGATAGGCTGACTAAACACTTCGAGGGTAACACCAAACTCTTTTGGAGGGAGGTGAAGAAGTCTCGGTGTGGTTGGTCAGCCTTCAGAATCAATAAAATAAGGTCTAAAGGTGGAGACATTCTTACACAAACACAAGATGTGCTTAGCCGATGGAGTGAATATTTTGGCGATATGTATGTGGATGCTCGAGTTGGCGCTGGTGTCGCATGTGATTTAGTAGATCAACATTCGGCACCGGCGTCCTCCTATGGCATCAGTATGGATGAAGTTGAATGGGCGATAAGAAGTTTGAAAAATGGTAAGGCAGCGGGCATTGATATGGTGTCTGCCAAGATGATCAAGCTTGGTGGATCCTGTGTCTGGGAGGCGTTTCTGTTGCTCCTCAATTTATGTTGGAGCTCGGGAATGGTTCCCAGGGACTGGAATAGCACAGTCATCGTGCCTTAATGTTAAAACAAGGGTTGACGTTATGACTGCGTAAATTACAGAGCCATAAGCTTGACCAGTTTGGCAGCAAAAGTGTATGGTAAAATTATTGAAAGGAGAATGAGGATGGTGTCCGATGGTGTGATGTGTGAGACACAAGGTGGTTTCAGGAGTGGAAGGGGATGCATGGATCAAGTGTTCTCTCTGCGCAACATTGTGGAAAAGCATCTAGCTCTAGGTCAGAGGCTTTTTGCAGTTTTGTGAATCTGGAGAGAGCATTTGACACGGTTGTACGAAAGGAACTTTGGGACATTTTACCGGAGTATGGTATTAACGGTAAACTGCTACAGGCTGTGCAGTCCAGTTACATGGGCTGTAGAGCCTGTGTGCGGCTGGATGATGGAATGTCGCCTTGGTTTGACGTCAATATCGGCGTTAAGCAGGGGTGCGTTCTGTCAGCCAGGCTGTTTATGATATATCTGGATAAATGAAAGAGAGTATCGGTGTAAAGATGCGAAAGGGAATTCGCCGATGGTTCGGACATGTGGAAAGAATGCCGAACGAACGTCTGGTTAAGAAGATATACAATGCGAAAGTGGAAGGATGTAGGTACCGGGGGAGACCGAGACTAACCTTCCTTGACCAGATCGGTCATGTACTGAAGGAAAGTCAAGAGTCTCCGAAACCGGCGAGCATGTATGAAGATAATTATGAATGTTGAGGAAGCGAGTGAAGTATGCAAGGATAGAGTTCTCTGGCACTCTGTTCTCTCTGCCTACCCTGCAAGGGATATGGCGTGATGATATGTATGTATTTCTCGGATTGGTACGCGATCTACATACAGTATGTATGTAGATCGCGTACCAATCCGATGATAGTTTATTTATTTATTTTAATAAGGAGGTAACAGCCTGCACTATAGAATTCTTTCTTGTATTGTGGAGCCTTTACAAAAATATAGTTAACGCAGATAAATCTCACCCAGACAGTATGTGTCGTGTGTGATAATTGAACCCACGAAATTGACATGGTAGGTTGGCATCTTAACCACTATCATCTAAAGTTATTGTATTAACTGAAGGCAAATTGTTAAAATTGACAATATGTAACCCGCGAGATTTCATCATCATCATCATCTCAGCTCATATACGTCCCACTGTTGGGCTCTCCCTCCCTCCCTCCTCCATAATGGGAGGGCAATTGACCTACTATACCACGCTGGTCGGACGTGTTGGTATGGGATTTTGTTTCGAGTTTGCCGTCTCTCACATAGATGTTATATGCGTTTTATATCCCTTAGTCATCTCTTACGATCACCCACGGATAAGATATGGAGTGGTGAATAGTATTCTTACTCCGTCACCACACGGAAGGCGCGCGAGATTTACACATTGTAAACTACATATTTTGAATTTAAATTTCATTAAACAAATCTTTTCACTTTATATTTTGTTTTATATATAGACACTATGTAAAAAGCTCTCCATCTTGCCTTAATTGATAAGATGACGTCATTTTGATGCGGCCATGGTTGAGCTGATGATGCATAGCCACCGAGGGTGACGAGCCAGTCTACCGTGCTGTTCAATCGTCCACAACGAACCATCATTAAAAAAGTATATTCGTACATACTATTATAAAACTATAATTTGTCTGTTTGTTTCTTTTTCTTTTTTTTCTTTTCTCCGTGTGGTGACGGAGTAAGAATACAATTCACCACCCCCTATCTTACCTGTGGGTGATCGTAAGAGACGACTAAGGGATATAAAATACATATAACATCCAAGCAAGAGAAGGAAAACTTGAAACGAAACTATACCAATACGTCTGACTAGCGTGGTACAGTAGGTTAATTTTCCTCCCGTTCGAAGGAGGCTCGCGCCCAACAGTGGGATGTGTATGAGCTGAGATAACGAAGACTACAACTTTGATTCAAAAAAATCTTAATGTGTAAAATAAGGTATTTATCGAGATATATTATAGGCTGTCACATATAACACTGCAACGAAGAGAAGTGTCTATGGTATAAGTGACAAATTTAATAGCAATGGACATCGCACATCAGCGTTCCGCGTAATCGCCGTTGTCATAGAAACTGGTGACATAACCATAATGGTGATCGATGAATTGTAGATGTTATTAATGTTGATATTATTAATAATGTCACGAATCAACGTGTATGTACAAAGAAAATAATAATATTAATTACTTAGGTACTTAATATACATAAACGAAGCTGTCGGCAAAGACAATACAATTTATTTATAACTAAACTGATCAAACTATCATTCTTTATTTTATCCACTTTAACTTTATCAAACAGAATGAAAAAAAAATAGTTAAACGATTTTATTTAAATATGAAATTTATATCAACTGTCAATTGCTCACATCATTATAAATGCTTTAATATATTAGGGTATGTACCCATGTTACATGACGCATTTTTTACAATTTACCGAGAGGGGCTCGGTAACCACAAGGTTTTGAAGACACAAATCCCTAAACATGTGACGTAGTAAAGGGTAAGTTCCTTAAACATACTCCACGATTTGATTTTTGTCTGATCAATCTCTTAAATTAGTGGAGAGATTGGTTTCATGACTGGTACCTAGGACCTACATCAATATTATTTAATAAAACCCTTTAACTTAAATTGATTTTTACTTATTTTATATTACAAAATAAATGTTATCCATCCATCAGCCTATATAACAAAAATAAAAACAGGAAGCGATATTCTATCGTGGCGATACATCAGTATCATCATAGTTAGGGGCCATTCATAAATTATGTAAGACGTTAGGAAGGTGCAACTGAATATTATAACTTCTTACTATAGGCAGGGAGGGGGTAGTGAACCTGACATTACGTAAGATATTAAATTGAAAATTACTAATTTTGGTCAAAACTGTGATAGATTAATTAGATTAATGTTATTGCAGTGAGTTAAAGATACCTACTTGTAGTAAGAAGATTGAAATAAATGATATTTTCAGAATAAACGCAGTTATATACTTGATCAAGGGGGCCTTTTCTTACAAAAATTCTTATTAAGGGGCAGGGGGGAGTAGTTGCAATCTTATGATGTCTTACGATAGAGGGGTAGGGCACCAAATCATTCTTCAAAATCGCTTACGTAATTTATGAACGGCCCCTTATATCCTGCTCTTATCCCAATTACTTATGGTGGATGCAATATATACTCCACTCCTCTTCTATCGCACATATTGCAAAATTATTGGCAATAGTTTTATGATCGGCCGCCTGTGTAACGAGTGTCAACCCTCCTTGGGAATGTAATTATTGATCAAACGACACCACGTGAAATTTGCACAGAGCAATATAAAGCTCTTAATTATCTTTTACGACATCCACGAAAGTAAGGACTGCTGACATTCGTAGCCGTACAAATTAGAGAAACATTGTATTTTGATTCCGTCCACATTTTCAATAGTATAAATAAAAATAACAGAACAAACAAAACTATATTATTTCGTGTCTACTTTCTATCAATACTTGTTTAAAAATTAAAAGATTTTCAAAAATAAAGAAAACAACATAAATAATTGAATATTTAAACTATAAAGTATTTTACTAATTGTAAGTTGTATTTAGAATAAAAGATTTACTAGTATAATAATATTGTTAAATCTATTATCAATATTGGAAATGCAAATATTACGTCCATTTCAATGCTAATGCTCTTTTGTATGCTTTATGTCAAAATTATTGAATGTATCGATGGTGTTTGCTAATGATTTATTTCGAATTTAACGGTCACCTTGTACAAGTCCTAGAACAATCGGGGCATTTTGAGACAATCATTCACTTACCACGTTAAGTATGACCTTCACTGATAATAAACGACTACTAAGCATATTAAATTAAACGTCACGTCACTTGTCTATTATAGTCCATCTAATCTAAGAAGTGCATTTTGACAGCTGTCGGAGTTAGTTGTCTAGGTATGCGAATAAAATAATCGCTATCGAAAATATCCGATTTTAGTAAGAAATCGATATTGATTCTTTTTAATTAATAATCGGTTTATATATTATTTTTTCGAAAAGGAGATGTATAAATTAAATGCTAAATTAATACTAAACAAAACTAAAAATTTAATTATTTCAGCATAAAATCTATTCATCATATTTAGTAGAATTAGGTTAAGCTAAAACAAAAACTGGATTTAAAACTAGCTATTTATTCAGAATCACCAGTATTACTTGAATTATCATCGTCTCGAACATTAATAATTATTTCCTTATCAATAAAATTGTCGAAACGTACATCTCTCTCATCTGTCAAAATTTATATTCGATTAATTATATTATTCTAATATTTTTACCGATTATTTAGATATTCGTGAATTGGAAGTTGTCAAGCACTACTGTATAGAACGTGATGAAGTGACATTGTAAGATCGTCAATAACAATTACTATTTACCATGTTAATTTTATTTTTAATTAGTTTTACGAGTTTCAACATTAGATTATTGTACGAGAAAGTTACAATAAGCAACGTTAATTATGTAAATAACTTAATAGTTCTTTAAAAATTCAGATTTATTGTTTGCAATCATGTGTATACGTTTGACCAAGGTTATTGTGTATTAAAATATGCTAAACGTCAAAATGCACTTCTTAGATTAGATGAACTATAGTTCTGTATATACTTACAAGTAGGTGATGTGTGGTAGCGGCTACGAATACTATCAACCCTTACTTTACTCGTGAATGTCGTAAAGAACGACCAAGAGCTTTGTGTCGACCTGGGCCAACTTTATCTGATGCCGTTTGGAGAACAATTACATTCCCAAGGAGAGTTGACGACGAGAAGGCGGTTGGTCATAAAAATATTGCCAATAACTTTTTAAAATATATAGGAGTACATAGTGCGTTGATCATAAGTAATCGGGATAAGAGCAGGAGAATGATGATGATACTTACAAGTAGATGATTATAATAATATCCTCATGATTCAGACCTGGCTGCGGTGCCAAATATCATTGGTCACAGTTTTCCTTTTAAAGACAACTTCCAGCGAAAAGCAGATAATCCTTGTATTGCTGGAGACACTAGAAATATAATCAATTTACATCTAGATACACAACAACAATTTGTGCATAGCACAACGTATTGTCCCGCGGCAATAGAGCCGCCGTTGAATTAATATGGTAGGCCAGTATCTTAATCACTACGGCACCTCATTCTTATCAATAAAATATGTCATCATTGAGATACATTATCAAATATATCTGTGCAGTTAGTCCATTGATAGGCCGAATAAGTCTCTTCGTATTTCATTAGTGCACTATAACATTGATTTTATCTTAGAACTTGCAATCACATAGTATACAGTTAAAGAGAGATTAACTCTCTATAAACATTTTTGAAACTTCTTTTAGTAATGGTCTTAAAGGCCTTAGAACAGGCTGTTGGTTGGTTATGGTTTAAAAAAAATTAAGCCATTGAGGGACCCACTCAAAAACCAAAATAATTCTTGACATAATCTACTCAACCGTTTAGATATAAAATCAGAAATAAATATAGGAAATATCATATATGGTAGCGGCTACGAATACTACCAACACTTACTTTACTCGTGGATGTCGTAAAAGACGACTAAGAGCTTTATAACGACCTGGGCCAACTCCATCTGATGCAGTTTGATCAATAATTACATTCCCAATGAGGGTTGACGTTTGGCAGGCGGCGGTCATAAAACTATTGCCAATAACTTTTACAATATATATTATGAAAGAAGAGTACATATTGTATCGACTCCAAGTAATTGGGATAAGAGTAGGAGAATGATGATGACTTATATAGATCAAGGAATATCCACGCAAAGAAATAAGTTTAGAAATCAACAGAAATAATATCAAATACCAGAAGCGTCTAAATATAGTTAATGATGAGCAACGATATGGAAATCCCGTCGCCATCGTTTAATGTGATCCATCTAGTTGTGAGCATCATCACGTAATGTGGCCGCTGACATATGAGTCAATGTCGTGAACATCCTAAGTAATACACATATTATCCTCATCTTGGTACTATTTACATTCGCGGCACGTCGCGACCTTGGCATTTGATGGCTTCTGTTATACAGTTGGGCTTCATCATCAATCCGTTACTGTTGGACATGGCTAACCAAGTATTGTGGATACTAAACCATAAACTATAATCCACCTGACTTCAAGAAATGAACTAAATTAACCCCCTTTATTTGGTAGGCTATGTTATGGACACACGCCATCCATCCCGTCCTTGGCAAAGGAAGGGCGGCGCGTGGCTCCATAACCCACTGTATTCCCTACCTATCGCCATTGAACCAGACACTGGTAACTTTTCCTTGACATCTGTAGCAGCAAAATTAACCCTTGGCCACTTGGGTGGATTTAGCATCCTATAAACGGCAACCGATCACGAGTTAACTACTAAAGCAGTCATTAATCCCCTCAACTCCATTGTAAGGAGAAAAGAGATCCGCTCTATGTAGCTACCGCAAGCAAAGGGCTTTTCAGTGAACATGTCCAAAACAAATCAAAAAATATTTGTTTTTAGCATTAGTAAACTATAGTAGTTAACTCGTAATTGAGAGCCGCTTGTAGGATCCACTCCAGCCAAGGTCTTTTACATTTCATTTAAACTATTGGATTCGAAGTGCATCACATTGCATCTAATTTTTACTAAACACATTCTATTATTTCTTTATAAAAAAAATCAGTAAATAAATAGTAATAATAGACCAACCCGCTGTGTATCCTTCCGGATCTTCTCAGTAGCGGTTACGTTCCGATCCGGTGGTAGTTTATTAGAATAATTTAAAAAGTTAAAACTGACAGCTATGTAAGTGCCCTCGAAGGGTTAGCCATAATAAATGAATTTGAATGTTCTTGAAAGGTACGTACATAGATAGTACCGCACCCGGCACCAGTACTTAAACGACAATAGTTGCGGTCAACAATATAAACACACATTCCATTCGACATTGTAATATGCCGTTATGAAGTAGTTAACACTTTGTACAAAGTTGTTAATAGTTAAACAGAAAACAAACATATTACTGTATTATTTATTTCACTTTACTTAATAGAATATTATCAGTGTTGTGATGGAATAAGAATTGTCACCAATTCCTAGCTCGTTAGTCATCGTAAAAAAAACAACTAAGACAAATAAATAAATGTATATCTGCGCAGGAGATGATTCTTCTGTAGTTCTTATCTTAATTACTTGTGGTCGTCGCAATACATACTTATATATTGCAAAAGTTATTAGCAATAGTTTTATGATCGGTCGCCTGCCGGACGTTAACCCTCCTTGGAAATGTTGACTAAACGATATCAAGTGAAGTTGGCACAGCTTGATAGTAGTCTTTTACAACATCCACGACTAAAATAAGGGAGAGGTACAGGACTACAGGTTATGGGGCTACACGCCGTCCTTTATAGTTTATGGTGGAATGTTACCGAATCACAGCCTGTAAAAAAAAACAAAGTGTTGTCCATTAAAAAAAAAGTAAAACTACATAGTGATGTTTGTTAGACAATTGTCCGTTAATCGCAGCTTCACCGTTCGTTAGCAATTTATTTTTTTATACCTCCACAGAACAATGTGAGTTGTTTAACAGTTAAAGAGGCGGCCGAGTCTGTGGTGAATTAATTATAAACAATGGTGTTGTTCTACCGTTTGTTAAATAATCACTTTCCTTGTCTACGATGATTAAATAGTAATTGTACAATTAACGATTAAACATGCCATGATAGATTAGGTACTATTTTCCATGACATATCTACTTCTCATATCGTATGAATTTAAGAAAATAATGTGTCAAAATACCTTATTCTCTTGCGGGAACCTTAAACGCTGGCGAATGAATTAAAATAAGAATAACACCTAAGGAATCCAACTCGCCATCTTCTATCTCGCCCGTTGGACGTCGTAGAACGATTAAAAATTACAATCGAGGGAATGAAAGGAAAACTAAAAATTAAACACCATACAAATATTTTGGCCAGCATTGTATAAAAAGTTATTTTTAACCGACTTCAAAAAAGGAGGAGGTTCTCAATTTGTACACATACATACATACATATCATCACGCCATATCCCTTGCAGGGTAGGCAGAGAGAACAGAGTGCCAGAGAACTCTATCTCTGCATACTTCACTCGCTTCCTCAACATTCATAATTCTCTTCATACACGCTCGCCTGTTTCGGAGACTCTTGACTTCACCTTCCTTCAGTACATGACCGATCTGGTCTAGGTAGGTTAGTCTCGGTCTCCCTCGATACCTACATCCTTCCACTTTCGCATTGTATATCTTCTTAACCAGGCGTTCGTTCGGCATTCTTTCCACATGTCCGAACCATCGGAGCATTCCCTTTCGCATCTTTACACCAATACTCTCTTTCATACCTACTCGCTCTCTTACGTCGTCGTTACGAATGCGGTCGGTCAGCCTAACTCCACAGATTTTCCGCAGAGATCGCATTTCGACCGCATTAATTTTACTATCATACTCTTTTCTGCATACCCAACTCTCGCTTCCATACAGTAATGTTGGGACAAGCACTGCGTTATGTATTGCTACACGTGCCTTCTGGCTGAGGTGGTGGCTGCCGAAAAGTTGCCCCAACGCTCCGTTCACTCTATTTCCCGCATTCACTCTTCGCTCTATATCAGTGGTGTACCTTCCATCTCGGCTAAATCCACATCCAAGATATACAAATTCATCCACTTGCTCTAGTACATCATTACCTATTGTTACTCTTACATCTGTTCTGGTTTTATCTCTTTCAAAGACCATTATTTTGGTTTTGCTCACATTCACGCGTAGACCCCTTTTCTTACAATCTTCTGTCATTGTGTCGACTAGGGTCTGCAGGTCAGTCGCTGACTGTGCCAGCAGGACTGCATCATCTGCATAAAGCAGAGCAGTGACCACTGAGTCGCCCATCTGGACTCCCACATTCATATCGTTCAACCTTTGAAGACATTTATCCAGATATATGATAAACAGCCTGGCTGACAGAACGCACCCATGCTTAACGCCGATATTGACGTCAAACCAAGGCGACATTCCATCATCCAGCCGCACACAGGCTCTACAGCCCATGTAACTGGACTGCACAGCCTGTAGCAGTTTACCGTTAATACCATACTCCGGTAAAATGTCCCAAAGTTCCTTTCGTACAACCGTGTCAAATGCTCTCTCCAGATCCACAAAACTGCAGAAAACCCTCTGACCTAGAGCCAGATGCTTCTCCACAATGTTGCGCAGAGAGAACACTTGATCCATGCATCCCCTTCCACTCCTGAAACCTCCTTGTGTCTCACACAGTAAACCATCGGACACCATCCTCATTCTCCTTTCAATAACTTTTCCATACACTTTTGCTGCCAAACTGGTCAAGCTTATGGCTCTGTAATTTGCGCAGTCATAACGTGAACCCTTGTTTTTAAACAAAGGCACGATGACTGCGCTATTCCAGTCCCTGGGAACCATTCCCGAGCTCCAACATAAATTGAGGAGCAACAGGAACGCCTCCCAGACACAAGAGCCACCGAGCTTGATCATCTCGGCAGACACCATATCAATGCCCGCTGCCTTACCATTTTTCAAACTTCTTATCGCCCATTCAACTTCATCCATACTGATGCCATCGGAGGACGCCGTTGTCGAATGTTGATCTACTAAACCATATCCAACACCGGCACCAACCGTAGCATCCGCATACATATCGCCAAAATATTCACTCCATCGGCTTAACACGTCTTGTGTTTGTGTAAGAATGTCTCCACCTTTAGACCTTATTTTATTCATTCTGAAGGCTGACCAACCACCCCGAGACTTCTTCACCTCCCTCCAAAAGAGTTTGGTGTTACCCTCGAAGTTTTTAGTCAGCCTATCTTCTGCACTCATACTTGCTCTATCACGTTTCTCTTTCACTAAGGCCTTGGTGTCATTCTTACATTGCCGATATATTTCTTTCTTCTGTTCAGTCATACTGTCATTCAGATTCAAAGAAGAGACATAGTCCAGCCACGCTTTCTTCTTTTGCTCTACGGAAGCTGCCACTTCCGCATCCCACCATGCATCACCATTTGTTTTTCTATGCTTCTTTGAACTTCCACATACTTCTTTCGCTGTATCTACCATACTCTCTTTCAATACTCTCCAGCATTCTTCAATGTCCGATTGCGGCTGGCTTGCCATCGTCAGCCGTTCTCGGACACCCTCTGCATACTTTTCTCTTACACACTCTTCTTGCAACCTTTCAACCTTTATTCTTTCAAGCCCTCCGAAGTGGACACGCTCTCGCCAGTGCCTCCACTTTCTGAACAGACCACTAAATCTCGCAATAACGAGATAGTGGTCCGTGTCGACTGTGGGGCCCCTGTAGGCTCTTGCGTCCAATATTTTGCTTCGGAGGCGACTGTCTACCAAAATTAAATCTATTATGCTTTTCTGTTCATTCCTTCTCCATGTATACATATGGATGTCCTTATGTTGGAAAAATGTGTTTGACACAATAAGGTTTCTCTCCATGCATACATCCGCTATGAGCCTACCTGCGTCGTTCACTCTCTTATCACCAAATGGACCAAGTACGTCCTCATAGTCGGGACGCTTGGTCCCCACCCATCCGTTCAAATCTCCGCATACAATCACGCGTTCACTGGTTTCTGCCATATCCAGAACTTCCCTAACATTATCCCAAAACTTCTCTAGGTCTGATGCCACCGAGGATCCTACGGGAGCATATGCTACAACCATGAATACCTTGGTGACACCTAGTTTTATACGGACCCAGAGAAGTCTGGGATCATACATTCCGTAATCCTTCACACCTGAGGCCAAGCGAGAGGACAACAGCACTCCTACCCCCGTGCTGGCTCGATCGCTCTGTGGTACACCAGACCACAGAGCCATCCCGCCACCAGGAAGATCGCAGGCGTCGCTGCCCCTTCGCTTGGTCTCTGTTACACAGAGCACGTCTAGCTGTTTGTCCGCCATGACGGATATTAGCTCGTGCAACTTACCTTCCACACAACCTCTTACATTCCACGTGCCCACCCGGCACTCCGTTCTCCTCGACTCGCCTAACTCATCACTCACACACACTCACGTCAAGGCGTGATGGGTGGCGGCCCCCATCGCCGCAACTGCCAATGTTCGTACCGACGGGGGCGGGTCGGTACGCGTCGCCTCCGGGGGACGCCCTAACCCGCATTGCGGTACGCATTTCGAGCCGGATTAGCAGTCTAATTAGACTGGCAGGGGACGCGAACGAGCACGCTCCGGACTATGCCCCCCATCAATTTGTCTGTATTTTTTTTTATGTTTGTTACCTCCTAACTTTCGACTGGGCAAAGCGATTTTAATTATTCTTTTTTATTTGAAAGCTGGTTCTTCCCGTGTGGTCCCATTTCTATTTGGCCCAGTTCTGACAATGGCATCCATGAGAAAACCATATAACTCTAAAATTAGCATTAAGTATGAGTGCGACAAATAAACAAGTAGCTCAAGCCCCCTACTAATAGAACAATCTATGTGTGTCTGAAACACTAAAAAGTAAAAAATAAAAAAAAACTACGTTTTAAAAAACCGACTTCAAAAACTGAAAAGTACAAGATAACTTAAAATACTATCATTTGTATGTGCTATCCATTGATAGGTTTGAAGTCAGTGCCGGTGTCGGTATCTTTAGTGTAGGAATTTTTATTACAGTAAGTACCTAAGCTGTATATAATTTTGTTTAGGGCTTGGCACCGATTTCAAACCTATCAATAGATGGCACATACAAATGATAGTATTTTAAATTATTTTGTACTTTTCAGTTTATGAAGTCGGTTCTTTTTCTATTGTGGAAGAGGCTCTAAACAAGATGTATATTAGCTAAGATAATAACAATTTTCCTGAGAAAGTTACAGCACCAAATGCACTATTATATATAATAATAATAAGCAATAAGCCCGCTTGTCAAATGTGGTGATTATAACAAACCTTCTTGTGAGAAGACTTGATAGGTAGATAGATAGATAGAGATATCTACGCTATCTTTAAGTAAGGGTGGTGACATAATTCAGGCCCGTCACAACACTCATAACTCTTGGTGTCTTTTGTCTCTCCATCAATATATGCTCTATCAATTTTATATACATAGTTACACTCCTAAATTATTTGGATTATGTGGATTACCACTGCTTGTATTTGTTCTGTGCTCATCATCGTCATCATCAGTTCAGCCCATTGCCGTCCACTACTGGACGTAGGCCTCCCTCATGGTACGGCACAGAGTGCGGTCCTGTGCCGTTTGCATCCATCGACGCCCAGCAACTTTTACTAGGTCGTCTGTCCACCTAGTGGGGGAGCATCCTAAACTGTGTCGTCCGGTACGTGGTCGCCACTCTAGAACCTTTCTTCATCAGCGGTTGTTTGTCCAAGGTAAACATAATGATCGACAATTTCGAAAATCACATTGCCAACTAGGACCGTATTTGTTGTGTGGTAGCCGCTACAAATACTACAAATTCTTATTTTACTCATGGATGTTGTAAAAACAATTAAGAAGTTTATATCGACCTGGGCTCACTCCACCTGGTGCCGTTTAGCACACATTTACATTCCCAAAGAATTTTGACGTCAGACAGGCGGCCGGTAATCAAGCAACTGAGATAAGAGCAATCACTATTTGGGCTCCCAAAACGGCGAGCGTGTATGAAGAGATTTATGAAAGTTGAGGAAGCGAGTGAAGTATGCAAGGATAGAGGTCTCTGGCACTCTGTTCTCTCTGCCTACCCTGCAAGGGATATGGCGTGATGATATGTATGTACTATTTGGGCTACTAGTACTGTGTACTTGATTTCAATGAATGGAAGTTACAGTCGTATCTATATCCTTGACAAAGTGTTTAAGAAATTTAAAGACAATGAATAGTTTAGTCATTAAAATGAAACAAACAAACTCACTCGCCTATTTGTAATATTAGATACAATGTACTGTATTAATACGATAGCCTCCACCCTTCAAGCTGAAGATTCACCTATTTATACGTGATATTTACGACCCCTGGGGTCTGTAGCGTTGATGTATGAAGGCCATTTCACGAGAGTGGGCAAATTATGTGTACGTACGTACTCGCTCGCCCGACCGTGATGCTGCGCCCATATAGAAATAACTTCTTAATAAAATACTTATATCTCAACCAGACTTTATGCCAAATAGATATGGATCGAGTTATTTTTTTATAAAGGAGCCAGCTGTTGTTAGAAGCTTCGCCCGCGTTAATGTAATGTAATAATGTGTTCGACAAAGTAGACTAGGAAGAGAGTTTTCACGCCGTGTATTCTCGGTTCAATCCTCACGTAACTTCTTCGTGCTTTGAGCATATTTTTTTAATTTGAGTATTACTTGGCGTCGTTAATTGTATGTTTATAAAGTCCCCTGCGATATAAGGATTGGTTCCTTAGTATAGAGTATGGTCTTAGTCGACGGTGAAAGCCTGGGGTGTCGACTCGGAACGGTACCCAAAATGGTAACCCGCTGGACGGACTACTGACGAGCACGGCGTAGAGAGGTACGTCGCAGAGCAAGTTATAGGGTTGCTTGAAGCTCTCTTCGTCGCTCTGGACGGATCGTTGGGGTATGGCAATACCATAGTCAAAAGAAAAGAAACAGTAAAGAGAGTAGTTTTTAAAAATAAAATTTTAGTTAATTTTCTATGCCTTGGAACTTGTACTTCTAGTCTGGATAAAGCTAGACTTTTCTGTTCTGTAAGTATATATGAAATTTTAACACGATCAGTTGTGTAGTTAGGCCGTGAAAGCAAAACAAACACACCCACATTTGTATTTATAATAATAATTAAGTTTATTGACCTTAATTTAAAATTAATATTCACACATAATATTTCAATAACAATTTATTACGAACATATTATTACAACAGTTGTTGCTACAAGTATAAATTCATAAAAAAACACACCGCCTCAATAGAATGACATTGATATATGGAGGCAACCCCGAAGGGTCTCCTCCCAGTAATGATGATGGCGCCTAAAGCGCTGGAATCACTCTATTAACAGTTTTCTGTCTACAGCCTCGGGCCAGTCCGTCTGCGGGCACACTCTCGCAGAAAATCGACGTCTGAGCAGTGGTAATATTCTGTTGCGCATCGTTTGGTGAGTGAGAAAGCCGGCAGCTGTCTGGGTGGGTTTAGGGTTTTCATTGGTAGACAACATCTTAGCTCTACCGCTAACAATGCAAAGGTTTACATTGGTAGGTGAGCAGCAGTAACACCATTAGGTGTGCTGCTTGCTCGTTTACCACCATAAGTAATTTCATATTGAACATTACGATATCTCAACTCATATACGTCCCACTGCTGGGCTCGAGTCTCCTACACAATAGGAGGTAAATTGACCTATTAATCCTATTATACTACGTTGATTAGAGGGATGAGGGAGAGACGATAGGTACACTCTTTATATCGTGGTTTACCTCTCTTGCACTAATATGTATCATCAATATCATTCTCCTACTCTTATCCCAATTACTTGGGGTCGATACAATATGTACTCTTCTTTCATAGTATATATTGTAAAAGTTATTGGCAATAGTTTTATGACCGGCCGCCAGCCAGACGTCAACCCTCCTTGTGAATGTAATTGTTGACCAAAAGGCATCAGATGGAGACGATGGAGTTAACCCAGGTCGTTAAAAGGCTCTACGACATCCACGAGCAAAGGTTGGTAGTATTCTTAGTCGCTACCACACAGCATTTTTATTAGTTTTAATATGTATAACATATCCTTTAAACGGCTTTTATGGCACTCATGGGCAAGACATGATGGGGAATAGTATTCTTGTTCCGTCCCCATTCGGATAGCACAACCATAATACAAAGAAATAATAAAATAAATAATAAACTGTTTTATTAATTACACAACATTTTCCTTATAATTAATTGGTTTATATTGTCGAACGTTGTGAAGGCAATAAACTATGTGCCCTTCCCCGCTGTGATAAAACTATGTAGAGGCGATTATATCGGCTGAATGGGGAAACGGAAAATGATGGAAACGTTTGTTGTTTCACCCATAGATTATAAATGTTTTGTCTATACGTATAAAAAAAGCATTGGGTAATTGAAATATATTCAAGTTTTTTTTTATAAAAAGACTGCACTAAGGAAATAATGAGAGAAGGAAAACTCGAAACAAAACCCTATACCAACACGTCTGACCAACGCGGTATCGTAGGTTAATTTCCGTCCCATTGCGGAGGAGGCCCGAGCCCAACAGTGGGACATTTATGGACTGTGATGATGATGATGAAGGAAATAATCCTTGTATTGCGGGAGACTTTAAAAACATAATTAACGCAGACACATTACGTCCAAACTCAGAAAAACATTTTGTGGATTGTACAAAGTATTATCCAACGTGGAATTCGAACCCATGGCACTGGTACGATAGGTCGGTCTTAACTACTATGCTAACTATGCAGTTGATTATACCATACTATAAACTCGTATCTATAGCTGCTCTACTAGTTACTTCGACATCGAGGACCGCTTAAGGGTAGTCATATGTAGTCATATTTGTTTATGTTTTTTAATTATATTTAAAAATAAATGTATTCTGGATCGTAGGGCACCACACTTTTTTTGGGCAGGCTGTAGTTAGGCCATACCCGAATATTCCGACCAGGACAACGGGAGAGTGGCGAACGGCCCCATAACCCACTATGTGTTCTCCCCATCGACATCAGGCAGACCACTGGTACCGTTTCCTTGACATCCGCAGCCGACCTGGCGGGTTACCTTTTCAGGTATCATCACCGTCAACGCCCAATATCATCACCGGCAATAATCAAAGTATTAAGGAGCGTCGCCTTCACGCAGGTGGCCTCTCTGCGGATGGTGGACTAATCCCTGACCTATCCCCCCCAAGAGCTTCACACTGCAGCAAAAACTTGCCGTACATGTTATATACATATAATTTTATATAAAACCAGCTCACCTGGGTAACTTCGTCTGCATCTCATAAGAGGATTAGATAGAGTAGGTCGTAGGCATCTATAACGAGCAACACTCACAATAGAAGCTCTCAAAATAAAATATATTTTACTCATTATTGCAACATTTAATATTGTTTATAAATACCTTCTTGAATAACTGTGCTAACAAACAATAAAATATTTTTGAAGTGAAAACTTCTTTGCGTTGTGCACTTTTTTGGAATGGGTAAAAAATGTTAAACTCGCGTCATGACACGTGACCTGATCTAAAATTCGTAAGACGGACGGAAAGTAGACCGTAGGAGAGGAAGTAATAATATAATATATTTAATTTATGTATTTATTGTATGGTCATACCCATACATACTCTTTTTTTTGCGGACTATGTTGTTGTCACATCCTACCAAATCGCTCCGGTGCGAGGGAAGAGGCGGCGCGCGACCCCGTAGACCCACCTTACAAAGCGCCTCTCTTAGCCGTGTGAGCGGGCCTCCGGTACCCGATCTTTGTCTTTGTTTTTTTGTCATAGGTTTAAGTTTTCACGTCTGTCGGCAATCCTCGTGGCTGCTTTGTGTTTTTTAATTTGAACTACTGTAGGTACTCGTAGCTGTACATACTCTTACTTATTGGCTGGTATAGCAAAGTAGGGCAGTAGGGATATATCTTTTCCAATTCCTCTCAATTTAACTTAAAATCAACAAAATTAAAAACTCTATGGATTCATAATAATTTCTAATGTTTTCGCGAGGGTTACACATTTGAAATACCTAGGCTACTAGGGTAGGCTACTTTTACGGATTCTATCGCGTTTATATTTGATTTTTAATTGCCCGACGTTTCGAACACTTTACAGTGATCATGGTCACGGGGGGACTATGGCGTCCTCTATGGAGACCATTCCGGATCGCTTACCGGAGATACAATGATAAAAATATGTAGTGGGATTAGACCTATAGAATATACCATATTATGTTCCTTATCAACTTAAGGATATTTTTTTATCTCCTAGCAAGTGTACCATGTTTCAGATTATCGTTCAACGGGAGATAGTACCCGAAACGGTAACTTGCTGGGCTAGCCGCTGTGATCAAGGAATCAGTAACAGTCAGTGAATTGTATTCTTATTCTGTCATCACAAAGTAAATTATAATTAATTTTCCTTAGTTATTTAACTCATAGTAATATATTTACAGTGACATCAGTGATTAGTTTATGCAGATCTAGACAGTAATACAATATAAGTGGAACACAAAACTGCTGACAATATCGTCAGATGTCGCGCCATCACCACGAGCTCTCAACAATATGGCGTGATGTGTAGCCGGCGAGTGGCGACTGCTGAGGCAGCGTCACACCCACAAACATTATCTGTTTCGTTAAAACACATGATGAGACATATTGTAAAATGTAAACTATGCATTTGTCTATTTTTATAGCAGAGATTTTTTTAACTTTTTAGCTTTTTATTTCTTAACGATTTAAATTGTATTGAAATTGTGAAAGATATTAGTAATGTACACTATTTATCCGTGTGGTGACGGAGTAAGAACAAAATTCACCACCCCATATCTTACCCGTGGGTGATCGTACGAGACGACTAAGGGATATAAAACGCATATAACATTTATGTGAGAGAAAACCCAATTACCAACACGTCTGAACAGCGCGGTATAGTAAATTAATTTCCCTCCCATTACGAAGGAGGCCCGAGCCCAACAGTGGGACCTATATGAACTGTGATGATGATGATGACACTATTGATCAATTATTTAAATTAGCAATTATTATTACAATAGTAATTCAATAGTGATTAGTAATATAATAATCATTAGTATAATATTATAGTCATTAGTCGATAGTAATTTAATTATTGTCATCACAAATCATTAACACTATATAGACATCTATTGAATAGGTAGTTCATTTATGACAGGACCACAATGTTGACAGTTCTCTGTGTACAGCCGCGGGCCGGTCCGTCCGGGGTAGTCCCTTAACTTTAACTTGCAGTTACGTATTAACATAAACAGTGTATTTTTTTTTAATCTTTAAGCAGCTTGTTAAATAAATGTACTGTTTTATTAAGCAGTACAGTTTTTGACATCATACTTGGGATTCAGTTTTAAAATCTTTTCTATGGCCGTACATGGTGTAGCGGATTCGATTCCTACGCAAGATAACATTTTATACGATCCACAACGTGTTGTTCTGAGTCTGAGTTTATTTTGTGACCTTTAATTATATGTTTGTAAACTCACCCGCGATTTAAGGACTATTGACTTATTGCTGGGTTATCATTCTCCTACTCTTATCCCAATTACTTGGGGTCGATACAATATGTGCACTTCTTATGAAATGTTAAAAAATTATATTGTACGCCTCATACGCATAGCGTTAAAGTGATACTCTACTCCCGATATATGAAAATCAAGGACTTTTCAAATCTAAAAATGACTGTATTTTTCTCAAACTGCACTTATAGGATAATATTATCATACATATGTCAAGAAACAACATTCGTATTTAGTATTTTTAAAAAGCAGTTATGTTGTTTAAATGAGAAAAGGTTGATAAAAAAAAATATACGAGGGCGTCCGGATTTTTCTGTAAGGATCTGGCACACTCATACCCGTAAAACTTAATGTATCGAAGTTTTTCTTTTATTAACAGCTTCATTATCGCAACGCGTTGTTTTCTTTCGATAATGGCTTGTTAATTCTTTATCGTTTAATTGTAATTAATAAAAAACTAAACTGCTTAGTCTTTAGTGTATATTATGTATAGCTTATAAAAATTGGGTTCGTTTACATTTTTTGTTCATCCATTCGGACAGGCAAAGGTAACAAATCCCATACAGCTATGGGCTTGTTTACAATGCTTAGAGCATTGTTTATAGCTATGTTTAGCAGTACGTCGACAATGGCACGAAATTTCAAAGGTATATTTCTTTTTCATTTTCATTTATGGCATTGACTAATAGTAAATGATAAATAATATAAAAATTATGAGACGTGACTTTTGGATTTTCTAAATTAATTATAATTATTTCTGATGTTAACGCGATTACTACACATTTAAAATAAAAACTATTTTTATGGATTTTATCGCGGTACAGTAAGCATTCAAAACGTCAAGAAATTAAAAATCAAATACAAATACAATAAATTCCGTAAAAATAGTTTTATCTGAAATTACATACATACATATATATCATCACGCCATATCCCTTGCAGGGCAGGCAGAGAGAACAGAGTGCCAGAGAACTCTATCTCTGCATACTTCACTCGCTTCCTCAACATTCATAATTCTCTTCATACACGCTCGCCGGGTTTGGAGACTCTTGACTCCACCTTCCTTCAGTACCTGACCGATCTGGTCTAGGTAGGTTAGTCTCGGTCTCCCTCGGTACCTACATCCTTCCACTTTCGCATTGTATATCTTCTTAACCAGACGTTCGTTCGGCATTCTTTCCACATGTCCGAACCATCGGAGCATTCCCTTTCGCATCTTTACACCAATACTCTCTTTCATACCTACTCGCTCTCTTACGTCGTCGTTACGAATGTGGTCGGTCAGCCTAACTCCACAGATTTTCCGAAGAGATCGCATTTGGACCGCATTAATTTTACTTTCATACTCTTTTCTGCATACCCAACTCTCGCTTCCATACAGTAATGTTGGGACAAGCACTGCGTTATGTATTGCTACACGTGCATTCTGGCTGAGGTGGTGGCTGCCGAGAAGTTGCCCCAACGCTCCGTTCACTCTATTTCCCGCATTCACTCTTCGCTCTATATCAGTGGTGTAACTTCCATCTCGGCTAAATCCACATCCAAGGTATACAAATTCATCCACTTGCTCTAGTACATCATTACCTATTGTTACTCTTACATCTGTTCTGGTTATCTGAAATGAATTTCCGTAAAAATAGTTTTATCCGTGTGGTGACGGAGTAAGAATACAATTCACCACCCCCTATCTTACCCGTGGGTGATCATAAGAGACGACTAAGGGATATAAAACGCATATAACATCTATGCAAGGGAAGGAAAACTCGAAACAAAACCCTATACCAACACATCTGACTAGCGTGGTATAGTAGATCAATTTCCCTACCATTACGGAAGAGGCTTCGTTTTTTTCCTGTTTTTGTTTTTAGTAACGCAGTGGCTAAAAATGTATTTTTCGCATGCCCGCCCGGGCGGGGTATATGGGACTCACAGGCCCTGAAGGGGTCACTGAATACCCACTAAAAAACCAACTGCGATCTGTTAGCCGTTGGGGCTTTTACAGCTGAACTGGACTATAGGCGAGCCTTATGGGCTCTCAACCCGAACAAGGTAAACGAAGCGACTTCGCCCGAGGGCTCTCCCGCAGGGGAACGGACCTCGGCTCGGGGCGTCGCTGGAGGCAAAGTGAACGTGTCCACGTTTGGATTGGTTATTATTGCGCGCCGTGTTTTCGTACCTCGACGGCGAGGTCGAAACCGCGGATATTTGAATGAGATGGCCTCGCGGGCGGTGTAGGCTCTTGTTTGGGCGAGTGTTATTTGATCGTCATCGTCATTGAGGACGTGATGCGGACGTCGAATTTTAGATATACGCGATGGGATATAAGAAGCCGCCCCAACCACTAGTGGGTTGGGGTGTGTCGTGGCAGAGTCAAAATAGCTCTGAGAGCACCGCTTCATAAACTGCCCGATGGTCGGCAGTTCGAGGTCGATGTGAAGATCGGCATTTCGAATGAACCACAGTGCTCCCGTAGGTCAGCGCATGAACCTATTCTGAAGGGTCTGTAACCTATGGATCCTGTGTGCCTTAGTGTGCGCGAACACTACGCTCGCATAGGTCATGATCAGCTGTATGCAAGCGGTGTATAGTCGAACCTTGCTGCTCAAGGGTAGTTTTGACCTAGCACTAAGTAGGCTATGGAGGTGTCCAAAAGCTGCGCTCGCGCGGATACGCTTTATGTGAGGGGCGAAGCTGAATCGGTCGTCAAGGGCTTGTTAAAAACAGCTGACAGGCTTGTTAAAAAGCTTGAGGGGCGGTATGCTATTTATAGAGTAGGTACGGGCAATTCTTCGAGTGAACATGACCGCCTGACTCTTTTCGGGATTGATTTCTATTCTCCATTTCCTGAACCAATTGGCTAGGGCGGTAACCGCTGTTTGGAGAGTCTTAGCTACTGCTGTCGGGGTCCTATCTGCACAAAAGAGTGCGGTGTCATCAGCGTAAAGTGCTTTATGGACTCTATTAAATTGGGGCATATCGCTAGCATATAGCGTAAATAGGAATGGGAAGAGTACCGATCCCTGAGGGACGCCGGCCTTGATAGGGTGGGAAGTAGATAGCGTTCTTTCCACCCTGTAGCGAAAGCTGCGGAGACTCAAGTAGTCGTGTATTATTAAAATTAAATAATCGGGGATCTTTAGACGATAAAGCTTGTAAATGAGGCCCTCGTGCCACACTTTATCGAATGCTTTCGCTACGTCTAGGAATAATACACCGGTGAATCTGTTCATCATGAACTGACCACTTGTGTATTCTACCAGTCTGTGGACTTGTTGTACGCAGCTGTGCCTCGCGCGGAAGCCGAATTGCGCGTCTGGAATGAGGTTATTAGCCTCGGCGAATGTTCTAAGTCTACTGAGGACTAAGCGCTCATAGAGCTTGCCTAAACCTTTTAGTAGACTTATCGGGCGGTAACTACTTGGTTCGGTACGTCGCCTGCCGGGTTTGTGGATTCCAATTACCACGGCCTCTTTCCATTGCGAGGGAAAGATATTATTATTGAGTGCTGCATTGTAAATGCAGCACAGAATGGTAATGAGGTGGGCAGGGAATAATTTAATTACTCTATTTGAAATACCGTCCGAACTGGGGGCTTTCTTAATGTGTAGACCCTTGACCAGTGATTCGACCTCGTCGGTGGTCACTGCTGCAATAGGTTCCTCTGGGTTGTCGTTTCCGGGGATTGCGAGATAGTGGTACGACGTTCCACTTCTTCATTTATAAATCGGTGATTTATATCGTCGGGTATAGTGTACTCGGCGTACACTGAAGCTCCAGGCAGTCGGCCAGGCATTCGGACTTTTCCTCGCCCAGGAATGCCTGTGGCTGGTTTGGTCGGTTGAGGGGAGGGAGGGTAGATACGGTGTTCTCTTTGAGTGAGCGGGAAAACTGCCAGAAGGCTTGGTGAGAGAGCTTAAGCTCCTCTACCATGGCGCCCCATTTGCTCTGTCTCAGAGTTTGATAGCTTTTATGACCTCCCTTTGTAGGGACCGCATTCGAGTGCGGTTGTCCTCCGTGGGGTATCGGTCGTAAGCGCGGGTAGTGGCGTTCTTGCGTCTTAACAGGTCACAGACGTCGTCCGGCAGGTGCCATCTACGATTGCTCGTAATTGGTACCCGCTGTGAGCAGTAGTCGATAATTGACTGCACGTGACTCGTAAAGGAATCGATTGCCTGAGAGGTGTCTTCCTTGGACCTAATGTCCTTAGGGATTTGATCAAGGTGGGCCGAGGATGTTGATTGCAGGCCTTTCTGCAACCGAGCCCAATTGGTGGCCATCCTTGTCATTGAGTTGTTTTGGCCTGAAGGGCCGGGGGAGCGGGAGGCGAGTTCCAGATTCACTGGGCGGTGATCTGAGTCTAACTCGTGTTGAACTTCGATTGAACATAAACGTAGGTTTATATTCTTGAGAAGAACAATATCGAGTATATCCGATTTATGTAAAATGTTGTGTGGGAAGTGCGTCGGCTCTAATGGCGCTATGACGTCAAATCCCAAACGGTAGGTCTCTAAAGCCCTGCCCCTCTCATTGGAGCTGAAACAGTTCCACGAGGTGCTCCTTGCGTTAAGGTCGCCGCCAATGATGACGGCGCCGCCCAAGTCAAGCAAGGCCTTGAGATCACTCTCGACTAAATGTGTGTCCTTGTCGGGAGACAGGTAAGCGGATACTAGGGTTATCGGATACTAGGGTTATTGGCTGATGGCCGGAGAGGGCTAGCCGACAAACGGAGGCTTCAAAGTAGGCCAGAGGGGGCGGATCCATAGGTGTGCAGTGCAGCGATCTCTTGTAGTAGATGAGCGTCCCACCCATAGTAGAAGTTGTTCTATCGTTGCGAACTATGTTATAGTTCGCAATTTTAGGGTCCCTGTTGTATTGTTTGAGGAATGTCTCTTGTACTAGCAGAATATCGAGCTGGTGATCCCGGAGGAATGTGCCTAATTCGTCCCTTTTTTGGGCGAGGCTACAGGCGTTGAATATCCATACCTTGAGGTGTCTTGTTTTGACTCTGCCGAGAGTGCGCCTATCCATTATTTGGGAGTATTAAAAGAACCTAGTCGCTCAAGTGTGGGAGCGAATCTGATAGCTGTATTAAGAAGGGCGAGGTTGTTTCCCTCGTTCCTTCTTAGTTCAGCTGCAATTTCACGGATTTCCGTGAAATTGATGAGGGCCGCGAAGTTTGCCACCAGGGCTAGATTCGGATCTAGTCCCTGGGGGAGTTTGGGGAGCGCGTTGCTCTTAGCTACCGGTTTCACGGTGTTTTTCGTGCCCTGAGGGAGCTTAGGGTGGCCCACGGCGGGCTGTTTATGCCCAACGGTTGGCGGATTAGGTTTGGGTGGCTGGGATGGTGGTGGTAGTGGTGGGATAGTGGGCTGCCTGATGGGCAGGGCTGGATATGCCTCCTTGTTGGAAAGCTAGGGGCGGGCCCACGTGTTGCGGGTTGGAATTGGGGCTGGGACAAAGGCCTTATTGTAATATAAGGCCTGTCTGGTTGGCTGCCGGACTATCCGCCTCAGTGCACGTGGGCAGCCGTGGTAGTTAGCCGGGTGGCCGAACTCGCCGCAAAGAACGCACGCTGGTGGTTCTTTGCACAGTGCGTGGTCCTTTGGACGCTCGCACTGGCTGGTGTGATGGTCACCTAAGCACTTTACGCACCTGGAGCGCGCAAAGCAGTTGGTGGAGGAATGGCCATACATCTGGCACTAGTGGCATTGTGCCAGGTTGCCATTTTTGTATGGCAGCTCAACGGTTACGCCAGAGAGCCCGCATATTTTTGTGGTTTTATATATGCCTTTACCCTCTGGGGTGTTTTGGAGGCATACCAAAACCATGTTAAGGGGAGGGTCTTCCCCTACCGCGTATGGCGCTACCGGGGTAGCCGGGGCGGCCGTGGCGGTGGGTGTTGACACTAGGGTGACAGCCGTCTCAGTCCTTCCGATAGTTAGCCTTCGCCAAAAGGGCTCGGCAGGCAAATCGGGTCCTTGCCTCACCCGGCTTCGTTGACACCGTAAGGTAAGGTTTCAACCGGGGACCAAAGTTGGTTTTTCCCTGAGGGTGGCCAAAAGACTTTTGTCAATAATAAAAATCGGATTTCTATGTCTTCAGAAAGACAAGCAATCCGTTGGATAGGTGTTGCAATCTGGATATCCGCGGCGCAGCAGCAACTCGACGGTCAGGCAGCCGCAGCGCGGTTCAGGCAGCCGTAGCGTGACACACTCGTACCGGTTGCGGCTTCCTGACTTGAATCACTGCAGCGCTTCGGAGATCCTTGATGCAACTACGCGAGAGCGAGCGAGACGGCACGACGAGCGAGCCGAAACACGGCGACGTACGACCGAATGAGAGAGCGGGCAGCGCACGTCCGTACGCCACGAGTCTCCAACGCAGAATAACTTTATTCGTAATCACTTCATAGTTTAAATCACAACAGAGCAATTTTTTTTAATCGTAAACACACAAATTCGGGTAAACTGTTTGCGGATCGTAGAATAATATTGTGAGAGAATCGAATAAGTAATACTTGACATGCATATTATAATAAAAACCAAAAGGTTGTAATACTGAAACTCATTAGAAGTGCATAAATTATATGTATGTATTAATATTTTTTTAACACAAGCACTTTAACTTGAGCGAAGTCACACGCATAAGCTAGTAATGTAAATTAATACTGACGTATTAATTGAACAATAGGTGGATATGAGCGAGTGGCGCCCGGCGGTAGCAACGGCGTGCGCAAGCAAACGTCTGTGACGTCACAAAGATGAGCTGTCACGGCGCGCGGCGGTCACCGTCACCGTCACCTCATACCTACTGTATCAATACAAAGTATTCAGTGATCGAATAGAAATACTTAATTATGTATCACCAGACAGACCCTTTTAAATATTTTTTTTTTAAATTTATTATTTTTTTTTATAGAAGAGAGTCTTTTGACGAAAAGTTTATCTCTATCTCGCCAGGTTGTGTTCCTGGTATTGAAGAACTCTATGACCATCAGTTGTTACTGATCATGAGGTGGTCAGCAGGTTGACTCATCATATAGTAAGCTGATTCCTTAGTGTTCTACAAATAAATTGAAATGATGACCAATATATACCGGTTTGAGTAAATATATCCAAATATTTTTCTTTTTTAATGACAATACTAGGTAAATAACCCACAAGGGACACAAATTACACTCAGATTCAGTACAACAATTTATGGATCGCACCAGGTATAACGCAAGTAACATCTATGCGAGAGAAGGAAAAATCGAAACAAAACCCTATACCAACACGTTTGACCAGCGTGGTATAGTAGGTCAATTACCCTCCCATTATGGAGGAGGCTTGAGCCCAACAGTGGGACATATATGAGCTGAGATGATGATGATGATGACAAGGTATTGTCCCGCATAGAAATCAAATTCACTGGCGTCTGACATGGTAGGTACGGTACCTTAACCACTACGCCATTTGTTCAGTAAATTTGTTCCTTTTATATTGAAAATAATTTAATAAGTAAAAAAACAAAAATAATGAATATTCATTAAAATTTTATTTAAATTTTCTTTTAAAGTATTTATAAATACGAGTATATATGCGCCATTGTCTATGAAGAGGTTAATCTATTACTATCTACACCATTATTCATTCATCATCGTCATTTCAACTCATATCTGTCCCATTACTGGACTCGAGCCACCTTCATAATGGGAGGGAAATTGACCTACTACACCACGCTGGTCAGAGGTGTAGGCATAGGGTTTTATTTCGAGTTTTCCTTCTCTTGCATAGATGTTATATGCGTTTTGAATCCCTTAGTCGTCTCTTACGATCACCCACGGGTAATATAGGGGTGGTGAATTGTATTCTTACTCCGTCACCACACGGAAACTCCATTATTAACCTGATTATATTTTTCCCGTGTAATAGTATAATTGAATCAAATTAAAACAGATTTCACGTGTAGCTTGACAGTTCAGTTTAAATACCATTGCTTACACGGTAAGCTCACCCGGTAAGGTCTTCATATATATGGTAAGTAATGATTAATGTCAATTAAATCGCCATCAAATTACGAATTTAGACTGACAGGGGCAGCTTAAGGACCAGGTTGGTTGGCGCCTGCGTCAAAATAGTGCTATTTATTTGTTCAATCGAACAGTTATTTTAAGAAAGGCGCACACTATATCGACCACAACGAAAAAGTATTAACTCCCAGAGAGTAAACAGTACCCGTTGTCTTGCCTGTGATATGATATACCAATAATATTTATGCAAGACAAGCAAAACTTGAAGTAAAACCCCAGACCATCACGTCTGACCAACGTGGTGAAGTATGTCAAGTTCCCTCCCATCATACGAAGGCGATGGGGAGAGAATATGGTGGGTTATGGAACAACACGCCGCCCTTTTGTCGCCCCTGATGGAATGGGCGGCGGGTGTCCAGACCATAGACAGTCAAAAAAAAAAAAACTAACATACTCCTTAATTTTTAATCGACTTCAAAAAGGAGGAAGTTCTATGTTTTATACTAAAAATGATTTAGAATAATGAGAATTTGAGAAAAGCTATTTTATTTCTCTTGCGTTATGTTATTTGCTTACAGCTCCTATTCAATTTTACGATATACCTACATGAAAAATGAAAGAATGGTAGCCATTGTATACTTTCTCCGTCACTACACGGGAGTCTAAACACTCCTTAGGTGAGATATATGATAGACTATGTTATTTCAACATCGGTAATACCTTCGAAATGTCTTAAATGTTTTTTTGTTTTTTGATTTTATAAAACTTCTCCCTCAATATTGTATCACAATATTAATACGACTAATGATGAAGACTAATTAATGTCTTAAAAATAAAAACTTTCTTTAGAAAAGAATATGATTTTAAAATTAATATTCTAAGATACCATATGGAAATGTGTTTACTTTGTTGATATTATTCAATAAAAAAATCCGCCAAGTGCGAGTAACTCGCGCGCGAAGGGTTCCGTATCATAATATATAAATAAAACTAAATATTCCATGAATTTAAAGCCTGGCACCTAGTCTACCTGTAATCGTTATGGGTATCGAGCAAAAAACGGTTAAAATATCAAGTTTGTTGTATGGGAGAATTAAATATTTATTTTATTTTATTTTTAGGAATTTGGTGTCATAGCGGCAATAAAAATACATCATCTATAAAAATTTCAACTGTCTAGCTATCACCGTTCTTGAGATACAGCCCGATGACAGACGGACGGACGGACAGCGAAGTCTTAGTAATAGGGTCCCGTTTTTGCCCTTTGGGTACGAAACCATAAAAACAAAATTCACAATGGTAAAAATCGCCATCTGTTGGCAAATCTCAATAAACATTATGTTTTTTACAAAATAATACATGATGATTGTGACATGAGCTACTACAAAAAGCTACTACCTACTAAGATATAAAAAGCAGATTTTATAACGATGCGAAGTATATAATAGCACAGATCTTCTAGTGACTTTAAAAAGTCTATTTTAAAAAAAATCTCGACTTAAAATACGGTAAACATAATTATTAGGGAGTCATTATCCTATCCTTTAGCTAAGAATCTACTAATGTATTAAGAATCTGTCTGAATACTAGTGGTAGAATCCCACTGTTTTCTGTCTGTAACCGCGGGCCGGCCCGTCCGAGATAGTACCATACTCTCGCAGAAAATCAACCTCTGTGCAATGTACTGTTGCGCTGAGTTCAGTGAGCAAGAGAGTCGGAAACCCAACTTTCTAGGTGGGTTTTGGTTGTTAGATAACTAACCGTACCTCTGGTACTGCAAAGGTCTATGAGCGCCAGTAACATTTATCATCAGTCGTAGTGCTTGCTAGTTTGCCACCATAAGCAATAAGAAATAGGAACTATACAATCTGTCGATGTAACAACCATACAATAAGTACCATTCACCAGGTACCTATCGAGATCCTATGTCTCGTGGTTTCGATTCTATTGTATTAAAATTGCTTGCTCCATAAATGGAATCCAATATCATTATCACCAGGTGACCCTGCTCTGGTTCCAATCACTTGTGGAGGACGCAATATGAACTCATCTTCCATCGTAAATATTGTTAAAATTTTGCCATTATGTTCGGCTGCCTGCGTGACATCAATCCTCTTTGAGAATGGAATTGTTGAACAGACGGCATCAGATACAATTATCCCCTCTTAGTCATGTTTTACAACACCAAATAGCCTTAGTTCGTGAAATATACACTACTGGAAAAAATTAAGGAATCAAAAAAAAGATCCTTATTTTTGGGCAATTTTTACCAGGCCATAACTTCGAGAGAAATGGTCGTACAGGAAATCAAAAAAAAGGAAATTGTAGCTCCAAGTCTCTAGTTTTTGGATTGGAAGGTTAAAATTTTGTAACCTCCGCGGTTTTTGGGTAATCGTAGAAAAACCAGCAATAAAAAAAACTGAAAATTTTTTTTTTTCGGTCTACGGGCGTAGAAAAAATTTTTCCAACTTAACTACTATATCTATCAGATATCTTGTTTATTCAGCTTGAATTTGCTTTTTCAAAAAGTTCGATATGATCATTTCTCGCTGAGATATCGAACTTTGAATGGAAAAGGATCGTATTGTCTTTAACCATCAAATATCTCAGCAACCAATGATCGCACAGAAAGTTAAAGGTGGGTTTGAAGAACTTGAAAAAAAAATCAAAAAAAAAATTGACATTTTTTTTGACGCTGGTTTTCTACGATTTCTCAAAAACCGCAGAGGTTACAAAATTTTAAACTTCCAATCCAAAAACTAGACACTTGGAGCTACAATTTCCTTTTTTTCTTATTTCCTGTACGACCATTTCTTTCGAAGTTACTGCTTGTTGAAAATTGCCCAAAAATTTGGATTTTTTTTTTGATCCCTTCATTTTTTCCAGTAGTTTATGTTATTTGTAAATTCTGCAATGCCAAGATATAAACTCGTAATGTATTCAGATTGTAATTTATTAAAAAAATCCATATTTGCACCTAAATTAAATATGTTGATTTTAAATTCAAAACGTATTTTATGTAAGACAGTGTTCTATAGAATTAAAAAACCTTGATATCGATCTGTTATATCCATCCATGTTACTAAACGGGATGATAATCGTGGCACCCCTGTGCCAGCATATTATAAACATATAAAACTTCCTATCTGAAAGGACCAGTCATTACCGGGTTGGGAGCCCTCAGTGCTCACCAAGTCCTAGCCAAGCTGTCAATGCCATCTGCGACTAACAGCTTAATACAGACAAAAAAGGCCAGTCAGTCTGCATCTCAATTCCTTCCAAGTCGGTACACGTCACCTTTGCGATTTACTTCCTATTACCTCTAGTAAATCATTCTTGTACTAAATTCTAAGTTTATTATTTCCTATTCTTTTTTTTTATTTGATTTTAGTGATCCCGGATAACAGATCGTAGCGCCAACTACCGGTTCCTAATTGTTGGTCTTTATGTACCTATATTAAATATACGAGTGCGTAGTTACCCTTATGCACGTCATCAGTCAACAATAAAACCTCCGTTGAATGGTTTATTTTAAATTTTATTTGGCTCCTGCTGTCTCGATGCTGATAACGGTTAACCTTATTATTACCACAGTATTGCAATTTAACTATAGTATAACTAGCTGTGCAATGTGCAGTAATTACCTCAAGCAAAGCTACTGCTTCGTTTGAGAGAATTACTCACCTACATAATAGTATTATTCGCTTTGTCTCGTGGCATTAATAACATCCACAATCCACCAATCAGTATTGTTGTTATTTCAACAGTTTCCATGATAAACGCGATTGCGTGTCCCATAGTCACTAAATGGTGCCCGTTTTGCTAACATTTATATAAACTTTTATACTCCTATTTAGTGCAGCGTTACGTTTTATAGCCTAATATCCAGATATTATTATATATAACCTAATATACAGATATAATTTACTAAAAAAAACATCGTGCTATTCGAACTCATTTTTTTAAGTAAATTGTTTTCGATATAGATTTTTAATACCTAAATACATTTTCCAAAAAAAAATCCTTAAAAATACGGTCATTCAAATTATTATATATATAGAAGGCCATATATTATAATCAGGTTTATTTGCCCAAAGAGTAATATCGTGGTGTGTTTTTATTAAGAAGCAAGTATGCGCATCGTGACTTGTTCGATATACGACGTCATTATCAATAATGTTACAGTATTACATTTAGACATGAACATTAGTTTTTATGAAGAGATGAGGCACTTGTGTGATATCATCAATACTAAGTAATATCACGATACATAAGATGTTTTGCATGCATGCATGCATTATGTCATTCATAATGCTGAACAATTTGTGTGTTTGAAAGCGCTCAGATTGGTAGCTGAATGTTGGATTCTAAAAAATCTTATTATATTAGACAACCCACGTTACCCTTTTTTATTATTTTCCTACGTCAATGTTTCATTATTTTTTCATCATTTACTTTCTATTTAAAAAAACTAGTTCATAACCATTTTAAATCTATTGATTTAATACCTTTTTAAATCTATTGAATGACAATTTAGCATAAAACACCCAATTACGAAATTTTGAATTTAGAATAGACAATTTAACATAAAAATATTGATCGTCCAGATCTTAATACATAATTTTGGAACCAAAAGAAGCAGAGTAATGCCTACGCTACGCGCTAGTGCAAAATACGGCAGTTTGGTAACAATCAATCGACGTCAAAAGTTTTGTGCAATAGTCGTAGTAATTGTTATTGTGAATATTACCATTAATAATAATTTTAAATTTTATTATTAATGCTGTTTAAACAAAAAAAGTGTGTGTGTCAGCTCCGACGCACGACTGGAGTTTACTCCTTAAGTACGATTATCAAAACAGGCGCAAAAAAAGCTCATTTGACTAAAAATAATATATATTTTTTTATTTACATTTATTAAAACTGTTCAGTGAAGTATTATCTCATGTCAGAAGTGAAAGGTGCGCAGAATAGGTTGCGCACCAAAAACGTAACGAGGTCATTCGATCACTAGATTTTACTCCTCAAATTTTTCTCATACCGGACACCTTATATGAAAATCGATTCTTAAGGAATAAACTCCAATAATATTAATAAAATAAATTTATAATCCACACAAACGAATCTGCTGGCACATCTAGTATATAATGAATTAGGAATGGGTAATAGACTTCAGGGACGACACAGTCTTTTTACCCGACTGCAAAGGAGTGGTATTGTGTTTAACAGTCTATGTATGTATGTATGTATGTATGTATGTTTGTATGTTCCTTTGAAGCACTATATATACCAAACGCCTGGGCCGATTTTTATGATTCGCACGTCAATCGATTCCTCTTAATCCGGCGAGTGTCACTAAAGATATGACGTTATTGAAAATTCAATATGGCGACTACTGGACGCCATATTGTGAAAATAAAAAAAATTAAAGTCAACAAACTATATCGAGTGGGGTATCGTTAAATAGGTATTTAAAAATCATTTTTAGTTTTCTCTCAACATTTTTCGATTTGACTGGCCGTTTAGGATCTATATTGATTTAAAGTTTCGTAACAACCTTTCTCACATAATATACGTTTTTTAGACAGTAGAAATTTACGATGAAAAGACGAAAAATTCATATAACTGGATGTGGATGGACATATACTGAAGTATCTAGTAGGTATATTGTCCAATATACCACAGGTAGTCCTACCTAAAGTATCTAATGGCTGACGCGGTCGCCCATCTCCAATTTCTAACGATTTAGTTCTCAACTTCAGTCGAAAAACTATATATAGTTAGGTACTTACCTACTTATTAATAAATAAGATAACTATAGCTACCTAGGTATTTATAACTAAAAAGTATAAAATTAAAAAAATAATTTAAAAAATCAAAAAACCCGACTGCGTAAAAAGTCACCAAAACTACGTACCTACATAATAAAAAAACTGAAAAGAAAAAAACAAGCACTTAGTTGTCCGGTGGTCTAGAATTCCATAATATATTATTGAATAAATACTATTGCAGAAAATGAAATATATTTTAATAATAGAACATGACAACTGAACAGTCGGGATCCTTTATTCGACAGCAAATCTAATTTTTCAATGGATTCCCCACTGTTCAGTTGTCATGTTCTATTATTAAAATATATTTCATTTTCTGCAATAGTATTTATTCAATAATATATTATGGAATTCTAGACCACCGGACAACTAAGTGCTTGTTTTTTTCTTTTCAGTTTTTTTATTATGTAGGTACGTAGTTTTGGTGACTTTTTACGCAGTCGGGTTTTTTGATTTTTTTAATTATTTTTTTAATTAAATTTCTTTTTTATGTTTTTATAGACCTCGAATAAGAGGGAGTCTTTATATTCGTTTTTTATACTAGTTTTTATTTATTATCTATCTGCCTGTAATGGAATCTTGAATTTAGATTAAATTTGTCCCACATTTTCAAGTACTACTGAAATTTCAAAGAAAGGGCTTGATAAGTAGAAAATGTTACATTTAGTAAAGCCACACCTAAACTCTTTCAGACAGTAGTACAATTGGTTGACATGTTAAATTCAATTACCATATAAAGAGACTAATAAACATGCCACATCATCGTCATCCTATACTTATCTCAATTATTTGAAGACGACGCTATATGGGTGGTGAAGGAACTTATAAAAACATAGTTTCATTAATATTGAAACTACGCTAATTTATATTACTAGTATAAAGTTGAATTTGCTAAACCTCTGTTAGTTTGTTTGAATTGGTAAAAGTTGTGGAACCTTTTGTGGTAGTATGCTGTTGACAGTTTTCTGTCTACAGCCGCGGGCTGGTCCGGCCGGGGTAGTACCACACTCTAGCAGAAAATCGACGTCCGAACAATGGCGATGTGCAATTGTGCTGCGTTCGGTAAGCGAGAGCCCGCAAATTTCATACGGGCAGCGCCGTGACCTCGTTGCTGTTATCGGTGCCAACCTGACGCTGCCGGCTGTCGCGAGGGCGATGGCCGACAGCGTGAGGAACTGGGACGCGGTCGCTGTCTTCTGCGAGGCTGTCATCTCGCGGAAGGAGGCGGCGGAACGAGTCCGGGAGGATTCCCGCGACCCGGGCCGCCGTCAGCGGCCGAGGCGGCGCAGGCGCGAATATCTGCGCCTGATGCCGCCCTAACCGAGGCCTCGGGTGATCGGAGCGGGGAATAGTCCGGTCACCCGACGTGAGGCCACCGCGTGAGGGCGACGCCCCGACAATCTTCGGGGCGTCGACGAGAGGAACCCTCGAGGGTAAACCGCCGGGCGGGCCACCGAAGTTAAAAATCGAGTACCGGTGGTCCGCTCGCACGGCGAAGAGAGAGGAATTTTACAGTGGGTCTATGGGGTCACGCGCTGCCTTTCCGTCACCCCGGACCGATTCGGCGGGGCGAGACGCATCCATCCATAGTCCACCAAAAAAAAAAGGGTTGGGGTTTTTATTGGTAGGCAACGGCCTAGTTATACTACTGGTATTGCAATGGACCTCCATGAGTGGCAGTAACACTTACTATACGATGCTTGCTCGTTTGACACCATCAGCAATAATAAAAAGCTATCCATAGGATTCAAGAAAAATCGTATTATACCTTATAACCTATTTGTCGAAGACGGTTTTAACCTATAAAAATATACAACTCTGGCGTAACTAGGAGCGGAGAAGTATCTATAAATGTTATCAAAGCATGCAAAATATATTAACAAGCTGCTAAGGAATCTACACAGTCGCCGTTATCATAACAACTGTTGAGACAACAAAAATTGTGATTGATGTATTATATATATTTTTAATCATCATCATTCTCTTACTCCTCTCCCAATTACTTGGGGTCGATACAATATGTACTTTTCTTTCATAGTGCATATTGTAAAAGTTATTTTCAATAGTTTTATGACCGGCCGCCTGCCAGATGTCAACCAACCCTCCTTGGGAATGTAATTGTTGACCAAACGGTATCGGATGGAGTTGGCCCAGGTCGTTATAAAGCTCTTAGACGTATTTTACGACATCCACAAACAAAGTAAGGGTTGGTAGTATTCGTAGCCGCAACCACACAGCATAATATATGTATATTTTTAATATGTATATTTTTATTATTGATATTATTATTATTAATGAAGTTATTCAAACAAAATAATAACTATATTATACATAGGTATATGCAAGCGATGCCAGTGGCACAGCTAGTATTTAATATACCTAGTTATGTAAATCAAGTTCAAGTATTGTTTAACTGTGTAATAATTCATTCATTAAAATTCTAAAGAGTGATACATATTCATAGTTACTATATACTATGGAAATTTAGGAATACCCATGACGAAAGTGAATCACATAACGACGGGTGTGCGACATACCAGGCGAGAGGACACCATGTCACTGGGTCGGGTTGCATAACCAATAGTTTAGGCTAAGTCTAGTGACTTAAAAAAATATATTTTCATCTAACGTTTTGTATCTTATAAATTAAATGAAGACTCGAAATCAAGCTCGTCGTCGCAGTAGTCTGAGACGACGAGTTTGATTCCGAGTCTTCATTTAATTTATAAGATACAAAACGTTTGATGAAAATATATTTTTTTATTAAGTAGCATACCTGATGTTAAGTGTCACTGCCGCCCATGGACCTTTACAATACCTACCAACAGTGCTTTGCCATTATTCGGACGTCGATTTTCTGCTCAGGGTGGTACTACCCCGGATGGACCGGCCCGCGGCTGTAGACAGAGAACTGTCCACAGCGTGGTCCTACCACTAGTGTAATGGTAATTTATTCATAGGTATAATTTGTCAGTAACCCTCTCACGCGGCAGTCCCAAAAAGAGAGATCGCTAAGAGAATAGATTGCCGCATTTTCCTGGAAAATTTATGACATGATATTTCTCCGGGTAAATTTTTTTTCGTTAATTACATGTTTGTATCCCAACAATACAAGGATTAAATTTTAAAGCAGCGTGTTGTTTTTTTTTATTTTAAATTCTTCACCCAATAAGGTTGTAGGTATATTAAATTTGAACTGTAATAAAAAAAAATAATACATTGAGGCCTGCGGTAGTCAAGGGCAATATTTAGTCATTAAGATGCCGCCAAAACCTAATTCCTTTCGGGTGATCAGAGAACTTTAACCGATTGCTTCCTTAAAAAAAAGTATAACTTAAAATCGTGCGTCCAATCCGAGGCAATTAACAGTAAATTCAAATCGTTATATTAGTTAATAATCAAAGTATTAATTGCACATCCGTAATGTAGAGCGCGCCGCCGACCGCATTGTTATAAGTTCGATAACCCTTGCACATTGATTAGTGATTAGACAGCTAATTTAGGTAATTCCCCATCTAATGCAATGTTAGCTAAAATTGTATTATCGAATAATATGCGATTTTATAACCATATACGTGTATTACGATGATCTGACATTGTTTTTTGAAGTGTAATTTAGAATAATATGTTAATTACGAAATCAAAGTAAGCAACGAAGCAAAGTAATTTGTATAAGTATATTGCAATACCTAATAGTAATATTATTAACACGTTACATTTTTTCTCTCGAAAAAATGCGATCTCTACGGAAAATCTGTGGAGTTAGGCTGACCGACCGCATTCGTAACGACGACGTAAGAGAGCGAGTAGGTATGGAAGAGAGTATTGGTGTAAAGGTTCGGACATGTGGAAAGAATGCCGAACATCGGTCTGGTTAAAAAGATATAGGGTAAGTTCGCCTGTTCGCGTCCATCGCCCAATTCACGTCCATTTTACGGATCTCCCTTCAAATCAAATCAAATCAAATACATTTATTCACCTTAAATAGAGTACAATAGTCAGATGTTACAGTCATTTTTACATACATAGATCTATCTATTTAGCCTTGCTTTGGCATGTGAAATACAGTCATTTTTATACAAATAATAAAATTAAAATAAATTAGTTTTAAATAAAATTTGCATTTCATACATTAATATTTTGGCAACATTACAATACCAAACCAAAATATGTTTGTAGTCAAAAAAAAATAAAAAGAAATTAAAAAAAATATTATAAATTGTGCCATATTACAATCATTCATTTAACAAAAAACAAAAAGATATCGAAAAATTTATATTTAATTACTATCAATCCATTCATTTATTGAATATATAACTTCATTTAAAAGTAGGGTCTTGAGCTTATTTTTAAAAAGTGGAAATGGAAGTCCGCGAATATTACATGGTAGCTTATTGAATATTTTTACACACATGGAATAACAATTTTTTTGGAAAACGCTAGTTCTAGGAGTAAACCCCAGGACAAGTCGATCGCCCTTTCGAGTGTTTCTGGGATAAAATTCGCATGCTTTTACAAAGAGGTTTAGATTATTCCTAACAAACACACATATTTCAAAAATATACAAGCTGGGCAGGGTTAATATGCCCAATTTCTCAAAATGTGGTTTGCACGATTCATAAGGCGGAATGCCAACCATTGCTCTTATACATCTCTTTTGGGAAAGAAATGCCTTGTATGAATCCGTAGAGTTACCCCACAGTATCAAACCATAACGCAAGGCAGAATCTACATGACCATGATATGCCATTTTCAATGTATCGAGTGTGCTTGTAAGTCGGGGTCTATTCAAGGCATATACAAAACTGTTAACTTTTTTACATACTGCTTGAACGTGTTCTTTCCAGTCACAGTATTTATCCACTATCATTCCTAGAAATTTGGTAGAGGATGCTTCGCGTATAGTTACATTATTATAGAGTAGATTACGCGGCACAATATTAAACCCATGAGTTCGAAATTGAATATAACAAGTTTTGTCAAGGTTTGCTTGTAAATTATATTTCTCTAACCATTGCTTCGAAAACTTTCGAAATTTAATAAACTAACACGCTAATAAGTCAAAAAATTATTACCGTCAATATCTCAATGTATAAGAAATATGCAAACATAGACAAACGTTCCGTGCACTAGGTGCACTAATCCTGTGTAAAAAAATAATTAGTGACGGCTGTTCAACAAGAGAGCGCGGACGAGCAAGATTGTGAGAAAAAAATAGTGGGCAGCGGTGCGTTTGAAGGTAAGTATTTTATTGTTTTATTTGTATTTTGGATACACAGCTATTTCTAGACTCTGATAATGATAAAATAAATTATATTAATTGTGAATTTGCTTATTTTTTTTATAGTTAACAGTTAAAATAAGGAGGACGCGAATTACTACACCAAATTTATGAAACTTCCACTTTGCGTCCGCAATGGACGCAAACTATACCTACAGGGAATAATAACAAAAGCAAATCTCCATTTTATGAGTACAAGTTTAACACCTATTCTACTTTTGTTGGTTTTTCTTCAATGCATCCAGCTCTTCTTGAATAGCTTTCTGCCAATTGTCTTTATTAGCTCGTGATAAAGCTTCTTCAACAGTTAAAGGATCATCTTTTATAGTTTCTTCTGCTTAGAAAAGAGTATAATCACCAAACTTTTTAGGTTTTCTTTCTCTAAGAGGATATCTTCTCTCAGAAACATCATTAGTGGTTTCTAATCTAAATATAGAACCATTACTACTTTGCGTGTGTTTCAGTAATTTCTACTTCTTCCTTGGGCATCTCTTCTTCAACTGTATTTTTCACATGTTACTGCTTACCAACATCTTCACAGTCAAAAATTCATCAGATCTTTGATGAGCTGCATTATGACTCACTTGATTACCCTTATCAAGAGCATTCACATCGGGAATTAATAAAGGTGTCACATAGCGGTTATCTGATACTATAATATAACTTGCATGATGTCATTCCTGTCGTCTGCATGAGTTCTAATTTAATTTTCAAAGAAAATAACATCCCTTGCTTTGTACAACTTATACATAACAGGATCTATAAGTCGAGAGCCTTTTGTTGTTTCGCAATAGCCAACAAACAGCAGTTTTTTTGTCTTTGAGTCCAATTTCTTCCTTTAAATAGCTAAGATAAACCTTTTTGTTCTACCATGCTTCTTCAGGTGTCATCCCTTTAATAGCACGCGTAGGATATCTTTTCTTTAAATAAACTGATGTGCTTACCACCTCAGCCCAATACTTCTTTTCAAGTTCCGCTTCTTCAAGCATGCTTCTAGCTCGCTCCAAAATTGAACGATTTGCTCTTTCACTTACTCCATTCTGTTACCGTGTATTTTCTACAGTTAACTGGTGAATAATACAATTATTCCGCAAAAAATTACTCTCGTTATTGACATATTCGGTTCCATTGTCAGTACGAATTGCCTTCAGCTTTTTACCCGTTTGATGTAAAATGTTTCGAATGAAATGAGTAATTTCTTTTATTCTTATTTTTTTTCTGTTCAAAATAAGTTCTTCGGAGATAAGAAAGAAGAAGGAAGAAAGAAAGAACATACATAGAAGAAGATTTACGGAATGCAAAAAAATATGCTATTCCCAATATTGGACAAAATTACTGGGCGCATACCAGATGGAGTAAAGAAACCGGGCCCAGAAGCTGCGCTAAAAGTAGATGGTGAAAAAAAGGTAGCTGGATGGCTTCTTAACATTTCCAAATGTGGATTTCCAGTGAAAAAAACAGGAATTGTTGGATACTGTTTAAAGTAATACGTACCAGACGGGGAGAGAGGGACAAAATTGTATTGTTTTGTGGCTACAATATAGCCAAAAACTTATTATTAATGGCCGATTACTTATTATTAAAGGTTGATCTTTAGCTTTCTTACTCGTACATCATTCCTTCTGATTTTAGGGTAAAATTAATAGAACAGATTATTGTTGAAAGGTGGAATTATTATTTAATTACTACATAAGCTTTTAAATTTTGAGTTCTATCATTGTTTAGAGGATTAAATAGGTGCTTTTATTTTCTTTATAGTGATTTATTAATATTAATATGATGATTTTTAAATAACTATAATTTTTTAATAAATAAATTATTTAGACCCCTATCGCTCTTTACATTATCATAAAATATCACCCCTTAATTCCTTTTCTAAGCTGGTGGACGCCAAGTGGTCCAGCGGGTGGACGCAAATAGGATTTTATGGACGCAAACTGGGTAAAACGGCTATTTCTGAAGTTTCTATTTAAAAAAAAACCAAACGTTGTTTCGAACAAATCTAAAAATTATCTTAAAATAGACTATTATAATAAACGCATTACATAAACTTTTCATTGAAATTATTGCTGGGACTTTTTTATTTTCTCCTTCAAACTTGCCAACTGCACTAAATGGACGCGAACAGGCGAAATGACCCTACAATGCGAAAGTGCAAGGATGTAGGTACCGGGGGAGACCGAGACTAACCTACCTAGACCAGATTGGTCACGTACTGAAGGAAGGTGGAGCCATGAGTCTCCGAAACCGGCGAGCGTGTATGAAGAGAATTATGAATGTTGAGGAAGCGAGTGAAGTATGCAAGGATAGAGTTCCTGGCACTCTGTACTCTCTGCCTACCCTGCAAGGGATATGGCGTGATGATATGTATGTATGTATTTATGTATGTATTTTTCTCTTACAATAAGAAAGGATTAGCCATGGACAATAAAGATATAGAGGATAAAAAATGATAAAGAAATATTTTTTATCTTCTATATAAACAAAATATTTATATTTTACACCCTTAGCATGTTGGGCGACAAAAGCGACGGATGAGAGACGACTGCATGTAGCGGAGATGCGAATGTTGAGATGGATGTGTGGTGTGACGAGATTGTATAAAATAAGAAATGAGCATATAAGAGGAAGTTTGAAAGTAGCGCCAGTGACGGCAAAGTTAAGGAGTGAAAGGTTAACATGGTATGGACATGTGATGAGACGGGATGAAAGTAATGTTGTGAGGAAAGTTTTAAATATGAATGTTGAAGGCTTTAAGGGTAAAGGAAGACCAAAGAAAAGATGGATCGACTGCGTGAGGTATGACATGGATAGACAGGGAGTGACTGCAGAGATGAAGTCTGATAGGACAATATGGAGGAAGATGACATATTGCGTCGACCCCAAATAATTGGGATAAGAGCAAGATGATGATGATGATAATGAGGAGAGAGGAATATATCCTGTGAGGTGGTTCATTTCAGAATATTCCTTTTCAATGACATTACAAAACTAAGATGCATTCTAATTTTTATTTCTGCAATTTTTTAATTCAATAAGAAATCAAGTAAAAGTCATCATGGTCATCCTGTTCTTATCACAATTACTTGGGGTCCACGCAATATGTACTCATCGTACATAATGCAAAAGTTATTGACAAATAGCTCCATGACAGCCCCCTCTCTGACGTCAACTCTCCTTGGAAATGTAACTGTTGATCAAACGGTGGAGTTAGTCCTGGTATAAAGCTCTTAGTCGTCTTTTACGACATCCACGAGCAAACTAAAGGTTAGTAGCATTCGTTGCCACTACCACCCAGTACATGTAAAAGTATCAACGTAAAATTTAATCGTCTATTTTTGCACCCTTAGAAAATGAAAATTAACAAATGCTGAAATAAATATTTATTTTATTAATGGATAGTACCTACTTAGTGTTAGTAGAGTGCTTAATTTGAATACTATTGTATTTTTATGGAAGGTAAAAAGTTTTTTTTTTATAGCGTATGATGGTAAATGAACAAGCGGCACACCTGTTAATACCGCTCATGGACCTTTGCAATACCAACGGTACTGCTTAGCCGTTCCCTACCAACCCAAACCCACCCAGAAAGTTGAGCTGCCGACTCTCTCGCTCACGGAAAGAAAGTGCGACAGCACATTGTGGCAATGTGTAAGTACTGTAAGTAGCGGCTCCTCAGATGCCGATTTTCTGCGAGAATGTGATACTACCTCGGACGGACTGGCCGCGGCTGGCCACGATGTGGTCCTACCACATCTATTGATAAAGATTTTTTCCTTCCACAAAAACATTGCTACTTGTTTCCTTTCAACCCCTTTAGGGTTGAATTGTTTAAAATCATTTTTTTCTTATTGAGTCTATACACCAAAAAGGAATACTGTCACAAATTTATATTTCTAGTTACAATAATTTCGACTCTGCAGAGATGAGAGTACATAGATACGTATAGCAACTTCAAAGAAGTTGATATACATAGGTATAGTATAAAGCATCAATTAGACAGATTTCTTGACAGTAATTCCCGTTCTCCTATATTAAACAACTGTACTGACTTACGACGTAATATTAGAGTTGGTAATACAAACGCCAGTCCCCCTGTGTTAGAACTTATCCTAGTTTCAGTTGCAAACACTCTTAAGAGCCACGATCGCGGGAAACGTGAAAAATAACTTGTGCTTAACCTATTTTCATCCAAACAACCGCTGTCACGTTAATATCAACCTTATAATTTTGTGCATTAGGGTGTAATTTAGCAAATACAATTCATATTAAAATCATATCGTATTGTCCCTAATGTAAATAAACCTTAAAGCTATGCAATACAGTTTACTTTTGTGTGTTGAAATGATGTCTTCATTTTCTTGCCCTCCACTTCCAGAGTTTTGAGAGGTCAACAACCCTGAAAAAATCCAGTGGAGTGAGAAATGTTTCTTCACAACGTTTTTGTTGAAGTTGAACTCAATGAGGAGTCTGAAGAGCCGCCATACCTACTTCAGACTTGAAGGCACGTCTGGGTAACTTTATTTATATTGTAGCTAATTTGTTAACTTAACACACTTGGACAGATCCTCCTTCTATTTAATTGGTTAGTCTTTTGAATACCTATGTATCCTTCCTTGCTTGGACGGACGACTTAGACCTAGTTTCACATTGAATGCGTTAAACATTCCATCTAAAACCAGGTCTAAATAGCCTTGTACGTGTCATGCCAACGGTGCAGCTAAGAAAAACGTAGAGTTCTCTGTGGTGCGGAGAGCTTACCTAACTTCAATGTGCTACAGTATGGAAATAAATAAATGTATAATTGAGATGTGCTACTAAACCCCAGTTCCGTGCTATACCTACCTTTTACTACAAGGTCACCTTGACCTAGTACCTATGACTGTCGGCATGGTAGCTCTCTACTCAGCCCACTATGCTATCATTTAATACTAAATTAGTATTTTACATGTTATATAGATATAAGAATTTATGTATACTAATCTATACTAATATTATAAAGCGGAAGAGTTTGTTTGTTTGTTTGTTTAAACGCGCTAATCTCAGGAACTACTGGTCCGATTTGAAAAATTCTTTTTTTGTTGGATAGTCCATTTATAGAGGAAGGCTTTAGGCTATATAACATTACGCTGCAACCAATAGGAACAGAGCAACAATGATGAATGTGTAAAAATCGGGTTTATGTTTCCTTTTGAGAGCTTCCGCTACGTAAACGGTTAAATTTGCGTAAAAATTATGGTCAAGTACTGGGCGCGCATTTACGATAAAAATACTGGATCTTATAATCTTATATTAAAAAAAACTCAAACTAATGTTATTTCAAAGTACTTCTGCACACACTACATTTTTAGTTTTGTTTTCTTCTCATGACCTTCCGTCGGCTTTACACATCCTAAATAATAATAATAAGTATAGGAAGTATTAGTGCCTGCCCTCATGTATGGCAGTGATAGTTAGATTTGGCGGGGAAGACATGAAAATAGAATAAATGCTGTAGAGCTGACAGCTCTTCGTAAGCTGTGTGTGATGTAAGTATGAAAGATAAAATTAGGTATAATGTTATAAAAGAGCGCTGGTATGCTGAGGTGGGTTGGACACGAAGTGGAAGAAATAATGAGTGGGCAGAGGTTGACGAAGCAAACATATAAAGCAATCGTGAATGGGACGAATACAAGGGGAAGACCTTTTCTGGACCAAATTGGCGATTTGTTCACGAGAGGTCATCATCATCATCATTCTCCTACTCTTATCCCAATTACTTGGGGTCGATACAATAAGTACTCTTCATTCAAAGTACATATTATAAAAGTTATTGGCAATAGTTTTATGACCGGCCGCCTGCCAGACGTCAAACCTAATTGGGAATGTAATTGTTGACCAAACGGCATCAGATGGAGTTGGCCCAAGTCGTTATAAGGCTCTTAGTCGTCTTTTACGACATCCACAAGCAAAGTGAGGATTGGTAGTATTCATAGCCGCTACCACACAGCGATTTCATACACATTAAAAGTATGTGTAATCGTAAATAGGCGTAAGTGTATGTATGTATGTATAATATACATACATTGTATATATCTATAGAAAGTATAGATAAGACCTAATACTTTTACTTGCATTACTTTATATGGTACTACATTGCATTATATGGATTACGTCAAACTTGAATCACTTTTAAATACTTATTTCGCGTAACTACAAATACACACAAAAAAAAAAGAAACACATACATGCACGCACACTACATCACAAACACACGCACACCACGCACACACACATACACACACGCACACACACACAAACACACGCACACCACACATACACACACACACACACACAAACAAACGCACAACACACACATACACACGCACACACACACACACGCACACACACACACACACACGCACACACACAACGTGTGAGCGCGCTCACTAACACGTTAATTCTCACTCATTCATTTATTATAGATTTCTTTATCATTAGTCTTTATTACGTAAGATATAAATATTCATTATTTATAATGTATGTTACTGTAAAATAATTTGATGTTCATGATTTATGTATTTCGGGAAGGAACTGTCTCTTGAAACACAGGTATTACCTAATTCAAGAGGCAAAGACATCTATGTCAACTGTCATATGTATTTAGTTTTCAATAAAGATTATTATTATTATTTTACTTAAGGTTAAATGTTCTACTCTTACTAATAAAAGGGTCATGTAGGTACCTAAAACAGCTTTAACGTATGTATTATTTAAAAATATTTCCACCTTTTACGTAAACGAATTCGCGAGTTGAAGTTAACGTTAGCCCAAAGTAACCATTCCACGCGGACGAAGTCGCGGGCAAAAGCTAGTGTATGTATAATCGTCGAACTACCAACAGAGAAACACTGTTTATATTCCTAGAAACTTTAGTTCCGTCTGCGGTCAAGAGTGCACTCAATTGTTTCTTGGAAGGGATGAGTAATTGGTCATCGTACCCACATCCATACGAGAGCCACTGTCAGCTGGTATCACTTCTACGAACTGAAGCCGTAAAATTAAGCAATTATCTTCGAAATCAATTTTAGGTATTCAATTTTTCTATAGTTTTTCCTTTTCAGCTTGATGTCATGCATAAATCGTGACGCTTGACTAACAAGATAGATTGAAATTTACTTTTCGTTTCACAATATATAAACTAATATTACTTACAACTAATATCAAAATAGTTAAAAAATGTTTTTTAAATTGATGGATTTTAATTAAACGAAAGATATAATCTAGGGCATTAATCAAACACAATTATAATAAAAACATGTCATTCGTGAAATCTCCTATTATTACAAATGCTATTAACATATTCACTTAGGTTACGCTAAACCCCACGATTATATTTGTCTGATCAACGCCCAAAAGCTTACGACAGCAAAGACGGTTAAAAATACCGTATTATTCTAATCAGCATAAAAGTGCTATCTTGGTTAATAACAATATATTTTTATATAAATTGTCAGAAAATATCTCAACTTGTTATAAAACAAACAAAAAAATATCAAAAAGACACCGCTGAGGACAGGATTCGAACCTGCGCGGGTAGAACCCATTGGATTTCAAGTCCAACTCCTTAACCACTCGGACACCTCAGCTACGATAATTTGTTCGAAATTTAATATTACATTGCACAGACAATATAAATTGCCTTTAACGTAAGTAATAATGTTCATATATTAAAAACAAAAAAACGAAAGCGCATAGATAAGTTTAGTCTATGACACATTTTATTTTAAATTGTTAGAGGGTCAATACATCGGTCATTCACCGTTATACTAAAGTATTAGACTGGTCTGTAGTTTTGTTTTCGAAGTTCTGTAAATAAATAAATCACACCGTTATTATACAAACACAATACCTAGACAGAGAGAAAACATTTGTAAGTACACTGTCACGTGATACTATTCGGTGAAAGAATACTTTTATAGTAATATGCGATTCAGCAATGCTGTACAACGCCATCTATACATGATGAAGTTAAAGAGGGCGTGTTCATATTGAAACGTCACTTTATTTTAGCGCTAATGTATTTGTATATAAATATTATATATTAAGATAATCGTAATGTTATTATTTATAGTAATTAATAAAATTATTATTCATTATATACCTAGCCATTTTCAGGATGGTGACGAAGCAAATATACAAGTCATCACCTCTTCTTTTGGCCGCGAATGTTTAAAAGACGACGATGTGTTGGTATAGACTATAGAATTTTATTTCGAGTTATCCTTCTCTTGCATAGATTTTATCTGCATACTATAACCCATTCTTTAATCCTTTTGTATCCTTTAGTCGAATGTGAATAATTATCGATATTTTTTTATAATATCTGCTTTATAGAATACTTGTCACCGAAATCTTATTTTAATAATTCTATAATCACCTTTTCCTGTGGCTGATGACGAAATAACATAGAGTTATATGTATAGAGAAGCTATCCCGAATAAATATTTTGTTCCATTTTGGTAACAGTTAAACTAAAGTAGTAGGTACATATACTTATATCGATGCGAAATAAGAATACAATGCAAGATCCTCTTTCTTTCCTGTGGGTGACCGTAAAAGACGGCTAAGGAACTTAAGTATTTAAACTATAAACTAATAAATAACTATAAATTATTAATAAAACTATTATTAGTGTTTCTATCGCATTTGTAGGAATCTGGTTTTTAATTTTCCGACATTTCGAATACTTTACAGCGTTCATAGTCACGGGAGAATCCTCCCGTGATATAAGATATACTCTAAATTAGACCCCATTTTTTTGGCAGGCTATGGTTTGGACACACAACAGCCGTTCCATCCGAGGCGAGGATAGGACGGCGCGTGGCCCCATGACCGTATTCCCTCCCTATCGCCATTGGGCCAGCCCCTGGTGCCGAATATACCATAACGTCTCACCAGCACAGCGTAGTAGGTGAGTATTGCTCCGTTGCGGAGTCCAGCGGTGGGTCGTATACATATAACCTGAGATGTTGATAATAATCAACTCCCTTAGCAAGCCGATTATTGAACGTAATTGATTTTAGAGTTTCCCTAAAAAAAAAATACAACAGGATACCTGGTTATTTAGTGGAAAACTTATTTGGGATACATCTAAATAATTTTATAATTATTTAGATGTATCCCACCCAGATTATCCGTGTGGTGACGGAGTAAGAATACAATTCACCACCCCCTATCTTACCTGAGAGTGATCCTTATAGACGACTAAGGCATATAAAACGCATATAACATCTATGCAAGAGAAGGAAAACTCGAAACAAAACCGTCCTATATCATCACGTCTGACCAGCATTGTATAGTAGGTTAATTTCACTCCCATTGCCGAGGAGGCCCGAGCCCAACAGTGGGACATATATGGCCTGTGATGATGATGAATTTTATAATAAACAAATTTTATTCTCATTATTTCCTTCCCAATCCAAATTGATTTTGTCTTAATTAACTAAAAGAAAAATTCTAAAAAGAATTTGTTTTATCAAAGTGGCTCGAATGTCCGCGGCGGCTGCTCTGTATTTGTTATTTTGATTAAACCTTGAACGGTATTGTATTACTTTGAAATACGATATTAATAAAATGACAAACACAAAAATACAAGTTGATTAAAATAATCCTTTAATTATTTTACGATACCGGCTTTACTTACAAAATAATGATTTTAATGCTCAAAAAAGCATTCTCAGTCGTCACCACATATTTTATTACTTATTTTTAGTTTAGTTGGGCTTCCGGTTCTCTCGCTCACCAAACGAAGCGTTCAGCACATTGTCATTGCTCAGACGTCGGTTTTCTGCACAGTGTGGTACTACCCCGACGGCCCGGCCCGCGGCTGTAGACAGAACTGTCAACAGCGTGGTCCTACCACTATAAGTGATGATGTTTTCGAGAGTATTTACCTATATATGAAAAAAAAACAATTTTTACTGATTTTAACGCGTTTGTTGTTGTTGACTTTCACTTTCACGGGAGGACCATATCACTCGGTGATCATGAATATAACACTCAATATTCAAATTCAAAATCTATTAAACTTTTTGTATTTACATATATTAAGTAGTACCTGAGTTGTAAGTGTTAAGGGTAGCCCATCGTACGTGACTGCTTAAACTAGCAGTTACCGAACCTCCAAAACACTTCCAGCACCCTTAGTGAAGTCATGGACCTAAGCCGTGCGGGCAGCGAACCCTGATCCATGAACCCGTGTCCTCGGCTAGTGCGGCAGACCACTTTTCACGATATATTTAATAATATATAAGAGAACAATTTGATTTTTCATTATAAATAGTTCTGTGATTAAGATGGAAGTTTTTTTTTTGTCTTCTCTCCCCAACACTATTGGGCCGACCACTAGCACCGATTAGTGATTACCTTTTTGACATTTGTAGCCGGCCCAACGAATAGAGAGCAATACCTAAACGCTGAACACTTGTTTCACCATTTGTCAATTTTTATCATCTAAGTACCTATGTAAAATTGAACTTGGCTTGATTTCTTTAATAAAAGATTAGCTGAAATAAATACTAAACAGCGTCTGAGTTTTGTGATGTAGAGACTAACTAAAAAGGAATATCTATTCTAGAAATTATTCCCTCAGAGGATTGGGTTTAAAATAGGTAGTAAATTTTACACAAATAATGAAAATGATATTTAACAGAAACGTCACAAATGTTTTCGCGCGTAAAAACTAATAAGTACTCATATAATTTTCGAAATCATAGAATATAAATCAGTTCAAAAATGTCGAACAACCTTGATTATAATATTTCAGTTATCATAAACAATATAATTGTTTTACGTATATATTGATTGTGACGTCAGTGTAATCGAATATAGTCATTTACGTATTCAACTGTTAATTTAATAGTTTCTCTAAAATAACAACAGCTGTTTAAATTATATCTTTGTTTTACAAACGTTCAATAACGTTCTTACAATGACTACATATGTATGTGGGACATACAACCGTATTCATTCAGCCTAATGCCATTTGTCAGTGGTATATAACTTCCGTGCAGAGGTATAGTGAGTTCACTAAAGATTTTTTTTTTTTTGGTTTTAATGCAGTGGTTGAAGAATGCATTTCCGCACTTACCCCCGCCTGTCGGAAGAACAGATGAGGAGTGTGGGACTCGCTAGCCACGGGGCTAGAATACCCACTAAACTCTTTCCACTGCGATCGCTGTTAGCCGAGGGGGCTTTGACAGCTTAACCGGACTATGGGTGAGCGCTGAGGGCTCTCAACCCGGGTTCACTAAAGAGTTCCCTTTGCTGTTATATTGGTATAAAGGAAGTTAGTGTTGCTACTTTTTCAAAAATTATTTTACCTAAAATTAGGGATTTAAATATATTTACACTAGCTACTTAATTACAGTGAACATCAAGACTCCGGAACAAATGCATGATGAACACTACTACACTTTAAATAAACATGCCACTTCCTTTCTAGACTCAATCGGACCCACGACCATTGGTTGTACAGTCTGAGTAACTAACCATTATACCAAGCAGCCGTCTGTAATATAATATCGGTAAGCATAATATATGTATATTATATATGATTTAAGGATTCATTAGGAATAAGATTTTTATAAATAAATTAGTTTCTTTATTGCTTTACGTTTATTTTATGAGTAAATTGTCATCAATCTGGATATTATGGCTTTATGTGTTTGTAAAAGATAGTATTATTAAAATCAGTGCATAATTGAAGTAAAAGAATAGTGACACTTCAGCGCGTTATGACTATTCTTATGATACAGATGATAATGTTTTCAAAAATACATAAATTATTTCTTAAAATAATTGTGGTCATTTAAAGGACTCACACCCGATATGTTGCTATCATCCGTATCATAAGAAGAAATTTCATCACCATCAGAAGTATCACTAGTGTCTTTTACTTCAATTATGAATCTGTCCACTTCCTCGTCTACACGTACGCCGTTGTTATAGTATTTTTCTTCTAAATTCTTGACGTGGTCGCATTGTTTTTTCCATTCTTCTGATGTTATGCATAAAAATGCCCCTTCGGTTATTTTAACTATGTTTCTTGCTTCTTGGCCAACATTTCTTTCTGCAATCCTTCTTTTCAACCGTACTGTTCCAGTATCAAGTCTGCTTCATAAACAGGCGGTTCCTTACGTTCTGTAATTATTTCAAATAGTGCACCTTTCGTCATCGTTGGCAAATAAGCAAGACCTTTACTCTTTATCCAGTTTTGCATCTCGAGTTTCGTACTGGACATCGTTGGTGCTTTGTTGACTGCCACCGTATGGTAAGAAGCATTATCCATGACCACAATCGAATGTGGTGGTAATAGTTTATCTTGAAGCCATTTCTTGAAATTTTCTCTATTCATGTCATCATGATAATCGCCCAATTTAGATTACGATTTAAAGATTAGCTGAGCGTTAGGTATGAAACCTGTTTCACTGCCTGCATGGACGATTATCCAACGTGGTCCCTTTGAGGCCGAAGATAAAACGCCTTCTTCTGTGTTATTTTGCCAACATTTGCCGGCACAATATGTTGAGTATATATAAGTCTCGTCTAAATATACAACTGGGCGCTGGTTCTCATTATGAATTTTCCGCAACTGATGAAGATATCGATCACGCCACGCTACATTATCATACCTCTCCATCAAGACTTTTCTTTTGGATTTACATTTTTGAAAATAAAATCCTATTACCTTCATAATCCGCCATAAAGTGGTGCGACTTCCTTTGAAATCTATTTCATTTCGCATTTCACACAAAAGTTTGGTTAGAGTAGGCAATTCTTTTCTCACGGCATAGAACTTGTGAATTTTATGTCGCAAAACACAAAGTTCAAAATCATCAAGCTTGATTTTTTTATCTCGAGGACGTATTTTGCCTGGAGTTCAAATTTTCGTCGATGTAGATGCAGCGACTTCACCTTCTTTGGTGATTTTGTTGTGTGACACACACACTTTTTTTAAATATGGTAAATTTTCACTAAGAATGTTTTAGTAGCTCTCAAGTGGTTAACCGGATATTAACGTCCATCTATATGGACAAGAAGAGAGAAGAGCAGAAACCTATGTATCTACATCCACTCTTATCACCCATGAGCTTCCCCAGTGTGGGTAATCCATAATCATCATGCTTGGCAGACGAAAAGGCTATTACAATATGTTGTCGTAAATTACATAGGAAAGTGCTGCGACCCGCTTTTCTGGGGTCATATTTTCAGACGACTTCTAACGAAACAAGTCTGAACCTAAAAAAAAGCTCGCCATGATAATATTCCCACCTATTCATAATATTAATTACTTGTAAACAAAACAGAAATATTAGATACGAATCATCAAAGATATAGTGTTACGGAACGCTATTCTGATGCTGTCGGATGTAAAGAAACGTTGCAAGTAAAGTCGAGTGGAGTGTGTGCACTCTGTGATGCATTTGTTCAACACAAAGCCGTGCTCTAGTGACTTCTACTAAATGTTTTTATAGCATTTTTAATTCGCTTCCTGGTTTTTTGTTATTTTATTTTTGATTCTCAATGTATAGGGTTTTCGTGTGGACTGTTGTATATTTTTTGTAAAATGCTGTAGGTATTTTAAAAAAAAAACTGGGAGTCTGTATAAAATCTATTTTTTTTAATTATAAATATAGAAGAAAAACGAATATAGGAAGTCTTTATTATTACAACAGAAAGCTAACACTATTTTTTTAAAATTTTGTCTGTCTGTTTATTTGTCAGTCATCACGTAAGAACTACTGCAAGGAATTGAATGGAGTTTTCATAGATATATTTATAGAGATATAACTAACGATATCATCTAGGATGAAATATAATAATAATTCTCAAAATAATAAATATTCAAGTAATCATTGCAAGCAAAACACCATTTGAGTTCATTATCCATCACTGTCTCAAATTCTTTGCACGAACGACTTCCGTGTCACTGTCTACCATATATTTTTTATTGCTTATGGTGACAAACGAGCGAGTAACACACCTAACAGGACCTGACTGTATGTGTTACTATCGCGGACTCGCGGTAAAAAAAAAAAAAAGGTGGGCTTCCGGCTCTCTCTTGCTTACCGAACGAAGCACAACAGCACATTACAACTGCTCAAACGTCAGTTTACTGCGAAGGTGTGGTACTATCCTTTTTCTTTGTGGCGGGCTACGGTCTGATCACATCCCGCCAGATTCATCCAGGACGACAGAAGAGGCGGCGCGCAATCACATAGACCCGTCCCGCAATGCGCCTCTTTTCGCGGAGTGAGCGCAACCGGAACCTGATCTGATCTTTGTCTTCGGTGGTGGTTCTACCCTGGACCACCACCGGTTAGTTGATATTATAAGTTACCTAACAACATGTTACTACTGTAAAAGAATGTCAAAAGCTCTCACGAGGAACTAAGGAGTGGTGAGACATTATATTCTAAACCCATCTTTGCACAGGATGTGTCTTGGCCGTTAAATAAATTGGGAAAAATTAGTAGTAGAGCTATAACGGACTTTTTAAAATACGCCTGAACAAAAAGAAATTGCAGCGCGCAAGAGAGTGTTTCATGAGAACGTTAGTACGAAGTTGGCGCTCATGTATGCAAATGAAATCATAAAACATTAGTATGAAGCAGTCGCGAATTTGCGCCCCGGATCATCAGTCTTGAGAGTCCCCAAATCGCAGGTACTAACCAACTTAACCAAATCATCGGTAAACTTTTCCCAATAACACCAAAACATATTCAGAGGAGTATAATGTCCTTATGATGATATCAAAACCATATAATGAAGATTCTCCACTCTTTGTGCCCATAGCTGGACAATATATGCGGGTCCCCATTTAGGATATTGACGCTCCGAGCCTTCAAAAACATTAGTCCACCAAAGGTTACGTAGTAGTGGAACATAACACATATCTCTGAACTCAACAGCATTTCACTCACGCTTGGTTCAAACAGAACACGTTTTAACTTTGAAACGAGATTCAACTCAACTATGATGCATTACAGATATTTTTGTTTTCGTGCAAGTTATAGCGAAGGCAATATACAAACTTATACATATATATACCTACATACATTGATAATATAAGCCTTTACATTATAGTTCAAGGACGTAGAAGATCCATATACTTATCTTCTTCTGTATCTATATATCTATCTATATATATATGTATATATATATATAAGAGATTTCCACCTATGTATTGACTCATCACGATATCTCTGGAACCATAAGGTCTACAGACTTTAAATTTGGTAAGTATACTTCTTTCACTGAGTAGAGGTCAGCTAAGAACGGATTTTACGAAATTCCACCGGCAAGAGGGGTTGCTGGGGAAAAAAACATATTTTTTATATATAACTCCTACAGACTTGAATTTCGGTAGGCATATTTATGTTACGATACAGAGGTAAACTAAGAACAACTTTTTAAAGATGCCACCACTAAAGGGGATTCCGTAGGTGTTAACCCAAAAAAATCCACATTTTCCAATACTGCCCCTACAGACTTGGATTTTGGTGTGGACTTTCTTTCTGCCCTGTAAAGGTCAGATGAAGTAGGATTTTAAGAAATTCCTTCTCCGAAAGGTAGTCTATGTCGCGAAAGTAAACCACACAACTGAACTGACATAAATGAAGCGAAGCGACGACGGGTCGCTAGTCAAATATATTATTTTTACCATATCACTATGTTTTTATTAACTCCTGTCCTTGTAAGACTGTCCGTGTGGAAATTTGTAATTGATTTCAAATTAACTTCCGAATAAAATTTGGTCCGTAGCTCAGAAGTGGATGATAATGTATTAACATGTGAAGGAAACAGAAGAAAAAAAACAAGGTATTTAAAATCAATTCCAAAATGCCATTCATATAACCCTAAAAAGAAAAAAATGAAAATAAAATAAAAGCTCTATCAGATATATGTCATGCTTTAGGTAGGTACACCTTCTGTTCATCGTTTCTTTGGCCTTTACTCCTAAAGCTTTTTCCAACTCTCATCACCTTATCGTCAACTATTAACAACCATACGCTTACCAATAGAGTATAATAACATAATCACCACATTTGTCAGGCGGGTTGGTGATAATAATGAGTGCTATGGACACCACAACAGGAAATCTTTCAGCTATCTATTACTAGTCCTCATTCTCCTACTCTTATCCCAATCACTTGGGGTCGATACAACGTCTACTCTTCTTTCATAGTAAAAGATATACATATTGTAAAAGTTATTGGCAATAGTTCCATGAACGGCCGCCTGCCAGACGTCAACCCTCCTTGGCAATGTAATTGTTGACCAAACGGCATCAGATGGAGTTGACCCAGGTCGTTATAAGACTCTTAGTCGTCTTTTACGACATCCACGAGCAAAGTAAGGGTTGGTAGTATTCTTAGCCGCTACCACACAACTATATTACTAGTATATGGTATATTACCAGCCATCTGAGGCTAACAACTAAGTAATACACAAAAAAAAAGCAAAAAAAAAAACTACTATACCATGCTGGTCAGACGTGTTGGTATAGGGTTATGTTTCGAGTTTTCCTTCTCTTAAAAATATATGTAAGTATGTATAATTAATTATAGTAAGTAATTAAATGACTGTACACAATTTGATGAGAATCTGTGTAGAGTTCTGAATTATATATATTAAAATCGAATAAAATAGTTAAGAATTATCTCTAAGAAAATATATTGGGTGTGACATTATGAACAGTGAGTTAGAAGTTAAAAGTTTTCTAAATCTGTTTTTCCCAAAATCGCCACAATTGTAACGCCTGAGCAAATAACGCACAATCACACTTAATTCGTAGATAAGATAAATAATGCCTCTACATTGTACATAATGTAGATGGAATATTGTGTATGTCATATTTACATCATGAAATAGACACGACACTCATAATATATAATACATTTTATACGACCACTGTCTGTTGATAATTAATTTCAGCTATTAAAATATAGCTGAGGTGTCCGAGTGGTTAAGGAGTTGGACTTGAAATCCAATGGGTTATACCCGCGCAGGTTCGAATCCTGTCCTCAGCGATCTCTTTTTGGACGATTAACTTGTAAATAAATAAGATAATATAGCAATGCTAATTAATGCAAATTATTGCACAAGACATTCTACAATCTACGATTAATATTAATTTTGAAGTTTCTATCCATCTGGATATGGACATTATTACATTAAAATAAATTATCTAATTTATTTTAATGTAATAATGTGTTTCTTATCAAATTGATTTATAATTAAGTAGTAATTAAAATATTTACGTAAATAATATATCCTAGATACCATAAGGACTGTATTCACTGTAGATCCAAATTACTCTGTCTTAAAGGACCTTGACCTTTGTTAAAAAAATATATAATTTATTTAATGGCAAACTCCTTGGACCAAGTCTAAGCATATCGAAACTATTAAGGTACGGCCAAACCTGCGCGACCAACGCGACTGCGAAGCGGGAGCGTCAGCCCCGCAACAGACGCTACCCGTGCTATCTTATGGCGCCATGCACACCTAAGCGTCCACGGCGCGGGACTTATTGTACGCGTTTTTAGACGCTCGCGTTTCGCGTCCCGCGTCCCGCGTGTTTGACGCGCAGGTTTGGCCGTACCTTTAATCATAAAATTCTAGTCATTCGGTTACAATTTATCGCATTATATTTAATCCGTAAGCGCCTTGTAATAATAACATATCTTTTTTCTAATCTGAATAAATTGCTCAATTTGAATAACGCATTAAATATTCATGAACCTATTTTTTGTGAAAACAACTTATATACCTTTTTTTTTTTATTGGTGGGCTATGGATGCGTCTCGCCCCGCCGAATCGGTCCGGGGTGACGGAAAGGCGGCGCGTGACCCCACAGACCCACCGTAAAATCCTCTCTCTTCGCCGTGCGAGCGGGCCACCGGTACCCGATTTTTGACTTCGGTGGCCCGCCCGGCGGTTTACCCTCGCGGGTTCCTCTCGTCGACGCCCCGACAGATTTCGCCGTCGGGGCGTCGCCCTCACGCGGTGGCCTCACCTCCGGACCGGAGGAATTCCCCGGTCCGATCACCCGAGGCCTCGGTTAGGGCGGCATCAGGCGCAGATATTCGCGCCAACAACTTATATACCTAACCTTGTGGTCAAATTTGCGGCACTGGGTGTTATACTTTAGATTTCATCTAAGCTAGTGAACGAAAGACTATTCACGTATAACAATAATAATATTAAAATATTATCCCGGAATGGATTTTCTCATGAATCGTCCTTAGAGCTGTTTTGAAAGTTAATAACTTGATTAGTGTCGTATGCCTCCAACTCAAAATCTCGCCAGTTATAGCTATTAAGAATATTATAATCAAAGAACCGTCACGATTATAAGTCAAATTTTATAACTCGTAATTATGTCCTTTTGTTGGGCTCGAGCCTTCTCAACAATAGAAGGAAAAAAATTGATTAACTACACGACGCTCGCGCTGGTTAGGTTTGATACAGCATTCTATTTCGAATTTTCCTTCTCATGTATAAATGTTATTTGTATATTATATCCCTTAGTCGTCTTTTCCAACACCCACAGGTGGTAAATATGAGGGATTGTATTCTTACACCTTCACCACGCGGAAAAATCACATATACCTATAGCAATGAAAATATACATTTTTAAACTTTAATATATTAAAAAGTACATATAGCTATTAAAAGACTACTCAATTATTTATTAAAATAATAGAACTGCAAATTGCAATAACAATACCTTATAATTATAATATTATAATATTTATAACTTTGTAATGGTTTAGTAATCTGTGCCGTAGAGCAGTGTTTCCACTATCAGATTTCAGTTTTACCCTAGATTTTCTATTAAATGCCCTAAATACCTTAATTATTCTCTAAAAGTCCTTGATTGTAATGACAAAATTTAAATGACTTTAATTACTTGATGATTTGAATATATATTTTAATTTTCGTCTATTAATCAGAGGTAGTGAACAATTAATCATAAGAAGAATTCATTTTACTCTGTGAAAGAAGTAGATGTGTAAAGAAGTATGTACTGTGTAAAGAAGGGGTCTACGCGTGAATGTGAGCAAAACCAAAATAATGGTTTTTGAAAGAGACGAAGCCAGAACAGATGTGAGATTAACAATAGGTAATGATATACTAGAGCAAGTGGATGAATTTGTATATCTGGGATGTGGATTTAGCCGAGATGGAAGGTACACCACTGATATAGAGCGAAGAGTGAATGCGGGAAATAGAGTGAACGGAGCGTTGGGGCAACTTCTCGGCAGCCACCACCTCAGCCAGAAGGCACGTGTAGCAATACATAACGCAGTGCTTGTCCCAACATTACTGTATGAAAGCGAGAGTTGGGTATGCAGAAAAGAGTATGAAAGTAAAATTAATGCGGTCGAAATGCGATCTCTGCGGAAAATCTGTGGAGTTAGGCTGCCCGACCGCATTCGTAACGACGACGTAAGAGAGCGAGTAGGTATGAAAGAGAGTATTGGTGTAAAGATGAGAAAAGGGCATGCTCCGATGGTTCGGACATGCGGAAAGAATGCCGAACGAACGCCTGGTTAAGAAGATATACAATGTGAAAGTGGAAGGATGTAGGTACCGAGGGAGACCGAGACTAACCTACCTAGACCAGATCGGTCATGTACTAAAGGAAGGTGGAGTCAAGAGTCTCCGAAACCGGCGAGCGTGTATGAAGAGAATTATGAATGTGAAAATGAGGAAGCGAGTGAAGTATGCAGAGATAGAGTTCTCTGGCACTCTGTTCTCTCTGCCTACCCTGCAAGAGATATGGCGTGATGATATGGCGTATGTATGTATGTAAAGAAGTAGATAGTGAACAATGTGATGCTGATGCTGAATCTAAAGCACTGGGCTTAAGTTTTTGAGCTTCATACAATATTTGTCTGTTGGGTTCTAAAATCGAGCCTGTCATACCTAGTTTGGTATGCAACAAATCGTTGTGGGTTTCATTGTGAAGCCTGTTTCTTTTATAAAATCTTTCCACCTCAGTATTCGAAGATGGCAGTGCTAATAGAAGTGAAATCACAACCTCAAGGTATTTGTAAGTCTCAAAATGATCTTTCAAGCTTAACACTTTATTCCAATATACTTCCGTTGGTAATTTTAAAACCTCTTCTTCACGTTTTACCTTGAAATAATTCGCTTCAATAAGGGCTTGTTGATGCCATTTATTATCCGCTTTTTGTATATTACATTTATTACTTAAAAAACTGAAATGGTTGAACACAGGATGTGTTACAGAACGATTTTCCAACTGTTGTGTAATTTGTGGATCTACATATTTTATCAAATGGAAAAAATTTTCAAAGTCAAATCTGAATTCATCTTCATTTCAGCGTATCGCCGTCCAGCGATTTTCACCAGGTCATTTTATCCCAAATTACCCTAAATCCCTAAAAATATTAAATAGCCCTAAGCCATATTTTAAATTAGCAGTTTCGCCCTGAAAAAGGGCGAAATCCCTAAAAGTGGAAACACTGCCGTAGAGTAAAAGCATCAGTGTTGCCAACAGTTATACCAGCTTTCCACCAGATTCAACCTTTAAATCCACCAGAAAACCACTAAAAATATAGTATTACATTCTAACTCGCTAAATTTTACACTAAAATAAAGTTTAATGAAAGAAAATAAGTTTAGAAATTATTAGTTTCCTTTATTATTACAAAAATAATAATTAGTAACGAACACACGATTTGTAGGTAAATCAACATAAACAATATTCAATAACGACTAATTCTAAATTAAGTCGTCTTCTTCAGACGAATCATTTTTGTCTGCACCATAATCATCGGTTTCAGATTTATATGACTGACTTTATATGAAAGATTTATACTGACCGTCGCGCCGCCTACAAATTGATTGTACAAACTTAGCTGCTGCCATTTTGTCCTATCTGTCAAACGTTTGACAACTGAGAATTGTTATTTTTTGTTCCTAGCGTATGTACTTATTGTCATCGATCTATTTTCGGTTATTGATGTACTTTCTGAAAATTATCTCAATTTTCATTGTTAAGCTTACATTATTATTGTTTAGTTATCAGCTGATATGGTTTTTTTTTTATATTTCAGGGTAGATCTCATAGTAAAAAAAAATCTATATAGTTACACATACACATGTGGATATGTATATATATATCAACTTTAGTTCACCGCCTAAACTCTGGGTAGCAGCACTTCCCGTACGTGTATATTTTATCATCGAGTTGCCACTCTTTTTCAGTTAAAATTAGTTTACTCTTTGCTCTCAATATAGCAGTTAAAAGATTTAACTTCATTCTATTCCTCCGTTTGTTTTTTATTAAATTCATACAGCTAAATAGATTAAGTGCTTGGATAACACTTATTCGGGAATTTTTTTTCGTTAGTGTCAAATTTTCTGGTAACCTATTTTTTATTTCTTCAATTAGACTGACTATTAACGTTATGCACCGATGCCGCATCGTTTCTTCCTCTTCCTTTGGTAATCCTTTTTCTCTCATTTTCGTTATTTGTTTTTCAAAACGAAATCCAAGATAACATTTTTGATCCAAAAATACTCTGAGTGAAAATATATCACGAATATTCTGAGTGAAAATATCGACTTTATTTGTAGGCAACGTAACCTTTCAGACAAGCATATCTATCAGACTGGTCAACTCTTCACACAATTTGATGTGGTGCGTATCTTTGTACTCAAACATTGTATTCACTCTGTTTATTTCAATTAGTATTGGATATAGAAACGAAATATACGCGTAATTTATCTTGTTTGCATACATAGAGTGCAATAACTCAGCTGTGTGATACCTTTCATGCACCTTAGCTATAGCAAAACGTGTTTTTAACTCTAGCCATTGCGTGTATATCCTCAATACAGCAGACTCTATTGAAAGCCACCTTGTCTGACATGCCTGAACTACTTTCAACGGTTACTGTCCATCGTTGATGGTTTCGTATAATTCTTTATAAAGCGATTGTCTGGAAGACGAGCGACTAAACCAATCATATGTTTCTCTTATTAAGAACTCTAAATTTTAAAAATTCTTTTGCCGCAGCAGAAACAGCCAGTTGCAAGGAATGGCACAAGCAAGGCACCAATGTCAGATATGGCACCTCTTCTTTCAACTTGGTATAGACTCCGTTATTCACTCCAATGATCACAGAAGCGTTATCTGCACCAATTCCCATTAAATTTTTAAGTCTGGGATCAAATCGTAATAGCGTCTTCTTTATAGCAGAAACAATACCTTCACTATTACACTCAGCGAGGAGCTGCAGTTCAGCGAGGTCTAAAAACGTGGAAACAATTTTTTGGTAAATAACTGTAATAAATTATAATCAAACCCAAGTACTTATGCACAGCAATATCTGTAGATTCATCAATTAATAGCCTAAATGGTTGATCTTTAAAATCTTGTATCAGGACATCAGTGAAATGCATTGCTAGCACATTTTTTATAATTGAGGTGCATTTGAACTTTTTCTCTATCTTTTTCATGATTGTGATTCATTCCTCCTAAATGGTCAACTACACGTATGCTAGTATGCATGGCTGTGAATAATGCAAGTGAATAATGGCTTCTTCGTTTTTTTTACTTCTAATGGGCTCTGGCTTGAACGGGATTTTAGGCTGCGCAATTATAACCTGAAACATTTCACTTATTAAATGATGTCAAAATAAAAAAAAAAAACAAAAATCTGCCTACACAAAAAAATAATTAAAACATACAAAGCGTAAAGTAAATGAGTCGGTTAAAGCTTTATTCTTTTTTTTGTGAAAAATAAATTAAAATTGACCAATGAATAAGTAATCAATAAAAAAGCAGTTGTTTACCTTTCTATTTTGTAGATGCTTCTTTGACATATCATGAGACTTTAAGTCTCCGTAGTGGCTCCTTAAAGTTGTTCCAGAAAATTGACATTTTGCTACTTGACCCGTACTACTTTCAAAAACTTGTATCCAATCTTTTAAATGTGAATCTTGAAACCAATATATATTGTGGTTTCGGCATAATTGCGCACTCGCTGTGTTAAGACTAGACTTGGGTAGCTCCCAAAGAGTAAAGTTATAAAAAGGACGGGCAGCGCCGTGACCTCGTCGCTGTTATCGGTGCCGACCTGACGCTGCCGGCTGTCGCGAGGGCGATGGTCGACAGCGTCAGGAACTGGGACGCGGTCGCCGCCTTCTGCGAGGCTGTCATCTCGCAGAAGGAGACGGCGGAACGAGTCCGGGAGGATTCCCGTGACCCGGGCCGCCGTCAGCGGCCGGGGCGGCGCAGGCGCGAATACCTGCGCCTGATGCCGCCCTAACCGAGGCTTCGGGTGATCGGACCGGGGAATTGTCCGGTCACCCGACGTGAGGCCACCGCGTGAGGACGACGCCTCGACGGCGAAAGCTATCGGGGACAGGTCGACAGGAGAGGAGCCCGAGAGGGCATACCGCCGAGCGGGCCACCGAAGACAAAAATCGGGTACCGGTGGCCCGCTCGCACGGCGAAGAAGAGGTGCTTGGAGGGTGGGTCAATGGGGTTGCGCGCCGCCTCTTCCGTTACCCCGGACCGACTTGGCGAGGTGCGACGTCCATGGCCCACCGCAAAAAAAAAAAAAAAAAAAAAAAAAAGGAACAAAAATAACAATTCTCAGTTGTCAAACGTTTCACAGGCAGGACAAAATGGCAGCAGTTAAGTTTGTACAACCAATCTGTAGGCGGCGCGACGGTCAGTAAAAATAAGTAATGTTTTAAGTGTGCCCCCCAGGTAGCTCCTGAATGAGAGATACAAATGAACTAGCTCTTTGATTTCAATCTAGCTCACATTAGCTCAGTAGTTCACTTAATAGTTCAACGGCTCAATCAGCTCTTTTACTCGCGTCGTCATGTCGTGTGAACAGTCGACGACCGAAAGTGCCCGATATATGCCGATCACCGCCGAACAGTAAAAGTATTGAGCATGTTACGATATACATTGTAACTATTGCGAGCACTAAACGTACAAGTTATATTGAACATATAACTTGTACGTACAAAGAAAAAATGTTTGAAAAATAAAAAGTTTTATTTAATATATTAATCATCTTTGAATAACAATATTCAATAATAGTTATCAGTGCAAGCTGTCACTGGACGCAGTCGATTCTGTCAGCCCATATGCATTTAGTGAAAAGCTTTTTGGAACAAAGTTCCTTATCGCGTGTTGCGAAAGGGGGCTAGACGGAAAAAATTAAGACCGACACTACAAAGTTGTAACGACACAACATAAAACAAAGTCGCTTTTTCTGTCCCTATATCCCTATTTATGCTTAAATCTTTAAAACTACGCAACGGATATTGATGCGGGTTTTTTTATAGATAGAGTGATTCAAGTGGAAGGTTTATATGTATAATATATGCATAATGTAGTAGAGAAACACTGATAATTTAAGAGGTTTCTAATGTGATGTCGTAAATAAACACATTATTTTGCGCTTACATTGCAAACGCTAGCTGAACCCTATGAAATAGATCAAAATAAAGTACTACAGTATTATACAGCTTAAAAAGGCCTACAAAAAAGTCCGCGATGGTATATGCCTATCTCTTAAGGATAACATACTATATCCATTTTAATACTTTAAAAAATGGCCTATTATAAAACCATAATTGAAAAGCTATTTCCACAAATACTGTATTAATCCTTATCATTTTAAATACATTAGTTGGCTTGAGCATTTCATGAAAATATTTTTTTCCTTCAGACCATGCAAATTAAATCAATACCTTAAGAGATATAGCAAAATCAAAATAATGCGCAACGAAATTAATTTCGTGTCGCCGCGCGGCCGGCTCGCGTTCTAGCTCGGGGCCCAAAAGTTTTGGTAGGCTAGTGGAATTGTATATCCTATTATCCTATTTCCTATTAATATTATAAACGTGAAAGTTTGTAATAATGTATGGATGTGAACATGTTTGTTGCTCTTTCACGTAAAAACTACCGAATGGATTTTGATGAAACTTTATAGTAATATAGCTTGCACATCAGAATAACACATAGGCTATAATTTATAAAGATATTTTGCAATTTGGCTAAAATGTAACGATAAAAATCGCTTAAGGCAGAAAAAAAATATTAAATAAAAATAGTAAATTAAAAATTCAAAATAATTTAATATTTATTGCCGATGCACATTTTATAGTAAGGAATTGATTCTTATGCAAACAAATGCTTTTATTACTTTCGATATTTATTAAAGTACATATTTTTTGCCTTTTACCGTGTGTCGTTTGGTACAATATTTCAAAAGTTAGGACAATAAGAGTGCGCAGTGCTGTGGTCAGGCAGCAACCGGGCGCACTGCAAATCTACAGAAATATGGCAAGAAATCTATGATCGCCGATTGTGTGATCCGAACACAAGTAAAGGCGTGAGGGCAGTCATCGTTGATGATTGTTGTATTTTAACAGCACTATCGATTTGTTAATAACATACTATACCTGTATATAATAGATAGGTATTGAAAGTTTGTGAGGTGAAACATCTTTTTGCGCGCCTTGGCAGTAAAATTGTGTCGACTACTGGAAATGATACATTGGGTAGGTACTAAGGCAAATGTGCTCATGTCGTGATACTACGCCGCTATTCTATATTCATTTGTGTGTGCGTGCGTATAACATTGATAGCTGTCTAACCAAAGAGTAAAGTTATTAAACTGAAAAAGAGTGGCAACTCCATGATAAAATATGCATGTATGGAAGGTGCTGCTACCCAGAGTTTACGCGGTGAACTAAAGTTGAAGTGATATATATACATATCTACATGTGTATGTGTAATTATATAGAATTTTCTTTTACTATGAAAGCTACCCTGAAATATAAAAAAAAACATATCAGCTGATAACGAAGCAATAATAATATCAGCTTAAGAATGAAAATTGAGATAATTTTCAGAAAGTACATCAATAACCGTAAATAGATTGATGACAATAAGTACCTACGCTAGGAACAAAAAATAATAATTCTCAGTTGTCAAACGTTTGACATACAGGACAAAATGGCAGCCGTTAAGTTTGTACAAACAATCTGTAGGCGGCGCGACGGTCAGTAAAAATAAGTGATGTTTTAAGTGTGCCCCCCCCAGTGTCTAACATAAGTGTGACATTAAATAATTAAATATTACCTAATCTTAAATTCAATTGTTAATTAATATTCACTCTTTTTTTATATGTAAAATGTCAATTATAATAACAAACAAAAACAACAAGTTACTTTAGAGACGAGCTTTATTTTCTTTTTAGTTTATTCCACTTTAAACGTGATTTTGTTCGTTCAGGTGGAGTTGCGATATATCACAACCAAAGAGTAAAGTTATTAAATTGAAATCATTGATCACAACACAAATAATACGACCAATCTTGTAACACCAAGTATGTCGGTCATTATGAACAATATTCAGGACTTGCACGTAAGACGTACAAGTGTTGCAGATTTATGTGCAGCAGAGTGTGTAATGGAAAACGGCGTTACCTTAATCATGGCAGTCATATATGTCTCACCAAATAACAAATTAATAGATATTCAGGAGTTCATTCATCGAGCACTGCTAGAGTATTCTATAGATGTATCTCGAACGCTTAGCAGATACAACAAAAATTTAGATAAACTTCCACTCATTTTGGCCGGTAATTTTAACATCAACTTTAGTAATGAAAAATCAAAACCATTGCTACAGTTTCTAGAGGAAGAATTTGATTTAAGAATAAACAATAATGCAGCAGAATCAACAACAATTAATGATGCAGTTTTTTCAAGACATTTAAATGAAATAGGATCCCAAACATATGTTTCCTACTTCAGTTACCACAAGCCAATTATTACTGAATTTGAGCTTACTGAATAAGTTTATATTACAATATATTTGTTAATAATAAAAAAATATATTATTATAACTTAAAAAAAATATATTATTATAACTTAAAAAAAAATAAAGTTTTATTACAATTTCTTCACTAATTAATCGAAAGGAACTTCGTTCCATCCGGGTGTCCCTTGACACCTCTCGTTATTTTTTTAACCATTTAAATTACAAACAGACGTTTTAATTTTTTTTTATATAAATATATTTTATGTCTCATCCTGCGATCACCAATCAAAATTTACATGCTCATGCATATCAAACTTGTCGCCTAATGATCGCGTAGTTCAGAGTTTCAACCGTTCAAAAGAATTACAGCCGTGAACGAGTTGAAATGAAATGAGCTAACTCAATAAGAGAGCTAGCTCTCGTGATGAGCTAAATGAACTCAGGATACCTATATATGAGCTAAATGAACTAAAGAGCTAAAAGAGTGATATAGCTCTTTTGATCAAAAGAGCTATATCTCTCTTCTTTTCAGTGAGCTGTTTTTCACATCTCTAGTTAACACTACTGAGCTGCTCGGAACAGTTCTGTAAAAGAGTTAACTCAAATATGTTGTGCGGAGAATTCCCATACATAGACACTGCGCATTAGTCGTGTGTAGTTCACGAATGAATCCTTCAAATGAACTACTTCAGTTGTCTGACTATCTCAGTCAACTAGTTCAGTTACAATTCAATTATTTCTTAGTTCAGTTGTGTAGTCCACCGGCCGTGAACGATCCCAAATACGAACGAAATAATTTGCTGTCACGCTCTGTTGTAGATACCGAAATGGTTTTCTGTTTCACTCACACTTTGTCTTGATTACGTAGTAGAATTCGAGAAAGAACAAATCTTCTAGTTTTCGCTGTACATTGCTCGTACATGCAATTAAACTAATTTTGAACTATTAAGCAAAATGGCAATGTATAATTTCTGTACACTTTTATTCTAATATAAAATTAATATAAAAGGGACCGCATTGTTTTCATTCATAAGTATCGGAGTCCTCGTCGATTTATAAGAAAAATGTATTTTAAAGCGTTATGTCTTTAGGTGACGAGTCCTTTTGTATATTTATACTAGTTGTCTACCATCTTATTTCTTAAGAGATGAAAAAACTTGTGATTTAAAAAATAGCATTTTTTCCGCTCTTGCTATTGCTTATTGAAAGCATAGTTTTCAAAACTTAATGCGTACAAATTTCAAGCACAAATATATAAAATTACACCGCATTCACCACATCCATCCCAACTGATTTCAACTTTCAACAACATTTCAACTATCCCCATGGAAATTATTTATAATGTCATTTCTGATCTAATCAAATATCATGGGAAATCTGTAAATAACCTACTCGATACGAGTTCGTGTAACTAATCTTAGATGACTGATAAAATAATGATACATATAATGAACTGTTCTTTAAACAACTCATTCTATATCTCTAAATCTGTCGATGAACTATTGAAATAAAACCGAGCGAAAGACAAAAACACTTTCGTCAAGTTACTGAACTAAATGAACTACTGAACTTCATCTTTTTTTTTTTTTTTTATATTATTTATTCATGACCATAGATACTAAGTCTTTCAGTCGTATACATTGTAACAATATTAATCTAAATTCTTAATAAACTATTACAAAATAAGACTATGCTAGACCTCCATAAAACTAAGTATAACAAAAATTAGATTAAGATGAATGATGAAGATTAGAATGTATTACTAAGCTCGTATATAATATAGGTACATATATTTTAAATTTTGCCTATAGTATTGCAAATGTATTTGTACAATGCGCTAAAGTAACTGCTATTTGATAGTAAATTCTGTACACTGCGGGGTACACTTTGTTGACATGTACTGTCAGAAATATCACTTATTTCAGTCACTAAAATTAACCGTTGCATTTTGAAACGTGAGCATCGTAAAATAATGTGGTCTAAATCAGCATTTTCGGCTTCGCAATTATGGCAATGACTATTATTATAAATATGGATTCTATTCAGGTGAGCTGGTGTTAGGCAGTGTCCTAATCGCATACGTGTTATCATAGTAATGCAGCTTCTAGAGATATTTTGGAGGTTATTATACCAAGGTTTTGATGGTAATTCTTTCTGTATCTCAGCATACCACTTGCCTTTAATTTTCAGAGTTATGTCCCAGTGCGCATCTTTTTACTAGATCAGTGCTGCCTGCACAGTAAACGTGAATTCCATTTAAAATTAAAAAAGTAGAACGAATAGGTATGGATTAAACATATAAGTGACTTAATGGCTGAGTGATTAGTTTAAGTAAGTACCTAATGAAACAAAATTTTTCGAAACCGCTAGAAAAATCCATCAGCCACTAAAAGAGATATTTCGCCACTAATGAAGTATAAAAACCACTAATTTTAGTGGAATGTCCACTAAGTTGGCAGCACTGAAAAGCATCTGTGCTTTAACATTTAACGTTTCGTTCCGCACATAGAGCGTCATGAGGACCAACAGCTAAGTAATAAGTTTGCAATATATTTATTCTAATTATAACCATTTAATTTTTAAATATATGAGATTGAAGCTACTTTTATATTATGGTATAAATAATTATATTTTAATATACCAAAATTGGAGAAAGTATTTAAAAAATTGTTACAGAATTGACACTAAACACGGAACAACTTTCGTGATGGCAGGTGTGTATGTCACAATGTCATTCATGTTTTGATTTTTTTAGTTTAATTAATACGTTACTTAGATAAATATATTAAATGTACGACGTCGTGCCATAATTTCCATATTTACAGTAGTGTATATATGTGTGATACAGCCGGATGGTGTGGGAGGATAGGAGGACGCGAAGGTAGTACGATGCCTTGCGAAAGCTGCGCCGTGCAGTTCAGCGTTTTTAAGCGGAAACGCGCGTGCTGTGAGTGTGAACGGTACTACTGCAGCGGCTGCCTGAGACGCGGCGGCGGCACTATGTGCGCGCCGTGCCGGGTGCTCTCCACCAGGCCGCTCTCGCGCAACACTATAGCCCACCTAAAGGTGCGCGACTTGCAATGCTTCCTGCAACGGCAGAACATCTCTACGAGAGGATGTGTCGGTGGGTATAAATATCCGTTATGTTTGAGTACAACAACACAAAAACAACAACAAATAAAATCACAATACACTTCTCAATTATTAGATCACATTATATTACCCTTATTATAAAAGACACCAAGTATGAAATATTATCATCATTCAGCCTATTTTTGCTTGAATATGATGATTGGTATCAGATTTAAAACATGAGACTGCAAATAAAATAAGTTGAATGATGTAAATATAACTGGTCTTAAAAAAGTTGTTATCTTTACTGATAACTCTAGAAAGTTCTAAACTTTATCTATATACATATATAGCTTCACGCCTGTTTCCCAGAGGGGTAGGCAGAGACTATGGATTGCCACAAACCATGATCCTGGCATACTTCTATCGCTTCATTCACACTCATAATAGTCTTCATGCATGCTCTACGATTATGCATACTCTTAATATGACCTCTCGTCAATTTGATCCAGAAAATTATGACGAGGTCTTCCCCTTGCATTCGTCCCATTCACGCTTGCTTTATATATTTTCTTCGTCAACCTCTCCTCACTCATTCTTTCTAAGTGTCCAAACCATATATATATATGAATCAGAAAGCTACATGTCATATTTTAAAAATGGAATAGAAACAGATTAAAAGGTTATTATTCATACATCACCAATTACTTGAAGTCAGAAGGATGTACCTCATCTATATCCATGATACTGTTGGATAAGGTTGCATAATATTATCACTATAAAATAGCACACCGATTGTAGTAAATTGATTATAAAAGTAATTCTAATACAATTTGGTATAATGAAGAAATGATTTCACAAGGCATCGTAGTATTCCATGATTACTTTTAATACTTTACCATTAAAAAAGAAATGTTTTAATGTAACCCTAATGCCTTTATATTTTAGAATATTTACTGTAAATGCAAAGATTGTTTTTGAGTGAAACCCAAGTTGTGATTAAATCACATTTGATTCACTTCAATCTCATGTTTAGTGGTGATAAATTACACCACAATATAGGGTATAATGTCAAATGCATATCTAATTTAAACATTTGAAAAACTCGCATACAATATTGCTCCGTGATAAAGTTTTATTGCTCATTGACAAAGTCTGTAAATGTTAACCTCATATAGTAGTTAGTAGAATGCTGCATTTACAGTGAGGACTATGAAGGCATATAATACAGGCACAGGCACAACCATAGTTTATAGTAATGCAAGCCCATTCACTTTGGCATTCTCATGTGAAGATCATGCCATGCTATCAGCAAAGTATTTGTTCTGCTATTTAACAGCAGTAGAAACTATTAATATGAGCTGCTGGCAAGCTGTATGGTAGCGGCTACGAATACTACCAACCCTTACTTTGCTTGTGGATGTCGTAAAAGACTACTAAGAGCCTTATAACAACCTGAGCCAACTCCATCTGATGCCGTTTGGTCAACAATTATATTCCCAAGGAGGGTTGACGTTTGGCAGGCGGCCGGTCATAAAACTATTGCCAATAACTTTTACAATATGTACTATGAAAGAAGAGTACATATTGTATCGACCCCAAGTGATTGCGATAAGAGTAGGAGAATGATGAGGATGAGTTAGAACATTTACATGGTATTATTTTATTTTATTTACTTGTTTTTCTTATGAAAAATGCAAACCATTGTTGGATAAAACAGTAGTAGCATTGTTTATTACTTGGAACAATTCTCTGGAAATAATTAAATAGATAAGGATAAAGAATAGTTTTGTTGTGATCATCAACAAGTTGTTTTAGAGCTTATCAGGCACTTCCCAGCATCATGGAATCTAGGGCTGTGACTGGGGATTGCTGATATACTCCACTGTAATGTGGGATTTACATTCTTTAATATTGAAATGAGTGTGCTACAGTTATGCTTTCCCCTTTAAAAATAAAAACACATGCTGCCAGGCTGGCCATCAAGGACAATGAATCATTACCTGTGGTCAACACAATGGCAATGGGGAGATTATAAAGTAGGTCCTGGGACCACACATGCCCCTTCCGTCTCTCAGGATGCTCTGAGTGTAATAGTTCTAGACCATAACCTGCCGAAAGAGGCATAAAGATACCTAATATTACTAAATTTATCATACCAACAACTATCAGAATTGACACAACATATCTCTTTTCCACCATAATCTCAGCTTATATACTTTCCACTGCCGAGAAATGACCTACTATACCACTCTAGTTAGACAAGTTACTAGGTTTTATTTTGAGGTTTCCTATTCTTGCATAGATGTTTTATGCATATTATATCCATTTAGATGTCTTTTATGACAATTATGGCAAGAAAGCTGTCACTCTGAAGTCTCTTGTCCATTTGAATACAATATACCAAATTTGTAAGTTTCTTTACAGCCCATACATATATATATATATATATATATATATATATATATCCTGCTATTGGCTGTAATCTTCTCTTATTCAGTAGAGTTTAAATTGAGCTATTTCAATTATAAAATACTAAAATGAAAAAAAATAAATATGAATTATAAAGACTCAGATATGTGCAATTAATTATTCCAAGGCTATCTAATAAAATTCATTTCGACATATGCATCATATTAACTATTGTAGAATAATCTTTGATTTTCGGAATTATCTTTACATATTAATCTCATTAATAATTAAATATTTATCAATATATCTATATCAAAGGCATTAAATTTGTTATCAGTAAATATCAATATTCTTAGCGGTAAGCTAGGTAAAGTTTCACAATATTATACAAAAGAGAAATAATATTGATAACATATTATTTGGACGTGTTTCTTCTAGAATAAGCCAATTAATTTTTATTTAATACAGGGTAGTGTGAATAATAGATATGTACAAAATTAGATGGAATTAACAGTGAGTACATTGCAATATTGTTCTTCGTATCCGACATACACACTCAATAGTACAATTATCTCTACAATATATTTTACTTTTTATGAAAAGAGATATCAGTTCTGTGTAAAAAAGAAAAACAAATAGTTTGTTTTATTATTTTAAGGCTCTCCCAAAATAGCTGAGGTTATAGTATGTAGATAACAATATATTTAGGATTGGTATAAATAAAATAATATCATAACCTTTTTCTATCCATCAGCTTGTAGACATCTAATGGATGAAGACCTATGAGAGTGCCACTTAGAATGGTTCTGTGCCATCTGCAAACTACAGTCCATCGGGACTTTTAGGGTTCTGTCGGTCCACCTATAGTCTATCTAATCTAAGAAGTGCACTTTGACAGCTGTCGGAGTAAGTTGTCTAGGTATGTGAACCAAATAATCGCTATCGAAAATATCCGATTTTAGTGAGAAATCGATATCGATTCTTTGTAATTATTAAACGGTTTATTTTATTATTTTTCAAAAAGGAAATGAAAAATTAAGTGCTTAATTAATACTAAACAAATTCAATTATTTCATCATAATGTCTATTCATCATAATTATTAGGATTAGTTTAAAAAAAAACAAAAACTGGATTTGAAAATAGCTATTTATTCAGAATCACTACTATTACTTGAATTATCATCGTCACGAACATTAATAATTATTTCCTTATCAATAAAATTATCGAAACGTACATCTCTATCAAAATCTCTATTCGATTAAATATATTAATCTAATATTTTTACCGATTATTTGAATATTCGTGAATTGGAAGTTGTCAAGCACTACTGTATAGAACGTGATGAAGTGACATTGTAAGTTCGTCAATACTAATTATTATTTACCATGTTATTTTTATTTTAAATTAGTTTTACGAGTTTCAACATTACATTATTGTACAAGAAAGTCGCCCGCAACGTGAATTATGTAAATAACTTAATAGTTCTTTAAAATTTCAGATTTATTGTTTGTAATCATGTGTATACGTATGACCAAGGTTATTGTGTATTAAGAAATGCGAAACGTCAAAATGCACTTCTTAGATTAGATGAACTTATAGTAAAGGGTTGTCATACACTCGAGGAGATATCCAATACTTATTTTTAGTAAAAGCATAATTTTTTGTATTATCTCAATTAAATATAGATTCTCTGACTAGACCTTTTCCCATTACTTGGTGTCGGCCTTCCTGGTCCTCATCTTCCATTTAGCACGATCTTGTTCTTCGTCTGCGTTTAATTTATATACCTTCAGGTCCTTTTGGACCGTTGCCTGCCATGTGGCGGGTGGTCTTCCACGTGTACGTTTCGTCGTAGGCAAATCCAGGGCAAGTTAAAATATGGTGAATATGGTTACCTGGGCGTCTTTGTATGTGACCATACTACCTCAAGCATCCATACTATCTGAATTAAATATACGACTAAATATATCATCACGCCATATCCCTTGCAGGGTAGTAGTAGTATTCATAGCCACTATAGAGCAAATTGTATTTGATAATTTATTGAATTGAATTAATTTTGACCAGATTGGTCATGCACTGAAGGAAGCTGGAGTCAAGAGTCTCCGAAACCGGCGAGCGTGTATGAAGAGAATTATGAATGTTGATGAAGCGAGTGAAGTTTTTTTTTTTTATTGCTTATGGTGGCAAACGAGCAAGCAGCACACCTGATGGTGAGTGTCACAGCTGCCCATGGACCTTTGCTATACCAAGTGTAAAAATAGGCCGCTGCCTACCACTACAATCCCCAAACCTATCCATTTGGGCTACCGGCTCTCTCGCTCACCGAACGAAGTGCAAAACCACATTGTCATTACTCAGACGTCGATCTTCTGCGAGAGTGTGGTACTACCCCGAACGGACCGGCCCGCGGCTGTACACAAAGAACTGTCAACAGCATGGCTCTGCCACTATTAAAAAAAAAGTATGCAAGGATAGAGTTCTCTGGCACCCCGTTCTCTCTGCCTACCCTGCAAGGGATATGGCGTGATGATATGCATGTATGTTGAATTGAAATTTGAAGCAGAATCGTCCTGATTATGCCTCGTTCAGGTGCGAAACCCGTATCAAATCGTTATTCGATGTTTTGCGCAAAATTGAAAATTAAAGTTTTGAAGGTTTCTCATCACATAAGAATAAGAAGAGTGCCTTATATTCTGTTTCAATATTATCCCGTATTCCTTCCTTTCTTGAGGTATACGGCATATTAATTGACCGTGGCAAAATGGTGGGTCTCCCTACCTATCTCTATTTATGTATGAATATTTGCGTGGTATAGCTAATATTAGACTTGTTTATTTGATTGTGACGTCACGGCCTGACGTATGACTTTTGTTTCTTTTAGCAATGCGCATCTAAGGAAATGCTAATGATCATGAATTGACATTATTTACATTATTGACGATATTGTTAAAGCATTTATAACAGCACGCACAGCGTAGTGGTTAACATACCAATCCACCGTGCCAAGTGTCGTGGATTCGAGATCCATGCAGGATAATAATTTGTGTGAGCTACAAACTGATGTTCTAAGTCTGGATGTAATTTGTATGTGTTAGTTCTGTTTGTTATTTCTTTTCTAAAAATAAGGGTGATGTTCAGGACTGCGTCAGTTATCGGGGAATAAAGCTCATCGCATAGTATGAAAGTGTGAGAAAAAATGATTGAGAAGCGATTGCAAGAAGAAAGCGAGATCACCCGAATCCATTTCGATTTTATGTCGGACCGCGGGACAAAGAATGCCATATTTACACTACGCCAACTGTGCGAAAAATATCGTGATACTCATGAAAACTTGCACGTGGATATTCGTTGACCTCGAGAAGGCCTATGACAGAATACCGAGAACAGTTTTGTGGTGGGCACTGAAAAAGAAAAGTGTGCCTGTGAAATATACTAGATTAATCTGTGCCATGTACCGACGATCTAGGTCGTATGTAAAATCAGCGGCTGGAGACTCCGACGAGTTCAGTGTGCAAGTGGGTTTGTACTAAGGGTCGGCGTTAAATCCTTACCTCCTCCTCCCGTTGATAATGGATGCGTTAACATCGCAGATGGAGGTAGAGGCACCCAGAAGCGTACTATTCGCTGATGACATTGTTCTTGTCGGAGAAGAAGGACTTGAGATACAGAGTATGCTGGAGAAGGCGATGTAAATTACATAATGTTGGCTTGAAAATCGGTAGACTTAAAACAAAATACATGTTCTACGATTTCGGCGGTCTCTACAATTTTACACCCATATCATTAGATGGAGTACCTACCTTTACCAGTATGCTCGGATTTTCGATATCTCGGTTCTTTTATCCAACGATGGTGACCTAAATCGTGCGGTGAAGCACGGAATTGATGCGGGTTGGATGAAATGGCGGCAGGTCACGGGTACAACATACGACCAGAGAGTACCCCTTAAATTAAAGGGTAAAATATACAAAACCTTAATAAGACCAGCTGTACTGTATGGATCAGTTTGTTGGGCGACAAAAGTAACAGATGAGAGACAACTGCATGTAGCGGCAATCCGAATGTTGAGATGGATGTGTGGTGTGACGATAATGAATACAATAAGAAACGAATATATTAGAGGAAGTTTGAAAGTTGCGCCAGTGACGGTAAAGTTAAGGAGTGAACGGTTGAAATGGTATGGTCATGTGATGTGACGGTTAGTTCAGACCTCAGACTGGCTATATATATATATATATATATATATATATATATAACTAAGACGATTAACCTTTATTGTTGATTGATTTACAGAAAAAGAAGAGTTGGTAAATTTGTGCGTGTCCCACGTGAATAGCACGTCGTACCGGCGGAGGGGCCAGCGCGCCGGGCCCGGGGCCAGCGCGTTCAGCTCGCTCAAGGGTTTCACAAACAACATCAACGACTTCCTCAACTCAGCGTTCGCGCCCACGCCCGCCCCACAACGAGCGCCCGCACCACCCGCCAGGGGATACTCTAGTATGCTCTGTGGTACTATTATTAAAAATTAAACATTATCCGTTTGGTGACGGAATAAGAATATATTGCATCGTCACTCCTCCTTTTCTAGGGGTGATAGTAAAAGACGACTATAGCCTGTTTTTTTTTATCTCAGAGACCAAATTGACACATGCAAATGTCAAATTTACAAATAATGCTGCCAGCTTTTTTGTTTAAGTGATGTACCTACGATACCAGTATATCGAAATGTAAGAATTTGTATTTATTAGACGATTAACTTTAAAGTTTTCTATTCCAAAATGTATCATTAAAAATCACAAAAGTATACATGGCCACACGAGGCGCTATATACAACTATAACGCGACGTACGACCTTACATACTCAAGTGTTTCAATGTCTTTAAATCAAACAAAAGAGAATTAATAGACGCCGTCAGTGTTCTTTCTGTACAAGCTAAAACGATAATCTAAACTCATTTCTCTTAGAAAGCAGTGGTACTTTTAAAAATTACGACAATTATATATTTTTAATATATCATCCCTAAATTTCATAGGAACTACTTTAGATACCATTTTCTTCATAACCTAAAATGGTGATTAGTACTTGTAATTAAAAGTCCACCAACAGCCAAACATGATTGCCCAATAGGTAATATTTTTTAATATAGACTGTTGTTATTTGATATTAAATATCTAGCATATTCAAAAAGCCAACATGTAGTAATCGAAGTGACAACGAACCGCGGTTTCAATACTTTTCAAGAATGTATAAAACCTAAATCAATATCATAACATAACATTTGTCAAGGTAACTTGTAAAAAAACGATACTTGTTTATATTAACGTAAATTATTGATAGATGCGTGGCATATAGGCTGAAAGTGGCACATCACTATTTAAGAATTGCAAAAAACTGGTAACACATGTAATGTCAATTTAGTCTCTGAGATTAAAAAACAGACTATAAGAAAGCAAACCGATAATCTTCTGTAAGAGAAGGATGACTCGAAATAATATCCTATACTAATCCATCTGACCAGCGTTATATGTTGGTACTATAGTCCGCCTTTTAATTAGATGCAGTAAACTGACATTCCTACTGTCATTTCGTAAAAAAATGTTGCCACACTATGTCTAATAGTTATGTGATTAAATCGCAATGAAACATCGTTTTAAGGCTAGGATAATCGAAATTGATAAATTTTGCATCAGTGGTCAGAATAATGGCTTGGCGTTCCAATTTAATGAAATTGAAGCGATTTTATCGCTAACAGACAATGAATGACATGTATGCATAAGAATATTTAACGTTTTTTTTTATTGCTGCGCGCCTCTTGCTAGACCGTACACTAGTACGGTGTGTAGTGTATACACTAGTATACACTTATAAACCGAGACCTCTCCGCACCAATGAGAATACGCCCGCCATTTTGTTTTGCTTGACACTCAAGCGGCGGACAGCTCGAGAGTTGTTATTCGTCGTCTTACCTTTGGCCTGAGTGCACGAATGTTCTCTTCCGTTTGCTCACTGCGCATTATTTTTTTTTTATCACTTATTAATTTGTTATTACTTTGTGTTTTTATTGTTTGTTATTTGTTTTATAATCGGCTTTCCCTGTAATACACATGGATACTCAGCCGAGTACATCGCAAGGAGGTGTATTTTTATCTCCAAAGAAAAAGCGCCCCTGTGTGGCTTTGAGTGCAACAGAAAAACTCATGGTGATGAATGTATACAAGTATGTTTTTAATCAGAAATCTGCGCAAGTTGATAAAAATATTGAAGTTCCAACAAAAAACGAATGCGTTACCAAAGTAGCTGAAATCTTAGGAATATCCAAACGCACTATTTATACTGCTTTAAAAGATCACGACAGTGCAACAATACCACAACCTCCCAAAAAAACTGGCCCCAAGTTCACATTTAAAGAAAAACTTGATGAGTTTACATTTGCCGCCATCAGACGAATTGTACACCAGTTCTTTTACAGAAATGAACAACCTACCATTGCAAAGGTTAGTTTAATTGTCGTTCATCTATATTCTATTAATTATCCGTTTTTAAAGCAGGTCTTCGATTCGCGGCCATGTTTATGTAGAAAGAAAACAAAATAATTAACCAATTATTTAATTTTAGGTACTAGAAATAGTAAATGACGTTCCAGATTTGCCTAAACTTTCAAAAGAGACATTAAGGAAAATTTTGAAGCATCTTAATTTCATATATGCAACTCGATCACGAAAAAGTATACTTATCGACAGACAAGATATTATATCTTGGCGACAACGTTACTTACGCTTAATTAAACAATACCGGAGGGAAGGCAAAATATATATATATTATCAAGATGAGACCTGGGTCAATACAGGTAAATTTCGACACTAGTTTTATTTATTACCTATATCTCTTTTATTGAAGAATTATTTAATTATTTTAGTTATTTTGAGGTCATACTACAAAAAAAAGCTGGACCGACTTAAACATGACTTCGTCTCGGCAGGCATTGTTAGATGGTCTGACAACTGGCTTAAAAAATCCTACTAGCAAGGGGAAACGTCTAATAATAAGTCATATAGGTGGAGAAGAAGGCTTTCTAGAAGACGGACTGCTTATGTTTGAAGCTAAGAAAGGAATTGAAGACTATCATGATGAAATGAACGCAGAATGTTTTCAGGAGTGGTTCGCTGGAATTCTACCAAATCTCAAGCCGAACACAGTAGTAGTTATGGATAATGCACCTTACCACTCCAGAAAGATTGAAACAACACCGAGAATGTCATGGACTAAAGTAAAAATACAAGAGTGGATGACAAATAAACACATTTCTTTCGAAGTAGATATGGTGAAGGCCACACTTTTAGATATTATACGAGAAAATAATCAAATATATGACAAATTTGCTGTAGACGAGATGGCAGCGCAACATGGTATTACTATTTTAAGGCTGCCCCCATACCATTGTGAATTAAATCCTATTGAATTAGTTTGGGCGCAAGTAAAGGGGTACGTTGCAAAAAATAATACAACATTTAATATGCAAGATCTAAAAAAAATATTCCAAGATGGAATTCAGAAGGTAACACCATCTAAATGGAGTGACTGTGTATCTCATATTTTAAAAGTGGAAGATGAAATGTGCCACCTCGACCACGTAATTGATGAACTAACCGACAGTTTTGTTATACATGTTAGTGATAGCGACTCTGATTCTGAATCATAATAAATAACATTATTACTAAAGATATTTTTGTTTCGTTTTTTAGTCCTCCTATATCGATCTTGATATTCTTTAAAATAAATAAGTTTTTATTAGGAATAACGTTTAGGGGTTATTTGCCAAACACCACAATTTCATTATAAGTAAATATACCTACTATCTCTTTTATAAAATTAATTTAACAAGGATCGATTTCGAAATGAATAATAATCGAATTAATTGGTAATCGATTTTTATATCTTATCACAATTGAAATTTCATTAAATAGTGGTAACACCTGAATTGTCATTTTACTGCAGCTAATTAAAAGTCCGACTATAGGTCAATTTCCCTTTTACTGTAAAGGAGGCTGAAGCCCAACATTAAAACGTATACCAGCTAACATTATGATGACGCTGAAAGAATATTAGATTAGATTATTGACATTTCTGGGCAGTCACATCACTGAGCACAGAGAGACTTCGAGTATCATTAGTTTAGAATACTAATTTCATATGGACATCTACAAATTCTTTCTAAAATACAAATTCACGTATTCCCTTCAAGATCTATAGCGTTTCTCGGATCCTTTAAACCAGCTCGTTGTTTCCATTTGCCTAAAAGGGAAGTGGAAACTATTTGCTCGGCCTCTCCAGTTAATCTTTAATAATTAAATTTGATATGGGTCCCAATTTCAATCGTTGTTACTCGAGTCTTATTGAGGATCAAACCTCATTCCATAGATAACATCTATGGAAACCATTATAGAACCTGAATTATAGCAATTAAATTGTTGGGAATATGTGATAAGATTAGTAATAAATAATTCTAAATAAAAATTGGTTTCAGGTAATTGCTTCAATTCGACGCACGCGCACGCCCCGCCCACTGCGCCGCCCAGCAATGTCGCACCCACAACTACACCGCCGCGACCCAACCCAGAGAGATTCACCACTACACCAGGTATAACATATCTGCAAAGCACTTCAAGCACCAGTTATTACCCGTGATCCAATTTAACGTTTAAAATAATTTATTTCAAGAAAATATACAACAAAAGATATAATTAATTCCTCTTAATGTTGATGACATACTGCAGTCTACTGTTAGATATAAGCCTACTCAAGGGGGTGATTATACACATTGTCCGTGGTTGGCGATACATAATTTGTGTAATGTATCCTAGAAAACTGCTATTGGCCATTCTCCTGGTGATAACAGCAGTTATACATCTAAAACACATATCTCATCATCTCATATATGTCCCGCTGTTGGGCTCGAGCCTCCTCCATAGTGAGAGGGTAATTAACCTACTATACCGCGCTGGTCAGGCGTGTTGGTATAGGGTTTTATTTCGAGTTTTCTTCTCTCGCATAGGTGTTATATGCGTTTTATATCCCTTAGTCGTCTCGTACGATCACCCACGGGTAAGAAAGGGGGTGGTGAATTGTATTTTTACTCTGTCACCACACGCAAAAAACACATATAAAATAAAACTTCAAAAAGTATAAAATATGACATGGAGGTTTTCGAGTTTACAGACATATGCGAATATAAAACAATTTCGCTCAAAATTACTAGATAGAAGTACGAGTTCGGAGTGAGAACTTTAATTAGTGAAAACTCTAATTAAACTCCAAAGGAAACGTGAATTGTTCCGTATACTAATATTACTTCTGTATACTATAATATACATATGTGTTTGTAGGTGGTGAGGCGGACATCCGTGTGCCGGTGCCCGAGTCCAGTCCGTCGGTGTCGCGCAGCACGTCCGGTGAGAACGCGAGGGTCGACACAGCAGACTGCTTCGAGATAGAGGACCTAGATGACTCCGGCTGGGAGTTCGTCAACAGGAGGCCGGCTGATCCACTACCTGATGGTAATAATCGCGCACCATTCATGAGCATTACAACTCAAGAATAAAAATTTCTATAACTTAAAATGGCCTAGTGAGGAATGTTAGATACTTTTCATTCATTCATTCAACAGTCTGTCGACGTCTAGTTTTGAATATAGGTCTTTGTAAGAAAAAGGTATAATCTGCTTGACATTACGCTTGGCAAGGTGTGTTAGACCAGTGTGGGTATGATAATATACCTACCCAGTGAAAGTATGGCAATAATTTTTAGCTTGCAAATACTTTTTTTTTAAATAACTATCTTCTTTTATTTAGATTCAGCTGAGATAATAATGACATTGGTGTCCGAGGACGGCAGCAGGCGCACGCTAAACGTGAACCTGCCCAGCGGACGGTCGGTGCTGTCCGGTGTTCGCGCCGCCTCCGAGCTGGACCTGAACATACACGACAGCGACAACACAGACACGGCCAGTCTGCAAGATGAACCACTATCACATGACACAGGTAATATAGACTTTTCTCTCAAAGTCAAGCAGGATTTTTTTTAAGATATACAATGCGAAAGTGGAAGGATGTACCTAGACCAGATCGGTCATGTACTGAAGGAAGGTGGAGTCAAAAGTCTCCGAAACCGGCGAGCGTGTATGAAGAGAATTATGAATTACTGAAATTTAGCATTTAATATGCTTAATTATTTCTAAAATCCGATTACGAAATGAAAAATGATGTCGAATCCCGCTTGTGACATCATTTTTCATTTCGTAATCGGATTTTATAAATAATTAAGCATATTAAATGCTAAATTTCAGTAATTTAAATAACAAGGTTGTGTCATCGTTTAATACAATTCTAACTGTAATGTTTTAAGTATTAAGCCTATAACAATGTGTAAACATTGTCGGGTGGATAGCATACCGTCACCTTAAGACGTAAATATAATACGAAGTGAAATTTGCATGGCCTACAATTAGTCACGGTGGTGTAGTGGCAGCACGATTGGGCCGGAATCCCAATAGGCGCGGGTTCGAATCCCGCTTGTGACATCATTTTTCATTTCGTAATCGGATTTTATAAAGAGTTATGAATGTTGAGGATACGAGTACCCTGCAAGGGACATGGCGTGATGGTATGTATGTATGTATGTATGATTTTTTTTATTAAAATGACTTTGAATTTCTGTTCGTAATCTTTTTCATGTGACAAAAAGTTCATGATCGAAAACTGTAGCAACAGTTATACATATACGTATTCGTCATATATACATACACAGGCCTCATACATTCAATTCGCAGCCGCTTAATGTCTTTTTCTTACGAACTTAAAAAGATTGATAAAGGCATCTTTTTATAATTATATCAAAATAAATATATGACACCTGTGTGGTAGCGGCTACGAATACTACCAACCCTTACTTTGCTCGTGGATGTCGTATAAGACGCCTAAAAGCCTTATAACGACCTGGGCCAACTCCATCTGATGCCGTTTGGTCAACAATTACATTCCCAAGGAGGGTTGACGTCAGAGGGTAGGCGGCCATAAAACTATTGCCAATAACTTTTACAATATGTACTATTAAAGACGAGTACATATTGTATCGACCCTAAGTAATTGGGATAAGAGTTGGAGAATGATGATGATGATGATCAAAATAAATGTATGACAAACAGTTCTATTATCTGTGTGGTGATGGAGTAAGAATTACAATTCACCACTCCCTATCTCACCTGTGGATGATCGTAAGAGACGACTGAGGGATATAAAACACATACAATATCTATGCAAGAGAAGTAAAACTCGAAACAAAACCCTATACCAACACATCTAACCAGCGTGGTATATATGGGCGCAAATCGCCCTCTATCGGCAATACTTGTCAATTATTGATCTGTGTTGCCAATTATAGTTTAAATGATTATTAAATTATAATTTGTAATGACAACACTGCTATTTACTATGCTATGATATTTAAAAGATACTGATTTGACTGTTTTCTAGAAATGTTAAATTTAATTGTTTAAATATTAAAATTATTATGTAAATGTTCAAAATAAATCTATAAGTATTAATGTAATTATTTGTAACCATGTTTAGTTGTTTTTACCTAATAAACATCTCAATTTATTTCTACCCACAGCGCCATTTGTTGAACAATATGTAAGAATAATATTTCCTTTAATTACACGAATGTAATTTACATTGCGTATAAAAATAGACTATTTGGCATTATGTTAAATGTATTAAAATGTTTGTCATTATTATTTAGCTATATTTCGATAATTATTTTAAAGATGATTTATTCGTTTGTTATAAAAAGTAGTTGTAGTTACTATTTAAGACCGCGACCATTACATTGTAAAGTTGTAAGATTGGAATAGAATTCTGTTTACTTCGCTTCACCTCACCGAGTTCTCCGGCAGTAATTCCTAAATAAATACCGTGAATTGCATATTCGCTATTTTATTATGGACGGCCAATTTCCTGGCGAAACGCCGACATATACATAGTAGGTCAATTTTACGTCCCGTTATGGAAGAGGATCAAGCCCAACAGTGGGACATATAGGAGCTGAGATGAAACAGTTCTATGCTGTACAAAAGTGCTTGATATAATATTTATAATATTTACCTGTAGAACATACTAAAGTTATGCTCTATTACTGACTGATGTCATTCGTCTATAATCAGATACACCGAAGCACATAACACTGGAGCAGTTCAAGCAGGCATCACAGTTGGAGGTGCTCAGCGTCAAGCAGCTCAAGGAGCTATTGACGCGCAACCGCGTCGAGTACCGCGGCTGTCTCGAGCGCGCCGACCTGCTGGAGCGAGCCAAGACATTGTGGAGGAACCATCAGCAATTTAAAGACGGTGAGTGATCCATGTAATTACATGAAAACTGTGTGTCCTGTTGGGTATTATAGGTAACTGAAATATGCAAGCTCAAAATAAAACCAACCTCATCAGCGTAGTATAGTAGTTCATATCCCCTTCTATAATTAAGTGGGTTCGAAACAAATCATCAGTTTGATGAAGCGACAGATATGGCAATGATAGCCTCGAGCAGATTACAATACGGTGCCACTACATCTACTTTTCCAAGATATGAAAGATTCAAAATCGTTATAAGAGGAATCGTTATAACATAGATAATACATTGATTGTAATACAAATGTATATTATATTAGCACATTGTCTCAAGAAAAGGTGATCTAATTGAACCTATCCACGTACCGTACGTCGTAAGTATACGTTTGCAGCTGTTACCTGTCTGTGACGCTGATGTTGTTCAACTCTGTGAGAGGTAATCACAACTTAACATTGACTGATTGTTTATGCTTACCTATTAAGGTTTCAGTAAAAGATACCACAAAAAGAAATTTTCAATAATACTATAAAAATATTATATTGTATTCCGAAAACATGTCGTCTGATTCCTAAACAGAAGATATGAAAAGGTTTAAAAGTTTCTGTGTGTTAGGAAGACAGTATTCAACAGTAGCGAACACAATACTCTGGATTTCCTGAGATATTTATGTAACTTATAATGTATTTAATTAAATCAAAATAAAAAGATAAATAAAATAAAAAAGTCCTCTTTACCAAAGTGTTGTATAATACTGAAAAGTTACATAGTTTTTCAGTGTAAAAGCAGTTTATTTCACCCCTTATTTTCCGATGGAAATCTTAAAGACGTTATGTGAAACAACGCCAATTGCGATTGCAGAGCGTGAAGCATTATATATACACCTTGCACTTGTCCAACAGCAGAATGCAATAGGCTGATGGATGTACAGACATGTAGGTACCTTACATACATATATATATATATAACACTAATTAATATTTTAAACAGACCCATCATTCAAAATAGTAAAGAGCTATTAGTCTTTGCACTAACATTGGCCTCAATGCTGATCTGTATCCGCAGACGTAGACAACATGCCCATCGAGGAGTGCTGCAAGATCTGCATGGCCGCCCCGCTGGAGTGCGTGCTGCTAGAATGTGGTCACATCGCCGCCTGCACCGCCTGCTCCAAGCAGCTCGCAGAGTGCCCCATCTGTCGGCAGTACGTCGTTAGGGCGGTGCGATTCTTCCGATCCTGAACAACCCATCCGATATGTCACCAAGTAAATGGGTTTTGTTCATGCGCCAGGGACAATAGATACCCTTTGAGTGGTAATTATACCACTTATCTTCACCGGAGCCACGTTACCTTAGCTGCCAACATCAACAAAAAAAAATCGTATAAACACCAGTCCTAGGTAAATTACTATAGGTGCGTCCTTCGTGGGGCGTAGTGGGTTGAACATGATTTCCAAAAAAGCTTTCAGGAAATTTAGAAATATATTGAATTTTGTATAAACAGTACTTTGGTGCCAGAATTGACTTAGCCTGTTCATTAATTAACTCATTCATTCAGGAGTGAAGTATACATTACGAATGAAGGAACATTAATGTCGACTGAAAGTTCTAGATTAGTTTTACCTTTACAATACCAGTCGTTATATTGCTTGCTTGCATTATTTAGCGATATTTTAGTTTCGACGTCGAATTTATTCAATGTAAATTATAATTAAATAGCTTATTTGGTGTTAAAATTTAACGAGTTTTTGAACAAAATGTATGTGTAATATATCTTCTGTGATACTACAGTGACTTACACTGTGTCGTTAGGTCTAATTTTGAATAATACAATTAAAAACTTTGTCCTCAATCTTTGCTTTTGGTGGTAGACAAATATGTAAACCCACCTCATGGTAAGTTGTAACAGCCGCTCTTGTACTTCCCCATATACCAAGAACACAACTCTGTACAAGCCGACTTCTTTTTGGACTGTATTTTGTGAACCTAGCGGTAAGAAAAACTTTTAAATGACACTTAAAACCGCCCCTATATTTACAGTGTAAGTTATGATTTATTATAGTATCAACAATATTGTATAAAATATACATAAATACTACATCACGGACAGTGATAGAAGTAACTAGTGTAAAAATTTAGTTCTGCAAGATTAAAAATTATAATTACATATTGCCATGGCTCATTGAATGTATTCTGTCAACCTAAAATCATGGGTTCATATACCATAAGACCATCTCTATACTTTAGATGGTGTGCGGTACTCCAAGCTATAGTCTTTCTTTCTTATGCTAGGGCCGCACCTGGGTGTATCGTCCCGAAGTAATGTGTGGCGAAGCTTCGTACGTTTTGTACACTAGAAAGTTATCGCGATAAAACTGTGGTCACATTAGCGATTTCGATATTGTACACGAAGTATCGTGCAATAATTAAAGATGGCCGAAATAATTTTCATGCGTTTAACTATGGATGACGAATTACTTTACTATTACAGCTATATTATACTAATAATTACATAATGATTTTTTTGGATCCCTTCATGGGTTTAGCTTCATAATGGTGTAAAAATTCTAACACCATTTCATCGCTCCACTTCATATTTATTGATTAACTGGAGATCCTCGAACGCGTCTAAACACATCGAAAATTTCTGCCACAATGATAAACGCTAGTCTGACCACAGAGCGCGATATATTAGCGCGCTAAAACCCTTTGACTTATCGCCCACCAAGCGATAACGCACACGAAGCCCGAATGTTTGCGACGATAGCCGATAATGACCGGTCACATCTGCGTGTATCGTCTCATTGCACGAAGCTTCGTGACGATACACGCAGGTGCGGCCCTAGCATTAGGCAATATTGTGACCTTAATTATAAAGGTTCTATGTATACCTCTGTAAGGTTACATGTAATAGACTGATTGATTGACCATAAAAATTATTATATTAATTTAGTAAATATGCCTCCGAGATACTAGACATATTGTTACCTGTTATAATTTCTTCTGATAACTAGTTATATGTAATTTTAGTAAAAACGTTTAATTTACCAGTTACTAGACAGGTAAGCTAGGTTTTGGAGGCATATTCACAGAGCTAGGGAGCTCCACCTCTGGACTCTGGACCACCATCTCTTTTACCAGACTTATTTGAGTCTTACTTCTCATTTCGAATGTGATTGAAGTGAGATTATTTTACTATCAGTTTTGATAATGTCATTAGAAAATGTTTATTCTTGAGAGAGTGAGACAAAAGGAAATTTAAATGTACATGACATTATATAGTTGTCTCACTCTCTCATATATCAGTAGGTATATATTGCTATTAATTTATGGTTCACTTTGACATTCAAACAATATTATTTTTAAAGATTGGGTACACGCAGTATAGAGACAAGGAGTCCGAACGTAATGTTGAACTAATGGTCTCAATTTAGAGGACAGAATTTTTGCCGGTAGAGCGCGACACTTTTCAAGAAGTACTCGTTTAAATCCTTACGCGGGAAATTTTGTTGCCATTGACAGCTTTGGAATGTTTTGTTCCTATTGACAGCTCTGGAATCTTATATTTAAATTAATTAAATTCAACATTCGCGAGCCAACGCGTGTTTACCTGTAATAATAGCATCGGTACGTCTTAAACTCTAGCGCAGCCAGTGGCAGACAAGAGAACTAAGATCTGGGTTCATTATTGTGTCCATGAATAGTATGGAAAAGCCCATACCATTCGGACTCCTTGTATCTATACCTCGTGGTTGTGTGGCTTGGTATGAAGCCAGTTGTTTTAATGGTTGAAACATTACTGTTATTTAAAGTTATAGACCCCTTGAAATACATGAAACACCACTATTTGTTTTCATCATTGATTAATTAATTGTACAAATGTATTATAATGTATCCGCATAATAAACGTAAAAGACTTGTAAATTGATTGGTTTAGAATGCGTAGAATAGCTTAGCAGGCTAGTTGAATTAATAAAAAAATAATACAGACCCCAGTGGAAATTTGAAACCAGAACTTTGGAAATTCCTTAGCGGGGCAATTACTGTTTCTAAATTTAGTTTTATATCTTACAGATACGTATGTATGTATTGCTTTAAATATATAAATAATTTAGTTATAATATCGTCGTCACTATATAATATAAGTCCCACTGCTGGGCTCGAGTTTTGTTCACGGTGGGAGGAAAATTCATCTACTGTACTGCTGAAATGGTTTGGAATAGTTTTATATCCAGTTTTCATATATTACAGTGATGTTATCTGCTTGTGTCCTTTAGACTTTTACAATGATGTGATGACAATAGTATTGTTAGTCCATCATTACATGAATTATAGCATAGTTATGGTATTATTATTCAAATTGTCATTATAATACTATTATTCAAATTAATAAGATACTGAATGTACCGTCCCAATGGTGCACCGAGTAAAATATATTTTACGAATTTTCATAATATTCATTAAAATTAAGTTTAAAATTCTTTAAACTATATTACCACAGTTGATCTAATTTTGATCCCGGATCCACAGAGCTAATCAGTATATGAACAAGTAGGGTGACAGATAATACTGCTGCCTTGTCAAAGATCATATTTAGTTGCTTGTTGGATTTTTAACACACTTTTAGGGTTTGCCGTTGCGACATTATGCCATCATATCATATATCCATTAATTCAATTATGATTAATAAATTGTATACATTTTTTTTTCATATAGCTGAATGAAGTAAATTTTTAAATGACGTGCATGCATCATATCCTTTAAAAAAAAAAATCAGTTGCCATATCTTGCTGACCCTTGGCAATTATAAAAATTGGCTAAGGATTCATCAGGAGAATGAGTGGCAGTGCTCACCTGGCTAATATTACCTTATTACAATCGTTAAGCATGGTGATTGTGTCACTCACTGAGTAAAGGCGGACCTGCGTCCAACTGTGGACGATGAAAGGTTGAATGATGGAGACTAAAGCATGCAATGAGTCTGAATGAAGCGAGAGAAGTATCCCAGAATATACAAGCGGAAATCCATAGTCTGATTTCACACCTAGCAGTCAAGCGTAATTTTACATATTAATTAATGACTTCAGATGTTTACGCGAGTATTGCACATTTGAAATAAAACTATTTTTACGGATTTTTTATAGTGTTCATGGTCACGGGAGTAGGGTCAGAGTTAGTCCTCCCGTGACCATGAAGACTGTAGTGTTCGAAACGTCAGCTAATTAAAAATCAAATACAAACGCGATAGAATCGGTAAAACTGGTTTTATTTCAAATTTTCATATTAATTTTAATTATATTTTTGCATGATGGGTATAATAATAATAATTCACCAGTGTGGGACCGGTGGAAAGTTACAACGGTTGGCATTCATTACTTACTTGAAGTAGACCTGAAAACCGCTTCAAATAGCAGCTATCTCCTAGGAAATACACATAACATTGTTTGCTATCGCCAACCAATTATGGCATTATCTGCCCTTGGATCTAATAGTGGAAATTGTCAGACTGATCAATGGATGAACGAATGAGCAGTATAAATGTCTGCCGCGTTCTTTATACTTCTAATTTTAATGCTATAAATCCAGTTTCACGTCGATAAATAATTCGTCCACGTACATTAACAAGTAACGTCCGTGTCTCTGCCCGAGTTATTTTGATTAATTCTCGTATATTATTGTATATAAAGTTATATATTTTATTTTTGTATTTAAAAGTCCGCCCATTTGTATTTATAAATATGGCGGCCTTCTTTTCCAATTATACATTTCAGATGTAAAAAGAACGCTGAGTTTTCTTAGTAAAATTAGTTTTCTTTTAATCCAAAAATGCTATGGCTTCTAAATAATGTTTGATTTTCATTCCATCAGCTCGCGGACAAAAAGTTGTCCGTTACCTAACTGTTGATGATGAACTCCCTTGTCTTTGGTTCGATTCTCAGGCAGGACGTTTTTCTTTTGTGCGATCCACATATGTTTGTACAAGTCTGTTAATGTGATACGTGTTGTTTTTAAAAAAGGGGTATCTGTATCAATTTAAAAATATTTATAATGTATAAACTCTGCGAGAGCATATAAACGTTTTTAATTTATATTTTTCTAAAGTTATACGAAAATTCTACCATTGTTACAGTCAGGCTAGCCGTTTCAGAGATTAGCCGGAACAAACAAACAGATAAACAGAGAAAAAATAAAATAGATTTTTTTATAAAGTACCATATGTGTATACTTCCATATGCATTTAGTGAAAAGCTATTAATATGTACAAACAGCCACTTCAATTTTATTTATATGTAGGTATAATATCCTTTTCTGCAACACTAATGTTTGCAATTTCAAACCCTAATTAATATTAGCTACATAGTAAATGACTAGTAATTTAAAGTGTAGCTAACATTAAGGTGCGTAAAAAGGGTATTATGAAGAAAACATTAAATGAATCAATAAGTTCGCAGAGATTGTCGAATATTCTCAGGCGGCTTACGGCCGCGTTACGATCCGAATTAATTTCTAAATAAAATATAAAATTGACAATCAGTTAATTGCTCTCACAAGGTTAATGCACCATTTGATTTGATGATATCTCTTTAAAAGTATAATATATAGATTGTGGGGTGTTTTTCTTCGGTCCCATCGTGAAATTTTGTTGCTAGTACCCAAAAAAATCCGTAAAAATTCACTGAAAGTTTGGGCTCTTAATGTTATTATTAAGGACCCCAACTTTCAGGGATTTTTTTTGGGTACTTGCAACAAAATTTCACTATGGGACCAAAAAAAAATGGTTGATAAAAAAAAAGCACCCTAATAGATTGACTTAGCCGAATCATCATGATACCGGTATCAAATCTAAACGTATTGAAATACGTAAAAATAATTTTAATCAATGTGAATGTTTCACTATGTGTATTTGTGTGGGGGGAGTTGGGGCACGTATTGTATCCATGGTGTATTCATAAAAATATGTTTTGTAAATAAATGTTAATCATTTTCAATGAAATTTGTAACTCATAGTTAAGTCCAATAAATGGTAAAGCCTGATGTACTGTTTGATTTATTTAATATTATTATTCTTTCAACAATATACACTAAATTATAATTGTCATGTTATCAGTTTGACCTTTCACAGGTCAACGGTGAAACCTCACATTTATTACTAAGTTTAGTATCGGCCACACTATTGCCAATCTTCTGTCTACAGCCACGAGCCGGTCCGTCCAGGATAGTGCTACACTCGCAGAAAATCAAAGTCTGAGCAGTGGCAAAGTGCTGTTGGGCTACGTTCGGTCGAAGAGAGAGAGTCGAAAGCCTGTCTGGGTGGGTTTGCAGGCAACGTCCTAACTGTACCCTTAGTACTGCAAAAGTCCAGGAGCGGCAGTAACACTCGCCACTAGGAGTGCTGCTTGCTCATTTGCTATTTTAAATTGTGTGAACATCGGGCGTTAATAAATAATGAACAAAAGGCAGAAGTGTAAGTAATAACCAGAGGTATTCTATACCTCTGGTTATTTAACAAATGTAATTTGTGAAACTCAAACTCTGTCCGAGCAAATCATTTAGATATTACTGTCCACGAATTATACTTCGTGGACAGGAATATCGGATATCTATAGATACAAGGAGCCCGAACTGAATGTTGAACGAATGGTTTCAATTTAGGGTACAGAATTTTTGCTGGTAGAGCGCACCACTTTTTGAGAAGTAGGTACTCGTTTAAATCCTAACACGGGCAGTTTTGTTGCTATTGACAACTCTGGAATATTTTGTTGCTATTGGCAGCTTTGGAATATTTTGTTGCTATTGACAGCTCTAGAATATTTTGTTGCTATTTACAGCTCAGGAATATTTTGTTGCTAATGACAGCTCTGGGATATTTTGTTGCTATTGACAGCTCTGGTATATTATATTTAAATTAATTAAATTCAACATTTGCGAGCTACGCGTGTTATCGTGTAATAATAATAATAGCATCGGTACGTCCTAAACCTAGCGCAGCCAGTGGCAGAAAAGAGAACTTAAATCTGGGTTCATTATTGACCCCATGTATTCTGCAACAAGTATCGTGTCAAAAATAAGTTACTCAGCCCATAATCACATAATAATATTGTTCCAATTAGATCATATAATAATTGAATGCTGAGAATGTTATAAAAGCAATCTATTTAATTATATAGAAGTTGATTGACTGACTCGTCGACGGCGAGTTGAAATTAATTAAATTTGAAACAGTAAATTTTGAGTATAGTTTTTGTGACAAATAGGCAAGTTCAGGGTTTTGCGAAATTCAAACACAAAAATGTTTAAACGCTGTAGCAGTTTGATTGGGAAGAAAAAAAATGCATCTATGGTCTTCAAATAAAGGTCCAATAATGTTCAGTAACTATAAATACTTTTACTTGATTTTCTTATTGAATTTAAAATTAGTACAAGTACTAGAAAGTTTTATTTTAAAAGGTAAACACTCATTAAAATGGAATATTCTAAAAATCAATCCCTCGGAGGATATCCTCCCCCTTTTTTATGGAAGACTATAGTATAGTCGCACCCCGCCTGATCCGTCCAAAACGGCGAGCAAACCCAAATTAAAGCAAATTATTTTTCCTTTCATTTTTGTTATAATATTCTCTTCTTTTTCAATAGGTTTCATTCTCTATATTATTTATTTGTTTTGTTTATTCACTATTATTATTTTTTGGTTTCAAAAATTATCGACCATAGTCTACTAGGATATGACACATAGAAAGAATAATTGAAGAGGGATTAATTGGGATAATTGGTAAAGCAAATATAGAAAGCATATGCATATGAATGCAGAGTGGGACGATTACAGGTTTCAACATAAGTATGTTAGATTTGCTTGAGACCGAACAAGAATAAGTACAATTGTCAGCTCTTACTTGCCCGTGGGAGTCGTAAAACCGTAAAAAAGAGATACAATGCGAAAGTGGAAGGATGTAGGTACCGGGGGAGACCGAGACTAACCTACCTAGACCAGATTGGTCTCGTGCTGAAAGAAGGTGGAGTCAAGAGTCTCCGAAACCGGCGAGCGTGTATGAAGAGAATTATGAATGTTGAAGAAGCGAGTGAAGTATGCAAGGATAGAGTTCTCTGGCACTCTGTTCTCTCTGCATACCCTGCAAGGGATATGGCGTGATGATATGTATGTATGTATGTATGTATCTTGTTAAATATTGTAGATATATAATGTGTAGATAGGAAAATTTACCATAGTAATGTTTATTTTTTTTACACCATCAGAAAGTAGAGATTTTAACGTGAGACTTTTCGATTGAAAATTAGCGTGCTTTTTAGATACATACATACATACCATCACGCCATGTCCCTTGCAGGGTAGGCAGAGAGAACAGAGTGCCAGAGAACTCTATCCTTGCATACTTCACTTGCTTCCTCAACATTCATAATTCTCTTCATACACGCTCGCCGGTTTCGGAGACTCTTGACTCCACCTTCCTTCAGTACATGACCGATCTGGTCTAGGTAGGTTAGTCTCGGTCTCCCCCGGTAACTACATCTTTTCACTTTCGCATTGTATATCTTCTTAACCAGACGTTCGTTCGGCATTCTTTCAACATGTCCGATCGCACACACACATAAACACACACACGCACGCACTCACACACCACACGCTAGCACGATTACTATTATTTACTTTCTTTACTTTTTTACATTTTCTTGTATTATTTACAACTTCCCAATATTCGAGACAAGGGGTACTATCCCAGAAACCTCCACGCGGTGTATCCTGGGTGCGGGCGGCGGTCCCCAGTTCTTCTGTTGTACTGTCGTCCGTAGCGAATATCTGCGCGATTTCGCTCCTTACTCTACTACAGTCGTAGTAGAGGGTATAGGACGCGAAATTTTGGGACGGGCTCAGTCACTCATTCATTTGAGGGCTGGGCAGGCACATGCCACCGCCCACACATCGTAAACCTGATTCTTTGCTTGTCTTAGTTTCAGGAGCGAGGGTCTTGGCTTAACCGCCCGGACCGCGAGGAAGACAACCTCTATAAAGAGTTCGAAGTAACATTCGGACTCGGAAATCACCCAGAATCTTAAGTTCTGGCGTGCGGCGAGAAGATGCATGGCAGATGGGTTGTTCTGTTCTTAGCACGCTCCAGCCAGGGTACCGGCTGACCCCCTGGTTGGTAAATGTAGGCTTGCCCGGGTAAAGGGATCTCTGCCCGGGTCGACGTATTGTATCTCCCATAATCGTGGGATCAATAATGGATACTGATAAATTAAATAAAAACAACGACGGGGATTGTAGCGATCCTCACCCCAAGGCCCGGTCAAGCCGATCAAAAACTGACCAAGACGACGCCTCGTCCTCAGGACTTGAGGCGTCCGCCGAGGGCCCGGCACAAATCGTGGAGGCCCAGAAGAAGAAGAGGAGGTCGCCTCGAAAATCTCGGGGCAACGGCCTGAGCCACAAAAGGCGGCTGGAGGAGCGGCGGGCGCGCAGGGAGGCTGCCGCCGCTGAAGAGAAGAAGGACGGTAGACTCGCAGCAGAGCCGTCGACGGACGAGGGCGACAGCGATGTCGCAGAGCCGTCCGAAGACGAGGGCGGCGGATCTACCGTCAGAATGGACGAGGGCGGTGATATTCCCGCAGGGCCGTCCAAAGAGGAAAGCGGGTCGGCTGGTGAAGGCCCCACTAGGTCGTCGGCGCGTCTAGCAGCAAAGACGCCGCCGGCGACCGCGACTAAGAAGGAGGAGGCCCTCCCCTCGCAGGTGCGAAAGCGCCCCCTGAGTAAGGGAGGCAGCTCGAGCGCCGAAACCGAGGGGAGCGTGGCCAACATGCCTCCACCTAAGATCATGGCCTCCCGAAGAGGGCGAGGGACCTCGGCTGTAGAAAGGGCGGCGGCGGTCGCTGTCCGCGCCGGTGACGCCACGGATTTGCAGGCCGAAAATGTCCGCCTTAGAGGCGAGATGTCAGGCCTGCGGACCCGAAACAGGAACCTGGGCGACATGCTGGCGGAGATGCGTCGGGCAAACCGCCAGTTGCTGATCGACGTGGCCGACCTCAAGGCGCAGGTGGCGCTGTTCGTGTCGCCCGCGCCACCAGCCAAGACCGGCTACTCAGCGGCCGCTGCGGCGCCAAAGCCGCCTCGCGCTGCGGCGCCGACGACGTTGGGTGATGGTGTCACCGTCACACCCGTCCCCGCGGCGAGGAAGACGCCTGCCGCCGCGAAGCGCGCGCCGCCGGCTGACGCTGGCGCAGTCGCCGCGGCGAGAATCCCTGTCCCGGTGGTGAGGTTGACGCCTCTCCCCGCGGACCGCTTGCCGCCGGCTAGCGCCCCTGCGGCGCCAAAGCCGCCAGGCGCCGTAGAACGGGCCCCTGAGGAGGCTCAGCCGACCCCGTTTGAGGTGGGAGGCATATCGGACGAGGCCCTCGCCAAAATCATCGGCGCAGTGGGCAAGCTCGTCGATGCGCGCTTCGCCGTTCTGGAGGCGAGGTTGCCTCCAGAACCACGTGTCCGACCACCTCTCGCCGCGGACAAGCGGCCGCATGTGGCACCAGCCCCCGCCCCGCTGCCTTGTCAGGGTGGCCGCGTGGGGAGCTACGCCGCGGCCGCGGCCGGGCCTAAGCCCAAAGGCCCCGGCCCAGCTCCGAAGGGACCCGCCCTGAGGAGGAAGACGGCTCCGGCTCCTGCCGGACCGCTGAAGTCGCCCGCAATAACACCGCCGGCGACGACCAGCGAGGCTGCGACGAGACCTTCCGCGTCTGGCACGACTGCCGTACCCGAACAGGGTTGGCAGGTGGCCGAGCGCGACAGAAGGAGTCGCGGCCAAAGAAGGAGAGCGGAGACCAAGCGCGCCGCTGAGGTCCCCGCTCCACAGGCAGGAGCCGGACGAAAGAAGAGACCGCGCAAGGGGCTCAAGTCGCCGAAGACGGCCGCAGTGGTGATCACTGTGCTGCCCGAGGCGGCCGAGAAGGGCCTCAGCTACGAGGCCGTCTTGAGGAAGGCCCGGCGGGAGCTAGACGTCTCCGATATTGGAGGCGTCGAAGCCAGGACCCGCAAGGCCCGGACGGGGGCTCGAATTCTCGAGTTCCCAGGGGCCGAGGGCGCCAAGACGGCCGACAGCGTGGCCGAGAAGCTGCGAGGTTTATTCGCCGTGGAGGGTGGCATCAAGATCGCCAGGCCCGTCAAGTGCGCCGAAATGCGCATTTCGGGTTTGGACGATTCGGTGACGGTGGAAGACATCCGGGAGGCTATTGCCTCGAAAACCGGGTGTCCCATAGACACCGTCCGGGTCGGTGCCATTCGTCCCTGTCCGGGTGGCGTAGGTGCTGCCTGGGCGCAGTGCCCGGTGGAGTCGGTCAGGCAACTGGCCGGCTCAGGCAGGCTCCTCGTGGGCTGGAGCTCGGCGCGGGTAACCGTGCTTGAGCACCGGCCCGCGAGGTGCTACAAGTGCATGGCGGTCGGACACACTCGACCGACGTGCACTAATTGCTTCGACTGCGGCGGATTGTGTTTCCGCTGCGGTCAGACCGGGCACGTGGCGGCATCTTGCGCCGCCCCGCCCCACTGCCCCGCGTGTGCGGCGGGCAATAAGCCCGCCAAGCACCGCATGGGCTCTGGGGCGTGCAAACCTCCAGCTTCGGCCCCAAAGGCGCGGGGCGGCCCTACGACCACGGCCGCTCCCGCTCCTAGCGCGGTCCGATCGCCCGCTGGCGAGGAGGTCATGGACACAACCCGATAATGGGTACACCAGCCATGCACCTCCTCCTGCAGGCCAACACCAACCACTCCGCCGGAGCGCAGGATCTCCTCCTGCAATCCATGGCGGAGTGGTCGATTGGTGCAGCCGTAGTCGCGGAACCGTACGCCGTGCCTGATCGCCCCAATTGGGTGGTCAGTCGAAACGGTACTGCGGCAATCGTCGTCTCAACGCAGCGGCACTTCCCGTCCTTGTCCCTTTTGGATAGGGGCGAGGAATTTGTCGCGGCGGAGTGGGGAGGGGTCACGCTCTACAGCGTATACCTCTCCCCCACTAGGAGGATGGACGATTTCGGGGCCTCACTCACCACCTTGGAGGCCTCGATACGGCGACTGGCACCGGGCCTCGTCCTGGTTCTGGGGGACTTTAACGCCAAATCCACGGCGTGGGGGTCCCCTACGACGGACGACCGCGGGCGAGCGGTCAACGAGTGGGCGGCTTCACTGGGCCTCTGTGTTCTGAACAGAGGCTCGGTGAACACGTGTGTGCGGCGGCAGGGCGGGTCGATAGTGGACTTGTCGTTCGCTAGCCCCGCTGTCGCGCCACGGGTGAGGAACTGGAGTGTCCTGGAGGAGGCGGAGACCCTGTCGGACCACCGGTACATCCGGATGGAGGTCTCCCCCCGGGAACCCGGTAGGGGTCACAGGGTGGACGGAGCTCCCGCGTTTCCGCGGTGGGCTGTGGGTCGTCTTGACAGGGATCTACTGGCGGAGGCGGCCATTGTCAGTACGTGGCTGTCCTCACCACCCCCAGCGGACGGAGTGGACGCTGAGGCTGTCCGCATTCGCAGTGCGTTAACGCAGATCTGCGATGCGGCCATGCCCAGAGTGCGGCGGCGTCCGCCTCCGAGGCAGGGGGTCTACTGGTGGTCCCCAAGACTGGCGGACCTTCGTGCGGCGTGTATCAGTGCCCGAAGGTCCTACACCCGCAGCCGGCGGCGTCACCGCGACGTCGAGCGGGAGGGCCAGCTGTACGAGGCGTACCGCAGTGCGCGGACTGCCTTTCGGCTGGCCATCCGAGCCGCCAAGGGCGCGAGTTGGCAGGAGATGCTGGACGGTCTCGACCGTGACCCCTGGGGTCGCCCATATCGCGCGGCGCTGAACAAGCTTCGCGCGCGGGCCCCCCCCCTCACCGAGACCCTCCAGCCCGACTTCCTTCGTAGGATGGTCGAGGAGCTGTTTCCACGGCAGTCGCAACACACGCCCCCAGTCATGGCTCCGCCAGATCAGGACCGGGAGGCCGACGACGACGAGAGTGTTCCGCCCGTGACGGAGTCGGAAGTGGGGGCGGCCGTGGCGAAGATTCGTTCCGCCACCACGGCCCCCGGCCCGGACGGAATTCCAGTCCGGGTGCTGACGTCGCTCCTCGAGCACTTCGAGCCTCGCCTCAGGCAGCTGTTCAACGCCTGTCTGACGTCTGGACGGTTCCCTGAGTGCTGGAAGGAAGGGAGGTTGGTTCTCCTGCCAAAGCCGGGACGGTCCCCGGATTTGCCGTCGGCCTACAGGCCCATCGTGCTCCTCGACGATGTGGGTAAGCTGCTGGAGCGTGTGCTCGCTGCCCGCATCGTCCGACACCTGGAGGAGGTGGGGCCCGATCTGTCGGACGCTCAGTATGGGTTTCGGAGGGGGCGTTCGACCATCGGGGCCCTATTACGCCTGAGGCAGGCGGCAGCGGAGGCCGTCGCCGGGAAGGGAGTGCTGTTGGCGGTGTCGTTGGACATCGCCAACGCATTCAATAGTCTGCCATTCGGCTGCATCAGGGAGGCGCTCCGGTTCCATGGAGTGCCCCTGTACCTCAGGCGGCTGGTGGCAGACTATTTGGAGGACCGCAGTATCCTCTGCGCGGGTCCCGCAGGGGACATTGTGCGGACGCCTATGTCGTGCGGCGTTCCACAGGGGTCGGTTCTGGGGCCGACCCTGTGGGACATCGGGTACGACTGGGCGTTGAGAGGGAGTCTCCCCCCCGGGCTGAGCTTGGTGTGCTACGCTGACGACACGCTCGTCACAGCCCGGGGCAGGACACTCGAAGAGGCGGTGAGCCTGGCCACTCTCGGCACCGAGGAGATGGTCAGGCGGATCGAGGCGCTGGGGCTCAGGGTGGCCCTAAACAAGACGGAGGCCCTACTTTTCCATGGGCCCCGTGTGAGGCTACCCATCGGCGCCTCGATAGTGGTAAACTCCATCCACATCAGCATCCAGGCCCATATGAGGTACTTGGGTCTGGTGCTCGACGGGCGATGGTGGTTCCGGGAGCATTTCCGACAGATTGCTCCCCGGCTTGTCGGCGCGGCGTCCGCCCTTTCTCGACTCATGCCGAACGTGGGCGGACCCAGTTTCGAGGGCCGACGGCTGTATGCGGGGGTCATCCGTTCGATGGCCATGTACGGCGCACCCGTGTGGGCGAGGGCTCTGAACGCCCAGCTCAGGGCGGTTCTGTGGAGGCCACAGAGAGCCATGGCGGTCAGAGCCATTCGCGGGTACCGCACGGTGTCGACAGAGGCGGCGTGCCTGTTGGCCGGGACACCCCCGTGGGACCTAGAGGCGGAGATGCTCTCCGACCTCTACCGGCGGGTTATCACAGCGCGCGAGGAAGGTGGCTCCCCATCGTTGAGCGAGATAGCCACCTGGCGCGTGGATGCCCGCCGAGACGTCATCGCCCGTTGGGCTACGCGGCTGGAGAGACCTAGGCACGGCGTGGAGACCGTTGAGGCCCTCCGGCCCGTATTGATAGAGTGGATGGAGCGGCGGCACGGAGTCCTCACCTTTCGGCTGGTGCAGGTATTGACGGGGCACGGGTGTTTCGGGTTGTACTTGCACAGGGTCGTGTATAGGGAGTGGACTCCGGCCTGCCACCACTGCAGGAGTGACGAGGACACGGCGCAACACACGCTGGAGGTGTGTCCGGGATGGGAGCGGCAGCGCCGTGACCTCGTCGCTGTCATCGGTGCCGACCTGACGCTGCCGGCCGTCGCGAGGGCGATGGTCGACAGCATCAGGAACTGGGACGCGGTCGCCGCCTTCTGCGAGGCTGTCATCTCGCAGAAGGAAGCGGCGGAACGGGCAAGGGAGGATTCCCGCGCCCCGGGCCGCCGCCAGCGGCCGGGGCGGCGCAGGCGCGAATATCTGCGCCTGATGCCGCCCTAACCGAGGCTTCGGGTGATCGGACCGGGGAATTGTCCGGTCACCCGACGTGAGGCCACCGTGTGAGGGCGACGCCCCGACGGCGAAATCTGTCGGGGCGTCGACGAGAGGAACCCGCGAGGGTGAACCGCCGGGCGGGCCACCGAAGTTAAAAATCGGGTCCCGGTGACCCGCTCGCACGGCGAAGAGAGAGGAGTTTTACGGTGGGTCTATGGGGTCACGCGCCGCCTTCTCCGTCACCCCGGGCCGATTTGGCGGGACGAGGCTAATCCATAGTCCACCAAAAAAAAAAAAAAAAAAAAAAAAATATTCGAGACAAATTGTATTTTTGTCTTTGTAATGTTATTGATTAAAATCTTGAAATACTATTTTGATTTAGCGTGAGCCCTGGTGATTTGTAACACATTTTTTATAATTTAAAAAGAGAACTACTTCATGCACCAGTCTCTCACAAAATGGAATATTCTAAAAGTCAATGCTTCAGAGGATATCCTCCCTCCTTTTTTGGTGGCAGACTATATTTTAGTCGCACTCCGAACGATCCGTCCGGGGCGTCTTTTACATTGAATGTTTGTGGAGTTCCCCAGAATATATAATTATTTAAAGTGGGATGCTGTCTTAAAAAAAATACGTGGGAGCCGTGCGGTAAACATTGATATGGTTAAACGTCATGTAAATTAACATCCTTGATCATTGTGGCGGTAGGTACCCACGCTGTTGACAGCTTTCTGCCTGCAGCAATAAATGGATCGGCTCGTCCGAGGTAGTACCACACTCCAGAAACTCGACATCTGAGTAGTAGTAATTGGTACTGCGCTACGTTCGACGAGCAAGAGGACCAGAGTCACCTGGCTGTGCCTCTGGTACTTCAGAAGTTCTTGAGCGGGAGTCACTCCACCTACCACTTAACATCAGGTGGGCTGTTCGCTCATCTGCCACCAAATGCAAAGAAAAAAGCATTTACTTTTTAATTTCATTTATTTTGTTTATCTAATCGCGACCAACACTGTGCGTGTTTTCCGGTGGGTCCACACGCAGTATAGAGCCGGCGACTACGAAGTACCCCTCGTACTCCACTTCCTCAGGCGTCGTGTCGTAGTGGTAGTGGCCGCCGTCGCCGTGAGCGCTGAACCCGTGGAAATGCTGCACGCGAAGATCCAGGCCCTGTACACGAAATAAGTCATAGTATCATAGCGCCATCTAGTGAATACTAGAAGTATCAAAACCTATGAGATACATAACATCAGAAATAGGGACGAAGATCGAAAAAATATGCTGCGGTGGATAGGAGTATAGGACAATAGAAAATTTAAATATCGCCACCCCACAGAACTTAGCCCTCTTCAAAGGAGGAAATATAATAACCACTATCCTTGGCTGGCAGAACTGGCGAACATAGCCTTATTAGTTTTCTAGAAGAATGCTGATGATGATCATAATGATGATCTTAAAAAACAACAATACGGTTTGTATGATGATCATAATGATGATCTTAAAAAACAACAATACGGTTTGTTCATTTGTGTTGCACTTACGTGGTCTCCTGTAACGAGGGTGCCGACGTGGATAATGGGCGCCTTCATTTCGAAGTAGTGCAACCACTCGTCCACATCACTGTCGGAACACAGCGGGCTTGTAGAGAAGTCCGGCATCACGTGGAACTTGACCTTGCCCGAACGCAGCAGAAATGCTCCACCGAGACCTGATCAAAGCACAAAAAAAATATATTTTACCAAATTCTCTTATCACAATTACTTGTGATCGACGCAATATGCAGTCTTCTTCTAACCTACATATTGCAAAAGTATTGCCAATAGTTTATTACCGGCCAACTGCCTGACGTCAACCCTACTTGGGAATGCAATGGTTGACCAGACCACATCAGATAGAGGTCGCCTCGATCGATGTAAAGCTCTTAGTCGTCTCTTACGACACCCACGAGCAGTTGAGAATTGGTAGTATTCATAGCAATCACGACACTTCATTATAAACATTGTAGTGTATGTATAATTAATATAATTTGGAATGTGGGTAGATCGAATAATATGTGGGTATAAAAGCTTGATAGAGACTTGTCGCGAGGCATTTGTGCGTTGCGGGTCGTGGTGAACGGTCGTGTAAGAATTGTGGAAGTTGAACGTGTAATTATAATATTATGCTGTGCGTATACACTACAAATGGCGACGAGGATAAACGTGAGTACACGCTAAAAATATTAAAATTAAGGAAGGAATAGGTAATTATTGCCTGTGGGTGGTTTACGTATAGCCACGTTTCTAATAGCGTATTAGAAATTGAAGTATTATAATAAAATATAACATTTGATTTAAAGTTGATGGATACTCATTATACAATGAGTTATAAGTAACTTATGACCCGAAATGATACGTAAACAATTGTTCCTGACAAGCAAATTCTTACTTCTATCCTTTCTTATTAAGGGCCATGCGGTGTATCAAAAAAAAAGGCCACGTAAAACTATGGTTGGTATAACCCACAAGAAATTAAAAGTTCAACCAACGTAATATGTTATCTATAGTTTACATTTTGGAGTACCTACATTTTAAGTTTCATTTTAATGTCATCTTTATTATTCTATTACGCGTCTTTAGATAATGATGGTTTAAATAATAATTTAATTTTGTCTGGACGTGAATACAATTCTATTCACATGTTAGCTTAATTTAAGAGAATCAAATCAGCTTCATTTAAAAGCCATCCAATGAGTAAAAAATAAATAAAAATAAAGGACACGCAGATCAATCAATAATTTTAAGGGACTGCTTAAATAATAAAAAACAAAAATAAAATTTAAGTCCACGCAATATTTACTATTATAAAAAATATATAAAAGGGGTGAATTTCAATAAGTCACGCAGATCAATTAAGTGACTATTTTAAGAACTGTATATGTAAACATGTATGTAAATAGCATAATCACAAAATTAAGATCAGGTCCACGGCTTGAGTACTTATAAAAAAGACTATTATTGGGTTACAACAAAAGGCCACGCAAAAATAATAGTCGATGTATTTAACTCGTGCAGTACAAAAATGTAATGTGGCTATACAGTTATAAAACTATAATTGATTTTCAGAAAAAAACTATGCAAATTTACAAAAATATTAATAGCGATATGTTGTTATACCGTTACTTATTCAGTAATAGCCACGCGAAAATAATAATCAATATATTTGGTTCTAGTATCATTCATATTTGCTTACTATTAAGTTCAACAAGCTTGAAATCAGGTCTTAGGCTAATACGCTACTTGTCTCATTGCTACGCGATTAGCAATAAGAAAATTGATTGAATAAATGAATAAATAAATAAATACTTACGATTTGAATATAAATGTATTCAAAATAAAAAAGGTGACATAGTTTAAACAGCGTAAAAATATTAAACCTCTATTATTTTGGCAACCATTGCGGAATTGCTGCATGGGCATTGCTGAAAATTATAGCCAGTTTTGGCTCACCAAATATTACCTGAATGACCTTTTATAACAATATTTAAATTAAAACCATGACAAAAAGGTAGCCCGGTAATAATCAGGACCGTACATATGAAAATAGGTAGTTCTATAAAAAACTAGAACGGTATCTACAAAACAAACATATTATCTGTTTATGGATAGTTACCAACATCAATTTATTTAAACTGTAAGGGTTGAGCTAAAGAGTGGAAATAAAAAAAAATAAGAAAGATAAGGAGATAGGTAGCTTACAATTTTCTTTCTAAACAACTATGAACCATTAAAATAATTGTAAAGGAATAAGTTATTCAAGGCAATAAGAGTAAATATTTCTAAGAAAATAGAAATGCAAGAAATTAAATGGTAAATCACAGTGAAATGTGACGTAATTTATAAATAGTATCTACAGCTACCTACCATCTTTATGGGTGAGTGATAGCTTTGAATATAACCTATGGTAATGGATAAGGGGATAGTACATTTTGTGTTCAAAGCTACCACTTAGATTATTATGAAATGCACTTGGATTAGGAGTTTGAAATTAAGTTCTATGTCAAGGATAACCTGGACACAACTAGTAAAACTGATTTATAGTACATTCATTATAGATGGTACTTATATTCATAGAATCAAACTTATTTTGAGCAGTACAATGCTAATAATGCAGAAAATGGAATTTACGTCTATAATATTTTAATAAGGACCTAAACTAGTATTTTATGGTCTACTGATTGGATGGCAAATGTATCAGTATTGTTCATTTATACATCCAATTGCAGTGATATTATACTCTTAAAATTACCTATCTGTTGTATTTAACTTCAGATTTCCAAGTGTATTTTATGAAGTCAACATAGTCATTTGTAATATAAGGATAATTCTTATGGTAATATGAATACTTATAATATTTGACTATAAATTTACAAGTACGTAGAAATGTGTAATGAATAACTTAAATATGATAAAAAATCCATCTCCATTTAGTTAGAAATGGTAGACGTTCATTAAATTGGAGGTGAGAGCCGTCCATTAAATTGGAGGTGAGAGCCGTCCATTAAATTGGAGGTGAGAGCCGTCCATTAAATTGGAGGTGAGAGCCGTCCATTAAATTGGAGATGAGAGCCGTCCATTAAATTAGAGGTGAGAGCCGTCCATTAAATTGGAGGTGAGAGCCGTCCATTAAATTGGAGGTGAGAGTCGTCCATTAAATTGGAGATGAGAGCCGTCCATTCAATTGGAGTTGAAAGATATCCATTCAATTGGAGTTGAAAGACATCCATTCAATTGGAGGTGAAAGACATCCATTCAATTGGAGGTGAAAGACATCCATTCAATTGGAGGTGAAAGACATCCATTCAATTGGAGGTGAAAGACATCCATTCAATTGGAGGTGAAAGACATCCATTCAATTGGAGGTGAAAGACATCCATTCAATTGGAGGTGAAAGACATCCATTCAATTGGAGGTGAAAGACATCCATTCAATTGGAGGTGAAAGACATCCATTCAATTGGAGGTGAAAGACATCCATTCAATTGGAGGTGAAAGACATCCATTCAATTGGAGGTGAAAGACATCCATTCAATTGGAGGTGAAAGACATCCATTCAATTGGAGGTGAAAGACATCCATTCAATTGGAGGTGAAAGACATCCATTCAATTGGAGGTGAAAGACATCCATTCAATTGGAGGTGAAAGACATCCATTCAATTGGAGGTGAAAGACATCCATTCAATTGGAAGTAATAGGTTAAGGATCTTATATTATCTATCAGCCGATCCGGCAAGCTTCGTTCTGCCTAGCAGTTTGTGAATGAACGGATTTAGATGGATTCGGGATTGTAAGGGTGGTTCTTATGATAATAAATATAAAACATATAGAAATTTGGAAAAACAAAGTGGTAGTGACGTGCTAACGAGACGAAGAGGCGTCTTGATATATGCTCATTTTTCCTTTTGTTAACAGACGCAGAAACGTTTCTTCTTGCACGTCGGAAATTATCTAGTTCTTGATCTGTAGGATCTGCTTGACGATCTCGTATTATTAGCCTAGCCATTTCAGGGGCAGCCTCATTTTACTTTTGGATTCGGAGGCGCAGACTCGCGATTTACTGGCGCGACGCTCTCCCATGCGGTGTCTCCGTCTTCTTCTTCTATGTTTTCATTCGCGATGTTTCGAGTCTTAATTGCGTTGCGGCTTTGTCGGGAAGGAGTGGATCTTCTTGGTCAGGGCTTTGTTGATAATGGTTTCCACGCAGTAAGATTCGTTGTAATGATGCTCATGGGAACTCGTGGCGCTTGGAGTTCGCATTCGAAGAAACATCGATGGGTCGAATTTGGTTTCAAAGTTATATGGTATTTTCGGAACAAAATAAAAAGGACATCATTGCGCAGGCTGTTGGTTGCGTTTTGTTGTACTATGAGGAAGACAATGTTGGACTGACTGATGTTTTAATTGATGATTTTCTCTGACCTTGATGAGAAATTTTGTGTTTTTTCTTATCATATTTTAACATATGTTGTCCTGTTCCCGACGAGGGCAAGACCGGGAATGGAGATATTCTGGGGTTGGTTATGGGTGGTGAGACTAGAGCGACTTTGTTTTATATATATATAGATTTTGTGCATCTAATTATGGGACTGAGACATATTTCACGGCGCTGGAGTACAGTCTGGTGTCCTGGATTCAGTTCCTACGAGTGATGGTCCATTGTGTGGTCCGGAGAGAATGTGGTATGTATAACAGATGTGGTACGTATCTCTCACACAGACGTCTAATTGTAAACTAATAAGGAAAAGGACACTTAGTAAAATGGAGGATAGCGGACCAAGCCAGGCGTCATACGTCTTTACATTACGTGCAACGTGGTAATTCTAAAGATCCATTTCCTACTGATACTATTATCAACCAATCCATTAACCATAGTAAAGACAGGTGCCATCAGAGACAACAACCATCGCAACTACCGTTTCAACCATCGGAGAAGATTAATCAGTTTCTTTCGCAGCAAATTTAATTTTGAATGGCATATCGATTTCAATTTAAAGTTTGAAAGTAAAGTTAGATTCTAAGTAACAAAAGTAACGTGTTTAAACAGTATGTCTACTTGTTCGTTAATTAAGAATTTGACAAAAAAAAAATAACAACAAGGGGGAGATGTAGTGTATGTATAATTAATATAATTTGGAATGTGGGTAGATCGAATAATATGTGGGTATAAAAGCTTGATAGAGACTTGTCGCGAGGCATTTGTGCGTTGCGGGTCGTGGTGAACGGTCGTGTAAGAATTGTGGAAGTTGAACGTGTAATTATAATATTATGCTGTGCGTATACACTACAAACATAAAAATGTATGTTTGTGTATTGGTTCTGTCACCTTAATAAATTTGTAAAATAATATTGTACAGTTTTGCTGGAATGAAATAGACCAGATACTCAAAAACAAACAAGTAGGTAGTTTTTCGAGACAACTACTAGAAAGCTTATAGCATATAATGGAGGTAAAATATATATTGACTTTATCCACATACTTACCAACGATTTGATCACCATAATGATTTTTAAGTGTCTCCCTGATGGCTGTTATGAAGTTTGATGGGCCTGTGCGTTTTTTGGCTACTATTTTGATCACCTGTCGATAGAAATATAAGATGAAGTGATAACTATTCTCTCTCTAATCTTTAAGAAATAATAACTCATGGGGGACTGATAGGATACTGAAGAGAACTCAAAGACTAAAATAATATAAACAAAATTGAAACGCTATCAAATCTCGAAAACAGCATATCTGATGTTAATGCGAATATTACATATATGATATAAAACTATTAGGTATCACAAATACTTCAGCGTTCATGGTCACTGGAACACTAAGGTGTGTCACGTTCACTAAGTCATCGTTATTTATTTCTACCACAGTATTATTTATATATGAGACAACATTGAATCACTAAGAACGACAACATGCTGGATGTTAAACACCTTAGCTTTGCCGTAATCTTAAATGCTAAAAGCGTTTAAAACCTAACCTACCTAAAAATTTTAAGGCAATAAAATGCATAAATATAATTTATTAAAAAAAATCCATAAATAAAGTATAATTTAATTTCCATTGAATATCTATAAATTGATTTTGATATGGTATCCTCTAGATACCCCAAATACTGTTACGTCTGTATTCACAATTAAGTTGTTGTTTTGAGTATGGATGTAGCTTCAGTCCGTTTATAGTATATTTATAAAGTACCCCGTAATACAAGTATTATTTATCTTAGGCCCTTATCCATAAAAATTGTATCTTATTCGTATTCGTATAGGCATCTTAGGGCCTTATCCATAAAAATTGTATCTTATTCGTATTATAGGCATCTTAGGGCCTTATCCATAAAAATAAAATGCAAATTGATTTTGAAATGCTAACCTTCAATAATGCAAAATAATGGTATTTTATGAATATAAAGCGCATCATTCAATGTACCGATTGAAATATGAGTGACAATCTTGTATCTAATATGATTATCGGTTGCGTACGCGATATCATGTGTTTTTCTCAACGAGTTAGACATATTTATCTATATAAAACTAGTATTTATCATGATTAATCATTATTATCCTCGTGGGAATACGAATTCGTATCTTAGATTGTGCGAAAAGGTTCATTTATACAGACAACACTGCGTATTAAAGATAAAATATTTATATCGCAGTGAACCTTACATATACCTAAATAACGCACACAAATAACATCAAAAATTAGGTATACAAATAAAATTATAAATAAAAAAAAATATAAAAAAATCAAAAAACCCGACTGCATAAAAAGTAACCTAAACTACGTACATAATAAAAAAACTGAAAAGAAAATAACAAGCACTTCGATGTCCGGTGGTCAGAATTCCATAATATATTATTGAATAAATACTTATTGCAGAAAATAAAATATATTTTAATAATAGAACATGACAACTGAACAGTCGGGATCCACTGAAAAATTAGATTTGCTGTCGAATAATGGATCCCGACTGTTCAGTTGTCATATTCTATTATTAAAATATATTTTATTTTCTGCAATAAGTATTTATTCAATAATATATTATGGAATTCTGACCACCGGACATCACAGTGCTTGTTTTTTTCTTTTCAGTTTCTTTATTATGTACGTAGTTTGGGTTACTTTTATGCAGTCGGGTTTTTTGATTTTTTTAATTTTTTATTTTTTATTTTATACTTTTTAGTTATGAATATCTAGGTAGCTATAGTTATTTTATTTATTAATAAGTAGGTAAGTACCTAACTATATATAGTTTTTCGACTGAAGTTGAGCACTAAATCGTTAGAAATTGGAGATGGGCGAACGCGTAAGACATTAGATACTATAGGCAGGACTACCTATGGTATATTGGACAATATACCTACTAGATACTTCAGTATATGTCATCCACATCCAGTTACATGAATTTTTCCTCTTTTCATCGTAAATTTCTACATACATACATACATACATAGCCTCACGCCTGTTTCCCAGAGGGGTAGGCAAAGACTACGGATTGCCACAAACCACGATCCTGGCATACTTCCATCGCTTCATTCACACTCATAATAGTCTTCATGCATGCTCTACGATTACGCATACTCTTAATAAGACCTCTCGTCAACACATCTCCAACTAAATAAATAAGTAAATTTCTACTGTCTAAAAAACCTATATGTGAGAAAGGTTGTTACGAAACTTTAAATCAATATAGATCCTAAACGGCCAGTCAAATGTCAATCAAAAATGTTGATATAATTGATTGAATTAGGCGATACATGGCGGAAATCCATTATTATTATAAAATGGAGGAAAGGAAGGAAAACCCACCACTTTCCCACGGTTAATCAATATACCGTACACCTATATTCCTTCCTTTTTTGAGGTGTACGGTATATTGATTAACCGTGGGAACGAAGTGGGTTTTCCTTCCTCTCCTCCATTTTATAACAAAAATGTTGAGATAAAACTAATAATGATTTTTAAATACCTATTCAATGATACCCTACTCGACCTAGTTTGTTGACTTTACTTTTTTTAATTTTTACAATATGGCGTCCAGTAGTCGCCATATTGAATTTTCATTAACGTCATATCTTTAGTGACACTCGCCGGATTAAGAGGAATCGATTGACGTGCCAATCATAAAAATCGGCCCAGGCGTATGGTCTATACATATAGTGCTTCAAAGGAACATACATACATACATAGACTGTTAAACACAATACCACTCCTTTGCGTCGCGCAGTCGGGTAAAAAACATCACCATTATGTGACAACCATATTTAACTGCTGTACGTAAATTATTTATTATGACGAACGATTATGAATTTTAATTAGGTATTTAAGGACTCTGCCAGCTACACCATTTTATATAACAATCTGGCTAGAAAGCTATCAGGCACATAAAATAACACAACGCGGTCTATTAAAACGTCCATTAAAACAGAGTGTAATCGGTATTGCGACGGTATTGATCAGTAACGCAACAGTCTATCGGTAGTATGGGCCCAGTTAGGAGACATCATCATCATCATCTTGCTCTTATCCCAATTACTTAGGATCGACGCAATATGTCTTCTTCTATACAGCCCTCTTAGATGTTATCTCTGTAGTCACTCCCTCCCACGTCTATCAATGTTATGCTTTACGCAGTCCATCCATCTTTTATTTGGGCTTCCTTTACCCTTAAAGCCTTCAACGTTCATACTTTAAACTTTCCTCACAACATTACTTTCATTCCGTCCCATCACATGTCCATACCAGGTCAAGTGTTCGCTCCTTAATTTATCCGTCACTGGCGCCACTTTCAAATTTTCTCTTATACGCTCATTACTTATTTTATCCATTCTCGTCACGCCGTACATCCATCTCAACATTCGCATCTCCGCTACATGCAGTCGTCTCTCATCCGTCGCTCTTAAAGCCCAACATGCTGAGCCATACAATACAGTAGGTCTTATTAGAGTTTAGTAAATTTTTCCCTTTAATTTAAGGTTATCTGGAGTCAGATGTTGTACCCCTGACCTGCTATTTTGTCCATACCGCATCAATTCTGTGCTTCACCGCACCGGCCCTAGTTAGTAGACATACTCGCATAGTTTTCAGTATAAAAACTATTCTCTTCTCTGGCACGTTCCTAGCGCTGGTATACTATAGAACTATATAATGAATGAACTACTCTAAAAACCAACAATATTTCATCTAATTAATAATGTATCGTATTAAATCTGATTGTTACCTTGCCAGGTTTCCCTTCACTGAGCAGGTAGTTACCGAGTAGTGCCGTCCTTGTTTCGTTGTTGGGCAACCGACGTTGGAGGTACAGGCCCGTGCCTTTGGGCGCGCCGACTGGCTCCACGTTCACTATGCGCGTGCCCTGATCCACTGCACCATTCTCAATACTCAAGTTTATTATACCCTGCAATGATTTATTTATATATGAACAGACTTTAATTACCTTTTTTTTTTTTTTTTTTTTTTTTTTTTTATTGCTTATGGCGGCAAACGAGCAGACAGCACACCTGATGGTAAGTGTCACTGCCGCCCATGGACCTTTGCCAATGGTATAGCTAGGCCGCTGCCTACCAATACAACCCTGAACCCACCCCAGTTAGGCTCCCGGCTCTCTCGCTCACCGAACGAAGCGCAATAGCACATTGCTATTACTCAGACGTCGATCTTCTGCGAGAGTGTGGTACCACCCCGGACGGACCGGCCCGCGGCTGTAGACAGAGAACTGTCCACAGCGTGATCCTACCACAATTAAACCTATTTTAGAATCCTTTTTTTAAAACGTAATATAACGTAATATTGTAATATTCGTGTAATGCAAACAGCTCACCTCACAGTTAACACCAATGTGGGGCCAGGGCCCAGCGCCTGCACCCGCTATGAAAGCGGGATCTCTCTGCAGGTGCTTAGCGAGCAACGCCAAGTCGTAAAGTTTGTCGCGTTGCACTAAAGGCAGTAGGTAGGGTGGACCACCGATCTCCACAAGTTTGGGATCACCTGTCAAACCTGAACGTAGAAGTGTTATTAAAATTCAAAACAATCAAATATTCAAAAAATATTGACTTTTAACTTATCTTGTGCCATCAGCGCCGCATTAGGTGGCATACCTTAAGTATGTATATTTCGACAGTTCTTACTGAGAAATTGTTTAATTTTGGGTAGCAAGATAGCAACTATAGGTAGGTACTAATTATCGTGAGTCGACTCTGGGTCAAATTTAATGCTAGTGTAAGTATATTCAGCAGTAATATTTAGGTATTAATTCATCATTCAGCCTTTCGCTATCCGCTGTCAAACGTAGGCCTCCCCATTATATGAGGGAATAGTGGTGTAATCGACACGATTAGCACACGGTTTTACGATCACAGTGAGGTGATGTTTCCCAAGAGAGAGTTGTTGCTTACTTCGCACCTTAGATGATGTTTACGTCTCCCACGGACAAAGGGTAGCGACAATGTTAGTATATTTTTATTCCATTGCTACACGTTCAAATTACAATTAAGCAGAATGTTGTTAAACAGTCACCATTGTATGAAAAAAAATTAATCCGTTTTACGTAATTATGAAGTTATCCAACAGGTAGGTACATAAGGTATAAAGTGACTTTAAAAATAAAGCTATCAGTTATTTATAATAAAGAGATAATAAAATGTGTAATGTCAGTTGAACCGTTGACGTAATATTACATAACACAATTACAATGTTATGAAATGAATTGGTTTTCAGTTTCATTGGAGGTCAAAACTAATATATTATATTTACGCTCGTTTGGGAATGGAATAAGGGTACTGCTGTCGCTACCCGTTACTTACCTATGCGTAATGTAAGGATTGTCTGAGGTTTCACCAGTAAAATGAGCGATCTGGAGAGATCCAGAAAGACATATCTTACTGTGATCGCCAACCAGCTTGGCAAGCGTGATAAATATGTCCATAATCCCACCAAACAATGACCCGCCATTTGGTATTTTATGGGGAAGACTTGCGTCGAGCAGTGGATGGGGCAAGACTGGTAATGAATGAAGTATTTACATACTTTGTAGACGCCACGGCGAGAACGGCGGTGAAATTAAAATTATAAGTACCACCTGTAATAAAAGTAACTAATATCGGTGGGGATAGATATAGGTCTCTATTATAACGATAACTTGTTGGACCTTAGTCCTCCCGTAATCATAAACGCTGTAAGTGCTCGAAACGTCGGCAAATTAAATACCAAATGCAAACCTCATAAAATCCGTAAAACAGGTTTTATTTCAAATATTTTTATGTATTGATTAAATAAAGTATTTACTACCTTTAAAGTAGTTGTACCTTTAAATATTTTGTATATAAGTTCTAACCTGGTGATGTGAGGCTGTATGGGCTCTGCGTGAGGTCCGGTGAGTCAGTCACAGATACGCTCACTGAAGCGAATGTGTTAGCTAGACCTTTGGACAGAACTGAAAAAATAACGAAAACATTACTAACTAACTTCTCCTGTCAGTAAACATTAATAATAAGCGCACCAATCGGATAGAACCCAACGAAATAATAACTCACCATAAACAACATAATGACTTCTAATGTTTACGCGAGTATTACACATTTGAAATAAAACTACTTTTACGGATTCTATCGCGTTTGTATTTGATTTATAATTTCCCGACGTTTCGAACACTTTACAGTGATCATGGTCACGGGAGGACTGAGGTGTCTTACGTCCAATATGTCATTGTTATTACAGAAATTTATTTATATCTACCCTATAAGATATTAAATTTTGACCCACATTTTTATACAAAATTAATACAATTCATTGCCAGTACAAAAAGAGAATGATTCTATATATATACTTATATATATAGAATCATTCTCTCAAAAATGTGGGTCAAAATTTAATATCTTATAGGATAGATATAAATAAATTTCTGTAATAACAATGACATATTGGACGTAAGACACCTCAGTCCTCCCGTGACCATGATCACTGTAAAGTGTTCGAAACGTCGGGAAATTATAAATCAAATACAAACGCGATAGAATCCGTAAAAGTAGTTTTATTTCAAACATAAACAACATATTTTTTTTTATATAGAATAATTCTCTTTTCCTACTGGCAATTAACTTGTATCAAAATGTGGGTCTTTTTGGACGTGAGACACCTTAGTTCTCCCGTGACCATGAACGTTGTAGTGTTCGAAATGTCGGAAAATCAAATGAAAACGCGATAAAATCCATTAAAATAGTTTTATGTCAAATGTAATATGTCGCGTAAACACCAGAAATCATTATGTATTTGGTTCATAAATTAAAATGCAATAACAATATGGATAGGTAATATAAATTTGTCTACACAGATGTCACAGTGGACTAAATAGTGACCCCTCACATCTTGTTACAATATAGAATAATGTAAGATGTAATCTTATTAAACATTTACCCTGTAATTAGCAAGTATTTTCGTCAACACTTCTAACTTATAACACAAACTATTTAAAAATTTTAATTATTTCCAATAAACTATAATTTTCAGCAAAGAATTTACAAATATATAAGTTTTCCTCAAACATACAAAAATAATGAATTAATTAGCTAAATATATTGTACTCACCGTCTACAACTTCCTGCAGCGGCGGCTGGTACAGTGGTTTTTCTTTGATGGGTATTGCTGTGAAGTCTAAGGACGCCATGCTGAAATAATTACATATTAATGAGTTATTCATTAATTAGCTACTCGGTGAGTTTAGTATCAGTTTATACCTAACCAGTGACATAATTATCTTCGTTTGTCATGTACTAACGTATACATAGGTACCAAGCTATGTACGTATATTTAAATAAATAAATAATATTACTATCTTGTTTGAAATGAAATTTCTTTAGAACCAAATTGACTTTAAGCGTATTTGGTAAGTAGTTACACATATTCAGAATCTGTGACTGTATATGTAATATGCTTAGGTATCTACCTACATAACTATTGTAATACGTATTTTTTTTATATTTATAATAATACCCTCGACGTTACGCGTCGATGTTTAACCGATAACTTTTTTTACCGACATCAGATTTTCATAAAAAAAAAACTCAAAACTTTCTCTAAGATCACGGAGCAAATACAAAGAGGAGCTGTTGTAATGAATATTTTCTATGAAACAATGCGTGTCATTTACAGGGGGTGAGGGCGACGCTGCTAATGGAGAAAGTGAGACAAGTAATAGTACTTGTCTCACTCCCTCCTTTATGTCCATCTACCGGCTATTAGCACAACTACTAATTTCGAATATTGTATGCAGTTGAGCTATCTTGCATTAGATGTCAGTAAGTGTATGGTGTAACAGGGACGTATTCAGAATATACCTATATCAAGGAGTGCTAATTTTTTTTTATTTCAAAGATACAAACAAATCTTATTAGCTGTTTGCTCTATTCAAATACAAATGTTTATAATCAAATAATTTTGCATAGCGAATAGCTGTATGACTACTGTTTTTAACCGAAAATTTCTTTATAAGGCTTGTCAGCATTGTTCATAATGTTAATATTTTATGAAAAATCCATCTTTTTTTTACTATCATTCTGATAAACTCAGAAGTTTAGAAACCTTTTTTTCTTCATATTTGTGTCCTTTCCATACGACCAAATAATACAATTATTTGTTTGGGTTTCTAACAAATTATCGAATGACAGTAGTTGGACTTTTAGTAAATATGTTAGTTACACGGTATTATTTCCTTCCTTTTTGTCTTTTCCATATAAAAAAAGAATCAAACCACTCTATTAAAATAAGGCTTTATACAATTGATAATGCAACAATGGTGTCAATGAACAAGACATGTAAAAGAGTATTTCAAGCGAGCAGACCAGCCCTCCCTGGTAGCAACCGTTTGATTGACGCACGGGCCATCTAAAACTTAGCCATGCCAAAGGTAACTTGAAGACCTTCGACGCCACCACCATTTTGAGTATTTTTGTGATGTGCTCAACCTCGTTAATCTTATCAAGAAATTGCATCGAGTGCAATTACATTATTAATAAATAAAGGAGAAAGGGTGACATTGGTTCCAATAATAAAAATGAAATACTCTTTTGCATCATATATTTCTTGAGCTATACCTAGTCTTGCCCTAAATACTGTAACAAAGAAAAACCTTTTTCTATTGCAAAAAATATTTATGACTTTTACAGTGTTAGTTTAATACATAAATATAAAACAATTTAAAATATAAAAAGCTTGTTCGAAGTGGTTTCTATTGGCTGCAATACAGTCTTTTAAATCTTCATTGTTAAAATGAGAAGAACAAATCTTTGTATATTTCGTAGGAGTCCAGTTTTTCTATTAATTTTTGAAATCCATTGCTTCTAACATCGTCATTGGATGGTATTCTAAAACATACAAAATTTACAGTTTAATTATAATAGGTTCATTTAAAGTAGTGTAAAAAATATTTTTCTTTGATGAAAAATCCGAATGTTATAATTATATTCTAATTACGTCCCTGGATTTTTGACACTTTTATAGTTCTTCATAGTTAACGACAGCTGGCGTATTGCTTACAAAATAATTATTAACTACATATAAAACTCATATTTTTGTTGAGGTAAAAGGCTTTGGGTATAAATTTTAATACTCATGGTTATTAGTTATTACAATAATCTTAAATGTTTGAACTGTATGTGCTTTTGTTGTTCTAGGTCCTATTACGCAAAGTGGTGCCATCTAACGTTGAGTAAAATTATTTCTGAACATGATACCGTCAAAAGAACTTTCTAGAAATTATTTTGATAAATTATGAATAAATATACTTACAAATGGAATGTGATTCTTTCCATAGCATCTGTACGTTTATTGGAGTAGTTTTTACATGATAAAATACAACACTTCATGGTTTTCTTCGTAATAACATAAAAATACACCAAAAATATAATTTTATGCACCGTACGAACACCGGCAGCGACGACAGAAGACTAATAGGCCACGCCTACTATTGATGTTAACGTGATGACGTCAGGGCCTACTTGAGAATCACAGTGCACAGTTACTTAGGCCGTCTCCTCTTTGTATTTGCTCCGTGTCTAAGATGAACTTCAACTTTGGTTTTTACAAGTATATTTGTAAAAACCACAAGATAATCCATCAAGTATTATTGGGTTTTAGCTTATACATACAAACAGACAAATAAAAAAAAAATACTTGTTTTTATAGTATTTTATCGCTCACTCGTTCCTTGATAAATTAAAATGTACAAAGAAATGGTTTCTATTGCTATACCATGGATAGATTACTAAATTATTACAAATAATATATGTATATAGTCATTATTTGATAATAAGCGTAATGTTCTTGAAGTAAGCACAAAGCTATTGAAATTTTACACATATGTATTTAAATAATAGCAGTACAAAATTAATAATATTCAATGATTTTTTTGGATTTCAAAAACATAAATCTACAAGTGACGCAGCATTTTGTTTAGTTAAAGAAGTTTTACAGAGCATAAATAATAAAAAAATACACAACAGTTTTATTTATAGACATGACTAAAGCTTTTGACCATGTGGCACATCATCAACTGTTGGCTAGGCTAGAACAAAATGGTATAAGAGGACCTGCGTTAAGCTGGTTACAATCAGATCTGGACAACAGAGTTCAGTGTGTAGAAGTGACGCAAGTAAATAATAAAAATATACAACAAACATATCGATCAAATTGTCTAATAAACAATTCTGGCGTGCCTCAAGGTAGCGTGCTTGGTCCGTTGCTATTTTTATTATATATAAATGATTTACCAGATCAAATAAAACACAAAACTATACTGTTTGCTGATGATGCTTCGATTATCGTGACTACAGAAAATAAATTGACATTAAAACAACATAAATATGACATCCACAAAACATTGACATTAATAATAAATTGGTTACATAATAATAATTTACAAATTAATCTTTCTAAAACAAATTTAATGAATTTTAACAATTTTAAACAGATAATGTAGATATAGCTATTGATGGACAATTATTACAAAATATAAATAAAACAACATTTCTCGGGATCATTTTAAACTCACATCTAAACTGGAAGGAACATATAGAAAGAGTTACTAATAAAATAAATAGATTTTCTTTTGCTTTATATAAATTATCAATAATGACAAATAAAAATACCTCTATGACTGCTTATTTTGCATATGTGGAATCCATATTAAGATATGCCGTAATGATGTGGGGGAATGGAACAGACATAGTTAAAGCATTTATTGCTCAAAAAAGGTGTATCCGTTCGATGTGTGGGATTGCACCCGATGTGTCCTGCCAGCCCTATTTTATAAAATTAAAAATACTGACATTGCCATGTATATATATATTTGAATGTGCAGTATTCACCAAAATAAATATAGGTATATATACGTCAGCAGGATGTATTAGAAGTAACACGAGAAATCCAAATCGCTTAGTTTTAGAAGGGGTTCTAAAAAGTTGTCGAATGCAAAAAATTGTTGTCATGTGTAAAAATATTTATAACAATATCCCAGAAAGCATGAAAGCACTGGCAATAAATATATTTAAGAGAAAATTAAAAATATGGCTTTTAGAAAAGGCCTTCTACTCAGTCGAACAATATTTAGAGTATAAAGAGTAAGTAGTATGGAATGAGGCATAGTTCATAAGAATTATTATAAATTTGCATGCTATTATGTAATGGCCAAATAAGCGATAAAATTGAATTTATTTTCGAAATGCTTGTAAGACCAATGTAAACCCTATTTTAAGCAAATAAAGAATTTGAATTTGATAATTGAAATTAAAAATAAGAGGTAGATTTTCTAGTGGCAACACACATAGTGCATTCAAGAGTAAGTCTTCAACCATCAAAAAAGCCGCCAATGTCGAAAAGAGAATGTCAAGTGGCAACAACAAGGAGCTTTTCACTCATACTCTGAGTTTGTTCAGACAGTTCAAGTCCACCGACGACCACCAAGAAACCAACAACGAACATATAACACGACCAGCGAAGACAATTAAGAGTCTAATACCGGCTTCAGAACCCTCAACGCTCTTCAAGTCAAGCTGTCATAGCTATCTGCAGCTAACAGCTAAACACACAGTAATGTTAATTCCTAGACTGCACATATACCAGCTATAAAATTGCAGCAATGACCGAAGAAATAAAAAATGAAATTCATTCTTACGCATATTGAATTGAGTTGGACGTGAGAATGCCATCACATAGATAATAAAAACAGCAGAGAAAAATGTCTAAATCATATGAGACTCAACATAACCCATAACAAAACCAATTTACGAGTTAAGCTATAGAAAGTACAAATATTTGTGTAGAATTCATAACTAAATAAATTCGCCAAAGAGTCAATGGCAAAATAATCAGATATACATATTTGATTCGAGAAATTATCGAGAGCAAACGGTAGCGGTCATCTCACCATCGCTTTTACTTACCTCGATTCAGTCAAGGCCGCCGCGTCAGCTGCCTTTAGACACGCGATTAAAATTATTGCTACGTACATTCTAACCTTATTAAGTAAAAATATATACGTACATTACTTTTATGCGCAGGAGAGCAACTAAAAATGATTATTTTTCTGTACTTTTGACCTTCTGTGACCCATAGATTGTATATCTGTGTTGCGGCGGCGGCGTGCGTTAATGTAGACCCGTGTCGCGCGAGTGATAGCAGCCACCGCTTCAAACGGTCAGAATGTTCAGATTTTATCACAATTAAAGAGCATCTGATCATTATTACAATGTGAAGGTCGCTTTATCGTATTTTTTACTTAATGGTGTTATCTTTGGTGGTTGTTATGGTTCAAATATATAAACAATGATTTGTAATATCAAAAAATACCTTTTCTATATATTTGCATCATGAAAGGAATAGACACAGATAATTACAATAATCTTTTATTCACGAGGTCTACGGTGTCCAATTCATCTGTGCTGCTAGTAAGTCCGCCAGGCCTAGTATCGAATTCCTTCCACTGCAATAGCGGACTGTATTGTCAACTATTTATGGTTAACTCTCAATACCCTATATGTATTTACATACCTTTCTATAAGACAATTATCCTCCAGGTCATATTTTTGCTATGTATAAATACTTACCTACTAAATATAAATAAATACTACCTATAAAACTACGCGGACTAAAATGTTGTTTTTATTTTGGATAAATGAAAAAAATAATCTTAACCAATTTAAAACTGTAGGAATTATTTTGTTCTCACTTAAATTTTTATCGCACTGAATCAAAAGTTCTATGTCCCCAAGGGCCCTGGACGACTTTATTTAAGCTTAATTACAGTTAATATGAGCATAGAATTGTTCTATTAATATCTTCAATTCTGTTGTACCTACATCTAAGTATGTAATACTTACAATTTATAACCAAGTGATATCATATATTTGAACGCAAATTTAAGAGTTACATTGATACCCCCAAACGAATGCCTTATAACTATTCAGTCGTCAGCCATATCATTTAAGTTAATATTATACTTTCTTCCAAGAGTTCTTCATCCACTATAAGCAAATACATTTTCCAATAATAAGACCACATCCAAAGGATCACTGTGATAATTACATAAGGTATCCGACATAACAACATATCTAGTTACTTCCATCCATACATTCAGCAATCGAAGCCCACTGTTGATCCTAGGGATTCCCACGTAGAGAAGAAAATGCGATAATCGCCACATTTGATGATCATAGTTGACGATATCCGAGGAGAGCGCTACTACACATTCCATACACAAATAAAAAATACATTGTAAATTAAACGGTAGAACCATAAGTTAATATTCAACTAAATTATTAGTATTCATCATCATTTCAGCCTATTGCCGTCCACTGCTGAACGTAGGCCTCCCTCATTTTACGCCACAAAGTGCGGTCCTGTGCCGCCTGTATCCAACGACGCCCTTCACTAGGTCGTCTGTCCACCTAGTGGGGGGGCGTCCCACACTGCGTCGTCCGGTACGTGGTCGCCACTCTAGAACCTTTCTTCCCCAGCGGTTGTCGGTTCTTCGAGCGATGTGGCCTGCCCATTGCCACTTCAGCGTGCTAATTCTTCGTGCTAGGTCGGTTACACCCGTTCGTCTGCGGATTTCCGTATTTCGGATTCTATCTCGCAGAGAAATCCCGAGCATAGCCCGCTGAGCGACTTTGAGCCTGGTTATGAGGCCTACATTTAGGGACCACGTTTCCGTGCCGTAAGTGGTACTGGTAACACACACTGGTCATAGACCTGTGTTTTCAAACACTGAGGTATGTTGGATGAGAAGATCTTCTTAAGTTTCCCGAACGCTGCCCAACCGAGTTGGATTCGTCGGCTGACCTCTTTCTCGAAATTGGATCTACCTAACTGGACTGTTTGTCCAAGGTAAACATAATGATCGACAATTTCGAGAATCGCATTGCCAACTAGGACCGGTACAGGAATGACATGGGCATTTGACATGACTTTCGTCTTGTCCATGTTCATTCGTAAACCCACTAGTTGGAATACCCTGCTGAGATCGTTCAGCATGGTGCCCAGGTCCTCCATGGATTCTGCCATGACGACAATATCGTCTGCGAATCGAAGGCGAGTGATGTATTCGCCATTTATGTTGATGCCGAGTCCGGTCCAGTCTAAAAGCTTGAAGACATCTTCCAGTGCAGTGGTGAACAGTTTCGGAGAGATGACGTCTCCCTGTCTCACGCCTTTCTGCAACTGGATCGGTTTCATGCTCTTATCCCGAATATGGACTGACGTTCCTATACAAACACTTCAGCACTTCGATATAATGATGGTCGATTTGGCACCGCTGAAGGGACTGCAGCACCGCCCAAGTTTCGACTGAATCAAAGGCTTTCTCATAGTCCACAAACGCTATACACCGAGGCCGATTGTACTCCTCGGTCTTCTGGATAATCTGTCGAAGCGTGAGGATATGGTCTATGGTGCTATAGTCTTTTCGGAAGCCAGCTTGTTCGGGCGGCTGGAAGTCATTAAGCTTGCACGTGAGTCGATTGGTAATGACTCTCGAAAACAACTTGTAGACGTGGCTCAAGAGTGAGATGGGTCTGTAGTTCTTTAGAAGAGCTTTGTCGCCCTTCTTGAAGAACAGCACCACCACACTCCTGATCCACGACTCTGGAACGTCGCCCCCGAGGATAACGGAATTAAATAGCTTCTGAAGGGCTTTTAAGACCGGCTTGCCGCCTGCCTTCAGGAGCTCTGCCGTAATTCCGTCATCTCCCGGTGCCTTACCGTTTCTTAGTTGTTCGAGAGCCATTCTGATCTCGCACAAACTAAGTTAAATTATTAGTATTAGTAAAAATAAAACAAATTAATACGAGTAATATTTTATTACTAACAATATCAATAGTACAGCAATAATAATTTAAAACAAAGTTGCCACAACAAATAAATACGTAAAATCTAATCCTCTTACAACTAACAATCACTTTGGTGCTGCGAACTTAGAGATAACGTACTTATTTTATTCTAATTTTTTTCAATTCATTCCACCACCACGACCAAATGAGAAGTGGGGTCCACCGACAAGTCAGAACGCATCTGTATTTATTATTTGTAAAAAAAAATATAATATTGCGATATTTATCGATTCGACTCCAGCTTTATGTTAGGTGTCACTCGGTGGCAAACTTCTATAAGTCGTCTCCCACGACATCCACGAGAAAAAATATAATGATAACAATTTGTATTTCATAGTTTAATCCACATAGATATTTTCATATTTTTATTGGTTTTAATATGTCTTTAGTATTAAAATTATCGTGAGTTTTAACACATGTTAGACAAAGGACTCACAAATAGCAATAAGCAATATACACACTTGAGCTGTTTACATTATTTATTACGTTTGTATTTGCCTTTTTACTTGCTCGATGTTTCGAATACTTTTCAGTATTCTTATACACGGAAGGAACAAACGCAATAAAATCTCAATTAATAATCATAACATTTACACTTTCGTAATTATCATAATAAATAATCATAACGTTAACACTCTAACACTATCAATCATTTTGATTGATACGCGCATAGACCAAATTGAAACACTGAGTAATTATTTATTATATATACTGAGTAATTATTATTCAATAGCGGTAGGACCGCACTGCTGACAGTTCTCTGTCTACAGCCGCGGGCCTGTCCGTCCGGGGTAGTACCACACTGAGCAGAAGATCGATGTGTCAGTAATGGAAATGTGCGCTTCGTTCGGTGAGCGAGAGAGCCGGCAGCCAACTGGGTGGGTTTTTGGGTTTGTATTGGTGGGCAGCGGCCCTAAAGGTGCATGGGCGGCAATAACACTTACCATCAAGTGTACTGCCTGCCCGTTTGCCACCAAAAGCAATAAAAAGAAATATTAGAAATGAAACTATTTTCATATATTTGAAATAAAACTACTTTTACGGATTCTATCGCGTTTGTATTTGATTTTTAATTGCCCGACGTTTCGAACACTTTACAGTGATCATGGTCACGGGAGAATACAAACGCGATAGAATCCGTAAAAGTAGTTTTATTTCAAATGTATTACACATTTTTTCATTACTCGCGTAAACATTAGAAGTCATTATATTTTCATATATTTTATTGCGATCGACAGCATTCGATGATATCATTATTATATTCAACAGTTGGGAGGTCAAATGGCTCCCTACCGCCGTGACCACGAATACTGTAAATTATTCTAAACATTGTCAATGAATAAAGATAATTAAATATCAATTAAACTAATAGCAATAATTTTATTTAGAATGTTCAATCTCTTAACACAAGATTCGCTTTAACATACGCAATTATTTATTAAAATAATAATTTCCATTTATAACTACAGTTTCTACTAGTCACCATTGTGCCATACGAAGGCGTTTAATGTATATTAAAATATAATATATTAATTCTCTCTAATTTATACAATCTTTTTACATTACATAACTAAATAAATAAAATATATTGCTTTCTATATATACATACAATTATAATTATTTATTTAATCCTAGACTAATAAGATTGATTGCTTTAAAAATTTAACCAAAAATTTTGAAGAGAGTAAGTTTTTTGTCATATAATGTTTAGTTGCCGCAGTGTGACGTCACGTCTCACCATATTACGTCACATCATCCCAATCACAGCGCTATCACAGCCTAAAAGATTATAGATAGCTAAACTTTTCACAAAGGAACATGAGCCGATAAAACCAATTTCTTATTATAATCGAATAAATTAAACATTCTCTCAATAATTATTGCATCGAATTATAATTATGACAAAGATCTCCTAATATAAGTAATATTATATCCTCACAAAACGACCGCCATCATAGATAACATTTTAACACATAGTTTCTAATTAATTCAAGTCAACGCTTATTTTAAATATACGTGTTAAACCGACCTCATAAATAGTATCAAAGAAAATAAAGTGAAGTACGTATACTTTCGACTACATGAATGAATGAAGTACGTATACTTTGGACTACATGAATGAATGAAATGAAGTACGTATACTTTCGACTACGTGAATGAATGAAATGAAGAACGTATACTTTGGACTACATCAATGAATGAAATGAAGTACGTCTACTTTCGACTACACGAATGAATGAAGTACGTATATTTTGGACTACATGAATGAATGAAATAAAGTACGTATACTTTGGACTACATGAATTAATGAAATGAAGAATGTATACTTTGGACTACATCAATGAATAAAATGAAGTACGTATACTTTCGACTACATGAATGCAGTGTTGCCAATTTAGCGTCGTTTATTTGTCGCTAGAAGTTACGTCTTTTGCTCAAGTCTTAGCAACCAAAAAAAAGTTTTGTCGCTAAAAATTGGTTAGCGACATAACTGACGATTTTTGGAAACAGTTCTAAAGTCAAAAGTTGGCAACACTGAGTTCTATGGTTCGATTTTTTTCGTTGGTTGGTATGGTTACTACTCGACTCCCTCGAGTAGTAGCGTGATAATAGTTGGCCTATAACCCTCCCCGATAAACGGAATATACCGCCCGTTCAACCAAACAAACTCTTAAGCTTTCTTTGTTTGATTTTGATTGTCCGATCAATTCAAAATCAAACAAACATGGTAACCGTCTTAACCACTCCCGTCGGCACCGGCCGCCTTCTGTTGTACCCGTGGGGGTATTTTGTAATTTGTACACATAAAATTAAGTAATTTTTTTTTAGCGACTCTAGTTACTTTTGACTTTGCGTCTAGGGTCTCGAACTTCATGGCGTTGGCAACACTGTATTAATGAATGAAATGAAGTACGTATACTTCTGTCAAAAATAATATATAGATTATTAAATAGAAATTAATTTGTGAAAATAAATTTAATCAGCGTGGTATAGTAGGTCAATTTCCCTCCTAGTGTTGACGAGGCTCGAGCCCAGCAGTGGGACATATATGAGCTGGGATGATGATGATGATGAAATGAACGTCTTATAAACAACTTTTCAATTTTTAATTTTATATAAGTGTAATTGACTCTAAATGTAAATATACAATTGAAAATGAACTTTATTGCTATTAATCTCAGTTTAATTTTACAGTACGATATATTGGACGCTTTATGATCCAGTAATCAGTTTTTTATAATTTGATTTTTATTAAAAAATCAAATATTTTTTATATATTTCGTTAATGCAACGTTCGTTTTAAAATAAGTGTTTCATGCATATAATAATATAGTCGAGATGACGTTAAAATCTACTAGTTCAGCTAGTATAGAAAATACATTAAATAATATATCGTCTTATTTCTAAAATGGTTACAGCCTATGTAAGAGCGAAACGATTGATAGTACACAGGTTGCTTATATTTTCAAATTACTGAAATTTTTAGCATTTAATATGCTTAATTATTTATAAATACCCGATTACGAAACGAAAAATGATGTCACAAGCGGGGTTCGAACCCGCACCTATTGCGAATCCGGCCCAATCGTGCTTGGGCAAGCTTGCAAAGCACGATTGGGCCGGATTCGCAATAGGCGCGGGTTCGAACCCCGCTTGTTACATCATTTTTCGTTTCGTAATCGGGTGCTTATATTTTGTTAATCGCACACACACATACACATACACTCGTATTTCCTATGTATACATTAACAATTATATGTGTGAGAGGTACAAGTGTCATATTTAGAATAGTAGTCACTCGGCATGTAGTGGAGACTACGAATATCACCACCCATTATATCATTCTGATCGTAAAAGTCGGCTAAGAGTTTCTTATCAACGTGTGCCAACTCCATCCGATCCTATCTGGTCAAAAATTACATTTCCGAAGATTGAAGCCAGGTAGGTGCCAAGTCCGTGTGGGGACGGAGTAAGAATACAGTTCACCACCTCCTCTCTTACCCGTGGGTATCGTAAAAGACGATTAAGGGATATAATATGCATATATCATCTGTACAAGAGAAGGAAAACTCGAAATAAAACCCTATAGCAACACGTCTGACGAGCGCGGTATAATGGGTCAATTTCCCTCACATTATGGAGGAGGCCCGAGCCCAAGAATGGGACATGTGTGGGCTGAAAAGATGATGATGATGAGGTGCCAATAATAAAACTATTGTCAAATTTTTGCTATATGTAGGTACAGTGGAAGAAAAGTACATATTGTATCGACCATAAGTAATTGGAACAAGAGTAGAACGATGACGATGAGTGGCTGGACATCTGCACAACTAGAACTGTTGTTTACTTATTGAAGCACAGGTTTAAGCGATACTAATGCTAGGCCATTGCGAACTGTCTAATTAATTACAATTGATATTGGATAATGCGTGCACGTATATGTATGTTCGCGTAAACGTACGCACGCGCATACGTGAAAAGAAAAACATAAAATCTTATTTGCGAGCGAAAAACGATTACATTATTAGGCCAGAGTGGGTATGTACGTCTAATAAATTGTTAATCACATTATTGTCTTTGCGTGCCATATGCTATTTATCGTAAAATATTTATACATTCCATTTAAAAACTAACATTTAAGTTACAATTGTATTAAGTGATGACATTATTCAATAATTTGAATTATTGATATTTAACATTCAACATGCTAGGCTATTTATAAAAACTTATTAGCGAGCGAAAAGTTATTACCACATTGTCCTTATATCTATTGGAAATCTTCTATTAAAATGTCGATTAGATTGTAATACCTATAAATGTTTTTTTTAATTGTTTGGAGACGCCCTAACTGTACCGTCTGAGCCGTGGAGTGACGCGTGGCCCTATAACCTCCTCATCGCCATTCGAACTGACCACCGATTTCTTAACATCAGTGATATATATAAATAGCCTAGTATGTCAAATTCTAGTGATTTAACAAAATATGCATATGTATGTCATTTTGGCATCTGTATGAAATACATATATAATGTGAAGGTCTTCTAATGTATTGTATTGTTATAGGTCCGTGTGCGGGAGCAGTGTGTGCACGTGCTCGTGGTACAGGCGGCGCGCGTACGCCGCGTGACGCGCCACCCACGCGGCCAGCTCGACGCTGTCGCACTGCACGCGAGGCCGCCGCACCGCACCCTCCGCCCCACCACCGGCGCCACCTCCCCCGCTACCGCCACCACCGCGCACGCCCAGCTCCACGAAGTACGCACCATCAGACGACACCAGCGTACACGACACCAGATTACTGCAAACAAAAATATGTCATTCGACTTGTCAGCTCAGGGAACACATGAAACTGTTCAAATGCTTTTGTATTAGGGATTTTATGCTATCTTGTTGGCAACAACCAAAGTGGTAGGACCACGCTGTTGACAGATATCTGTCTACGTCCGAGGTAGTACCACACTCTCGCAGAAGATTGACGTCTGAACAATGGCCCCGTGCTGTTGCGCTTCGTTCGATGAGCGAGAGAGTCGGAAGCCCAACTGTGTGGGTTTGGGGTTTATATTGGTAGGCAGCGGCCCAGCTATACTTCTGGTATAACAAAGGTCCATGGGCTCAGGTGTGCTGATTGCTCGTTTGCCACCAAAAGCAATAAAAAAATCATTGCAGTAACAACAGTGGTCTGATGGATACAGCATAAAACTAGGTCAATAGAATCAATTGTATTACAATACGGAGTCAGGATGCACTATAAATTTCATAAATATGAACTAGGTTATCCATTATAAAAACTTAAAACCTTGCAATACATCAAAATCTTTCCTTTACGATGAACTGTGCATATATTGTGTCAGGCTGTTTTATATCGTTGGTAATATTTTAGTGCCACATAATTGGGAAAAGAATTGCTGCCATCTAACGGGTATAATTAGTTTCGAGTGTTGCCTGACACGAAACGGAATTTGAGAGCTTACAATAGACAGTTCCACAGTTATGTGCTTACCTGAGATGTGTCTCCATAACGATGCATGGTGTGGTGTGTTTGCACGTGATGATGCGCAGGTAAGTGTCTGAGAGTAGTGCCCGGATGTCGTGCGGTGTGTCGCGCACAGTGCGGTACGCGAGGAAGTGCTCCGAGTAGTCCGTGTGGTTGAGTGCGTACAGCAGCGCTGCGCCCGCCGCCTGCGCACCGCAGTAGCGCGGCAACAGGCCGCCGCACCCGGCCACACAGCGCGGACCGCGCGCACGCCTCGGCACCCATTTGTCAGACCTGCCAACACGATAATAACACTTGTAGGTCCAAGCTTGTGGTGACGAAATAAGAAGACTATTTTTTTTACCCGTAGGTGTCAAAAACAAACTAAGAGAAAAAATATGTAGATAACACTACTGCAAGAGAAGGAAAACTCAAAATGAAACCTTATATCACCCGTCTGACCAGTGTCATTTATTATGTCGTTTTCCTTCATATTGTGGAGAAAGCCCGGGCTCAGCAGTGGGAGTTATATGAACTAAGATGATGAGATTAAAATATTATTTCGATTTTTAAAAATTATCTTCGATGATAGTGTTTGTAAGATTCTTGTGTGATTTATTTTATCAAAGCTTTGGACTGCATTGACTAATAATAGTTTAGAATATAGATTCTAAAGAAAATAAGATTGATTTATATAAAGCACAAGCAATAAGCCACAGTACTGATACTATATCTAAAAAATAATACATTTTAAGTACGTTACATAAGAAGTAAAAGTGACTGAACCATTGAAGTATGGATTTTTTCAGGGTACAGTTTTAGTACCATTAATTTTCGTAATTTAAGTAATTTCTCCATAGTCATGACTTGATTGTGATAGTATTATTTAAGAAACTTGCCAAATATTGCGGACTTAGGTTTTAAATATGATTCGCTCACACTCACCTTCTACTAGTGTCTCTAAGTGCGGATGCTGTTTCGGCTGCTAAGTCTAATACTCCTATTACAGGCTTGGTGACGGTGCCTACTAGTCCTTTCCCCACGCCCGCCAGAAATCCACCCAGACCTTCTTGTGTGGCACCCTCATAGCTGTGCTTCACTAGAGATGTCATACCACCTGTGAAAGAAATACTTATAAATCCTATATTCTGGAAAGAAATAGAACATTATTTCTCTTTTCAGCCCATCGCTTTGGATACTTCTAAAGGGAAATCAAATTAGATATAAATTATCTAGACATTATTTTATTTCAAGTTTAACATCTTTCACATTATTGTTACCTGCTTATTTATAATTTACAATTTATTCGGCACTAAGGAAATAATCCTTATATTGCGGGGGACTTTACAAACATATCATTCGACGGACTCAAGTTTGGATGTAACCCAGACTCGGAACAATAATTTATGGATTCAACAAAGTATTGTCCTGCGTGGGAATCAGACACTGGCACTGTATCTCAACCATTACGCCATCTGTGTGGTCTAATATTAGTTTATTTGTTTCTTTTTATAGCAACCAATTACAGTTTAGGTTGAGTATAGAGGACAAAATGTTAATTATGTCGTCAATTCTTAGCTTTTAGTCATTTCTTGCTGTAGGCTATAAACTATTAAGGAACCTGTCATATGAATTTAACAAAAAGAAAATTATTATTGTAACTAAATGAGTCTGGATATTTGAGAGATTCTACAAATTTATTATTACAGATGTTCATGACAGCCAGTAGCACCAGCATAAAAGCTTTATAAATTATCCAAGAAAAACAATTTAAATAAACAAATTGTTTTGTATACCTAGAATCCCAAGACCAAGTCCACGGAAACCAGCAGCAATATGTGCGCCGGCGGCGGCTGAACGTATCCGGCGTCGGGTCTCCTCGTGAGCTTCGTCGGCCACCACACGCTCTAAACCGTCACCAAGTGATTCTGAAGAAAAATGTTAAACAATTTATTTGTAGAACTCTTCAAAGAAACCGGTTGAACGTACACGATCGTACAAGTCTATAGAATTTTGATACTCTACGAGCATTTACCGCTCGTCTTCGAATTCTCATAGCGCTAATTCATCATCATTCTCCTGTTCTTATCCTAATTACTTGGAGTCAACGCAATATGTAAACGTACAAATTGCAAAGTTATTGGCAATAGTTACATGACCGGCCGCCTGCCTGACGTCAATCCTCCTTGGGATTGTTATTGCTGACTAAACGGCATCAGGTGGAATTGGCCCAGGTCGATATAACGTTCTAGTAGTCTTTTACAACATCCACGAGCAAAGTAAGGGGTTAGTAGTACTTATTGGTAACCGCTATCATACAGCGTTATCTGTCGTTAATTATGGAGGAGATAATAGTGAAAGAGTCATTGTCTCTTATTGCTATACGACGCAGTCGAAAAGAGAGTGGATTGGTTATATATTTTATTCTCAATCCAACTTTATAAGCAAAAAAAAATATTTCTATTTATTTAGGATGGACATTCGTTAAATTTATATTTATCAAACTATTTTCTTCTTCAATAGTATCTGTACATAGCATCAAAAAAACGTTTTACCCACTCTATATAAAGACGCTTAGATCTTAGAAACTAGATAACGAATTTAAATGAGCGCTTCACTATCATTCAGATAATCACTTTCTTATGATTTACAAACATACCTAATACTTGTTACATACACAGAAATTATAAATAGTTAAAACTTCATGAAATATCACTACATTAGTGAGGCGATCGCAGGTCGCTAGTTGAGTAATAAAATTATTTAACTAAATATTATTAACACAAGCTTTCACATATATCACGTACCTGTAACTTTGGCGGCGGAGTTTGATATACCGTGCGTAACGTTCTTGAACAGAGCGCCCACGTTACCCTCGAGCAACAGACCCGTCACACCCTCCGACACGTCCGCCACGAATCCCAGAGGGTTGCCCAAGAAGTCCACTGAACCGAGTATCTTTGCAGCTTGCCATTTCAACTCCTAACGGATAAGTTATATGAGAACACAGAAAGATTTTGAAAATTTAGTTCACGAATGTTGTCATAGAGACTTTGAGCATCAGCTTTGTATTTGAAACTTGGTTTCAGGTACTTTGTAAACGAGAATTTCGTTCAAATTACTTCATTACCATCATCTCAACTCATATACGTGCCTCTTTCACAATAGGCTGGAAATTTACCTTCCAACGATGCTGGGACGAGTTGATATGGCTTTTATTTAGATTTTTCCTTCTACTGCGTAGAATTATATAGATATTATATGCCATAGTCGTCTTTTACGACACCCACGGACCAGAAACTGGATTGTGAATTGCATTCTTACTCTGTCCGCACACAGAAATTTCTTAATTAGACTAAACAGATGGCGTATTGGTTAAGGTATCTATCTATTAGCTAATGCCGTCGGTTCGATTCCCACGCAGGATTTTGCGACCCACAAATTATGGTCCTGAGTCTGCGTGTAATTTGTGTCTGTTTAATTATATGTTTGTAAAGTCCCCCGCAATACAAGGATTATTTCCTTCGGGCAGGATGTTGACTTTAAAAAAAAATACCAAAAGTCATATAAGAAATCTACTTACATCTTTAAAATGTTGCAGCATCTGTCTACCGAGATAGGAGGCAGTGTCGAACACGTGAGCTCGCACGAACGGCTCGAGTTCAACAGCGGCATCTTCGAACTTGATAAACGTGAGACCCAGTCGTCGCTTGAGAGCGCTCAGTGAGCCCTCCAGTTTGTTGGATGTACACATCGATAGCCGAATCTGTGATGTTAAAATACGAAAGTTAAGCTATAAAATAATAAGAGTTAAGACGTTTTAGATAAAAAAAAATAGTATTCTGTACTCGAGCCAACAGTTTAAGCTAAACTACAGCCACACAATTATATAACATAGAAACAAATAACCTATTCGAGTCAACTTCCGATGTGGAGCTAACGAATACGAAAAGTATTTAAATGAATTTTAAAACTAACTACTACAGGTAACTAGAATGATGCTGATAAAGTTCTCCTCGACTGGTTATATTTATGATTGACAGAATTAGTTACAAAATAAAACTATTAATTATGTTAAATCCAATCATTTGCTATAAACGCCCTGTGAATTTTACATTTTAATCGAAATTAATACCAACGGATCGGTACGCGATCACAAACTGAAATAATCCAAAACAAAACTCAAAAAAAAGCTTAACAGATTCATATGATTTTTTAAATTACTTTTTTTATACGAGGTAAGATACTTATATTTGTGATATTGGTGATTTTATTTGTATAAATTGTATACTTGTGTAGTATGTACTCTATTTTGATACATTTCGAATCACGATATATTACTATTTTTTCCAAAATATGCAAAATATACGGTTGGACAAAATCTTACAAGCGACACTCGATTACGACTAAACTAATCGAATACAACGTAACTGCCCACAGTTAAAAAAAAAAAATACACAATAATATTCTAAAAATAAATGAAAAAAGCTAAATGAATAATATTATATATAGATAGATATATAACAGCACGCATAATATATTCGTAGGTAAAATATTGAACGGCATTGTCTAGCGAGTATTACAACAATGACAAACAGTTCACATTGAGGCTGACCTTTGTGCTCGTCATAAGCTGAATGCATTGAAAATAAAAATAAACTTTAATAATAAGCATTCGTCCGCTTTGTGACGGACATTACATACATGCACTCACGATCCCAATTCTTTTCCATGGTTTTGGCAACAATTTCGATAATAAATCAAAAAATATAGAATGCATAATAAGCAAATTTCCAAATAAAACCACATTATACCAAGCCGTCTAGATATCGTGATAAATATATATGTCATATAATCTTTCTTTAGATTTGTGTCCTGATTGAAGGATAAATATTTTATTGTCAGAAATGCTCTTTAAAGAGTCACTTTAGATCAGGTGATTTAAAAACGTACGCCCAATCCAACATACATCAAAATAGGTGCGGTATGTCATGCCGAACTATTTGGTGATCTTATGCTTTCCAGTATGCTATGCATTAGGTATCCGTCCGATATATCAAAACGAATCTGAAATCGGATTTCAGGCAGAAATCGTATCGTATCGATATTCAACACTATACAAACTGATTTTAGAAAACGTATCTCGGCAAAAACTAAGTCAACACGACATATCAAAACAAAACGACGAAAACATAAATCTAATCATCGCGCAATCGTTTTCTATTACTAGTTTTGCAAACCAAATCAATATTTGAAAACTTACTAACTCTTTCACTCCACCAATCGATCGCTTAGTTAGAATGAGAGAAAGCGAATCTCATTAGAATTCGCCTCTTTTCATTCTAACTAAGCGATCGTTTAGCGCAGTGAAAGAGAGGAAGCGAATTGTCATCAGTTTTGGATTTTGGCGGTTTTTAAGAAACTAAGAATGGCAGATTGAACGAAACAGAATTACAAGGGTCAGGGAATAAGATCTATATCAAAATGCAACTACTTCCATGATAATATTACGCAATACTTAATGATAGTTTAATGTTTTTTAAATAGATTTTTTGAATTATTGATAGTTTTGATGCACACCTGACCTTGGTGACACGTGCGATGTGTGCGTAATGTTATTATTGTGTTCTCGTGAACTATCTAATTAGATAGGTATTTTATGATTACTTAAAGGTGTTTGGTGGTGATGGATTATTGCTTTTATTTTTTTATTATTGTTATTTTTAAAAGTTTAATCGCTTAGACTGTAAAATCTAAGCCTAGATAAAGCATGAAGGAAAATCGTACACCTTAATTCACAATACATCAACAAAGAAATAAAAGAAAAATATTTTGAATGCGTTCGTTCGTCTGCTAAGCTAAAATAACTAAAGCCATCGAATATCAATCGAAAATAAGGTAAAGCCGCTCCGCCAATCGCGCCGGAAATCAATTTCTGAAATCGAATTCAATATCAGAAATCGAATTTGTATCGGTTTGCGTAAAAATCTGAAAACGCCCATCTCTACTATGCATTATAGTGTGACACTATACCTGACTGGGTATGACTTTGATCAGTGCGAAGTAGTATCTGGTGGCGTGCAGCGCGGTCAGCTCGGCGAGCATGCGACGTGTCTCATAGTCTGCCTCATCAGGTTGTTCGCGTGCCTCCGCCTCGCCGAGCCACGCCCCCGCCCACGTCCACACTTGCAGTATCAACCTACAATATGTGCATTTGCAATGAAATAATATCAGTATATATATTATATTTTTATATATCTGAAATACGAAAATAATCTAATAAAGTTTATAAAGTAAGAAATCCCAAAAATCGATCAAGCCGGGGGTTTCGTCTATAGGACTAACTAAAATAAGAAAGACTAACCAATTCTGTTTCACGTAGACAGAGATTGGGATAAATATATAGTTATCAAAAGCGAAATATTATGTCAACTATCATCACTATGAGACAGGAGGATCTCATAAGCACTTATCCAACACTCGATATCGATTTAAGAGATCGCTAATCAATAGATGTGTTGGATTGATTTTATTATCAAAACATTGTTAAAGTTATTCTTTCACATACCTCTCCTCGAGTCTAATGGCAAGCGGTCTGAGCGCGACGACCATGTGACGGAAGAAATACGCGTTGTACCGCTTGGTGGGAGCTTGTTGCAGCTCCACAGCAGCGTGCAGTGCGGGCAGGGTACCAGATCCACTGCCACCACCCCGATCCGGTAAGCAGTACAGCAGTACGGGACTGGGAGTGCCCAACAACTGCACAATACAAGTTAATCTCTAATGTGACAGCAAAAGTATATGGTCCTTCGAGCCGGTTACAAGAACGATTCTTGAATATTTAGTTAGGTATATTAAATAAGAACATGTCGAATGATTATATTCTTGAAATAAATATATATATCTCAGATATTAGAGGAAGCTTTAACACTACATAGATGACGTAATGGTTAATATACCTAGAGCAGCAATTGTCGTAGTTTCGATTCCAAAAAAGTAAGCTTTGTGCGACTGCGACTATAATGTACGTCTAGTAATTGTTTGCTTGTTAACTCACCCATAGTACAAAGATTAGTTACATAGACTAGTAGTAATGTATTTTAGAAGAAAAATATTAATACGAGCTCCACGAAATATTGGTGATCCATAAAGGTAAAAAAAAGTATTGTGAAATGGCTATCCTAATACAACACTTTTTCAGCAAAATTCTAAATGTTTGTGATAAGAATTTTGGGTATACAGAACTCTCTTATGATGAATTTTACGTGTGTTCAAGTGGATTCAACGATGGTTTATATTAATAATTGGACCTGGTAGATGGTGCTGCGATCGATTTTAAGGTATTATATATTTTTTAAATTTATACAGAACTGTATTTATTTGTATACCTGATTGTCCCATTGCATATGTGTGACGCATAGTGCAAGCGCAATCTGACTCGGGCCGAGTGCAACCTCCAGCAGCACTCCGTCGAACAGCGCGTGCACCAGCTCAGCGGGCGGCGATCGCGACACCAACGACACAGACAGACCCGCCAGTGACACCCGCACGCCCCACTCGCGTTTCCTTGTCACAGCCTCTGGTGGTTTCTCCTCCTCTTCGCCACCCTCGATCCAACCAGATTCCTAAACCAGATTAATTAATGAATGTTATATTATAATCACTAATGTGGTTGGGATAAGAACACACAATATCGCCACTTCTCTTATATTCACATAGAATTCGTAAGCCGGTTAGTGATCCGGTTCGGCTAAGGGATCGGTAGATGAATGAGCGGGCAACCTCTCTTGAGAAAGTTATATATACACCAACTGCGATCGTTAAACCGCCTGTCAATCGTGGCATTATTGTCCATACTCGAGGAAGCCTGTGCTTAACAGTGGACACATCAATAGGATAATGAATATAAAGAACAATAGACAACTAACCGGTGCTTTGAGATCATGGATCCGTACGAGTCGTGTCGGTCCGTCCGCAATGAGTGTGACCTCGAGGCGGCCGGAGCCAGGCCGTAGAGTGTGCCAGGACACGGCTTGCTCGGCCGGCACCGGCGCGGTCGATGAGCGTGACCAGCCGGCCCGACCTGACGCCGGCAAACCTAACACGACGCGGGTACCTGTGACAAATATTTTAATGCATATTTTACAATTACCCTCAATTTTGTTATTATTTTCATTATCATTTATTTAACTATGCGTATAACCAGACATTTTAAATGTATATATTTATAATTGATTTGTCTAAGTACCATAAAGTTTACAGAACATACATATTATTACCACTGCCAATTTTCATCAGTATCGGTCATCGATCACTGATAATTAATTAAGATAATTAAGTTAATTAGTGATCGATGGTATCAGTATGTGATTTATGGTACATAAATCACATCATCTCACCTTTTTTTTTTGGCGGCGGGCTATGGAGTGGTCACACCCCGTTAATTCCATCCGGGGCCCCCATACACCCGCCCTGCAATGTACCTATCGACGCCGTGCGATGGTCTTTGTCGTTGATGGCCCACCGGCGGTCTACCCTCACGGGTATCCTCTCGAGTCGATGCCGATAGCTTTCGCCTTCAGGGCATTGTCCTCACGCGGTGGCCTCGCTCCGGGCGACCAGACTAATCCCCGGTCCGGTCACCCGCTGATCATTGCTTGAGCCTCATCCACAATAAGTGGGTAATTAATCAACAATACTACGTTTGCCAGACGCGTTGGCATAGGTTTTTATGTCGAGTTTTCCATCTCTTGCGTAGACGTTATTTAAATCATTTAGAACATCCAAAAATAGTATAAGTGACGGTGAATTGTATACTTATTGCTTGTGGGACCTGGTGCAGCCATAATCTTTAACATTGTATTTGAATTTAACATTATATTGGGTTTCGAAAGGCATCTCAATGGAGCTAATTTTTATTGATCGTGTTATACTTTTTTTTATATAAAAAAAGTCAATAAAGAAATAATAATAGTTAAACCGGCTGAGTTTCTTGCCGGATCTTCTCAGTAGCAATTACGCGCCGATCCGGTGGCATGGTATTAATATATAATGTTAAAACTGACAATATGTACATGTAGTCCAGGAGGAATCGGCGCATGAGTACCGAAAACTATTCCACCTCAATTTGTTTATGCGATCCCCTTCAAATTGCCTTACTGATGATATAAATGCATGTTACCATGGGGCAACCCCGTGCCATATTGTTTAAACCGAAATTGTTTAAACAATTGCAAGGAATTGTTATTTTTCAACCGGACAATTTTTTTTTAATTCTTAATTAAAATACAAATAAAAAAGGTCCTATGACTTTTCACGATAAAGTTAATATTTTTAGAGATATGAATTTTTAAAGGTTCAAAAAATCTCATATTTGGGTACTTTTGACCCATGAAAAATATATTAAAAAAAAAATAGTAATAATATTTTTTATTTAATTCTTTATACAATAGTTAATAACATTCTTAATAGAGATTTTAAAAAATTCATTGATTATACCTGTTTTTTTAATTATCAATTTCGCGCGCTCACAAGTATATAATAGTACTTTGCTACCTTTATTTATGAACAAAAGCCCATTTCCAACTGATCTTAAAAAACCGTGCAATTGTAAGAAAGCCTGTAAAACCAAAGCTTGTTACTGTAAAAAAAATAATATTAGTTGCATACTTCTATGTGGCTGTGATTCAGAAGTCTGTAAGAATATAATATATAAAAATGATATTGATAATAAATAAATACTTTTTTTAAATCTTGTTTCATTATTTCATACTTCTACATCTATAACCTTCGTTTGAAGAAGTTATTCAATGTAATTACTTTCTGTTTTAAGGACAAAAAAATAATATAAACTGATAAAAAAGTAATTTTAAATACATGTTCCGATTCATGCTTAAATAACGTTTGTAAAATTGATTCCAGGAAAAAAATTGTCAAAAACAAATTGTAGACAATTTAATTGTTAATAAACATTGCTCTCTTTAACAATCTTAAAAAAGTTAATAGTTTTTAAGATAAATGATAAATAATGATTCAGGCAACAGAGAGGCCGATGCAGCGCATGAGTCAGAGAGAGACGGCGATACTTAAAGGTAAGCGATGCATACTTGTGAGCGCGCGAAATTGATAATTAAAAAACAGGTATAATCAATGAATTTTTTTAAAATCTCTATTAAGAATGTTAAACTATTGTATAAAGAATTAAAAAAAAATATTATATCTATTTTTTTTTTAATATATTTTTCATGGGTCAAAAGTACCCAAATAAAAAATCTCATATCTCTAAAAATATTAACTTTATCGTGAAAAGTCATAGGATCTTTTTTATTTGTATTTTAATAAAGAATATAAAAAAAAATTGTCCGGTTGAAAAATAACAATTCCTTGCCATTGTTTAAACAATTTCGGTTTAAACAATATGGCATGGGGTTGCCCCATGGCAACATGCATTTATATCATCAGTAGGGCAATTTGAAGGGGATCGCATAAAAAAATTGAGGTGGAATAGTTTTCGGTACTCATGCGCCGATTCCTCCTGGACTAATGCAGGATTTATACATATTTTTTATTATATTGTGTCACCTCACTGATAATTATTCATTTTACATTTAGCTATACAGTATCTCAAAAACATTGTTAATGGCGAGTATGCATTGTCATCTCGCTGTAGAAATATCTCATAACATCTGATGTATTAGATGTGACGTATTAGTTAACTTGCCCTCCCATAGTGGAGGTGTGCAGTGCCTCATAGTGTAGTGTCGAAGTAAAAATACAATAAATCACGACCTTATTCTCGACGCTCGACCCCAGTAGTATATAAAGTACATATATATGTTTAAGAAACATAGTATGTCAGTTTTAATACCTGGCGTTAGTGCCATAAGCGACATTCCCTCCGGCTGTACGCAGAGGTTAGCGTGTGCGCACGCCATGCGCCCGGGCGGGACTACGCGCCACGCCTGCGTGGACGCACGCCGGGGGTCCGCGCGCCGCAGGACCAGAGCCGACGCCCTACCCGGCCGAGGAGCCGCGTCTTCTATATCCAACACCTACAACGAATAAATGTATGTTTATTTCTGACTAACATATTAAATATTAATTATACACGCGGCTACGCTCGCGTAAATGAAAAATTACGTTAATTAATTTTACCATTGCGTGCGGTGATAGTGGTGCGTCGTCAGAGAGCAGGGCGTCCGTCGGTTGTGGTGGTGAACTACCTTCATGTATCAGTTGATCGTTGGGACCCCTACGCCACAGTTGTGATCTACGGACAAATAATTAATTCAATATTCATTTTATTCACAAGGGCACTGGTATTATCCAAGGCGGCCTTTGATTATACGATACGCGTATACCAAACTAATATCTATAAATAATCATACCTGTCGCCATATCGTTTCCGACCGAGCACAACCCTGGTGCTGCCGAGTGGTACTTCCAGCACCAGCACGTTGTCGTCTGGAGACGTCGCTGATGATGACTTTGCATTCTGAGCAGTGTTGTCCCTGCTGTAAGGTCGTCATCAATATAGTTACAATAGCTTACATATGTCATGGACGCGGGGCTCTTTCACAAAGAGTCATTTTGCTCAATAAACAGTTAGTAGTGCCTACTTATACCCACAATTGGATGTTTGACTACTATTAAGATATCAAATTATTAGGTACTAATCATTTTTATACTTAATGCATTTCAATTTAAGATAAATGTGCTATAGTAATTAAAAATAAAGGATGTAAAAGTTTTTAAAATTATTAAGTAGAGCATATTCTGCTCCTTCCTCGTACAACAATGATAAGAGAAATGAACGGGAGAACACAATTATTTCTTAGTTATGTTCTCCCATTCATTCAGACGGAAGAATTCAAAGAAAACTCTACAGCATCCAGCGTCCGGCCCACTGCAGAAGGATTTTCAATCATTGAACATGAAAAATACTTAAAAATAATGGAATGAATTACATTAATAGTATCTCCAATATTTTTATTATTATTTATAAACATAAATACTGGTCATTCCTCAACAATATGTTTTACACATTGAGTGTATAGAGGTATATGGTGTTCTCTACCTGGTGTGGGTGCGCGTGAACGCGACGTATATGAAGTTCTGGTATGTGAGGTGGTGTGTGGCGGGCAGTGTGTCGAGCGGGAGCTGCGTCCGCGGCCCGCCCGGCGCCCGCAGCGCCAGCGCTGAGGCGCCCTCGGGCTCCGGCAGCGCCCACCGAGCGCGACCGTGCGCGCCCACTACGCACTCCTCGCCACAACCGACCTGTGGATAGATATTGACATAGTGAACGGAGTAATGATATAATTAACAATTACTTAGGTATATAAAATATACCTGGCTCGAATATAAAGTTTTCGTTTTTCATTTCGTTCGTGATTTCTAGTTCTTTCTTTAGAAAAATAATACATCATAGTATAATAATATTAATACCTTTTCGTTGTTTTCCGTGTGGTGACGGAGTTAGAATACAATTCACCACCCTCTATATTACCCGTAGGTAATCGTAAGGGACGATATTCCTTAGGAATATAAAACACATACAACATCTAAGCAAGAGAAGGAAATCTCGAAATAAAACTCTTAACAAACACGTCTGACCAGCTTGGTAAAGTAGGTTAATTTCCCTGTTATAATTATGGAGGAGACTCGAGCCCAGTAGTACTGGGGCGTACGCGAGCTGAGATGAGATAATGATCCCTTCCTTTCCGTAAATGTAATACGAGAGGACTATGACATATACGCAGTTACCATGAATGCATAAAAAGGCAAAGTTGCTCGGGCGACGTAGGCTCGAATAACTGCGCCTACCTAACCTAACCGCCCGGTGGACTGCGCGTGAGCGGTAACCCAACAGCACAGTCGTCTGTTGTCGAAGCATGGACGGGAGACGATACCCGACGGTACCGTGGAGCATCGCAGTCAAGTCATCGGTACCAGTGCACAGCTCAAAGCGACGGGGAAGTAATATAGTTGGTTATAGGACCGCACGCTGCTCCAGACGGAACGGACAGGATTTGTCCAGACCATAAAAAGAAGGAAAGCTCGAAATAAAAATCTATCTAAATCGTCTGATTACCATGGGATAATACATATATTTCTCTCCCATGGGGAAGGTAGCCAGAGCCTAGTTGTGGGATATGTCTGAACGGAAAAAGTGGCAATAGATAAAGGAAGTAATATTAACGAGACTATAATGTGGCGAATAGCAGTGTGATGATGTAAAGAATATGACAGTTAGTTACTTGTGTACTATAACGGTGCATTACCTGGTGGAACATGATGGAGACGGGTGAGTAGTTGTCTATGCGCAGAGGGGGCGGGGCGCTCTCAGCGTCCGTCAGCACCACGAACATGGTAGCGCCCTGACACACAACCTCCACACGTACTAACTGGTAACCACCACCAGACTCCCTGCACGTACAACAAATATCATATGTTGTTGTGGTTATAAAAATATCATCCACTGTCTGCCGTCGCTGTTATGACGTCCACGATGACCACGGGGTCAGTAAAGGGTGCGAGGAGGGCATAACACAATCGTTCGCCAATCAATCGGCGAGCGAATAGCAATACAATTATAATAATTACTTGCACATTTTAGATCCAAATTATTATTTATTTTTGTTCCATACCTAACTAACACTTGGATTATGGAACACATTTCGAACACACATATAGGCTTCTTCAAATGGGTATAAAATGTAAATCATTTAATTAAATGTATAAACAAGAGTAATAATAATAATTCAAATGTTATTTCCTTAACTTGCTTTGGTACAGTTTTGCCTAATAGATACCACTCTGTACCACAATAAAGAAATATTAATAACAAATATTTTATTCGTCTATAATAGGCTATAATGCCATGTAAATCTTCAAGATCTTCTAAAATCTGGTAACAAAGTTGATATCAATTGTATTACAGAACATAATGTGAATAAGAGGTAGAACCACACTGTGGACTCACAGCATGATAAATGCTAAATTTTAGTAATTATTATAGAATTATTGTAAATTAAGGTTATCCAGCCAGATTATCAATATTTAAGTCCACTCGCGGGGTTTATAGATTAATGATATTGATGTGAATTTAAGTGTATTATATACCTGCAGGCGACGTGTAATGTCCTAGTGGCGTCGACCCTGAACCCGCCGGACCACGCAGTGAGTGGTAGCGGCGTGGTGCTGCCCCCGGCGCCATGGTTGTTGCCCGCTGCTGTGGTCGTGTTCAGCGCCAATATCCGCACGCAGAGCAGTTGCTCGCGCTCCCACCTCGCCCAGTGCCACGGCAAGTAGCATCCGGACACAGCGGACACGTGAGTCGCCATCGCACCAGGATCATTCTGATATATATACAGATAACATTATCATTTACTCATTTTTCGTGTGGTGACGGAGTAAGAATACAATTTACCACCACCTTAATCGTAGGTGATCGTAAGAGATGTCTGATGGATATAAAACACATATAACATCTATGCAAGAGAAGAAAAACTTGAAACAAAACCGTATACCAACACGCTTGACCAACGTGGTATAATGGGTTAATATCCCTCCCGCTTGAAGGAGGCTCGAGCTCAATAGTGGGACGTGTATGAGCTGAGATGATGATTATCATTTATCCTCATACCGTAGCCCGCCGCCAAAAAAAAAAAATCATTTATGCTCATATATGTCCCACAGCTGGGCTCAAGCCTCCTCCAAACGGGAGGTATATTAACCTGTTATACCACAGTGATCAGACGGGTTGGTATAGGGTTTTATTTGGAGTTTTCCTTTAGTTTTACTTTACGACACCCACGAACAAGATATGGGATGAATTGTATTCTTACGCCATCACCACACGGATAACACTGACACACAAAGACACAGAAACACATACAATATTTAGATGTTCAATTACTATTACCAAAGGAATGCCATGAATGTTATTATGGATGAAATGTAATTAAAAAAACAATATATTAAACTAGCTTCTGCCCGCGGCTTCGCCCGCTTGAAAAGTAACTTTCCTAAAGTTGAACTATTATCGGAAACTAAATCGTTAAAAAGTATCCTACGTATTAATAAAGGAAATGGTCTATCTGTGTGCCAATTTTCATCTAAATATGTTCAACGATTAACAAACTTTGACATTTATAATATTAGTAGGATTAACCTGTCACCACGCCAGCTGTACGTACACTAACTGATATACAAGTAAAACATTTCTATAGTGTGGACTTTAGGTAGTAAGTCCACATATACCCCACTACCTTTCCATAGACTAACGTAGGTTCGATTTCCAGGGCAAAACAGCTTTTTGTGCCATTAACAAATGTCTGTTTTGAATGCAACTTAACATGACAAGAACACGAGAACAAGGTTAGAAATATTCTCCGTAAGTGGTGATTATTTATAAAAGTCAGCCGACCCAGCCCTAATGGTCCCGTATCCCCGCGATACATTCGATTATGTGCATACATCGTGAAATTCACCATATACAGTGATACATAGTAACTGACGAGTGTGGTGGCGCAGCACTTCTGCGCGAACTGCAGGTGGTGACGAGTGTTGTTGTGTAGCTGGTAGCGAGGTGTGAACGTAGCGATGTTGGTGTGCCGGTGTCGGCCACGCCCAGCGCGCACGCGCACGCCCACCGCGTACACGCGCTCGCCGCCGGCCCCGCCGCCGCTGCCCGCATCGCTGTCACCGCGGACCTCTAGCTTCTTGACGCACACGCCCACACCCAGCCCGAACGGGGAACACCACTGGAACATATCATTTATCATAAACGTATTGTTATGCTATTACATAAGTATTTTACTATGGCAGCAAATAACATCATAAAAACTATGTTTTAAGTAAAAAATGGCGTATCACCTCCGGGTTCCCGGGCAGACCTCGTCCAAGTCGTGCGGAGATTGTAGGTCCACCGTCAGCTTCAGCGAAAGAGAACAGCAGAGGTTGTACCATGCGCGCCAGTTCGTGCTCGGCGAACTGTCCGGCCGCCTCGGCCGCGCCCCCCTCTGCGCGGAACACCAGCGGTAAGCCAGTGCGATTCACCAGCCAGTACGCAGCCGAGATAGCTACCTGAGACATACATCAAAATAAAATGTGATTATTTACTATTACATAACAAGAAAAGAATATAAATTTCACATTATTTATTAATTGTACCTTCATCATCATAATTCATTTATCACAATCACATTATCAAACGTCCACTGTTGGACTTAGGCCTAGAAGGGATCGCGGGCGATTTTAGCATTAGCATTAAATTATTAATGCTAAAATCGCCATTTCTAGCAGGCAAGTTGGTGATAGCTGTAGGTGGTGTGCTTTTACTAGAAACGTGCTGCTACTCATTCTTATAGTGCTCGCATAAATGATTATGGCGACTTCCACGAAGGTAAGGGTGGGGTCACATTTCGCCACGTTAATTTGATTGTAGTAAGAAAAATATTTGCTAAAATCTGATCGCGTTTTAATTATGTTTTTACTATGCCTACGATCCGAATACCATTTTGCATTCTTGGTCATAGAAGGCTTTTCATGGTATTTGAAGATTATAAATAATATCTACTGTAATAGGCAGTAAACTTTTTTAATAAAGATGACTTTAGGTTAATAAAAAATTAAAAAAGGAAAAAATCTATAAAAATAGTTTGATCTATGCAATAATTACGTAAATGTCAAAAATTATTAGCAAATTCATCATACCTTGATACCATCAGTTTTCTTGATAGTGACTCTTGCGTTGAGATAGAGCCGTCTAGAGCGAGAGTCTCTCAGTTTGAGCCTAGCGCTAAAGGATCCATTGCCGCTGCCCCCCACTGCCGCGGTGTTGCCACCGCCAGACCCGCACACAATGAGCGCTGTGGACCAACCGAAGCCTTCCAGTTTCACGCTCAGTTCCACACCTTCCTCCACGTTCACCTTTATAAACGAAACAATAATCATTCGGTTTTATATCAACATTAAGTTTCTGTATAATGACAAGCAAGAAGTTGAATGCAAATATAGCGTTCCAAGACGAGTGTCGTGGGACGCTCTTGATCCTCACGTGAGACAGTTGTTAGAGGGTGTGAGCCCTCAAGCAAAAAATAAATCCACAGATGATTGGTAATTATTATAACCAAAAATGGTTAGTTGCATGCTTTTTTTATTGTTCATGGTGGCAAATGAGCAAGTAGCACACCTGATGGTAAGCGTTGCTGCCGCCCATGAGCCTTTGTACAGCTAAGCCGCTGCCTGCCAATGAAAACCCTAAATCCACCCAGAAAGTTCGGCTGCGGCTCTCGCACACCGAACGAGACGCAACAGCATATTGCCACTCACTCAGACGGCGATTTCCTGCGAATGTGGTACTATCCCGGACAGATTGGGCCGAAATGTTGTCTCTATCACAAATATTTTTTCTTAGTGTTGGCTTTAAAATGAAATAATACAAGAATAGTTTATCGAAACAGTGCGGTAAGTTTGTTAATCGTTTGCTTAACATTCATTGGACATGAATCGGAACGAGCTGATCGAATCTACAAACTCCTTGATATATCTACCACTGATATCCTGCGCCTTATCATGTTAAGGTACATTTATTATATATGTGTATATAAACACTTCGAATCTGTCGCTCACCGAACAAAAAGCAACTGTAAGAGTGCGACACTACTACGTATGGGCCAGTCACATTAATAGCTATTAGCATCGTGGCCTAATTGGTTAAAAATTGTTTGAAATAAATTCTTAAACGTTGTTGTAACGTACGTACGTAACATACCATGTTGAAATACTCGCAGACTAATTTTTTTTTTAAAGGGCGGGTTTCTCCTATAAGGACACGCGGTCAAAAGTCCATCTGCCTTAGTTGCCTTTTACGACGCTCATAGATGTTTCGGATGTAACATATTATAAACACATAATATTATATGTCAGTCAACACTTAGTTAAAAATATCTAATCAAGGAAAATCTAAAAACTTATCATTACTTCATGAAAAGGTCTTGTATCTCCCGCCGGGATTGTTCCTGCGGCACTCACGACGCCACTGCCAGGTGCGGCGGGACTGGCTCTGAACTGTAACTCCAGAGGTAGTAGATTCTCTAGTCGCAATGCCGGTACCAGGGTCAGGGTGTGCCCAGCTATAGGATTGCCTCGGTCCGGAGGGAAGCGTTCCCGAATTATCACACAGCAAAATCTAAAAAGAATACATTTAGTGTAAAAATACAACACAGAGGTTACTTTTACAATTGTAATATACCTACAGTAATTAATAATTTCTCTCACCTGTATATATGATCAGGCGGCGCGGTGCAATGGTAGTGCATGAGCACGCTAGACTGCTGGGCGTGCCGCCAGTCTATGGGCGTAGCTGCGGGAGGCGGCGCATGCGCGCCCCGCAGCAGCGGGCGTGTCCACAGCGCAGACGCATACGCCGAGATAGGCGCCGCCCACGTCGTTTCAGGACCCACTTGCGCACAACGAACACCACCACTAGTACTTCTCCATTCTCCTGTTGATTTTTTGATGATTGTTTAACTAATTATCTTAAACAATAAAAACTTGTTAGAGTTACGTTAACAACTTGTTTAGAGTTACTATAATAAGTTAATGAAAAATGTTTTCTATACAAATGGTTTTATAAAACAAAGACCTAACTGTTATTTAATATTTTAATGTTTAAAGAGCGTTCTTAAGGCAATTATTAAAAAAGGCCTTTTTGAATAGGCGATAAGAAGCTAACAAAGTAGAGAGAGATTTGATATGATCGTATTTTGATAACTTATGCTTATAAGTTATTGTTAACGCGCTCCAATCGGTTTCGCTAATAAAATAATAATTACTAGCAATCGAGAAGCTAAAGCGTTAATATAGCTGACTGATATATAAGTATAAGACCAGTTATTACAACATACTATTCACACAACAGTTAAGATGTAAATAAATATTCAATTTAATAAAATCTACACTCAGTCTAAAAATATTATAATGTTATGATTGCAGTAAATGTAAGAGCACAAGTTACAGTACAATATGCTACGCTATTAATATATTGAGAAGCAATAGTGTGATAAAGGGAGAGGTACCGCAATTGGCAGATATAGGGTGCAAGGGGGCGGACGCACGCACGCGTACGTGTAGTGGGCGTGCGAGGGCGGCACACGCGGCGCGCACCTGATTCGCGGCGTACGCACTCGCCGGCGTACCGCCCAGCACCAACAGCGCACTCGGCGCACACCCTTCAGCAGGAATGCTGATTAATACATTATAAATCTACTGAGCATAAGTCATATATGCGCTATCGCTTTTTGGAGCAACTATTTTCTCAACCATGGACATCGATAAATTATTCGACGGATGGAAGGATATCTGCCAACTACGGGACCAACAACCAACTTAGTCGCTAAATACAATAGAGGTAATAGAAGAGAAAACAAAGAACTCTACTTAACAGTGAAATTTTCTTATTATTCCCGTATGTCTTATGGGAATAGAACCCCATCATTTTCATTTCGTAATCGGTTTTATAAAGAACCCCATCAAATTAGATATGCTTTTTGCAAAATAATTTATAATTTTATATACCTATACAGAACATATAGTTTAAATTTATCGTTTTTTTATCATAGTTTTATCATTTTTATCGTTTTATTTATTATCGTTTTAAAATCTTGTAGTACAATTCCAATAATTAAATTAAATCCCATGTGCTTCTGTAAGAACAGAAACACTCGAAACAAAATGTTAACATAATTATATCTATCTTTAAAGCAAATAATGGATTTATTTTCATATAACAATTGGATAACTGGTTATACTGCTAGCTTTTATTCTTTACCCCGATACCGCTTTCACACAGGCGGAGTCCTAAGTGTTAATTCTAAACAAAAAAATATTCTGTAGTGACTTACCAACGTATGGTAACTTATGATCGACTCGGACTTCAACTGGATGCGGTAGTTTATTGACCAACTGAAGAGCTGAGCGCACTGTCACCAACTTACGAGCCGACCCTTCTAATGATACTTCGAATACTATGCGAGCTTCTGTACCAGATTTCTGTAATAATATTTTGGTTGGGACAACTTTAAAATTATTATACTTGAAAATTATAAATGACGTAGGACAAAGAAACATAAAGAATTTATAGTAAGTACTGACTTGGCCATGTCTATGGTATGGCTAAGTACATGAACGGTAATTGCTAAATACTATCAGATAAAGGACTCTTTGGCCACTAAGAACTTATGTAACAAAGACTTGGGTTGGGTGATAGAAGAGTTGGGTGGACAACGTAAGCCATGTTTCTTGAAGATTGAGATTATTAGGTTATATGTGTACGTTAATAAAAGAAACATGAATGCTTACAGCATGCGTTATGTTTCTGAAGTATACTCCAACGCGATCAACGCAGACGGGATCTGGTGGGCTCCAGCCGTCGAGCCGTAGTGCGATCTGGTGCAGGGCAGCTGCTTGTCCGGTGCCAGAGGTGGTGGATGTGGCAGACACGGTCCGTCCGCGGCGCCTACCACGTCTAGTTCCAAATGAGAAGGGCTCAGTATCGTCCGCGCGCACGATCATCCACGAGTCATCCGGCCCCGACCAGTTCTGGTGTTCACTCAAGCTGCAAAGCAAATAAATAATGCATTATTTCATACAGTGGTAGAGTAATAATCAAAATATCGACTGCACAAATCGTGGAGTGGTGTAAGTATCCCATGCCGAGTGGCATTGGTTTGGTCTTCAAGCTGGACAATTGTTAGTACATGACTATTTTCTCTATAAAATCAAAATATGAAAAACAAAAATAAACATGTCAACGACACCCATTTTTATTTACTATCTAATGAAATTATGTTATGAAATAGTTCTTAATAAAAGTATAAATATGTATGGTATGACGGACTCACATGTCTGACGTAGTGACGATGGTTGTGAACCATAACTTGTGTCCGGTGTGGTTGCGTAGCGCGTACGGCACGAATGGCGAGCGCCGCCTGTGTCCCGCCGGACTGCCCTTGGGCGACTGCTCCAGTGCACCTACCGACTGCGCCAGTATACACACAACACATATCACTAATGCAATAAAAACATTATATACTTATATAGTTACAAAATAAGCAACGGGCTATCGATGTGGGTGATGGACAAATCTCAGGTTCTACTACCGGCAACCTTGCCTGTAACAATAATTACCTGTGGAGCGTAATAATCTGCTGTCCAATTTGCCCTGACGAGCTGGTAGAGTTCAATGAGCGATGACGTCAAATTGGTGTTCAGCACTTCCGCGGACGATATCTCCATCTGCACACGGCCCAACGACAGTTCACTTGTCAGTGTGTATTCCCACGATGTCTCAAATCTAAATAAATACATTATCTTAAATAACTTCTTCGTGATACTACATCATCATCTACATCTAGTGATAAAATCTAGTGCAGAGCCACGTAGCTGACAGTTTTCTGTCTGCAGACATAAATGTAGGGCTAGTCCAGGGTAAAATCGCGAACATTCTCGCAGAAAATCGATATCTGAGTAGTAGCAATTCTTTACTGAAAACGGGCAGCCTAAGCCTTTCCGGCAGGCAGACTGAGCCCTTGATTCTGTAGAGCTCCACGAGCGGCAGTTGCCACTTATCATCAGGCTGGGGGTAGGATTTACTATAGGCTGACTGGTCGTCTGCTACCAAAGGTTTCAGTAGTCTTTTTTTCTATTGAAACGTAGCAAGATCTTTCCGTTTTTTCATACATACATACATACATATCATCACGCCATATCCCTTGCCAGTTCCCTTCCGTTTTTTCCTCGTCTGATAATGGGTTAAATATACGCTAAGGGAGCACATCATAACAGCGACATTCTTCTGGTAACCACAATCGCCTACTTATTTGTCAAGTGCAATTGTTATGGCATTATCTTTTTCCCAGATTGACGTATCTCTAACAGCGGACGTCGACAGGCTGAACAGATGGATAGATGGCATACCTCCATGGCTCGACAACGGGCTCCCAACCCGATAACGTTCTGTTGTAGTAGTCGATGGCGAGTGCAGCGGAGAGGCGTGCACCCCCTGCCCCTGCTGTCCGCGCTCCGCCCGCGTCCGGTGTCACCACCAGCATAGGGTCCGAGAACGACTCCTCCACACAGCGCAGGTCCTGTTACACATACACAAGTAAATTACTACAATCATCATCATCATCATCATCGCAGCCCAAATACGTCCCACTGTTGGGCTCGGGCCTCCTCCACAACAGGAGGGAATTTGACCTACTATACCATGCTGGTCAGACATGTTGGTATAGGGTTTCATTTCAAGTTTTCCTTCTCTTGCACAGATGTTATGTGCTTATTATATCCCTTAGTCGCCTTTTACGACATCCACGGGCAAGATAGGGAGTGGTGAATTGTATTCGTACTCCGTCACCACACGGATAACGTTTTATTTAATAGTTGTAATTTTTTTTATTAATGACAGTCAAACGTTTGACTACTATCTCACCTGATGTTAAGCGATGATGATTATTTAACATTTTAGTTAAGTTAAAGTTAAAAAAAAAACTACCGCTACTTATGCACAGATACAAAGCAAGAACTCAAACAAAAAGCCTTGTTGCATCCTACGCAAAATGTTTGCACCCGCTTTGAGCACACGGCACAATTGCGTCGTAACCGGCCACTTCTTCCTGGCAGAAACGGGTATTCAGCTATATGATGTTTCTGAACTGTGTAAATTTGGTCATCTACAACCAGAGGTGCAACAGAAGAAGGAGAGTGTTTTTCTAAAATGGACTTAATAAGGGCTATACGAAAAGAACGGTGAGTAAAAGAAGAAGTGAAATGTTTTACAAGTATATAACAATTTAGAACAGACACATTTAAAAGCCTGCGGAAAAACTTCTTGTACCAAATTCTGGTTCTCTTTCTTTCAATCGGATACATAGACAGCATTTGGTCCTTCTTATCTACCCCACCCATCATAATATTATAGTCTAATATTAAGATGGGTTTTGTAGACCCATGAATAGTGTTAACTGCATTGCCATGGTACGTCGAGATCATCGCAATGCGGTTAGAATCTCGCCATACCATGAGATCGATGTCACCCGATGTAAAACCAGTAATCTGGCCAGGCCGCATATTCGCCTTGGTTAAATTGCTTAGAGCTTCCGGCACAAACTGACGGTTGGTTCGAAGTGTGCCAACGCAGTCAAACCCTATAGATTTTAATTTACGCGCAAGCGCTGGTGAATTATAAAAATTGTCCATCCATAGAGTATGACCCCTATTTTCAAGACCATTTATAAGTTTCAGTACTATTGCGGGTGTAAATGCGTCTAGAGGGCTTTTGTCAGTCTGTGTAGACGGTGGTTTTTTATGAGCATGCACTTCGAATCTCCATAAATAACCTGTCCTAGACTCGCAAATTTCATATGTTTTAATCCCTACTGCAGCGGCCTTGTTTGGAATAAATTGATTTATATCCAACCAACCCTTCCACTGCAGGAGAGACTCATCTAAAGCAAGATTTTGATGCAAATTATACATATTTTGGAATTTACTATTCAGGTGTGATATTACAGGCTGAATTTTATATAATTTTGCTGCAGAAGCATCCAGTTCTAGTGTACTCATGACTCCATTATTATTGAAATGTAGACATTTTGATAACAACTGGAATCGTCTTAAAGACATGTGTGCACTAAAACCAGGTGTATAAAATATGTCAGGAGTAGCGCTCCAGTACTCTTCTATTTTGGTTTTAATGACAACCCCCATTGCCAACACGACAGCAAAATAAACATAAAGTTCATCGGGATTTGTGTCCCGCCAATCACAGATGCGACTTTGAGGTTGGAGGTTGTTATTTAACATCATGTGTTGCGCTAACTCCTGTGCATATCTATTTGTCTCTGCAGCAATGTACTCCATAAATTACTACAATAGCGATTGCGAAATGAAAAATGATGTCGCAAGCGGGATTCGAACCCGCGCCTATTGGGATTCCGGCCCAATCGTGCTGCCACTACACTTCTACTACCTTCGTAATCGGATTTTATAAATAATTAAGCATATTAAATGCTAAATTTCAGTAATTTAAATTACTACAATAGCGTTAATGTTTAGACACAATAGTGGTAGGACCAAACTGTCGACAGTTTTGTCTACGTACAGTCCGAGGTAGTACCACACTCTCACAGAAAATAGACGTCTGAGCAGCGGAAATGTGCTGTTGAGCTTCGTTCGGTGAACGAGAGAAACGGCAGCCCAACTTTTTGGGTGGATTTAGGGTTTTCATTGGTAAGTCTTGCTGTACCTCTGGTATGCAAAGGTAATAACACTAACCATCAGATGTGCTATTTACTCATTTGCCACCATAAGCAATAAAAAAGACACATCATTTATGCCCAGTCGAACCTGTATACATTTACAAAGGGCTATCTAGTAACAACTAAGAGGAACTAATTAGCAGCACATCCAATCACAATTTACTGTACAAGAATCACCCAATATTTACTACACGACGCTTTCACTGGAGCAGTCTCGCGGTTACCGTACAAATGAAGTACTCACCTGTTCAACTTGTAGTTCACTGAGTGAGACCTCCAACAGTGGAACATCAGAATCCAGACAATCATCGATTACACAAAGAGTTATACAGTCTGCCGACACCTGTAACGTTAAAAAAAAATACAGAACGAACTTTCTAACTTGTCTAAACTTTATATGGTCACCTATTAACCTCTTAACTTAGCCAGTACAAGTTACAAAATATAAGTTTTATTACTATTTATGTAATTTATGTAGTCACTGTATTATATGTCAGTGCTGTGTCGTAGCGGCTACGAATCCTATCAACTCTAATTTCGTTCGTGGATGTCATACAAGACGACTAAAAACTTTATATCGACCTGGCCAGTTGACCAGGCGGAGATCCACCTAAGGCGGTTTGGTCAACAATTACATTCCCAAGACGGGTTGAGATCAGTCAGGCGGCCGGTCATAAAAATAGTAATAACTTTTGCAATATGTACGAGTACATATTGCGTTGACCACAAGTAATTGGGATAAGACCTGGAGAATGATACACCACTACTTCGTAAAGCTACACTAACAAATAAAATTAATGTGCCTTTGATTGAAATATTTTCTTTTTAATTTCTCTGGCACTCTGTTCTCTCTGCCTACCCTGCAAGGGATATGGCGTGATGATATGTATGTATGATTGAAATATTTAACTAAAATTTTATCTGTATCAGATTGAGGAAACGAAACTTTAAGTAAATGTTTCGTAGGACTAAAGATTGTGCCCTGAGTTATATCAACTTTTTATGGTTTTTTTATGTGTAATATACATTTTGTAGTTAATAATTGGCGTTTGAAAATATACAGACCTTCATTTTATGTGAATAAATTAGGGTAGCTTTTATTTCTGTCGATAGATGGCACTGTACTACACTGTTGTGCTGTGGTATTCAAAGGTAAAACTAATGGATAAGTTAATGAGGTCTTTAGTAAAAAATGTGACTAAATGTATTTTCTTTCCATTTGTGAGTACTCTGGTACTATCTACGATCGTTTGTCCGTATAAGAATACACTACAGTCTGTAAGTCGCCATAGTCGATTTAATAATCCTAAAGTACATACATACATATCATCACGCCATATCCCTTGCAGGGTAGGCAGAGAGAACAGAGTGCCAGAGAATTCTATCTCTGCATACTTCACTCGCTTCCTTAACATTCATAATTCTCTTCATACACGCTCGCCGATTTCGGAGACTCTTGACTCCACCTTCCTTCAGTACCTGACCGATCTGGTCTAGGTAGGTTAGTCTCGGTCTCCCTCGGTACCTACATCCTTCCACTTTCGCATTGTAAATCTTCTTAACCAGACGTTCGTTCGGCAGTCTTTCCACATGTCCGAACCATCGGAGCATTCCCTTTCGCATCTTTACACCAATACTCGCTTTCATACCTACTCGCTCTCTTACGTCGTCGTTACGAATGCGGTCGGTCAGCCTAACTCCACAGATTTTCCGAAGAGATCGCATTTCGACCGCATTAATTTTACTTTCATACTCTTTTCTGCATACCCAACTCTCGCTTCCATACAGTAATGTTGGGACAAGCACTGCGTTATGTATTGCTACATGTGCCTTCTGGCTGAGGTGGTGGCTGCCGAGAAGTTGCCCCAACGCTCCGTTCACTCTATTTCCCGCATTCACTCTTCGCTCTATATCAGTGGTGTACCTTCCATCTCGGCTAAATCCACATCCAAGATATACAAATTCATCCACTTGCTCTAGTACATCATTACCTATTGTTACTCTTACGTCTGTTCTGGCTTCATCTCTTTCAAAGACCATTATTTTGGTTTTGCTCACATTCACATTCACGCGTAGACCCCTTTTCTTAAAATCTTCTGTCATTGTGTCGACTAGGGTCTGCAGGTCAGTCGCTGATTGTGCCAGCAGGACAGCATCATCTGCATAAAGCAGAGCAGAGACCACCGAGTCACCCATCTGGACTCCCACATTCATATCGTTCAACCTTTGGAGACATTTATCCAGATATATGATAAACAGCCTGGCTGATAGAACGCAGCCCTGCTTAACGCCGATATTGACGTCAAACCAAGGCGACATTCCATCATCCAGCCGCACACAGGCTCTACAGCCCATGTAACTGGATTGCACAGCCTGCAGCAGTTTACCGTTAATACCATACTCCGGTAAAATGTCCCAAAGTTCCTTTCGTACAACCGTGTCAAATGCTCTCTCCAGATCCACAAAACTGGAGAAAACCCTCTGACCTAGGGCCAGATGCTTCTCCACAATGTTTCGCAGAGAGAACCCTTGATCCATGCATCTCCTTCCACTCCTGAAACCTCCTTGTGTCTCACACAGTAAACCATCGGACACCATCCTCATTCTCCTTTCAATAATTTTATCATACACTTTTGCTGCCAAACTGGTCAAGCTTATGGCTCTGTAATTTGTGCAGTCATAACGTGAACCCTTGTTTTTAAACAAAGGCACGACGACTGCGCTATTCCAGTCCCCGGGAACCATTCCCGAGCTCCAACATAAATTGAGGGGCAACAGGAACGCCTCCCGGACACAGGAGCCACCAAGCTTGATCATCTCGGCAGACACCATATCAATGCCCGCTGCCTTACCATTTTTCAAACTTCTTATCGCCCATTCAACTTCATCCATACTGATGCCATTGGAGGACGCCGTCGCCGAATGTTGATCTACTAGACCACATGCGACACCGGCGCCAACCGTAGCATCCGCATACATATCGCCAAAATATTCACTCCATCGGCTTAACACGTCTTGTGTTTGTGTAAGAATGTCTCCACCTTTAGACTTTATTTTATTCATTCTGAAGGCTGACCAACCACCCCGAAACTTCTTCACCTCCCTCCAAAAGAGTTTGGTGTTACCCTCGAAGTTTTTAGTCAGACTATCTTCTGCACTCATACTTGCTCTATCACGTTTCTCTTTCACTAAGGCCTTGGTGTCATTCTTACATTGCCGATATATTTCTTCCTTCTGTTCAGTCATACTGTCATTCAGATTCAAAGAAGAGACATAGTCCAGCCACGCTTTCTTCTTTTGCTCTACGGAAGCTGCCACTTCCGCATCCCACCATGCATCACCATTTGAGTTTCTATGCTTCTTTGAACTTCCACATACTTTTTTCGCTGTGTCTACCATACTCTCTTTCAATACTCTCCAGCATTCTTCAATGTCCAATTGCGGCTGGCTTGCCATCGTCAGCCGTTCTCGGACACCCTCTGCATACTTTTCTCTTACACACTCTTCTTGCAACCTTTCAACCTTTATTCTTTCAAGCCCTCCGAAGTGGACACGCTCTCGCCAGTGCCTCCACTTTCTGAACAGACCACTAAATCTCGCAATAACGAGATAGTGGTCCGTATCGACTGTGGCGCCCCTGTAGGCTCCTGCGTCCAATATTTTGCTTCGGAGGCGACTGTCTGCCAAGATTAAATCTATTATACTTTTCTGTTCATTCCTTCTCCATGTATACATATGGATGTCCTTATGTTGGAAAAATGTGTTTGACACAATGAGGTTTCTCTCCATGCATACATCCGCTATGAGCCTACCTGCGTCGTTCACTCTCTTATCACCAAATGGACCAAGTACGTCCTCATAGTCGGGACGCTTGGTCCCCACCCATCCGTTCAAATCTCCGCATACAATCACGCGTTCACTGGTTTCTGCCATATCCAGAACTTCCCTAACATTATCCCAAAACTTCTCTAGGTCTGATGCCACCGAGGATCATACGGGAGCATATGCTACAACCATGAATACCTTGGCGACACCAAGTTTTATACGGACCCAAAGAAGTCTGGGATCATACATTTCGTAATTTCACACCTGAGGCCAAGCGAGAGGACAACAGTACTCCTACCCCCATGCTGGCTCGATCGCTCTGTGGTACACCAGACCACAGAACCATCCCGCCACCAGGAAGATCGCAGGCGTCGCTGCCCCTTCGCTTGGTCTCTGTTACAAAGAGCACGTCTAGCTGTTTGTCCGCCATGACGGATATCAGCTCGTGCAACTTCCCTTCCACACAACCTCTTACATTCCACGTGCCCACCCGGCACTGTGCTCTCCTCGACTCGCCTGACTGGGCAAGGCGTGACGGGTGGCGGCCCCCATCGCCGAAACTGCCGAAGTTCGTACCGACGGGGGCGGGTCGGTACGCGTCGCCTCCGGGGGCGGGTCGGTACGCGTCGCCTCCGGGGGCGGGTCGGTACGCGTCGCCTCCGGGGGCGGGTCGGTACGCGTCGCCTCCGGGGGCGGGTCGGTACGCGTCGCCTCCCGGGGACGCCCTAACCCGCATTGCGGTACGCATATCGAGCCGGATTAGCAGTCTAATTAGACTGGCATGGGACGCGAACGAGCACGCTCCGGACTATGCCCCCCTTAATCCTAAAGTGCTCGCGATAATGTATTACAGTTTAGTGGTATTAGAGCAGAGTGTCTATGTGTTATAGGTTCTTGCATTTTATACGCCGCTTTTACAAATTACGATAGATATAAGTTACCTGCAGTGCCTTCAATGGCCATATGGAAGCGTTAGGCGGTGGTGGGGGCGGTTGCGGTGGCGGTGGTTCCGGCGCGCTTCGCAGCCACCGCGGCCGGTACACCCAGCCACCATCGGGCGCACGTCGCCCCACTGGTGACGAGTTGGCGCGCATGTGCACACTGTTAGCTGGCGCGTCCTCCACCACCTCCGACACTAGAGATTTACCTGAAAAAACAAACAAAACTTCAGGAACACTACAAACTATCACACAGTAATATCTTTTTTCATCGTACATATTGCAAAAGTATTAACAACCGTTTTATGACCGGTCACCTGTCTGACTTCAACTCTTTTTGGGAATGTAATCGTTGACCAGACGGCATAATGGATGGAGTTAGCCCAGGTCAGATGTTAGTCGAATTTTACAATAACACGAATAATGTAAGAGTTCGTAATATTCGTAGACGCCACCACATTTTTTACTATTAAATTCTTCATCTAAATATATTCTCTTATAGCCATACTTCACACCTATAGTACTATTCTCTATTCTAACTAATCTTTATTACAGTATAGTCGCAACTGTTTCTTTGTACATACATACACATAATCACGCCATATCCCTTGCAGGGTAGGCAGAGAGAACAGAGTGCCAGAGAAATCTATCCTTGCATACTTCACTCGCTTCCTCCACATCCATAATTCTCTTCATACGCGCTCGCCGGTTTCGGAGACTCTTGTCTCCACCTTCCTTCAGTACGTGACCAATCTGGTCTAGGTAGGTTAGTCTCGGTCTCCCCCGGTACCTACGTCCTTCCACTTTCGCATTGTATATCTTCTTAACCAAACGTTCGTTCGGCATTCTTTCCACATGTCCGAACCATCGGAGCATTCCCTTTCGCATCTTTACACCAATATTCTCTTTCATACCTACTCGCTCTCTTACGTCGTCGTTGCGAATGCGGTCGGTCAGCCTAACTCCACAGATTTTCCGAAGAGATCGCATTTCGACCGCATTAATTTTACTTTCATGCTCTTTTCTGCATGCCCAACTTTGTACGATTTACAAAAAATAAAAAATAGTTGTTATAATTACCAGAGAGGGCGGCTCTAGCTTGCACGGGCAACGAATGTAACATGGCGGCGAACATGCGCATGTCGTGATACGACAGCCGCAGGTTCAGTGTGCTCATCGCCACCTAAACACGTTCAAATATAACATTGTATTATACATATATTTAACAATGCCTATGTTCCGGTTTGTGGGCGTGGTAGTAATGTAAGCGTGGTGATATATAAATTTGACTGGCTGTTTTTTAAGAGGCGACGGAATGAAGGCTTAGATCCCCGTACCTCATCGTGTTTCCACCCACCCAGTACCACAGTTTTGTATTATATGCGGTTTAAAATAATTATTTTATTCCTAATGTTGGCCATTACAGAACTTTTATACATGTTCGTGCAGGCACTATGCGGACATAGTTGTGTGGCGGCTCAAATCGTACCGCCTGTTTCTTATACGGCAGTCCACGCATTCCTCTTAACAATATTTCTTATGTGACTTATATTGGAATATATATAAACAAATATAATCGTATCGCCAACAATCTTTTGATATTCGCCTGCACTTTCAAGAGATAAAGATAGAATTACCACTTATATTTAATATAAATTTTCTTTAGCAGCAACTTTGTTCCACAGTAACATTGTTCAGCTTAATATAAGGGCTATTATATAGTGTGTATGTGTGTGTGTGTGTGTGTGCTGATACGTACATGCAACACTCTGTCTGCGTCGATGGCGACGTGCACGGCGGCCGGCTCCACTATAGATAGCGCAGTCTCCTCCTCGAGTCCGAGCACGCACGAGAACACCTCCAGTTCGTTTAGTTCGCACGACACCGGTTTCTGTGCGTCCGCGTTGCGATAAGTTAGCACCGTAGTGCCCTGCGAACAACGAATTAAGCAATATATTACACGGAGCACCGTTTATGGACACTCGGGGCTCGTGTCCCGGATCTCCATTCTTAGGAAGATCCCCAAATGCCCGATGTATGCACTTACATTATACATGTAATGTTTCAAGTTAGAATGAATGTTAAACAAATGAAACATCTAGTGTATCCAATTAACGTCTTGATTTATGCAGTCCAGACGTCTTTTTGTTATTATGACCTAGTAATAAAATAAGTTAATTATGCCCTATATTCTAGTACTTGTGGCTTGAAACGGTCCTGCTTACAATAAGGTTGTGCGTTCTACGACGGTCACTGTCGTAAGCGTACGTATGGAATGTGCGTGTATACTGCGTCCACAAATATACTGAAGAATTACAACAGACGGACGATATATCTATAGACCTATATTCGATACTAGATAATTTACTAGAATCAAACAAAAATATTAGTTACGATGTATACGATTTTCGCGTGACAATAACACAAAGCTTACAGAATCCAAAACAGATCACTGACTTAGGTGTAAGTACAACTCAAACTCACTGTACGAAAGCATTTATCCACAATTGTTAAACATAAAACTTCTTTCAATCACTCTTACTCCTTCCCTTTACTGTAAAGCGAAGATAAAAATATATATGCAATGACATAAGTTATTAAAAATGGTCATTACAGAATAATACCAAAGAAAATTACAAATTGTATTGCAGTACAATATTAAAGGAAACTCCAACAGTAGCTTATTTTCGTTTGCTCTATAATAAAGAAATCATAAGTACTCACCCTGAGTATGACAGCGTTGGTGTCCCACACGGAGGGCTCCTCGACGAGGACCACCTGTGAGTCGGTGATATTCAGCTTTAACTCCACGCTCGGTTCAGCCTGAGGGCCGAGCGCCGGTTGAGCGCTGGCCGCGCTAACCGCCGCATACAGCGCCTCCTCACTAAAACAGATATTTATATACTTTTTGTACCACCTAACAAGTTATCCAGGATTAGTATACTCAAGTGGCAATCGACAGGGCATATCGTTCAATGAGCTGACAACCATTTGAGACAAAAGTTTTCGAGTAGCGACCACGGATCGGACGTCATGTCAAAGCAGCAGGCAAGGGCAAAAGGTCGTTTTGCGCGACCTTCTCGTGGGAAGGCCCACATCTAGTTATGAACGCCGATTGGCAAACGAATAAATGTACTAAACTATTACTTGCCCTATTTTACCTAATTCTCTGTCCGGAGTGAGAATACAACTCACTGCCCCGTATGTTAACAGTGGATGATCATAAAAGACGACTAAGGGATAAAATATGCATACAACATCTATGCAAGAGAAGAAAATCTCGAAATAAAACCCTATACCAAGACATCTGACCATTGTGGTGTAGTAGGTCAATTTCGCTTCGATTGTGGAGGAGGCTCTAGCAGTGGGACATATACGAGCTGAGATAAGGATGATGATGATTTTACCTATTGGCACATAGGAATCAATAAAGTTTTAATCTACTTTTTCTTCAGCTCACACACATCTCACTATTGGGCATAGGCTACTTTCACAATAAGAGAGAAAATGACTTAAGGGTGTAGATCGTGAAAATCACCGAAAAGAGTGTTACGATTTTTCATATTTAACCTATTTACATATGATTGATATCAATGATAATTTGTATATATTACAATCAAAGACCAATAAGTATGTTCATGCTTATATTAAACTCTATTCTATTTCTATTCTATTTTTTCCCGTAATGGCAAGTGTTGCCGGTTTCGACAATTCTGCCAATGTCAGCTATGTGGAGAAACGTGTGTGATTTTTATAACAATTTAAATTTTGATTACATTATAACTAGATGTGATCGATTTTAATAAGTAAAACATAGATTTAACACTGATACACACGTACACATACATAAACATACATAGACATACATATAAACAGCAGACATATATTATGCCTTTATAAAGGATTAGTATGTATATATTTAAAAAGAAGAAAATTTTAAAGATGGATGGAGTTATATCTCATAAAGTGCATCATAGTTTTAAGAAGTACTGGAGAGGAGTAAGTTAATAGAGACGGAAAGTTAATAGGAAGAGGAATTTTCAATTCATTGATGAGGGTATACAGGTCAAGGCCTGGGTTATTCCTAGGGCAGCTGAAAAAAATGTGTTCTAAGCTACCTTCATCTATGCCACACTCACACAAGGATGAGTCTCGGACCCGGATTTTATGGAGGAATACTGGTGAGCAGCAATGACCTATTCGCAGTCTACAGATCATTGATATAGAACAGCGGGACGTTTTTTTAAATTGATAAAACCAAGGTTTCGGCACAATATTTGGTTGTATAGAACGATAGAACTTGGCTTTTCTTCTACTAGAATCATCCCAGTCTGTTTGCCATGCTGATTGCAGAAATTCGTGAGCAAGGTTTGCCAAGTCGTGTCCATGGTGGCCAAAATATTTAAGTTCACTGCTCTGGGAGGCGATTGCAGATTTAGCAAAGCTATCAACGCACTCATTACCCTTTATACCACAGTGGCTCGGAATCCAGACCAACTGAACTGTCTTTCCATTAGAGACACAAGACAGGATCGTTCTTTTAATTTGGAGAATAAGGCTAGTTTGTGTTCGGCTTTTGAAAGGGTTCTGCTGTAGTGACTTGAGGCAACTCAGAGAGTCTGTAAATATGACAGATTTGTTAATATTATGTGCCTCGATGAAAAGGCATGCCTCCAGGATGCCAACACATTCGCCTGTAAATACTGAGGACTCTTTAGGGCATTTAAATTTTAAAATGATCCTAGAATTTTGATAATATACTGCGACACCAGTATAACTAGTTATAGATAATTTCGAAGCATCAGTGAAAAACCTTTGGAAATTGTGCCACTGTTCATTAACAAGTGCGTTAAAAATTGAATCCGCTGAAACAGTGTCTTTAGCTATTCCTATATCTAAGCGTATGTCTGGCTTGTAACATAGTACCTCATAATTAAAATCAAAAAGGGGGAGTCTAGAAAAATTTATAATGGGTCCCTCTAACGTTTGAAATTTTCGTAGGGCTTGGATTAACAATGGAAGTGGCTTATTTTGCCAAGATGTCGATATACTGCATTTATGATTTAGGTGGTGAAGATTTTGTAATAATGGGTGACATTTTCTAACCACAAGTTTGGATAGAAAGCGAGTGGCTAAGTATTGCCTTCTTAAAGTTAGAGGTGGCTCCGCGCACTCAATTTGTAGCGCATTAATAGGGGAAGATCTCATACAGCCCAAAATAATACGGAGACACTTAGTTTGTACCCTATCCAGTCTTGCAAGTGCACCCTTATTACAAGGAACTAGCAAAAATGAGCCGTAGTCTATTTTGCTACGAATTATAGCATTGTACACCAGTTTCATGGTGAGCGGATGAGCTCCCCACCAGACGCCAGCTAGAGCTTTTAAGATGTTGATGGCTTGTTCACTTTTCTTGACGAGATGGTTAATGTGTTGAGTTCCACTCAATTTAGAATCCAGATATACACCAAGAAACTTTACTTTGTTCAAGACAGGGATTCTATGGCCCAGAATATTAATTTCAATTTGAGGGATTGTTCTTTTACGAGTGAAAATAATTACGGTGCTCTTTGGAGTAGAGAGTGACATACCATGGGACAGCAGCCATTGGTTCAGAGAATTTAGAGAAAGCTCCAGTGACGAAGCAGCATTATTAATGAAAGGATCTTTGACAAACAAAGCCAGATCATCAGCATATTGCAAGATGTAGCAGTTAGTATTGAGGCAAGAGGCGATATCTGCTGTGTATAAATTATATAATAAGGGACTCAAAACCGATCCCTGTGGAAGCCCTTTCCAGGTGGTTCTCTTTTCCATAGGAGAATACTGAGCTCTTAGTACCAGTGATCGAGACATTAAAATTTCGCAAATGCAGTGGACCATCTTGACCGGTAATCTCAGCTGATGCAATTTTTGCCTGAGATTGGGAAGAAGGACACAATCGTAAGCGGAGGAAATGTCAAGAAACGCTGCCACGACAGATTCTTTATCTGTTAGTGCAATCCGAATGCTTGTAATAAGGGTTGCCACACTGTCCATTGTACTGAGCCCCTTTCTAAATCCAAATTGAGATTTAGGAAGTAGGTCACGAGATTCAATAAACCACTCAAGACGGTTTTTTAAAAGATGTTCAAGGAGCTTTAGTAATACTGAAGATAATGCGATAGGTCTGTAACTGTTTGGATCCTCTGGGTGTTTGCCTGGTTTTAGAATGGGGATTATTATTTGGATTTTCCACTCACTGGGAATCCAACCAGTATCGTAGCAGTAGTTAACAATGTCAAGAAAATACTTTCTGGCATTAGTACTGGCATGAACTATGAAGGAATAGGGAATTCCATCGATGCCGGGTGTTGAGTCTCTTACGTAATTAAGAACCATTTCTAATTCGTTCATGGAGAAAGCAGTCTCCATGGAGTTTTCCGAGGAGGATAAACTGTAGGTGCAAGGGTGATGGCTCTCTGTAAACGAGGGAACGTAGGGAGGAGCTAAGTTATCAAAAAACAATTCGGCAGTTTGGCGAGATATTATTGAAGAAGTTGATGGAGACCGACCTAAACTAAATTTATTAATGCTTCTCCATACTAAAGATGACGGGGTGGAAGGTGATAGTGAAGAGCAAAAGCGAAGCCAACCCAAGCGTTTCTTTTTTCTCAACAAGCGTCTAGTCCCTGCACAAACCCGTTTATATACGAGAAGATTATCGATTGTCATACTTCTATTGTATCTCCGCTCTGCGTCTTTCCTTTCTTTAATGGCTATAGTGCATTCATGATCCCACCATGGTGGAGATGGAATTCTGCCACGTGCACTTTTCTTCGCAGGAAAGCATCTCTCTGCACAGTCGTACAACGACTCTACAAACTTTTGGCAGCAGTACTGAGCATGGTAATGGCCAAGACCCTGGAATGATGGGTTATTAATGTCAGGCAGCGAGTTTACTTTATTTTCTAGAGCCAATGAAAATTTAGACCAATCTGGGTTTGAGAGGTTGAATTTAAGAAGTGGAGGTAGTGGTTTTTCTAAGTAGGTTTTGTCCATTAAAGTTATAATAATGGGATAATGGTCACTACCATGAGAAAGAGATGTACAATACCAGTGTGCAGAGACAGCCAAACTGGGTGAGCAGAATGACAGGTCTATGCAACTCTTCTGTTGTCCAGGGAGGGTTCTACGCGTAGAGCATCCATCGTTCAGTATACAAAGCCCAAGGTCATCTAGGACATCGACTAAACCTATCCCAAAAGCATCACAACGGCTAGAGCCCCATCTAAAATGGTGGCAATTAAAGTCACCCATAACTAAAAGAGGACTGTTAATATTTGCCAATAAATCTTTTAATCTTGGTAGAAAATCGATTTGGGGATGAGCAACGTATATAGATAGCACCGTGATGCCCTCGACCATAACACCCGTAATGTTAATATTTCCATTAAGTGGAGATAAAGCTAGATTTAAAGATACAGAGGGTACTTGGTTTTTTATTAATAGGGCAGAACCACCATAGCCATCTGCCCTATCACAACGAATAACACTGTAGTTGGGGATGTGGAAGCTGAGGCTTGGTATTAACCAGGTCTCAGCTATAGCACAAGCTAGTGGCTTGTATTTCTGTAGGAGGAATGTAAGATCGTGCTTATTACGAAGCACGCTCCTTACATTCCACTGTAGGAATACCTGGCAGGGAGCCATTTTTATAATTTAAGAGTAAATAGATAAGTTTTTCGGCATCGTTGGACGGTAGTTGGGAAGTATTTATCAAAGTAGAAGAAGTTTGTGTAGAATTAGAGACGTAAGAAGTCAGAAGTTGAATTAATAGTTGGATTATGGAAGATAAATTATCAGAGGATTGAGCATTATTGAGAGCACAACCGTTGGGCTGTGAAGATAGAGGAGTTGAGATAATACTATTGTGGCTCGTCTTGTTGTATGAGGGAGAGAGAGGTTTGTGAGTTTTGGGATTAAGGAAAACTGTTTTTTTGTATGATTGAGGTGACAGCGGGCTAGTTTGTGGTGCAAGGGTTTTCGTGGCCTGTGCATAACTGCGAGAAATGGGTGGGAGTAATTTACTGGCTTCGGTGTATGGGATTATTTTCTCCGCCATCAGTGTTTTTATTGCTCTTTGACGATCATACTCTGGACATAATCTATTACTGGCAAAGTGGTTCCCGGAGCACAAAACACAGAGTGCTTCATTCTCCAAGACCTCACAGCCATTGCCAGGATGATCTTGTCCACATTTAAAGCAGCGGGGGTTGGACCTACAAATGGATTCCACGTGGCCATATCTGCAGCACTTACGACATTGGATAGTGGGATATATATATTGTACCACTGGCAGTGATGTGTAGCAACAGAACACTCTCTTCGGTAGAACTTGCCCATCGAAGGTTATCACACATGTTTCAGTCGGTTTCCATTCAGGGCCTTCCTCTCGGAATATTTTTCTATTAATACGTCTCACCTTAAGAATTTCACCGCAACCAATGGGGGTAGTAATATATTTTAAAGCATCTTCTTCGGTCATATCATTAGGGACACCACTAACGACACCCATCCGAGTAATATGGAATGTGGGGATTGTAGCAACATATTTATGCTGGCTAAGGAGATTGCTGATAAGGAAAGAGTTAGCATCTTGATGAGATAAGAACTCAACTGATATCCGATTTCTACCCACTTTTTTTACACCGTCAGAAACTATGTTTGATATGTTGTTTTTTAAGAGAAAAATACCAAAAGAAACAGGATGGAGAGTTGTACCAGCATTAGGATTGGGCTCACTACGTGACACATGCACAATGTAAGGGGCTTTGTCGTCTATGGTATACTTATCTCGAGCCACTGTAGTATTTCTAGGTTGTTTATTGGGTCTATCGATGACATTCATCTCGACAACTGGGCGTTTGCGAGACGTAGCTAGTACAGGGTTAGTTTCTTTTAAAGCAACTTCAGCAAATTGGGCGAGTGGATCTATATGTGATACATTGAGAAGGGTCGGAGGAGTTGAGAAAATTGGAGTAGTCGGGTATGAAACATCCGGAGGGTCCGGCGGTTTCGTTTTATCCATCGTAAATGAACACGATTAAAGCGTTACAAACCTTATACCAAGTAATTAGGACAACACAACGTTAGTAATCACTAAAATAAATCACAGCACTCGTCAAAACAACCAAAAATGAAAAAATAATTCTAAGCACACGTGTTAACCATAAACACACTGGCGGCAGAATCTATATTAAACTCTTAAACCTAATGGTTGTTATATAATAAACGTCAACAAACGCACAAAATTGAGTAAAAATGCAAAAACATGACTTCGTATTTTAAAGATTTAAGCCCATAAATCAACACAAATTGATAAAAAGAAACACTTTTTGAACACTGAAGAAACCAATAAGTATAGCTGTATACTTCTTTTTATACCTTTACAAACAAAGACTTCCTCTTTTAAAGCCCTAAAATCTAGATATATTTTAAGGTAAATTTTTCATACACAAATGTATGGGATAAAGCGTTCGTTTCATTCGTGCAATCTCGGTGGTCACTAACGGCAGTTCCTTTCTGTAAGTGAACGCGACACCACGCTTGTCGGCTGCAGACAGCAGAATTACGTATTGTGAATTTGTGTTTTTTGTAAAAAACTGTAAGTATAACATTTTTATAATTAATTTATTTTCAGTTAGTAGAAAGTATCGATATAATGAATGTCTGAAAGAAAACCATGATGGAACTAGATATAAATCGTAAAAAATACAATATCTACACTAATAGGTATTATAAAGAGGAAAGATTTGGATTTTTGTATGAAACGAATAAACTCAAAAAGTACTGGACCGATAATTCTTTTATCATTCGAAAGCTACATTATCACTGAGTAACATAGGCTATTTTTTTCGCAGGACTGATTGAATTTGAGTGTCATGCCAGGGAAAAGAAAGTTTTGTACGCATTATAAAAATATGAAAGCCAAAAGATCTCGGAATAAAATGTAAGTTCCTCCCTACTTATTTATTATCGCATTTGAACAGGGTACATTACAAAGCTAATACAATATGTCATATGATTTAGATCGCCCGATTCAGACATATACCTACAATAACATGTAAATATTGGTTTGTATTATCTATATCTATACTGATAAATAAAATAAAATAAAATGGGGGCATAGTCCGGAGCGTGCTCGTTCGCGTCCCCTGCCAGTCTAATTAGACTGCTAATCCGGCTCGATATGCGTACCGCAATGCGGGTTAGGGCGTCCCCCGGAGGCGACGCGTACCGACCCGCCCCCGTCGGTACGAACATCGGCAGTTGCGGCGATGGGGGCCGCCACCCATCACGCCTTGCCCAGTTAGGCGAGTCGAGGAGAACGGAGTGCCGGGTGGGCACGTGGAATGTAAGAGGTTGTGTGGAAGGTAAGTTGCACGAGCTGATATCCGTCATGGCGGACAAACAGCTAGACGTGCTCTGTGTAACAGAGACCAAGCGAAGGGGCAGCGACGCCTGCGATCTTCCTGGTGGCGGGATGGCTCTGTGGTCTGGTGTACCACAGAGCGATCGAGCCAGCATGGGGGTAGGAGTGCTGTTGTCCTCTCGCTTGGCCTCAGGTGTGAAGGATTACGGAATGTATGATCCCAGACTTCTCTGGGTCCGTATAAAACTAGGTGTCACCAAGGTATTCATGGTTGTAGCATATGCTCCCGTAGGATCCTCGGTGGCATCAGACCTAGAGAAGTTTTGGGACAATGTTAGGGAAGTTCTGGATATGGCAGAAACCAGTGAACGCGTGATTGTATGCGGAGATTTGAACGGATGGGTGGGGACCAAGCGTCCCGACTATGAGGACGTACTTGGTCCATTTGGTGATAAGAGAGTGAATGACGCAGGTAGGCTCATAGCGGATGTATGCATGGAGAGAAACCTTATTGTGTCAAACACATTTTTCCAACATAAGGACATCCATATGTATACATGGAGAAGGAATGAACAGAAAAGCATAATAGATTTAATTTTGGTAGACAGTCGCCTCCGAAGCAAAATATTGGACGCAAGAGCCTACAGGGGCCCCACAGTCGACACGGACCACTATCTCGTTATTGCGAGATTTAGTGGTCTGTTCAGAAAGTGGAGGCACTGGCGAGAGCGTGTCCACTTCGGAGGGCTTGAAAGAATAAAGGTTGAAAGGTTGCAAGAAGAGTGTGTAAGAGAAAAGTATGCAGAGAGTGTCCGAGAACGGCTGACGATGGCAAGCCAGCCGCAATCGGACATTGAAGAATGCTGGAGAGTATTGAAAGATAGTATGGTAGATACAGCGAAAGAAGTATGTGGAAGTTCAAAGAAGCATAGAAAAACAAATGGTGATGCATGGTGGGATGCGGAAGTGGCAGCTTCCGTAGAGCAAAAGAAGAAAGCGTGGCTGGACTATGTCTCTTCTTTGAATCTGAATGACAGTATGACTGAACAGAAGAAAGAAACATATCGGCAATGTAAGAATGACACCAAGGCCTTAGTGAAAGAGAAACGTGATAGAGCAAGTATGAGTGCAGAAGATAGGCTGACTAAAAACTTCGAGGGTAACACCAAACTCTTTTGGAGGGAGGTGAAGAAGTCTCGGGGTGGTTGGTCAGCCTTCAGAATGAATAAAATAAGGTCTAAAGGTGGAGACATTCTTACACAAACACAAGACGTGTTAAGCCGATGGAGTGAATATTTTGGCGATATGTATGCGGATGCTACGGTTGGCGCCGGTGTTGGATGTGGTTTAGTAGATCAACATTTGACAACGGCGTCCTCCGATGGCATCAGTATGGATGAAGTTGAATGGGCGATAAGAAGTTTGAAAAATGGTAAGGCAGCGGGCATTGATATGGTGTCTGCCGAGATGATCAAGCTTGGTGGCTCTTGTGTCTGGGAGGCGTTCCTGTTGCTCCTCAATTTATGTTGGAGCTCGGGAATGGTTCCCAGGGACTGGAATAGCGCAGTCATCGTGCCTTTGTTTAAAAACAAGGGTTCACGTTATGACTGCGCAAATTACAGAGCCATAAGCTTGACCAGTTTGGCAGCAAAAGTGTATGGAAAAATTATTGAAAGGAGAATGAGGACGGTGTCCGATGGTTTACTGTGTGAGACACAAGGAGGTTTCAGGAGTGGAAGGGGATGCATGGATCAAGTGTTCTCTCTGCGCAACATTGTGGAGAAGCATCTGGCTCTAGGTCAGAGGGTTTTCTGCAGTTTTGTGGATCTGGAGAGAGCATTTGACACGGTTGCACGAAAGGAACTTTGGGACATTTTACCGGAGTATGGTATTAGCGGTAAACTGCTACAGGCTGTGCAGTCCAGTTACATGGGCTGTAGAGCCTGTGTGCGGCTGGATGATGGAATGTCGCCTTGGTTTGACGTCAATATCGGCGTTAAGCAGGGGTGCGTTCTGTCAGCCAGGCTGTTTATCATATATCTGGATAAATGTCTCCAAAGGTTGAACGATATGAATGTGGGAGTCCAGATGGGCGACTCAGTGGTCACTGCTCTGCTTTATGCAGATGATGCAGTCCTACTGGCACAGTCAGCGACTGACCTGCAGACCCTAGTCGACACAATGACAGAAGATTGTAAGAAAAGGGGTCTACGCGTGAATGTGAGCAAAACCAAAATAATGGTCTTTGAAAGAGATAAAACCAGAACAGATGTAAGAGTAACAATAGGTAATGATGTGCTAGAGCAAGTGGATGAATTTGTATATCTTGGATGTGGATTTAGCCGAGATGGAAGGTACACCACTGATATAGAGCGAAGAGTGAATGCGGGAAATAGAGTGAACGGAGCGTTGGGGCAACTTCTCGGCAGCCACCACCTCAGCCAGAAGGCACGTGTAGCAATACATAACGCAGTGCTTGTCCCAACATTACTGTATGGAAGCGAGAGTTGGGTATGCAGAAAAGAGTATGATAGTAAAATTAATGCGGTCGAAATGCGATCTCTGCGGAAAATCTGTGGAGTTAGGCTGACCGACCGCATTCGTAACGACGACGTACGAGAGCGAGTAGGTATGAAAGAGAGTATTGGTGTAAAGATGCGAAAGGGAATGCTCCGATGGTTCGGACATGTGGAAAGAATGCCGAACGAACGCCTGGTTAAGAAGATATACAATGCGAAAGTGGAAGGATGTAGGTACCGAGGGAGACCGAGACTAACCTACCTAGACCAGATCGGTCATGTACTGAAGGAAGGTGGAGTCAAGAGTCTCCGAAACCGGCGAGCGTGTATGAAGAGAATTATGAATGTTGAGGAAGCGAGTGAAGTATGCAGAGATAGAGTTCTCTGGCACTCTGTTCTCTCTGCCTACCCTGCAAGGGATATGGCGTGATGATATGTATGTATGTATGTATAAATAAAATTGAAGTATCTGTATGTAATATCAAAATAATAGGATTTTTTTAAAAAAAAAAGGCGATACGTAGTTCGCCGGGTCGGCTAGTATTGTCTAAATATCAAATTGTGAAAGTAGGTAGGCGACAGTGCAACTTTGTCGACATACCTATACCGCCAAACAGACGCGAGGCGCCTAGCGTCTGGCTTAGGGTTGTACAAAATAAATAAAAGTGGATAATATTGATGAATAATATTTCCAGTATTGAAAATAAAGAAAACCTTGGGGCCGAGACTCTGAGCAACAATGCTACGCGCTGTATAGAGGTAAGTTGTTATATGTAATTCTTGTAGACTTGTTACATAAATAAACAAACTACTTAGTTAGTGATGGGCGAAGACAAAATCTCAATACCTACCTATAGATTTTTCTTGCAATATTTATTATTTTCATCGAGAGACAAACACCTTAGTACCGAAATACTTCTCAATTACTTTCTCAAAAGAAAATTTATTTTCAAATAGGTGACGTCATAAACAAAAAAACAATACCTAATGCGTAAAGAAATTATAATTTCTATTCATCAGGAACCTAATATTGTATTAATTCTTTTGCATTTTTTTAAATTTTTAATTATTTTTTATAAAAAAAATCAAGCCATTATCTTTCTTTACAGGAACTAGTTATTGAAAACGACCAAGAAGGAAAGGTGGATGAAATGGAAGTTGGGCGTAGAGTTGTAGACGTTTCTTTTTTTTTTTAAAGCTCTTCAGGCCATAGGGGACCACGGTCCAATGGATTGTAAGTTAAGTTACCTCAGTATAATAGGTGAAGTAAAAGTTGGTCTGGACTCAAAACTCATCATGAAATGTAGTATGTGTAGTATGAAATTTACTGTGTGTTTGATTGAAAAGAAAGAAGATAGAATGGAAGTGAATCATCAAATTGTATCTGGTATCATATCATCTGGTGGGAGCTACTATCAGTTAAAAACATTAACTGCCGCAGTAGCCCTACCAATCATGTCACCTTCATTATACAATGAAATTAATAATACGGTTTGCGATTGGTGGGAAAAGACAGCAGCACATTCCATGGCAGAAGCTGTCAAGGAAGAAGCGGAGTACGCAGTGTCTATAGGTAGTGTTGATAAAAATGGTACACCATTAATATCTGTTGCTGTTGACGGTTGTTGGAGCAAGAGATCTTATGGTAAGAATTTTTCCGCCTTGTCCGGCGCAGCTGCGATAATTGGCATTAAAACTAATAAAGTATTGTTTTTTGGAGTTAAAAATAAATACTGCGTAGTTTGTGCACGAGCCGCAAAGAACGACAGTCAGCCCTCGGAACACCGTTGTTTCAAGAATTATTCGGGATCATCTACCGGTATGGAATCGACCATAATAGTTGAGGGGTTTAAACGTTCCATTGTTGATCACGGTGTAATTTATAATAAATTTGTAGCAGACGGCGATTCCAGTACTTATAAAAAAATATTAGATTCGCGACCGTACGGTAATTTAACAGTAGAGAAAATTGAATGCAAAAATCATCTTTTACGAAACTTCTGCAATAGCTTGGAGAAACTGTCGAAAGACACTAAGTATCCTTGCGAATTGCGGAAATTCCTAAAAGAAAGGTATTTGCGTTTAAGAACGGGTGTAAAATGCGCTATTAAATATTGGGGCGATCAAAATCAGTCACTCGAAGAAAAAATAAAAAATCTTAGTGAAGATATCCTAAATGGTCCACAACACGTATTTGGTAATCACCAATATTGCAAGGAGTATTTCTGTAGACCTGATACTCGTCGAATAGAACCTGTTGGGTTGCTTCCAGCAATTGTTGGATGCGGATTAATGGACGCGGTACACATTTTAAGTAAAAGACTGTCATATCATTCTAGAAGTTTAATTCATAATTGTACAAGTAATATAGTTGAAAGTTTTAACGCAGTGATTGCCAAATTAGTAGGGGGTAAGCGTGTAAATTATTCTTCCCGTGGTTCTTATGCGGGCCGATGCGCAGCTGCTGTTGTGTCTTTTAATACAGGATCGATTCATAGTAAAACTCATGAAGTAATATTTAAATCTAGTCCTAATCCTTTGATCGCGAAAGTGGAAAATTGTAATCGTAGAATCCGTTTAATTGCTAAACCTAAATTAAGATTGAAAAAGAGCCACAGCGCTGTATCGAAAGATGCTCACTATGGACCAAACTGCGAAAAACCTGATCTGAGTCCAGAATTATATGAGAAAGCCAAGTCATCTTTTTTAGCCGATTTAAAGTTGTCTTGTGCTGAAAGAGAGGAGCTTGAAAAGTCGACCCATTTGCAAAGAAGTAGTTCTGAGAGGATGAGTACAAGGAGAAAATTACTAACCTCATCATCGTTCGGGGAAGTTTGTAAAAAACGAGAGAGCACAAGTTGTGCTGTTCTTGTTCGTAAAATCGTTTATGGTAGTAATATCTCCAGTTTGCCTGCTGTACGGTACGGTATCGAAAACGAAGAAACCGCAATTAAACAGTTAGAAATTCAAGAGAATATTAGTATACAAGGTTGCGGTTTGTTCGTCGACGATCAATATGAATTTCTTGGTACTACACCAGATGGCATTTATGCAAACGGTTTAATTGAAATTAAGTGCCCACATTCTTTAGCTGGCATGACTCTTGATGAAGCAATGGCCAAACATACCTTTTGGGTTAAGGACAAGGCTTCCAAGGGTTATGTCATAAATAAAAATCATAACTGGTATTTCCAAATTCAGGGACAGGTACATATTACTAAAAGAAACGTTTGCATGCTTGGCATCTGGTTTGGTGCTACTGTACCTATGAAAGTTTATATTATAGAAAAGGACGACAAATTTTGGGAGGATAAAATGGAAATGAAATTAGTTAGGTTTTATTACGATTGCCTACTTCCAGAATTAGTTGATCCTCGGCAGTCACGAAGCATGCCCATTCGTGACGCGCCCAGTATCATAGAGGCTATGAAAGAGAGGAAAGAAAGAGCTTTACGTGTTTTGAAAGAGAAGAACGCCTAATGATTTTGAAAGATACAGGTAACTTAACTACCCAGCCAGTCGATTCACGTAAACACGCCAGTCCAAAAGTCGTTTTAACTTAGGAACTTAGAAATCGCCTTTTGGTTTTCTGTTTTAAACGCACTTACTTATCTAGTCTTGGATTGTCATAAATCTTCCAATAGCTCAATTACTATACAATTTCTGAGTTACTTGGTGTAAAGAATCATAAAAATTGGTTCAAAAATACAGCGAATTGAGAATTCTCCTTTTTTTTAAGTCGGTTAAAAGGGCTAAATTTGCAAAAAACGAAGTGACATCACTGCGCTACGGTTTTTATTACTTACGTGAATCGGGCCGTTTTCATTCTGATAGGTTTTGTGATAGCCATTGATTTTATCATCAAATTAGCAGAAATCAGAACTTGATCCGTAATCGAATGAAAAAACATTAGAATTTTGAACTCATATTTCGTTATTGTTTAATTACATACTTTTAATTAGTATATTAATAATTTACAAACTTCTGTTAAAATTAGTAAATAAATGAATTATTTACTAATTTTTGTACAACCCTAGCACGCTTTTGAGATAGCGAGTAATGGCGACTCATATTTGTTATTGTGTAGTAAATAAATCATTTTTATACTTGTGTTTCATTTATTGACATTTTTTTTAAAACCCTAGGATTTTTTTTAGATATCGACGAGGTGATCGTAAACAAAAAGTAAGTATTTGAGTTTACGCAATAGGCACATTTCCTTGCGTAGAGATAAACACACTTCCTACTGAATTTGCAATTATTTTATTGAATGAATATTTTACGAATTAGAATAAATTTTGGTAGTGAAATTACAAATAAATACATAGTTGGAATTTTAGGTAAGTAGAATACAAAAATGTCAGTCCGGACCTGCTCTTGATTGTATATTATATTATAAACTAGCAGAGATGCGATTTATTTGAAATACTTCTATTTAAAATGCAAATACAAAATGCAAAATACCTATTTTGTATTTTGCATTTAAATGCCTTTTAGTAAAAAGTATTTTGTATTTTATTTGAAATACCTTTCGAGAGGTATTTTGCATTTTTAATATTCATTTCAAAATGCAAAATACTTTGTGATTAAGTTTACCAACAATATCAGTCAAACAAAATGAAATGAACAAATGACGCTTGTATTGCCGAATTTGACCGATAGAGGCACCTGCTAGCCATGCGCGCCCTTTTTTATTTGATTTGATTACCTACTTTTATGATATTGAAGTGTTGTTGTTATCCCTACAATAATGAAACGGCTATGTACTGTACTACAACAAGATAAGAGAAAAGAAAAGTGAACCGAAATAAATGGCCACACAATTCACAAAATGGAGCCATGGTTCTCTTTTCGTTAGTCTAGTTTTTTACATTATTTTAAGTGAGTATTATTATTATTAATAACATAACAGAATTTATTGATATGCGTACTGATAAATATGACCAAAATGTCATGCATAAAGTGCCATGTTATTAGACGTTTTTGTTTGGCTCGGCATTGTGTCTCTATTTCTAATGCTAGGGCCGCACCTGCGTGTATCATCCCGAAGTAATTTGTGGCGAAGCTTCGTACGTTTGGTACACTAAAAATTATCGCGATAAAACTGTGGTCACATTAGCGACTTCGGTATTTTACACGAAGTATCGTGCAATAATTAAAGATGGCCGAAATCATTTTCATGCATTTAACTATGGATGACGAATTGCTTTACTATTACAGCTATATTAAGATAATAATTACATAATGATATTTTTGGATCCCTTCATGGGTTCCGCTTCATAATGGTGTATAAATTCTAACACCATTTCATCACTCCACTCCATACAGGGTGGAAGGGGACCGCTCCCGAAAACAAAGACAGGTGAATCTCCTAGTCCTACTTGTAATGATAGGCTAGAAAAGAAATCGATTAGGATGAAAAATTTTTTTTTTCCATTTTCTACACTCTATCATATTAAGACAGTGCTTAACGATAATTCCTTGAAAAATACGTAAATTTACTCAGATGAGAAAATACGCAATGTATTCAAATTTCAATATCACATGTGAGAGAGTTCAATAAACCCGCGCCCCGCTAGACGTTTGTAGGTATCATGCGTCTAGGTACGCGCCTTACACACTTGCGAACTCCTTCCATGTATGTATATCAATACTGATTAACGTTACAATAATTATTAACGTAATCGGTTCTAATAACAATAAAATTCACTATAATTTCAATATTAAAAAAATACCTATTCGTTCAGAACTAATTTAATAAAAAGTACGACTAAACTAACTAACTATCTACTTACCTAAATCCTCCGCGGCCTTATGAGATGTGGCTCAAATTGTGCCCCATTCATTTCGAGGCAGATTTGTGCTTGCCGTTGCGTCTCCTCATGCAGGAAAGTCGTCATTGTGGGGTCTTCGATACAGTCTGCACGTAATTTGTCAAAAACATCCACGATCCTTTGTCGCATTTCGTTAGCATTATTACACTCACTATTAAAAACCCTTTCTTTGACATATCCCCATAGAAAGAAGTCCATCGGGGTGAGGTCGGGCGAGCGAGGGGGCCAAGCGTGAGGTCCTAGTCTACCCATCCAGCGATTATCAAAGAGCTCGGTGAGACGCTCACGGACAGATCTCGCCCATACGTTAGCTGACCATCGGGTTTGATGCCCGGTCACACGAACCGCATGCGGACTCATCTCGGCATAATTGTGTGTATTCCTTCTGATCCACAGTCAGTTTCTGGTAAATGTCGACTCGTCCGTCCAGATCACGTGCTCAATGAAACCAGGCAAATTTTATTGCTGTTCTAATATCCAGCGGCAGAACGCTCGCCGGCGGTCGTGATATCCGACTACTAAAGCTTGTACTTTGTGCAGTTTGTATGGGCGTATTCGATTACGCTTTAGTACCTTATGTACTGTCCAGTGTGACACACTTGTTCTATCCCGATGCGGTAACAGCATAGCGACACTTCGTGTGCCTAGGTTTGGATTCTGGTGAGCGACATCTAAAATGCGCTCCTCAGACTAAAAACTCGTTGGATTTCCGCCTCCCGATGCTATTGGTCGATTTTCCAAAACTTTTTGAAATGCTGCCGTTATCAAATGGGAGTCAGTTGGATGTCGAGCGGTCGGAAATCGCTCTCGGTAAATTTGGAATGCACACGAGGCATTCCCGCGAGCTTCTCCAAGGCACATTAGCATATTGCCGTATTCATGAGCACTATAAACGTATGCATTAGGTATTATTATAATAAAAAGAACACAAAATTAAGAAGAAAAACAAAAAGTTACAATACAACAGTTTAATTAGTAAACCGATTAAACAAATATCTGTCAGTCACGGACACGTGACAGTCAATACGAGACTGGTTCATAATTTCATATTTTAGAAATAAATAATTAATACCTAATAATAAATCCCACCAAAATAACTGCCTACCGTCCCGCTCGCGCCCAGCAACTAGGTATAATATATATATATATTGTACCTACCTATGTATATTGTACCTACTTTGAAGTTTTACGCAGACCGATAGACCGTAATACCGGTAGGTATTGAAGCTATCATATTTTAAAATATCATATTTTACAAGAGTGAAAAATTTAATTGTATTGAATAATTTAATTCATTCATTCATTGCAACTATGTACCATGGTCAGTGGCGTAGCTAGCATGGGTGGCACCCGGGGTGGATATTGTAGGTGACACCCTTTTTTAGGTGGCACTCCTATTTTTAGGTGACACCCCTATTTTTTAGGTGACACTCCATTTTTTTATATATCACCCCCTTTTTTTTGGGGATGGGCTACGGTCGGCGCACTCCTCGCACCACTCCGTCCGGGGCGACAAAGGGGCGTAAGCACGCACACCCCTTAACCCACCCGTGAACCTCACTTTCGTCGTTGGATCGGCCATCGAGCAGCGTGAACTTGTCGTCAGTGGCCGGCGCTACGAAATACCGCCTTAGGGGTACCCTCTCCTTGAGCGACGTACCCCGTTTTAGGCACCGTAGGCGTGGGTTCAAATCTCACCACCGTCACACTCTTTTTGCAATTTATTTTTGCAAAATTTATTTATAATAATTTAATAATATTATAAATAAAACAGTTTAAAAACGTGTACTTTAAATGTTTTAATAAAGTAGTAGTTTTAATAAATAGGTGTAACTTGAATTAATATCAAAGAAAAAAAACTTGATTCATATAAAAAAAATACTGCATAAATAAAAAATAAATAAATAATTATAATTGCATAAGCTGATAAAAAATGCTATGCAATAGCTTTACCGCGGCAGTCCCCGAGTGCGACACGTATTTTTAACTACTAACCCTCGCAACCTTGAGACCACCGTGGAAACACTGTGTTTGTGGAAACACCGTGTAATCTGTGCAGTTTCCACGGTATTTCCACGGTGGATTTGTTCCATTTTTCCACCGTGTGTTCACAGTAGTTTTTCGCTGCACCCACGGCGTTTACATCAAAACATAATAATACAATATAATAGATAATATATAATAGATAATGAAACAAGTTAGTTTGAAAAGAAAATCTGAGTGAACGTCCCGTGACAATTAAAAACTACGTATAAACAATATAACTTAACGTGTACAATGAAATAACAAATAAAACCAAAAAATCTTAAACAGTTAAAATATAGACATAATTCATCAATATTTCTGTACAACAAAATAATAAAGTGAAAAAGTGATGCCAACCAAATTCTAATACATAACGGTCAAAACAATAACATCTTACTCACTTTATAGGTACTAAAAATTTATTTGCATCTAATAGTCACCAATTTCGGTTTTTTACAAAATGTTCCTGTGGCGTTAGGGTAGACGAATCTAATTTTGATTACCCGTTAAAATGAACGGTCGTGGTTTCGAATCCTGGCTCTCTGAGACAACGTAATTTTTAGAAATTTGTTTACAAAGATATAGAAGAAATTGTTCCATTTTGCCACCGTGTTTCCACAGTACAAGTAGTGGTAACATGCGGATCCATCGTGTACAAATGGAACGAATCCACGGTGATTCCACGGAGGTCTCAAGGTTGCGAGGGAAGTGAGTAAAAAAATACTTCACTCAAATACCTCGTTTTTTTTTCAAGAATCGGCTATATTATCTCTTTTGAAACCATTTTTTTATACCAAAATTATGGTTTATAATAACTCAATAATAAATACTTTGTAAAATCCGATTACGAAATGAAAAATGATGTCGCAAGCGGGATTCGAACCCGCGCCTATTGCGATTCCGGCCCAATCGTGCTGCCACTACACTACCGCGACTAATTGTAGGACATGCAAATTTCATTTTGTATTGTATTTACGTCTTAAGGTGACGATATGCTATCTACCCGACAATGTTTACACATTGTTATAGGCTTAATACTTCAAACTTTACAGTTAGAATTGTATTAAACGATGACACAACCTTGTTATTTAAATTACTGAAATTTAGCATTTAATATGCTTAATTATTTATAAAATCCATAGCATATCGTCACCTTAAGACGTAAATACAATACGAAATGAAATTTGCATGTCCTACAATTAGTCGCGGTAGTGTAGTGGCAGCACGATTGGGCCGGAATCCCAATAGGCGCGGGTTCGAATCCCGCTTGCGACATCATTTTTCATTTCGTAATCGGATTTTATAAATAATTAAGCATATTAAATGCTAAATTTCAGTAATTTAAATAAATACTTTGCATTAAATACACGGTCACGAAAAAAAAAGAAATGTGGAAATGAATGCGGTCGGAAACAAAAGAAATTCCCCAAGCCCACAGGTGACGAGCAATCTCTATATCTCTGCAATCCAGGGAATCCCCTGACTCCTGACTAGCGACAGTTATGCGTGAAGCGTGGATATATATACTTATATATTGGGGGAATCACCGATTGAATCACCGATTGTGTGTACACTGAAAGTAGGCATCTACATAATTTATATATAAATTATTTTATTAGTGGCGGTTATGCAAACTGCCACAGTTTTACGGTTTTTTATAGGTGGTAGTTATAGACCTGATATTCACCCACCGAGGGGTGACATCCGGTACGGACCGACCCCGCCGCCCCCCCTTAGCTACGCCACTGACCATGGTCGGTTCTACTTTTTTCTTTTAAGTCCCACTAATGAGCTAGAGCCTCTTTATTTAGCGTGGCGGGTGTGACCATTCCATTGACAGACGCCAAAAAAAAAAAACTATTTCTATGAATAGATAGCCTGATGAGTTACTTCTGTTTTCCTTCGTGTATTTATGCTAAAATAGAACAAAAGATAAGAATGAATGTGAAACAAGAATAAACTGATGGATTGAAACTTACGCAACGGGAATAGAACTCGGGACTTTGGACCTGGTGACACCATCTAAGCTGGTATTTACGGTACTCGTCCAGATGAAAAAATACGTGCAAGTTTTAATGTAGTTTCCGATGCCAATTTTTATTTTTTATTTTTAATACACCACCTTGCATTAAGGAAATAATTCTTGAATTGCGGGGAACTTAACAAAATGCAATTAACGCAGAGTTATTACACCCAGACTCTGAACAACACTGTGTATCGCATAAAGTTTGTCCTGCGTAGGAATCGAACCCGTAGCACTGGCACGGAAGGTCGGTATGTCAACCACTACGCCATCTGGAGTCAAAGTTTTTTGCGAACTGCAAACCTATAGGAATCTGTCGTTATGTAACCTATTTCAATTGTTGTTTGTACCTACTTACTTCCTATTAAATAAATTCATAGGTAGTTCTGAATGGATAAGTAAATAATTTTAATTTGAGCCGAATCACATAAGGCCGCGGACGATTTAGGTAAGTAGATAGTTTCATATGTACTTTTTAATAAATTAGTTCTGAACGGATAGGTATTTTTTTTTAAAATTGCTTTTTAATTCATTGGTGGCAAACGAGCAAGCAGCACACCTGATGGTAAGTGTTACTGTCACCCACAGACCTTTGCAATGCCGAGGGTATCACTAGGCCGCTGCCTACCAATACAAACCCATCCACTTAGGCTTCCGGCTCTCTCGGTCACCAAACGAAGTGCAACAGCACATTGCTATTGCTCAGACGTCGATCTTCTGCGAGAGTGTGATACTACCCCGGACGGATCGCCCACGGCCCTAGACAAGAAACTGTCAACAGCGTGGTCCTACCACTAAAGAATTAATATTGAAATTATCGTGAATTTTATTGTTATTAGAACCGATTACGTTAATCATTATTGTAACGTTAAACAGTATTGATATACATACATGGAAGGCATGGAAGCGAGTTCACAAGATTGTGTAAACACTTTTAAAGCGTGTACCTATTACTTGCCGACGCCGCAGGCCCGTTTATACCTACTGCCACTAGCGGCGCACACCGGTCGATCACCTCTCGAACAGCTGATTTGAAATTTGAATACATTGCGTATTTTCTCATCTGAGTAAATTTACGTATTTTTTAAGGAATTATCGTTACACAGCACTGTCCTAATATGATACAGTGTAGAAAATCTAAAAAAATGTTGTAAAAATATTTTTTTTTTCATCCAAATCGATTTTTTTTCTAGCCTATCATTACAAGTAGGACTAGGAGAGTCACCTGTCTTTGTTTTCGGGAGCGGTCCCCTTCCACCCTGTATTTATTGATTAACTGGAGATCCTCGAACGCGTCTAAACACAACGAAAATTTCCCCCGAAATGAAAAACGCTAGTCTGACCACAGAGCGCGATATATTAGCGCGCTAAAACCCTTTGACTTATCGCCACCTAAGCGATATTGCACACGAAGCCCGAATGTTCACGACGATAGCCAATAATGAGCGGTCACATCTGCGTGTATCGTCTCATTGCACGAAGCTTCGTGACGATACACGCAGGTGCGGCCCTAGCATAATGATAAATACCTAAAATAAATAAAAATTTCTGAGATTTGGTCAAAAGGTATTTTATTTTGAAAAAGTATTTTGAAAATACCTATTTTGCATTTAGCATTTGAAATACAAAACGCAAAACTATTTGGTATTTTGCATTTGAAATAGTAAATCTGAAAAGTATTTTGCATTTTGTATTTAAATGCTTTTTTAAAACCATTTTGTACATCTCTGTAAACTAGTAACCCGCCCTCGCTATCTTCGCTATCTTCGGCAATATTCACTTAAATTACATACTATAAAAAGCATATTGATCTATAATAAATGCACAATTTATTTAAGGTACTTAATTGGAAAAGGATTAATGCTGTATTGTATAAAATCACTTAGTAAATAATCATTTTTTAGTAGAGGATAAAAAATGGTTATGGTGGGTTATCCCTAAGAGATAGACATATGCCATCGTGGACTTTTTTGTTGAACTTTTTAAGATGGATAATACTGTAGTACATTATTTTGGTCTATCTCGTAGGGTTCAGCCAACGTTTGCAATATAAGCGCAAAAAAACGTGCTTATTTACGACATCACATTAGAAACCTCTAAATTAATCAGCGTTTCTCTACTATATTATGCATGTATTATACATATAAACCTTCCTTAAGAATCATTCTATTTATTAAAAAAAACTGCATCAAAATCCGTTGCGTAGTTTTAAAGACTAAGCATACATAGGGACAGACAGACGGCGGATAGCGACTTTGTTTTATACTATGTAATGTAATGATAGAAAAACATAAAAATTGTGTCTCAACTACTCTTATTAATCTATTAAAAAGAATCAACAGCTAGTTTCCAAAAATTCAACGTTATTGTTATGCTGTAAATATTCAAGTTCAATAACAATTTCTCAACGTGGAACGTTTGTTGCAAAACATTTTGAAAATCACGCTCTCTAGGTCATTCATCCGCCCCGTCGGATGTTACATTAAACTTTGGCGCTGCGGTCGCTCGAAATCGAGATCTCAGGCCAACAATCTACACCCTTAACATCCTACGTAAAGCATAAGCTATTATTTCAAATTTTTATTTCTCTTATAGTGCCTGTTATCGACTCGACTAGGGAGGGCATCGAGACTAAGATGTCGTCTTTTACAAAAGTAATGAACTGTAGTGAATTGTATTTTGTTAATGACATGGAGGCTTTTTTGTGTGATAAATATCCATACAGTTATGTGAATTAAAGAATGGAAGAACACAATAGAATTTTGTACATCTATTTTATTATTGTGATAATAATGAGGGGTACTCACAGATGTGCCTGATCGGGGTCGGCCGAGGGCGGTGGTGGTTGCATGATGAACTGATTGGCCGCCTCCCACCAGTCCAGTATCGCCATCAGTCGCATGTTATTTACTAGGATTGTGTACGCTGACGACTCACGACGTTTCCTACAATATACAATACATAAATATATTTTCTTTCAAATCAAACCTCCACACGCTTGGTTGGAGGCGTTAGGCATCAAACTGTGAACATTCCAATTAAAGGTGACGTGTGCGGAGTGTGTGTATCCGTACCTCGCATGCACCTCGGCCTGCACGCTGTGCCGCCGCTCGGGCATGGGCTGCACGATGTGACTGAACACGTTGCCGCGACGGTTGGCCGGCTCCTGAGCGTAGCGCGTGTCACTCACTAAGATCTCCTGGAACATATATATATATATATTTTACTAGCTTCTGCCCGCGGCTTCGCCCGCGTAAAAGGTTACTTTCCTAAAGTTTTTGATCCTCTATTTTTATTTTTGACCGTCGGTAATACAGTGCAACGGTATTACAATACTCAGGGTTGGAACTTCATTACTGGACTGCTAGATGGCGTTGAAGAAGCTAGATTTTGAGATTTTTTGACAAACCATTTTTTTAATTTTTATATAAAAGTTTTGATTTTTTTTAATAAAAAGTATCCTATGTTACTTTTAATACCTCCAAGAATATGTGTACAATGTTTCAAGATGATCAGTTGAGTAGTTTTAGCGTGATAGCGTAACAAACAAAATTACATTCACATTTATATATTAGTAGGGAAGTAGGGATTTCCATTAATGATACTTTCCGTGTGTTGACGGAGTAAGAATACTATTCACCACCCCATATCTTACCCGTGGGTGATCGTACGAGACGACTTAGGGATATAAAACGCATATAACATCTATGCGAGAGAAGGAAAACTCGAAAGAAAACCCTATTTCAACACGTCTGACCAGCGCGGTATAGTAGGTTAATTTTCCTTCCAATACGGAGGAAGCCCGAGCGATTTATGGGCTGTGACGATGATGATGAATGATATGAGTAGGGATAGTAGTAGATCACGAGCCTCTTTCATAATGAGTGAAAAATCAGCTTATTATACTTGGCGGTCAGACGGTTTGAACTTTAAAATCAGGCATGGAAATTTTTGGCAATTAATAAATTAAGATGTGGGCATATTTCTTTACAATAAAATCAATCAAATCCTTACTTAAAATTGATATAACGATTCCTAATGTTTACGCGAATATTACACATATAAAGTATGTAATGATGTATGTAAGTAAGGACGGGTAGAAAATAATAAAGATTACAATTCACCACCCCCTACCCCGTGGGTATAGTAAAAGACGACTAAGGGATGTAATATGCAAAAACATCTATCCTAGAGAAGGAAAACTCTAAATAAACCCTTACCAACCCGTCTGACCAGCGTAGTATAGTAGCTCAATTATATGGTATAGTGGTAGTTATCCTACTGCGGAGGAAGCTCGAGCTCAGAAGTGGTACGTATTATGCTAACATAATGATTAATTGAATGGGAGCTCAGACCCATTGTAAGTTATTTATTGATTGTTTAACAATACAATATCTCACCACCCCCTTACTTTACCGTGGGAGTTGCATAGACTAGTTGAAATATCACTAAGAGAAGCGCCTATCGCTTTATCCGATAAACTGATTCATTATTTGTGTGTTCATACTACTTACCTGCGACACGAGGTCGATATCTTGTCCCAGATCCGAATATGTCTCGATGTATAGACGCGACTTAATAAAGTTGATGCACGCCAGCGAGGACACGCCGTGCTCTGGCTCCAGCTTCACCGTCACGTCGTGTAGATCTAACTTCAATGAGCTAGTTGTCCAAACCTGAAAAAAAAATTGATCACATGTACCCTAAAAAAAATAAAAAAGATTGTACAAGCATAGACTTTCTTGTCTAAGCCATTTGCACTAAAACATAAAATCATTCCTCGAGCGTTCTGCTAATGAAGAAGCAAATATACAACACCTGCCTTAGGTGTCGATATAGATGACTGAGGAGGAGTATAAGTTGACATCAATGTGAAATAATGAATCTCGAAGGAAAAACATACATGTACCAAGACATAAGCTCTAGCTGATGTAGCGGACTAATTTCCTTCACTTTGTACGATAGACTTAGGTCCATTATAAACACACAAATATTGAAGTTAAAAAAATCATGATATTTGTTTTATGATTGTGACAGTTAGTGACGGTATACAGCGCCATCTATAATTACCAAACAGTGGGCAATTTATGACCTTATTAGATCATAAATCACCAATCTATAAACATCTCTTTTTTCTAAAATGTTATATAATTAATACAGAGAAAATTAATATATTATAAAAAGGCAAGCTTGGCACAGAATACTTATTCAACTTCCCTACCATTATGAGAGACTTCATACACAAAATTATATGAAGGTGGCACGGCACGCATATGACTGAAAAGAAGAAAAGGCACCTGTTCATGTGTTTGTTGCGGTGGGAATGGGTGTACGTCCCTCGGTAGCAGGTCGTCGACACTCTCGGCGAGGTTGTGAGCGAGCACACCGCGCACGAGCCGGTACTGCGCCGGCTCTAGCGCGCACTGGAGTGTCGACAGCGAGCCCTGCACGCTCATGTCCGCCACTGCACGAACACAATATCGTATTAATATCACACTAAAACTATTACACAATTATCTTTTGTCACATATATGAGTTGATAAGCGACTAATAGTAAAATAAAAAAATAAATTCAATTTTACTAATCATTGGCATGCCTTCATCTTACGGTAAGTGGGGGGTCAGCACCTTTCATAAATTTCAGTCAACTGTTATATAAGTACTCACTTCTTTAATATCCATATCATCGCATTCGTACCATCATGCATGCATCATTCCCTCTCACATGTCTTTCTTCCCCCCTTATCACACGTCCACATTAGGAACAAGACATTCAATTCAGCCTCACTACAAATTCTATTGTCTCATATTTTCTTTTATGACAGCAGCCTTCGATGACAGACGAGTAAGCTGTCCACCTAGTGATAAATGGTAATTGCTACTCAAGAACCTCTGTGATACCAGGGGTATCACCGTGAGCTGCCTATTGTAAGGTGTTGTTTGGACATTCGGCTCCAAACGTAGCGCATCTAAATGCTACTAATTAGACGTCGATTTCCTAAAAGAGATTTGGTTATTACCATGGCTGAACCGATCCCGGCTGCAGACAAAAAATTGTCAATTGAATCGGGCTCTACCACTGAAAAAAGAACTTGAATATCTACATCGTATAAACATCTTGGCTTTCCCTTCGTACTGGCTATATATATTTCTCGATGTGAAACATTACAAATGTAATATTTATAATATTTTGTGCAGTTACTGTTGAAGATATTTACAACAGCCACGTAGGTATAGCTCTTAAACTATTACACTACGCTTTTGACGGAGGTTAATTCAATTAGATACATTATTACTTTAATGTAACTACGTACCATTATGCGTTTGCGACATGTTGTATTCAATATGTAGTACCAGTTGTGCGGGTGCGTGTAAAAGGGGCGGGCCCGCGCGTCGTACACGTAAGCCACGGCCTCCGCGTGCGCACCACAACGATACACCTTGCAATTCCACCCGCCGTACGTCCAGTAGCTCGCGCTTGGCTAAATGCGAGACATTACAATGATAGCATATATTTGTATATTTAATTACATACTCAACATGATCAAAATTAAAACACATATTACTCATCCAAACAAGCCTTCGGGCTTTAATTGTGTACTCCAGACTACCATTACATAAAAATGCTTATGCAATCAAATTTCTTTCTTGATCTAATTAACGTTTCTAAACCCAGTACAGCTCCTGATAAGTGTCTTCACGCATAACCTCATAATTAAGACATTATATCTTTACCCCTCATATAATAGCTGTGTGGTAGTGTTTACGAATACTACCAACCCTTACTTCGCTCGTGGATGTCGTAAATGACGACTAAAAGCCTTATAACGACCTGGGCCAACTCCATCTGATGCCGTTTGGTCAAAAATGACATTCCCAAGACGGGTTGACGTCTGGCAGGCGGTCGCTCATAAAACTATTGTCAATAACTTTTACAATATGTAGGCACTATGAAAAAAGAGTACAATTGTATCGACCCCAAGTAATTGGGATAAGAGTAAGAGAATGATGACCCCTCATATAATAGTAATGGGTGAAAGGAATCATATTTTAATTCACAACTAACATTAGAAGGCAATTTCTATTTTAAATGAAGTCCTATGTTTAAAGTGTTGTAAATACTATTGTAGTATTGTCCATGATACAAGTAGGTTGGAATCTATTATGTTTTTATGCTTATGGTGGCAAACTAGCAAGCAGCACACCTGATGGTAAGTGCTACTGTCATCCACGGACCTTTATAATACCAGAGGTACAGTTAGGACGCTGCGTACCAAACAAAACCCACCCAAGTTGGGCTTCCGGCTCTCACGCTCACCGAATGAAGTGCAACAGTACATTGTCACTACTCAGACGACGATTCAGGATGATAATGTTGACGAATATATACTTACTGCATTCGGTGTCTGTTAGTGTACTGACAGTGCCCTCGTCACCGGCTCGCTTGAAGCAGTTATCGAGGTGTAGATGGTCGAGGTGAGCCGCCAGTGCCGCACGCGCACGCCCCGACACAGGCAGCACTATGACGGGCGCTGCACTGCGCACGCGCAGCTTCATGCGAGACGCACGCGCATCCGCACCACCGCTCGCACCGCCGCCCACCACAGACACCTGGTGAAATATTATTATATTAAAGCTATCTATCTGCAATATTGAAAGAGTAATGCTGAAACATAGTTCCTAATATTGTTCTGAAGTGATCCATAATAATAGTTCAATAACTGTTTAAAACTTCGTAACCGATACATGTGCTGTAGTGTAAGTTTATGGAATGTATTGCGTAAGAAGTGCTGGGGTATAGGCAATATGATATAACAGTGGTAAACATATGTTTTCGTTTTCCACCAAAATTTCTAAAAGATATCATTAATAGTGTGGCCATAGTACCGTTGAATGTTTTGTTATGTTTACACGTGTTTAGTCTCTAATCAAAGCTTCATCAGAACGGTTCGAACATCAGAACATTCTGATGAGGCTAGAGCGAATTGAGGATCAAATTTTAATTTGAAGTTCTGAAGACTGATCATCATACAATAGTAAGAGGGCTTCCTTATATTTTATTCCATCTTAATGCGTATTCCTTCCTTTCTTGAAGTGTTCGGTACATTAAATAACCGTGTAAAAGTGGTCTGTCTTCTTTTCCATATATCTAATTTAAAACAATAATGTATTGCCGCCATGTTTCAATTATAACAACGTCAGTTACCACTATTCCTCGACTATAAATCGTTTACCTTAAGTCTAGCCTGTAATATAACTCTGCGCAATAGGCTGAAGTCTCTCGTGAACGCCTGCAGCTCTTGCACGAACCGCTTCGTGTGTACATACGTCACAGGTCCCATGTCAATGCTCAAACTAGTCTCGTGACCGGCCGCCGCCGCCTCCGCACTACTCAATCTATAACAAAAATCACATCATTATAATCATAACATTCTAACGCAAGGTAAACACGTAAATACAATTTATTAATCTGGTATTTATCGTGAACACCATAGAATATAAACAAGTTCAGTTTCAAATCCTAATTCTAAACATGGTCGTTGTTTTATACAGACTCTCAAACCATTCTTATATACACGTTCACAAGCACATATACACATGTACGCACAGATACATACATACGCACACATATACATCGCACGTATACGTAATATCACACGTATACGTGTATTTAAACACGCACTCATATAGTTAGATAACAGATATGAGCTCTCTCGTATACGTGGTGCTGTACTGCTGCATTTATTGTAGCTGTACATCTTATTTACTGGCTTATTAGACAATTATACTTTGTCTCCCTTTCTATAAAAATGAAATAGAATGTTATCAAAACTACTTCTGTTTAAATTTTCTTATTTAATTTGCTGACATCCCAAGACAATTAGGAGTGTTTGCTGGAACTGCTTAAGGATTGAACCTCGGTATCTTGACTCAGGAGTTACAATTGTGGGGATCTGTGATGGAATTATTGCCATGTAACGCCGTTAGCTAAATTCAAGTCGGCAATACCACGATGTGCGCCAGCTTGTGGTGGATTGTTGTCAACTTTTCTCAGAACAGGTTGACGTTTATACTTTATAATTACGTGATCGATAACTGCCAAAGGATATGTTATTCTAAGCTGACCGACAGATGACGCATTTAACAAAAATCTTAATTTTCTTTAATTATAAGACAATATTAACAGTTATGCCCTTAATACCTAGGCCAAAATTTATCAAGTAAGCTAGGAAACTATAAATTAAATCTAATTTATCTATATAATTTAATATTTATCTATCAATAATCGCCATTAAATATTTATATATCTATATGTGTCTAGCACCTGTGGTAGTCGAATGTGAGCGCGTGGTCGGCGTGCGTCCGCAGTCTGTCGCGCCACAGCGGCGCGTGCGGCGTCAGGTCGGTGAGGGCGAGCGCGCCCAGGCGACCGGTGACGGCGCGCGAGTGAGCGTGCCCGTCGGCGCGCGCAACACACCGCGCGCGCGACACTAGCGCACGACACGCCTCACCACGACGCGCCACCAACACCACGCTCAGCGAGCGCACCCACAACTCAATCTGTGTGATACCACCACCAGACTGTGGACTCGACGCGGCTGCGAAACACACCTACGTGTTATACACAACTACTAGTATATTATAACAAGTCAAATATTCACCAAAATAGCGCTGGTATAGCAAATCAAAAATGAAGTGAATGTTATGAGTTGCAAGCGAAGTGAAGTTCGTTCAGTAGGAAAATTTAATACATCGGGTGACAACAAACGTTACCACAATCATCAACTCAAGTCATGTACGTCCCACTGCTGGGATCGATTCTTCTCTACAACAGGAAATAAATTGACCTACTGATCCACATTGTTCAAACGAGTTGGCATGATCCTTTTCCTTCTCTTGCACAGATACTATATGCATATATCCCTTAGTCGTCTTTAACGATACCCATGCGAAAGAGGGGTAGTGAATTGTATTCTTACTCCGTCAGCACAGGGAAAGGATCAAATAATTTTATGAATTGTGGTGGAGTCAAGAGTCTCCGAAACCGGCGAGCGTGTATGAAGAGAATTATGAATGTGAAAATGAGGAAGCGAGTGAAGTATGCAGAGATAGAGTTCTCTGGCACTCTGTTCTCTCTGCCTACCCTGCAAGGGATATGGCGTGATGATATGTATGTATAATTGTATAATAATTATTTATCATATATGTAATTCTAGCAACTCTGTTATATACGTTAGTAGGTAGAGTATACATATACTCCTGTATGTGCGTGTGTGCATCTCTGTGTGTATGTGTGTGTTCGCATATGTGCGCATGTGTGTACGTGCATGTGGGTGTGTGTGTATGTTTTATATTAAAGAATAAGTCTTACAGTGCTTAGAGTTAGTAATAACGTAACTCACCGGTCATCTCTGGCGCCGGTCCGTTGTCATCTTCGGGCACGTCGTCGCCAGCTATGCCGAAGAAGTCTAACACAGTCACCCAGCTGTCTATACTCACCACAAGATTCAAACAATTGAAATCTATCTTCGTCAATTTGGAAATCTAAAACAATATAATATTATATAATGGCGTATCAACAGACATATATCACATGTTGTTATTAGTAACAGACGGATTAATTAGTTTATTACCGCGACGCAAAGGAGGGTAATGTGTTTATAAGCTTATGTATGTGTCACAATAGAGACCAAACGCATGCGTCGATTTTATTGGTTCTTATGTCTATAAATTTATCTTAATTTTGCGAGTGTTACTGAAGATATAACATTAATGAAAATTTAATATGGTGACCACCAGCCGTCATATTATGAAGAATAAAAAAATGAAAATTTGCGAACATCTAGGGGAATAAGTATTTGAAAATCATTTTAGTTTTCTTTTACTGTTTTTCATTTAGAATAACTATTTAGGATCTATAACGAATAAAAAAACTACTATTTATTTAAAATTACTAAAATAAAAATATATTGAAAAAAATAAAAACTCAATAGCGAAAAAGAATTGGAATACAATAAATTTTAACTAAAAAGAAACAAACCAATTTCAGTAGTCCAGTACCAATAAATTCTAATGTGGAACATGATGTGACAATATTTTTCTTTAGGTGTGCTTAAGAAACAAAACATTCTTCAAGTGTGCGGTAAGCAAAATAAATTTGAATAAGTATACTTTAGTTGGATGACAACAACGCCATCTTACATATAAAATAAATATTATATATCGACGTATGTACCTTGTCAAATCGGTCGTGAAAGTGTGGATGGTGCGGGTCGCGCGTATGTACGGACAGCCACACGAGATTGTCGTCTGCGCCTTCAACCGCCCCATCATCCTCCTGCTGCGGCTCCGGGCCATCGTCATGCTGCGCCCCGTGCTCCGGCGAGCACGGCGGAGTCACGCAACACTTGCTGTCGCGCTTGTGCTGTCTCTCGGCACTCTGTAACAACAAACATATATTTACCATGTTTTCGATACATGTGTATTTATAATTCAGACGGATTTTCTTAATTTATTTTATAACTAGCTTCTGCCCGCAGCTTCGCCCGCGTAAAAGGTTATTTTCCTAAAGTTTTTATTCCCTATTTTTATTTTACCCTTAAGGGTATTTTTTTTACAAAATTTTTATGTCATATTTATTTATATCTAATAAATAGCCTAAAAATAAGTTTCAAGCCTCTGGCTTTAAAATTACAATACTTCTTTACAATTTTTCATCCCACTTTACAACCTTTTTTTTGCATTAAAAAGTAGCCTATGTCCTTTATCAGGCTCTAAACTATCTGTACCAAATTTCATTTAATCGGTTCAATAGTTTAGGCGTGAAAGAGCGACAGGCAGACAAACAGACAGACAGAGTTACTTTGAAGATATTTTTTGTCCTTATTCAAGATTTCTATATTGATGAATGGTGACGACTTATAATAATACCAACACTTACATTGATTGTGTGCGTCGTAAAAGGTGACTAAAATATAGACCTGGTCTAAATTTCTCTGTTGCTGTTTGATCCACAATTACATTCCCAAGGAGGGTTGACATCAAACAGATGGCCAATCATAAAACTATTGCCAAAACTTTTACAATATATATGATAGAAGAAGAGTACATATTGCATCGCCCACAAGTAATTGTGATAAAAGCAGGCAAGCAAATCATAATCATATGAAAATGATTATATCACTTATCTTACTTTATATGACAGTGTTAAACCTTACCTGTTTAGCGGTGACATTGAGTTGACTAGGAAGTGAACAGGAGCAACACTTCATGTACTGCAGCGAGCTGACACTTGACATGTCGTCACTGTACTCAGTTACGAAGTCAGGACACGATTTCGAAACGAACACTGCTTTGGGTGGCACTTGTGGAGTGTGAGAGACCATGAGCATGCGATGTTTGGAATCCGGTTCCTTGGTCAAGTCTTCCATTGTGATCGAATGTAACGACACCTGGAATGTAAATAGTATACTTATCTTTATCTCAGCTCATATACTTCGTACGGGGCTAGAGCCTCCTACACAATAAGATGGTAATTGGCCTACTATACCACCACATTCAGCCAGTTTGGTAAAGAGTTAAAAAAAATCCAGATTTTCTTCTCTTTCACAATTTTTGCAAGCATAAGATATAGTAAATTGTATTGTTGTAATTGTATTTTTACTCCATCACCACACGAAAAATTAAATAACTATTTCGAAACAATTAACTAATAGATTTTTTTATTTAACAAAGCATGCGAGGCATTACATAAAAACTTTCATCGTCTCAGCTCATATACGTCCCACTGTTAGGCTCGAGGCTCCTCCATAATGGGAGGGAATTTGATCTGCTATACCTCGCTCTCTCTTGCATGGATGTTATATGCGTTTTATATCCCTTAATCGTCTCTTACGTTCACCCACGGGTAAGATGATGAGAGGGTGATGAATTGTATTCTTATTCCGTCACCACACGGAGAAGTAAAAAGTTTCGATGGTACAACTATATAAACAGATAAATAAATCAGAGCGGATGTATAACTTGGGTGTTTCCTTCCAAGTGTGTCTCCACGCGTATCAGGGCATTCACCCTGATAGGTGTGAATACATGTAGGAAACTAAATTGGTAAATAAGAGTGAATAAAGAAAATACAGTGTGCGAACTTGAAAAGATGTCTAAAATATATTATGGATATTTATAATTAAAGTATGCATTTTCAGATGAATCTTGTATTTTCTTTTTATATTGCTTATAGCAGCAAACGAGCATGCATCACACCTGATGATAGATGTTAATGCCACTGATTAACCTTGGCAATACTAAACATACTGCTAGGCCACTGCCTACTAATACTAAAAGAAGGTTGGGATGGTATGGCCCTACAATTACAATAATTTAACGTAATATTCTTGCCTGTAACATAGTCTCGTAAGGATGTGACTTCTGGTATTGCAGTTTAAATTCTCTAAAAGATAGCTCCACAAGACTGCGCTCACCCTCACCAAGATCAGCTCGAAGTTGCACACTAAAGGTAGGCAGCTCAAATTTAACTGTAATAGAAACATGAATAATTTCTTAAAATCGATTTTATGACAGTAATTAGAATTGCAGTTACATTATTCTTATGTATATTAATTATTAATAGGGCAATTCTTTATGGTAATAAACAGAGGTCTGCAATTGTCCCTTGATGCACTCCTGGGGGGGCACACTTAAAACATTACTTATTTTTACTGACCGTCGCGCCGCCTACAGATTGGTTGTACAAACTTAACTGCTGCCATTTTGTCCTGCCTGTGAAACGTTTGACAACTAAGAATTGTTATTTTTTGTTCCTAGCGTAGGTACTTATTGTCATCGATCTATTTTCGGTTATTGATATTTTGCTGAAAATTATCTCAAGTTTCAATGTTAGGCTGATATTATTATTGTTTAATTATCAGCTGATATGTTTTTTTTTTATATTTCAGGGTAGCTTTCATAGTAAAAGAAAATTCTATGTAATTACACATACACATGTAGATATGTATATATATTACTTCAACTTTAGTTCACCGCCTAAACTCTGGGTGGCAGCACTTTCCATACATGCATATTTTATCATCGAGTTGCCACTCTTTTTCAATTTAATAACTTTACTCTTTGATGCACTCCTAAGAATAGTGATATAGAGATTGACTCACACAAATCAGAAATCACTTACAGAAATCACTTAGTAAGATAAACCACCTTAAATACAATAAAATAATAAATCATATTTTCGGCATGCTCATTTAACTTGAATTAGAACAATAAAATAAAAGAACACTATGGTTCACTGTATCAAAAGCTTCAGAAATATCTGTATACAATATTCGTGAGCTTCATTATGGATTAAATTAAAATAAATATTCTGCATTAAAGCATAACTTAAAGATCAAAAATTAAACTTTTTTAGCATTAGAATCCATGCTAGCCATGCCAGCTATGTAGTTTGTATAGAAGTATATAGTATACCGGTGAGCGGTGCAGGTGCGTTAGACGTGGCCTGGTGTAAAGGAGAGGAAGCGCGCGCGGCGGGAGGTGGTACAGCTAACACGGCGGCACGTACTGCTGGGTCCAGTCGCAACGTGGGCACTGCACCCTCCAGGACACCTTGCTGCATCTGTCGCGACATACATGATTGAATTTATATGTTCTAAGAGCTCACATTTGTAATTTTATTTATACGAAATATAATCGTCTTTTAATGCTATTTTTAAAATTAAGCAACTTGGGCAATACGATAATAAAAACCTTAAATGTAAACACCAACGTGTAACATCAAATTAATCATTAATGCTTCACTGCGCAGATGGCGTTGTAGTTAGGATACCGACCTCCCGTGTTAGTGCCATGGGTTCAATTCCCACGCAGGAATATTCCAAGTCTGGATGTAATTTATGTCCATCAAATTATATGTTTGTAAAGTCCTCACAATACAAGGATTATTCCTTTAACAGCTGCCTTTATGAAAAAATATGTTTCAAATAGAATGTTAACATATATGTTAGGTAAAATTTATATGCCGTTGATGAAAACGTTGCCTTTATAAATAATGGTAAACCATTCATCATCATCATCATCATCACACCCCATAAATGTCCCACTGTTGGGCGCGGGCTTCCTTCGTATTGGGCGGAAAATTAACCTACTATACCGCGCTGGTCAGACGTATTGGTATAGGGTTTTGTTTCGAGTTTGCCTTCTCTCGCATAGATGATATATGCGTTTTATATATCCCTTAGTCGTCTCGTACGATCACCCACGGGTAAGATATGGGGTGGTTAATAGTATTCTTACTCCGTCACCACACGGAAAATTTACCATTAGATCAAAATAATTAAATTATTTTTCATTATGACATCATTATGATTTAGTGAAAATTTTTCACTAAGTCAACTTAAAAAATCAATGTACAAATATTCTTACATGTCTTTCTTACTTTAATTTCTTTAGAATATGGTTATACTGTTGGATCAGACAAAGTATCTATATGATATTAAAGTTATTGTCCTACTGATTCTTGCCAAACTAAAAGGTAATCTCAATATGATGGCAATAATAAAGATGAACCTTTCGAAACTTATTAACCATCACCACCCTTTATATTTTTTCTGTCATGGTGAAACCTGTTCTACCGTTCGGTATGACAGAACGGTGATATTTGACTTCAGTAGGTCGACTGGTGCTCCTAGCTTACATATTAACTAGTTGTAGTGAGTTAGTGACCTGTGCATGGTGCGAGGGTACGGTGTGCACGTCGGCGCCGTCCACCACGTCGGCGGGTGTGTCGCTGCTGATCCACCGCAATGTCTCCAACAACTGTTCGTATTGCTCGCGTCGTGCAGACACGTGCAAACCACCAACTATCTTGCCGTCCACCTCGCACTGAACACAAACATAAAACAATCAACAAACGCCCTATTACGTCTTGAATTTCAATAGCATATTGCTGCAGTAATCACCAGTTGACGTCAATACAAATAACATATAAGGAATAAGGTAATATTATTTAGTGTATAACTCTCTAGTTAAATACTATCAACAACTGAGCTGGTTTCTACTTGCCCGTTAGGTCTAAAGCGAAGACATTAGCCTAATAGTTCCGGGACTTTTCTAGCCTGCACCAAATTGTCGGTTGCGAGTGTAAAGCTAAGTTTTCATTCATTCATGATAATGACGATGAATTTAGGTAAAAATATATTGCTGTGTGGTAGCAGCTATGAATACTACCAACCCTTACTATGTAAAATTAATGCGGTCGAAATGCGATCTCTGCGGAAAATCTGTGGAGTTAGGCTGACCGACCGCATTCGTAACGACGACGTAAGAGAGCGAGCAGGTATGAAAGAGAGTATTGGTGTAAAGATGCGAAAGGGAATGCTCCGATGGTTCGGACATGTGGAAAGAATGCCGAACGAACGCCTGGTTAAGAAGATATACAATGCGAAAGTGGAAGGATGTAGGTACCGAGGGAGACCGAGACTAACCTACCTAGACCAGATCGGTCATGTACTGAAGGAAGGTGGAGTCAAGAGTCTCCGAAACCGGCGAGCGTGTATGAAGAGAATTATGAATGTTGAGGAAGCGAGTGAAGTATGCAGAGATAGAGTTCTCTGGCACTCTGTTCTCTCTGCCTACCCTGCAAGGGATATGGCGTGATGATATGTATGTATGCTTACTATGTGCGTGGATGTCGTAAAAGACGATTAAGAGTCTTATGTCGACCTGAGCCAACTTCACAATGTTTGGTCAACAATTACATTCTCAAGGAGCACCGACGTCAGGCATGCGGCCGGTCATAAAACTATTGCCAATAACTTCTGCAATATGTACATACAACGTATGCCCACAAGTAATTGGAATAATTCAATTCATTATTTTAAAGAACAATTCATCAAAATAGTTATTGATATATTCACTTTAATTTAATAGGCAATGATTTTAGTATAGACAATCTCTAATAATGTTAGAGGCTAAGTGGTGCCGGGTCTAAGCCCAGACAAGAAAAAAAGCAGTGATTACATTCCATAGTAGGCAGTTTACCTGATAATCAGCTGTTGTGTCAAGATCACCGTCGCAATAGTTGACTGTGAACTGTAGCGCCGTATTGTGCAACACCGGCTTGCCGGACGACACGTCGTACATCTCCGACATGTTCTCAGACGGCTGCTGAACTGACAATTTGTCCGCCACGTCCAACTGACAATATAAATATATTAGTTTCTTTGTTAAAGCTTTTATTAACAAATGGGAATATTTCTCTAATATCACACTTGACAGCAATCATCAGAACTAATGTTATAAAATTCTCAAGACAGTATTGCTACCTATTATTCTACTGATGATGCCATAAGTTCTTACAATTCTCGGGGAAAATAAGACGTGATGTGTTGCGTTATATTTTTGCAACTCACCACCAAGTGATAACAATAGTTGCCTTACTTACACGCGAACGTCGTAAAAATCATCAGAATAATGACCAGGAAGCATATAACACGTTCATACGATCACCAACCCGTTTATAACTAACCCATTCCATTAAATGAGCGCACTATGTGGCGTTACATTGAGACATATTGAGACCTATGTCCAGTCTACGGTTAGATGAAGAATGATGATGTTGTGTGATACTCACCGTGGCAAGTGATATGTCACGTACTCTCACTTTGTACATGGTGTGGTGCGGTGGGCCCGGACGGTTCACGAGGCTCATACGACCGAGGTGCGCCACCAGCACTTGAGTACTGTTCGCGTTGCGCGGTACCACCACTACTGGTGACTCCAGCTCTATATTCACACTGTAAAACGTATGTTATATCACAAATGATACTGACTGATGGCTACAAAGATAGCGGTTAAGATACCGTCCTACTCTGTCATGGGTTCGATTCCCACACAGAACAATTTTTACGCAATCTACAAATTGTTATTCCGGGTGTAGATGTAATTTGTCTGCATAAAATTGTATAATACAAGGATTAGATCCTTAGTGCAGGTGTAGTCTTAAAAAATATCTCTGTAGTCAAGATATTGATACATATAATCAGACCCTTGTCGGTGAACAAAAAATTCATCAATTACAAATTAATTAAGACGTTAAAAAAACAATGTTAAAGTATTTTTAGATATATTATTATTGAAATTAATTTAAATCCTAATCAAATGAGCGACCTTAGTTTAAATACAATTATCTACAGATACATCGTATTACTTGAGGGTCATTTTTATGACACTTGAATATTTTTTTTTTTGGCACTTTAAATATAAAATTACAAACAATCTTACCTGAGCACTACATTGTCCGACTTTAGATCTGCGGGTTCGTCGAGCGAGGCGCCCGCGCTGACAGTGCGCCGCCGCGGCGACATGCCTTCTGTTGACTGCGACAGCTTCGGGTTCGAGTACAGAGTCGCGAATTCACCCCTACAACACATTGCATTTATTGTTATACCTTTCCATGTGGTGACAGAGTAAGAATATAATTCACCACCCTCTGTCATCCCATGGATGTAGTGAAAGGCAACTAAGGGATATGAAATAAATATGACATCTATACAAGAGTAGAATATAAAACCGTACGCCAATCCACCGTGGTATCCATCCATCCATCAGCACAAAAGTAATTTTGTAAAAGTTGAACTATTGTCCCAAGAACACATTACCTGGTTAAAAGTATATGTTAATCTTAAAAATTGCTTATTTATATGGCAAATTCCATCCAAATCTGTTCAACTGTTTACGTGTGATTGAGTAACAAATATCCAGACATCTTCACAAACTTTCTTATTTATAACATTAGTAGTAGTAGTTATGATAACATTATTATTAAGGCGTATCTTTTTTTATTATATTCTATCATTTTCTCAAATTTACTAAGCTTCAAAGGTATATTAACTTTCATTGTCTCCGGGTGATCCTGGTCAGAATAGTGAGCTATACTCATTAAATTATTATACTGTCATTGCCCTTCATAATCGTGGAAAGTTTGAAATCACTCCGATGATTTGATGGCAGTCAAAATCACGTTCAACATTTCACAGCGTTATGTATTAAAGACTATATATATGACTATGTTATATAACAAGATAAGTTAAAATAATTATATTCTCATCTGGTCAACAAACGAAAGACATCACGTTTATATTTATATATAATTTCAATATACTATCACCACTTCCATATATATTTTAATAATTACTACGCTGTACAGATAGTTAAGCTCGTACTCCCATAGCCCGGGGGACCACAGCGATCGTACCTGGGGTGTACGAGACCGATGGCCATGTCAGCGGCGGCAGCGCGTATAGAGCGCGCCAGATTGGCCAGGTACTGCTTGAACTCTGTGAGGCACGACTTGAGCTCGCGCAGCAGCGGCCCCGAGTGCGTGTACCACACGCTCGCCACGTGCACGCTCACAGTAGCCTCCACCACTGTTGACAAATAATAACATACAATGACCAACATAATTTCCATGTGGTGATGGTGAAAAGAATACAATTCATAATTTGAAATAAAACTACTTTTACGGTTTCTATCGCGTTTGTATTTGATTTTTAATTTCCCGACGTTTCGAACACTTTACGGTGATCATGGTCACGGTCATGTACTGAAGGAAGGTGGAGTCAAGAGTCTCCGAAACCGGCGAGCGTGTATGAAGAGAACTATGAATGTTGAGGAAGCGAGTGAAGTGTGCAGAGATAGAGTTCTCTGGCACTCTGTTCTCTCTGCCTACCCTGCAAGGGATATGGCGTGATGATATGTATGTATGTATGGTCACGGGAGGACTGAGGTGTCTTACGTCCAAAAGTCATCATCGTTACAAAAATTTATATCTACCTCCTACAGTAACAGTTATTAAAAAGTTTGACCCGCAATACAAATTTATTTCCAGTGCAAAAAGAAAATGCTTCTATATGTATTTTTTTTTTATTGTTTGTGATCAGTTATATTAAAAAAATAATTTATTATAATTATTATACTGTGGCAATTTACTAATTTAAAATCTAACAAAAAAACTACTTAAGTCGAATAGAATAGAAGTCTCAAAATTGGTCATTTTTTTTTAAATATTTTTAAAGGTGATTAAATAATTTTATTGTTTTTTTAACTTTATTGAACTTTTCTAAAGTACAAAAGTAATTTTTCTTTTCTTTTTCCTTTCAAAATAGCTGCTTAGGAGATTTTTTGTCTGCTGCCTCCGACGCGAGGTCCTAAACTACTCTAGTTATCACTCATCAACCTTTCATCTGTTATTATTGTTACTAAAATTAATAAATTAATATTTAATTTAATTAAATCTAAAAATGATTAATTTATATTAATTAACAGCGGGACATATATGAGCTGCAAAAAAAGAAAAATGTCACCAATTTATACCAGGAGCTTCACTGCCCTGCGACGTGTTGACTATTCTATGTATAGTGAAGAGCAGCGCCTTCTCGTCATCCTGATCTGGTGCTGGGGCTGTGCAGTGAGCTGGGGGCGGGGGCCGACCCGCCGATACGACGCGTGTATGCAGCCCACCGCCCTCGCACAACGACACCACCTGAACGCCGCCGAGGGAGCCACCGACTTCGATGCGACTGCCGTCTGCAACAAGCCTGAATATGTTACCGTGATCTTGAAAGTTTAATGATGTAAAAAATAACAAATACCTTTAATGATGACATCCCCACCGAAATCCCTACAACAAAGCACCCGAGACCGTAACCTTTAAGCGGTCGGTCTCCCTATGAGTGGCGGTCTAATCCCCAATGCGATCACTCGAACAAAAGTAACCTTATTTGAAATATTTAAGTAAATTCGTTTTGGTTTATCAACGAAACACCATTATAGTTGTCATAGAAGTCAATGAACCAGTTCCAAACCAGTCCCTGTCAGGTTAAGATCAGACTAAGGCCGCTCAAAATAAATCTAAACTCCCACCGAACAGGCATTTAAAGTAAAAAAATAATCTACAATTGTAAAAGTAAATATCATTAATAAATAAACTTTTCTAGATCAATTCAAAATAGATGGCGGCGTTACACTTACCAACAGTGGCTTGTATCTTTGCCTCGCTGACGGTGGCGGTAGCGATCTTTCTGGCGACCACAGCACCCTCATGCACTGCCGCCCGCAGAAGCAGTACACCCAGCCGATGGAAATCAAACGTTATCTCCGTACGAACTTCTTTCTAATATAAATACAAATATATCATGTATATATGATGACTCTACACAATAGTTTTACGACCAGTCGCCTGCCAGACGTCAATCCTTCTTGGGAATGTAATTATTGACCAAACGGCATCAGATGGAGTTGGCCCAGATCGTTATAATGCTCTTAGTCATCTATTATGCCATCTACGAGCAAAGTAAGGGTTAATAGTATTTGTAGCCGCTACCACACAACACTAGTAGTTTTCTTTGTGGTAACGGCGTAGAACTGAAATTGACTACTCCTTTAATGCCCTTTTTGTTTAATGGTGGGCTATGGATGCGTCTCGCCCCGCTGAATCGGTCCGGGGTGACGGAAAGGCGGCGCGTGACCCCATAGACCCACCGTAAAACTCATCTCTCTTCGCCGTGCGAGCGGACCACCGGTACCCGATTTTTGACTTCGGTGGCCCGCCCGGCGGTTTTCCCTCGAGGGTTTCTCTCGTCGACGCCCTGACAGATTTCGCCGTCGGGGCGTCGCCCTCACGCGGTGGCCTCACGTCGGGTGACCGGACAATTCTCCGGTCCGATCACCCGAGGCCTCGGTTAGGGCGGCATCAGGCGCAGATATTCGCGCCTGCGCCGCCCCGGCCGCTGACGGCGGCCCGGGTCGCAGGAATCCTCCCGGACTCGTTCCGCCGCCTCCTTCCGCGAGATGACAGCCTCGCAGAAGGCGGCGACCGCCTCCCAGTTCCTGACGCTGTCGACCATCGCCCTCGCGACAGCCGGCAGCGTCAGGTCGGCACCGATGACAGCGACGAGGTCACGGCGCTGCCCGTCCCAGCCCGAACATACCTCGAGCGTATGTTGCGCCATGTCCTCGTCACTGCTGCAATGGTGGCAGGCCGGAGTCCACTCTCTATACGCGACCGTGTACAGGTACAAGCCGAAGCATCCGTGCCCCGATAACACCTGCACCAGCCGAAAGGAGAGGACTCCGTGCCGCCACTCCATCAGTACGGGTCGGAGGGCCTCGACGGTAACGACACCGTGTCTGGGCCTCTCCAGCCGCGTAGCCCAACGGGCGATGACGTCTTGGCGGGCGTCCTCGCGCCAGGTGGCTATCTCGCTCAACGATGGGGAGCCACCTTCGTCGCGCACTGAGGTAACCCGCCGGTAGAGGTCGGAGAGCATCTCCGCCTCTAGGTGCCACGGAGGTGTCCCGGCCAGTAGGCATGCCGCCTCGGTCGATACCGTGCAGTACCCGCGAATGGCTCTGACCGCCATGACTCTCTGTGGTCTCCACAGAACAGCCCTGAGCTGGGCGTTCAGAGCCCTCACCCACACGGGTGCGGCATACATGGCCATCGAACGGATCACCCCCACATACAGCCGTCGGCCCTCGAAGCTGGGTCCGCCCACGTTCGGCATGAGCCGCACACGCGGGGCAGTGGGGCGGGGCGGCGCAAGATGCCGCCACGTGCCCGGTCTGACCGCAGCGGAAACACAATCCGCCGCAGTCTAAGCAATTAGTGCACGTTGGTCGAGTATGTCCGACCGCCATGCACTTATAGCACCTCGCAGGCCGGTGCTCAAGCACGGTTACCCGCGCCAAGCTCCAGCCCAACTACTCCTTTAATGCCCATGGGTATCGTAAAAGACGATTGAAGTATATATTATGCAGATAACATCACTACAAGAGAAGGAAAACTCGAAATTTACCTGATATAAATAATATAATGTTATAGTCAAATCGAAACTCCAATGCTTTTTTTCCAACGTTTTACTAATCAAATCTTGTGTTTCGAGATTTGATTAGTAAAACGTCAAAAACGAAACCAATAGAATATTTCCGCTTTTCACTAGAGAATTTATGTTTCATTGTGAGAGCAATTTGAACATTAAAACTTAGTCTACCGAGCTGGGCTCCTACTTCCGTGTGCGTGGTCGCATCTAGCAGCTCTGGTACTTCGAAGTTTATTAATACATAGCAAATAATAATATAATAACATAGCAGTAATAAACATCTTTATTTCTATAGTTCTTCTGTACTTCTTTTATAGTGGTAGGGTCTGTTGATAGTTTTCTGTCTACAGGGCTGGCTCGTCCGAGGTAATACCACAGTCTCGCAGAATATCGAGGTCTGAACAGTGGCAATGTGCTCTTGCGCTTCGGTGAGTTCCCTATTATTTGGGTGGGTTTTCGTTGGTAGGCAGTAGTCCATCCATCAATCCATCCATCAGCCTGTAAACGTCCACTGTTGGACATAGGCCTCCCCACGAGAATGCCATCTATAACGGTCCTGTGCCACCTGCATCCAGCGGTTTCCTGCGACCTTGATGAGGTCATCAGTCCACCGAGTGGGGGGTCGTCCTACGCTGCGTCGTCCGATTCGTGGTCGCCACTCGAGAACCTTTTTTTCCCAACGGTTGTCGGTTCGTCGAGCGATGTGGCCTGCCCATTGCCACTTCAACGTGCTAATCCTTAGGGCTATGTCGGTTACACCCGTTCTTCTACGGATTTCCGTATTTCGGATTTTATCACGTAGAGAAATACCGAGCATAGCCCTCTCCATAGCACGCTGAGCGACTTTGAGCCTTGTTATGAGGCCGACATTTAGAGACCACGTTTCAGTGCCGTAAGTCATCGCTGGTAACACACACTGGTTATAAACCTTTTTTTTCAGACACTGCGGAATATCAGACGAGAAGATCCTCCTAAGTTTCCCGAACGCTGCCCAGCCGAGTTGGATTCGTCGGCTGACCTCTTTCTCGAAATTGGATCTACCTAATTGAACTGTTTGTCCTAGGTAAACATAGTGATCGACAACTTCGAGAATCGCATTCCCAACCAGGACCGGTACAGAAATGACATGACATTAGACATGATTTTCGTCTTGTCCATGTTCATTTGCAGCCCTACTAGTTGGGAGACCTTGCTGAGGTCATTGAGCATGGTGCTAAGGTCCTCCAGGGATTCTGCCATGACTACGATATCATCTGCGAATCGAAGGTGAGTGATGTATTCGCCATTGATGTTGATGCCGAGTCCGGTCCAGTCTAAGAGCTTGAAGACATCTTCCAGCGCAGTGGTGAACAGTTTCGGAGAGATAACGTCTCCCTGTCTCACGCCTTTCTGCAGCTGGATCGGTTTCGTACTCTTATCCTGGATGCGGACTGACATAGTAGCGTCTTTATACAAACACTTCAGCACTTCGATATATCGATAGTCAATTTGGCACCTCTGAAGGGACTGCAGCACTGCCCAAGTTCCGACAGAATCAAAGGCTTTCTCATAGTCCACAAACGCTAGACACAGAGGCCGATTATACTCCTCGGTCTTCTGTATAATCTGGCGTAGCGTGTGGATGTGGTCTATGGTACTATAACCTTTTCGGAAACCGGCTTGTTCGGGCGGCTGGAAGTCGTCTAGCTTGCGCGCGAGTCGGTTCGTAATGACTCTTGAAAACAATTTGTACACGTGGCTCAGGAGTGAGATGGGTCTATCATTCTTTAAGAGCGTTTTATCGCCCTTCTTGAAAAACAGCACCACCACACTCCTGGTCCACGACTCTGGAACGTCGCCCCCGAGAATGACAGAATTAAACAGCTTCTGTAGGGCTTTTAAAACTGGCTTGCCGCCTGCCCTCAGGAGCTCTGTGGTAATTCCGTCATCTCCCGGTGCCTTTCCGTTCTTTAATTGTTTTAGAGCCATTCTGATCTCGTACAAGCTGACGTCCGGGATTTCTTCGGTATAGTGCCGAGTTAGCTTGGATCTGGGGTCTTGGACCAAGCTGACAACAGGATTCAGGGATGATTTGTACAACTGCCCATAGAACCTTTCGACCTCTCCCAAGATCTCACTCTGGGATGAAATGACAGTACCGTCATCGGTTTTCAGCTTAGTCATTTGGCTCTGCCCAATAGACAAATCTCGTGCGAACACTTTGGAGCTTCGATTTCGCTCTATCGCCTCTTCAATACGCAGTGTATTGAATCGGCGAATATCGCGTCGCATAGATTTAGAGATTTGTCTATTAAGCTGCCTGAGTTCGGACCAATCGGCTGAAGACTGTACCGTCATTTCCTTTCTCCTCTCCATGAGTTGAAGAGTCTGGTCAGAAAGCTTTTTTGTTCTAGTAGCGCGATGGGCCTTAAAGAATTTTGACCCGACCGCGTGGACAGTTTCCACGAACCTGTTGTTCATATCGTTCGAAGATTCGCACTCTTCCAGGCATTGGAAGCGATTATGTAATTCGAGTTGAAAGCTCTCGGGGTTCTGGTATTGGACAGGTGTAGGTCGGAGTGTAGACTTCATCAAGCGGGACCGCTCGACTTTCGTACGAAGATTCAATGTGCCTCGAACCATGCGGTGATCACTCCCAGTTTTAATCCTGCTGATCACAGAGACATCATTGAATATTTGTCGTTTGTCCGTCAAGATGAAGTCTATCTCATTTTTAGTGGATCCATCAGGGCTAATCCAGGTCCACTTCCTTTGTGGCCGTTTCTTGAAGAAGGAATTCATCATGAAGAGGCCTTCCTTCTCCAAAAAGTCGGCCAGTTTTTGGCCCCTTTGGTTTCTCTGTCCAAATCCATATTGCCCCACTATCAACTCATCGTCTGTCCTTTTGCCTAGTTTTGCGTCTCCCATAACTACCGTGAAGTGGGTTTTGGACGTGTGGATGGCTTTCGAGATATCCTCGTATAAGGCCTCCACTACGTCGTCGGAGTATGTCGAAGTCGGTGCGTAAACCTGTATGACCTTCAACGAATACCGTTTGGTAATTCTGAGTATAAGGTACGCTACCCTTGTTGACACACTTTCGATCCTCTCCACGTTCTCTACGAGAGACTTACGAACGATAAACCTTACACCGCCTTGGGATGGGTGATCTCCCTCCCGGTAGAAGAGCAAATTTCCAGACCGGAGGATTATCGTGCCCTCCCCCTCTCTTCGCACTTCTGATAATCCTACAATGTCCCATCGGATTTTGCTCAATTCCTCTTCCAGTTCGATGACCCTCTCGTCGGTCCTAAGCGTCCGAACGTTGTGTGTTACCAGGGCCAAGGGTCGATTTTTTTGGTAGCCGGATCGCGGCCGGAGATTCCTAGCACCCCCTGCCCCGCCACCAACAGGCCCGCTACCAAAATGAGCCCGTGGAACAGTGGAACTGCCGTGACTGGGGGCCGTGACTTTTTGTGCATCCATATTTATTTTGGGGGGGTAATAATGCCATAATCGCCACGCTTGGCGAGCGGATTGGCGATCGCGGTAGATGTTATTAAGTTTCCCGGGAGATAGCCGCTGCCCAATCTCCCGGTGAGGCCCTTAGTCGATTTTTACGACTCCCACGGGCAAGTAAGGGGTGACGACCTTTGTATTCTATTCCCGTCGCCACACGGGTGATAGGCAGTAGTGGGTACCCCTAATATTGGAAAGCTCCATGAGTGGCAAAAATACTTACTATCAGCAGCAGCTTACTCGTATGTTAGTACAAATAATAAAAGAAAAATGTACGTGATTGAACGCCTAAACGGCTGAATCGATTTTGATATTTTTAGTGGGTTCAGGTTTACATGAACAGTTAGATTTCAAGGAATTCTACTAACTGTACTTAACTTGTGCCATAAATAAATTACCTTTGGTTCATCTTCACCGATCGTGTAGGAGTACGTGCTGGTGGTGATTGGTTCCTCGTGTCCAACGTCACTCGGACGTTTCTTTGTCGTCGCCTGAGACCCCATCACACGATGAATGAAGCCGATGAGCTCTACTATGGTCTCTTGGTTAGCTGTTAAACAAAACTATTATGTAGTAGGAGCTCATTGACCGAAAAGCATATTTGATTATTGTGGTAGTAATACCCTAGATATTTATGTGTACATGTGTGTTTGTACGGGTATGTATATATATGTGTGTGTGTGTGTGTGTGGGTATACAGGGTGTAAGGGGACCGCTCCCGAAAACAAAGGCAGGTAACCCTACTAGTCCTACTTGTAATGATAGGCTAGAAAAAAAATCGATTCGGACCACGCGAGGTCGTTGAACTCTTGAATATATGATCGTGAGTTTTGAATAGATTGCGTCTTTTCTCATCTGAGTATAGTTACGCGTTCTTGATCGAGTTATCGTTACATGGCACTGTCCTAATACGATGGAATGTGAAAAAAACTTAAAAATATTTATGAAAAAAAAATTTTTTTTTCATCCTAATCGATTTTTTTTCTAGCCTATCATTACAAGTAGGACTAGTGGGGTCACCTGTCTTTGTTTTCGGGAGCGGTCCACTTCCACCCTGTATATACATATATGTTTGTGCATGTATGTATGCGCGTGTGCGTGCGTACGTACGCCTTCGTGTGCATGCGTGCGCCTGCGTGTGTGCATGCACATACGTGCGCATGTGTACGTACGTGTGTGTGCGTGCGCGTACTTATGCGTGTACGTCTGTGTGTATAGATATTGATAAATTTCGCATCATTGCAATATCTGTAAAAGCATGATACATAATATTCAGTTTAGTGCTTGCAAGAAATTATTATTTTATTAATTTTATTTATATGTACATAATATATTCTGATAATAAAAGTATGACGTCGATACTTACCTATTATATCCAAATTATTGAACAATATATTGGCTATCCTCAGATCTTCAGAAGTATTAGTTCCTTTAACGATGCACAGTTCAACGGCAATGAGCGCTTCAGAGTCCACCAGTCCTGCGGCGCCCCAACCGGTAGTGGGAGAGCCCCAAGACGTGGCGCCCCAACCTGCCGGCCAGGTAGTTCCCCAACCGGCCGCGAACATTGAATTTCCGTTCCAGTTACAGCCCGAGCCTAATACCCAGCTAGGTGATGGATTCATGTGGTCGGACTCTGAGACACCTATACAAAATAAATAAAGGATATTAACTCTCTCAGTAAGTGAGCAGATGGTGTACTGGGCTAAATGTCCTAGGTTCGATAATACACGCAAGACAATACTGTGTGCAATGTATAGAGGTTTACATGTTTTTTTTTTAATTAATAGTCGGACTAAAAATGCAAATATCATCACCTTTTACTTGTTAGTGCCGACTTCCATAAGTAAATATCGACTAAAAGATAACCAGAAGAATAAGCAGCTCCTCGTGGAAAACGTGTACCAACTCACTGCTATCGCCAACGCGCCTGCCGAGTGTGGCAATTACATTACTATCCCCTCGAATGAGAACGCGCCTTATGGCGCTCTATAGGTGAGCCCCAAGTTCAGAAGTGAAGGAGAAAGACTCAATTATCATCATCCTTATCCTGCTCTTATCTGAAGCAATATATAATCTTTAATCTTTTCCATCGTATATTTTGCAAAAGTTATTGGCAGTACTTTTATGACAGGTCGCCTGCCTGACGTCAACCTTTCTTGGGATTGCAATTGTTGAAGACATCAGGTATAGTTGGTCCAGGTCGTTATAAAGCTCTAAGTCATCTTTTACGACATACACGAGCAAAGTAAGGGTGGTAGTATTCGTTACGCTACCACGGAGCACAAAAAGGCTAAATGATAAGGATAAATTGTCAAGTATTGTTCTATGGTTCTATTCTCTATGGTTTATACTTAACAATAATGTTATAGGTACTCACTCTTAGTGCCCTGATGCAGTGAGTTGAGAGCCTGGTGCAATGCGTGAGGGTGAGCCAACGATGGCATGGAGCGTGCGTCCGGTGATGAGGGGCACAGCGGTGATGTTGGTGACGTAGGCGACGTCGGTGACGTGGGCTCCGAGCCGCGTATGCTGCCCGACATTGTATCCATACTGCAAATATAAACATTTAATTTCTACATAGCGGTAGCCACGGGGTCGCTTACCTCCAATTTGGTTAAGGTGAGTGATGGTTGTTCTAGTAACTAACTCGTTATCGGTGATATCGTTTGGGATAATCTTTAAATTTAATTTTGAAACAAAGAAATGTATTGTGATTCGAAGGTTAAACCTAGGTTTTGTTTTTAGTGGCAGACAATAATACAGAAATGTGATATTGTTATTTAATTTCTGACAACAAATATTGTACAAGACTTATCAATTTGGCTAAACTGGTGCGTTACCGTTGCTAAAATTTCAAAATAAAAAAAAACATTTGAATTCTATTCTTGCTCCGTCACCACGCAAATATTTAATATAACTGATAAGTTATTCGATGAAAAATTATTTAATTACCCAACATGTTTATGGCTGGCCACGAGCAATTCGAAGTCTGGCCCGTATGTCTGTAGCGCGTCGACCAGCAGTAGTGAGTGAACCGACAGCGACACGGACACGTCACGAGGCCGCACCGTCAGCGCGGCCTTCACACCGCACACCTGCACCTCCGCTATTGAACGACCCATTGACTGCACCTAACGATATACATTACCATCTAATGTCGTCGGGTCAATAATTATATTCTCAAGAAGAATTGACGTCAGTCAGACGGCAGGTCATACATATATTACCAAAACTTTTGCAATGTGTACAGTGGCAACAGAGTACATAATGCATCGACCCCGAGTAATGTCTAACATAAGGAGATTATTGTAACCCTATTTTTTCGACCCAATAAAGATTATTATTATCTTAGCTGCTAAACTACTGCACCGATTAAAAAAAAAAAAACATTGAGATAAGAACAGATTGATGATGATGGGACAGCAAGGGTTGGTGACAACTGTATTTATATTTCATCCCACAGTGTAAGTGCTAAGAGAGGGTTTATTCACATTTTAGATACAAATTTAAAAGAAGATGACGAACGGACCTCCAGAGACATCTGCTCTATGGCGAACTGCATCATGAAGAGCGTCGAGTTTTGATGCAGAGTGGACACGGAGCTGACGTCAGGACTGGCACTGCTCTCCTCTTCGTCCTCCGCTTCCTCCTGCTCCTGAATCTGAGCCTCATCGTCACTGCATATAAAAAATATTTTATTGTAATAAATTATAAATGAATGAGCTAGAGAGCTACCTGGTGCTACGGTGGCAAGTGAGTTTCACTTGACCAATAATAATAATAATTTTACTGACAAGAAAAAATATACATGAGATCGACAAAATCTCTGGCCCCTAAACTAGCACAGTTATGCTGTATTTCACAGACCAGTACCCTCACTTATACAATACATTTCATCATCAGCTTAATTCTATATAATGCTCCTCTTAAATATAATATATAGATTAATTTATTAAATGTATGTGTTCCAAACACATGCATTTAAAAAATTACAAATTTAGTAGATGTACTAAGTAACAGAAGAAGTTAACTTTAAGACTCGCCTTTTAAGTGGACTTTAGGGCATTATCTGTGACTGAGATTTGTGTGTGTTCAGGTGGCTTTAAAAATGGCTTAGATTAACTATCGGACTAAACTATTATATACATATATATACTGACAGTTGTGCGGCTGGTGTAACTTTAGCGAGTACAGCTCGCACAGCAAACAACTTCTGCTCGCTGAGGTGTACCACGAGGGCGGGCAGCGAGCCGCACAGGGTCGCCGCCGGGTACTGCGGGTCGCTCGTCTGCACCACGCGCCGCTCCGCCTGCACACACATACACGCACTTAACATACCAGTAGGAAGACAACCAAGACAAGAACTCAATCACCTTTTAACGCATAACAAATAAAAACAAATTGAACAAAACTTTATGGGTATATCTATGTGGTAGCGCATTAGTATAAATTAATTATAAATGATTATTATCCGTGTGGTGACGGAGAATACAATTCACCACTACTATTATCTTCCCCGTGGGTGTCGTAAAAGACGACTAAGGGATATAATATCCATATAACATCGAGGCAGGCGAAGGAAAACTCACCATAAAACTTTATACCAACGCGTCTGACCAGCGCGATATAGTAGGTCATGTCCCTCCTACTGTGGTGGAGACTCTAGCCCAACAGACGGCCAATGTTGGGATTCGATTCCCATACAAGACAACAATTTGTGCGATTCACTAATTGTTGTTGCGTATTTCTATATAATTTGGAACTCTTAATTACATGTATGTGCAGTCCCTCCGCAATACAAGGATTGGTTCATTTAGGCAGTCTCGTTTCATCATCATCATCATCATCTCCTACTCTTATTCCAATTACTTGGGATCGATACAATATATACTCTTCTTTCATAGTACATATTGTAAAAGTTATTGGCACTAGTTTTATGACAGGCACCTGCCAGAGGTCAACCCTCCTCGGGATTGTAATTTGACCAAATGGCATCAAATGGAGTTGGCCCAGGTCGTTATAATGCTGTTAGTCGTCTTTTACGACATCGACGAGTAAAGTAAGGTTTGGTAGTATTAGTAGCCGCTACGACAGAGCTAACTTAAATTTAGGCAGTCTCGTTTTTAATAATAATAATAAAAGTTCATATTGGACATAAGCTTCTAACAAGATGGACATAATACTAAAAAATCGGTAAGTACTAAGTAATCGCTTTCCTAGCAAGGAACTGACAGTGAGTGACGTGGAAAAATTACTATCAGGGATAATATTCACCTGTAGCAATATGCTGAATCTGTCCAGGAGATGCAATGACGAGGTGCCCTTGGTGTGCGCGTACTTCCAGTTGTCACGTACACGCCCCACCAATACTTGTAGATCGCTCAGCTCTATTTTGTATCTGTAAACAAATGAAACGTCAATATCTGATGATATATTACATCAAATTAGACTAGTGTGGGTACATACCCATAAGTAAATTCAAGATTCGCATCGTCTATAGCGATATCCGTGCCGGTGTATAGTTAGCAGAAGATCTAGTAAAGAGGACAATTGCAGCACTCTCCTGTGACATTTATGACTCGGTTATTACAATTGCCGCGGACAAAAGAGGTGGTGGTGAGATATTGTATACTTAACCCGTCCCCACACAGACAAATGTATTGCAGTTGTTATTGCCCATATTTTAGAAGACCTTAAGCAAATAATGCTTGCATGGGCTGGACTTTACAAACATATAATGAGCGGGCACCACTCCACCCGTGAAACTCGATGCGGTAGGTCCATATTTTAACCACAACGTCATCGTGCAGTTTATCGTATCTATAAGATGGTGAGTTATGCGATGTGAAATGTTACCTGTCGTAGAGTCGGTTGTGGAGGTTGGTGGGGTCGAGTGTGGGGTATGCGGGCGCCGGCGGTGGCGGCTCAGGCGGCTCGCCAGGCGACAGCAGGCTACCCGGTGGCGTGGAGCACGGCGTCATGAACATCTCTGCCATATATTAGTAATTGAATATAGCATATTTGTTATAAAAATCGACACAAGCCAAAAGATTAACATATCGACGAGCACTGCTTTTTTTGACAGGTTATGGTTTAACATACTTAGCCAGAACCATCCGGGCGACAGAAAGTGTGGCCTCATAACCGGTGGTTATCTCATAATCACAATTGCTCTTATGAGTTTATCAGAAGAGCGCTGCTGCCCATTCTCCTTATGACGCCTCAGCCGATATTTGCGACTCCCACGGGAACGGGGATATTTCATCCCTTAGTCTATTATAGTTCGCGTCACGTAAAAAGAACGCTAGGGGTCGAGCTGCGCATTAGACGATTTATCGGTCTATTTGGTGGTATGAAGTGTGGTGCGGGGCGGGCTGCTCCTGCGTCACATTTTTGCAGGTGCGCTATTGGATCGTCAGTTGCCTTTTGCTTGCCGCTCTGTTTACACGTTACATTCGTTCACAAAATACTATCGCGCACAAAAATTGTTAATTACGAAATGGTTTTACATAGAGAAGTTAGAAAAATGATTTATGGCGTATATTGTTTTATGAAGCAAGAGGCTGATAATGGATCGGTAGATAATTTAAAACAATGTATGAAGCGGACCGCAGAGGCCACAAAATGTTCCGAGCCTACAGTGAGACGAATTGTAAAAGATGCCGAATTTCTTACTGTCTTCCGAACTCCCGGCAAAAATAAAAGAGTCAAACAAAAACCAATAACAGACATTGACAGCTTTGACCAGGGTGTTATAAAAAGAATTATCCACAATTTCAACGTTAGTGAAAAAGAATTAATTTACTAAATTTACTGCCTAATTCAGTCGCGGTAGTCGACAATGCATCGTACCACAAATACACAACTTGATGCTGCACCAACGTCCAATACAAAGAAAGCAGATATGCAATTATGGCTTGGCCAAAAAGGAATTGAATACGATGAATCCATGCTAAAGCCGGAGTTGTACAACTTAATAAAAAAAAACAAAGTGCAATTTAAAAAAAAAAAAATTAACCTGGATGTCATATTAAACGACGCAGGCCATTTTGTACTACGTTTGCTACCATATCACCCGGACCTAAATCCTATCAAAATGGCCTGGTCCCAAACAAAGGGGCCCCCTTTGTCAGCGAAAATGCTAATTGGAACCTTACAGAGATAACTAACCTAGTTAATGAAAAAATAAATTTAATTGGGGCAACAGAATGGGGAAAATTATGCACCAAAGTAAAAGAAATAGAGGCCGATTACTGTAAAAGCGATCATGTGGTCGACATGATGACAGAAACATTCATTATTTGTCTAGGGGATGATGATTCTGACTCTGATGGTAGTGAAGGGTCAAGTGACGATGATGAAATGGCCACCTCTAGCACCAACACCGCGTCCTCATCTGGTTACCAAATACCACATCACCCACGACGACCCGATAAAACGAGTTTCCCCATTACTTCAATTTATATTTACTTATATTTTTGCACTGATTTAAACGTTCTACACCGAATTAAAAATGGTTTATTTATTCTATCTAATATATTTTTTAATGAGCCAACCAATAACATATACAAAACCGCAAGCGAAAGACTACTTAGTACTTTTGTGCGCGAATGTATCCATGCGCAAACACCCCCCCTACACTTTCTTCCAGCGTTCTTTTTATATGACGCGAACTATACGATCACGTACGGGTAGGAATGGGTAGTGAATTGTGTTCTTACTCCGTCACCACACGGATAATTAAATATAACATAGTTATTATTATAATATTATATATTGAATCAACCGTTACCATCGTCATCGGGCGTGGTGTGCGGCGGGCACTCGGCGAGATTCGCGTTAGCCAACCGCAGCCTACCGAAGTCCACCAGTAGCACGGCCGAGTCACGCGAACGCAACTGCTCCACCAGCAGGATCTGTGGCGCTGAGATATCCAACTCCACTTGCCACGTGCGCCGCTCGCTCTGATACAATAGCGTTATAATTAGACCATTTATTTCTAATGTTAGAACAACGCTGCTGATACTTTTCTGTCTACAGCCATAAATGGGAAAAATAGAAACGGAATGCAAAAGTTTATAAGATGGAAAGGTGAAACACATTTTTCAATCAGAAATTCATTTCTCGGTCGCAAATATTATTTTTATAAATAACTCAGAGTGAGAGGCGTAGGTATGTCAAACATTTTTCGCTTGCCAAAAAAAAACATGGACATTTAGATGCATAGTCGGGTAGTATGAGGGCATCTCTTTGTCAGAGGGCGTGCTCATTACGTACATTGTGTGTGTAGACGATGCGCTCCCAGTGCGTGCGCAGTTGTGCACGCGTAGTGTCGCGCACGTGCGCGTACGCCTGCGCCCACGGCGCGCACGCCCAGCGCCGCGCCCACTCGGCCGCCTCCGCATTGTACACCACTTCTAACGACTCGGTCTTCACCCACAACCTGAGACGAGAACATACCTATGATAATACAATGTTTAATACTACGAATATGATATTATGGTATCTAACAAAAAACCTATTACATAAAAATCGTGCATTGTCACGTAACGTAAACCTTCCACCGCAATTTTCAACCTTTGACCTTAGCTTCAATCTTCAATAGCATTGGTTGAAATATTAATTGTAAGACTCCAGGACGTACAAACAAGTTTAATAAATAAAAGCTTGTAAAAATACTTTTTTAACTTTTAATTCTACCAATATTATAAATATAAAAGTTTGTGAAGATGTTTGTTACCCAATCATGCGTAAACCGTTAAACGGATTTGAATGAAAATTGGCACATAAATAGAGCATTACCTGGATTAACACGTAAGATACCTATTATCCAGGTAATGTGAAGTTAGATAATGACGAACAAATGTTTTGCGACGTCGCATTAGGATATGTTTCGTCAGCTCATTTTGTCAGAAACATAATTTATTTGATAAAATACTCGGGTTGCCTCTTGTAATTGATTTTGTGTCGCTCAAAAGAGCACTGTAACCCACTCCCCATATGTCCTCTTAGTCGGTTAAGTAAGTAAGACGATGGTGACACTATTTTTAACCGACAATCTTATAGAGCAATCGTATAAATAACAACATTAGAATGTCATAATCTCAGCTCGTATACGTCCCACTACTGGACTCGATCCGTCACCATAATAGGAGAGAACTCGACCCACCGTACCACCCTGGTCAGACGGGTTGATATAGGGTTTACGTTAACTCCTCTTGCAACGATGTTATGTGCACATTCCTATCACTTAGTAGTATTTAACTACACTCCCGTGCAATATAGGGGTGATGAATTGTATTTTTACTGCATCACCAAACTGTATATCAACTTACTTGTAATCGCAACTCATTCCGAACGGTTTCTTTTCATATGTGAGTTGGAACAGTGGTTCGTGTTGTGCGTGCGTGTGTGCGTGCACGTTGGCGGCGTGCGAGTGCGCCCGACACCACGACATGGCCGCGCCCGACGCACTCAACGCACTCAAACCCTCACGTATCACACCCTATAGATACATACATATAGTCACAAAACATATTAAACATTATAAACAATATCGTACAAACGATACATCATCATCATTACCCTCTCTTATCCCAATTACTTGGGGTTGAAGCAATATGTACTCCTTTTACCTCGTTATTGGCAATAGTTTTATGACCAGGCACCAGTCTGACGTCAACCCTCCTTAGGGATTTAATTGTTGACCAGACGGCAACAGGCAGAAGTAGCCCTAGTCGATAAGATCGTAAAGCGACGATGAAGACTAAAAAGTCGTCTTTTACGACATTTACGAGAAAAGTATCGGTTGTTGGTATTTGCAACCGCTATCGGACAGCAATTTCTAAGTTTGGGTATAATTTGTACATAACTATTAGTTAGTTTTAGTATTTCACATTCTAGGTTGTTTATAAAAACCTTTTTACGAGCGAAACATGATTGTCACACATGGGACTCGAACTCATATCTATTGGATATCCGTCCTACCAACTACACCAGTGTAACAGCTTACTTAAAAATACGAGTCACAATATGATTGACATACTTCAGCAAGTATGTCAATCATATTGTGACTCGTATTTTTTGCCGTCTTTATGGGAGATGTGTGCCATCTATCGGACAACAAATGCTCATTGCTCCGATCTAACCTCTTAGTTAGAATTACATTAAACGTTAATGGGTTCGAGTCCCACATGTGACAATTTGTACAAATGTATTTTTTGTACACCTCATTCGTTTGCGTAAGCTGCTTCTTTTTTTATTGCTTATGGTGGCCAACGAGCAGGCAGCACACCTGATGGTAAGTGTTACTGCCACCCACGGATATAAAAAAATATTCCCCTTATAAGTTGATAAAGCTGTATGGTAGCGACTACGAATTCTTCCAACCCTTACTTTGCTCGTGGATGTCGTAACAGACGACTAAGAGCCTTATAATGACCTGGGCCAACTCCATCTAATGCCGTTTGGTCAACAATTACATTCCCAAGGAGGGTGGACGTCTGGCAATCGGCCGGTCATAAAACTATTGCCAATAACTTGTACAGGATGTACTATGAAAGAAGTACATACTGTATCGACCCCAAGTAATTGGGATAAGAGTAGGAGAATGATAAAATGATGAACATATTTACACTAATTTGAATGATAAAGATATTTACACGATTTTGAAGTTTTTTTATCATTTTAGTCCATATCTGTTCCTCTATTAAGCTTGGGGACTCCTACACAATAAAAAAGAAAATCTACTATATCAAGGTAATCAGACCGTTTGGTATAGGGTTTCATGTGGAGTACTTCTTCTCTTGCAAACATGTTCTCTGTACATCATATCCCTTCGTCGTCTTTTGCAAAACACTCACAGACAAGGGCCCATCCCTTTTTAAATTGTATTCTTATTACGTCACCATACTAAAGCTTTATAGTTGTGCATTATGGATTCTTCAAATCCTTATCCCAATCTTATCATGTAAGAAAAAGCAAGAAGAGTTTGATAAAAGGATTGATAAAAGTAGAAGGCATAGAATGAAAGGCATATCTACGGCACGACTGTAAGTAATGCATGCGTGTACGTATGTGTATGTGTAGTGTACGTACCTGCGGCGCGATCAGTACTGGGAACAGTGTGTCCGGGGTGATACGTTCGCGCAGGCAGACTGACCCGAGCGACACGTGTAGCGCGTGCGAGGCGCCGCGCGGCCGCGACTCTAGACACACGCGCACGCACGAGAACTGCAGCTCGACGCCCTCGCCCGCACCCGCGCCCGTCTCCGCACCACTCGCCACGCCTTCCAACTGCGCACTGTGCACACATAATATACTTATTGAATATCTATCAAAATATTAAACTTTTATTATTATTTACATGTAAATAAAACAATATGTAATCATAATTCAAAATATATATAATAAATAAAAGTTACAAGCTTTTAAAGTTATTAGAAGGGGCATATTCTATCACTTTCTCGCACAACGATATTTGTTTAGGACAGGCGTAATTCTCGCAGAAGGCGATGTAGCGGGTCAGTGGAGAACTCTACCATGCTGACACGCACCGCCGCTGGCGTGTGAAGCAGCGTAGGGGTGATTCACTGCGCCTGATATCGCCCAAGCCGAGGTCGCAGGTGGACAGACTAGCATATAGTATTACGAATATCATAATAGATAAAGTCATCATCGTCATTCTGTTTTTACTTTTCTTCTATCGTATATATTACAGTTTTGCCCATAGTTTCATGAGCGACTGTGTGCCTACCATCAACACTCCTTGGGAATGTAATTATTGACCAGAAGGCATCAGTTGGAGTTTTATTCGTCATATACGACAACCACAAACCACAAACAATGTTTAGTAGTATTCATAGCTGTCGCCACACACCAATGCATCATAATAAATTAAAATAATAATAAACGTAAACAATAAACCAAAACCGTCCCTTTCTTTCCTGCATTTTAAAATTCACTTTGGCTGCACAGATGGCATAGTGATAAAGATAGCGGCCTACCATGCCAGTGTCGTAGGTTCGATTCCTACATAGGGCAATATTTTGTGCGATACACAAATTTTTGTTCTAAGTGTAATCTAATTTCCCGAAAGAGTAACTCGTTGCGCTGGCCAATGGCTAAGTCAAGGAAGCGGTACCAGTGGTCGGCTCAATGGCGATGATAGGGTAGGTTATGGGCCCACAGGTCGCCCTTTCGTCACGCCAGACATGGAGGACGACGTGTGTCCTTTGCCTACCAAAAAAAAAGTGTAATCTAATTTGTAACCGTTATAAAGTTCCATACAAGGATTATTTCCTAAGTGCCGGGTGTTGCCTTTTTAAAAACATCGTTACCGATAAAATATACTCACTTATATTCTTCACTTTCCATACACAAATTCAGAGATCCCTTGTTCAATAAAAACTCAAATTTGCCAAACACCGTATCTCTTTTCAGCATTGTGTTGTTATCTAAAGAATCAGCTATCACATCTAGGATCTCTTCCTCGAGGTCTGCTGGTGTCATTGGTGTCGGCGTTGGCGCTGGAGTCGGGACGGGAGTCGGTGTAGAGGCGTCAGACTCTTGAGAAGGACTTCCGTACCAACCCCACCATTGTGGAAACCAATGTACCAGCATGCTGCGACCGGAACTGGCCGGTTTATCTGGCGTTGAAGCTGGTGTCGATTTTGGCACTTTTCTCATTGCTACCTGTTAATTAGAAAAATAAAATTATATTAGTCTTTTCATAGCAAATACTATAAGTAAACAGGAATTACAATAAGTGCCATATCTGTGAGATATACAATACTCCCGCAGTTGACGGATTTTAAAACTGACTACTAGGATATTTGCATGCCTCACCCGCAAGGCGTCGAGGTGTACGGGGTCTTGCGCCGCTTTTCCTGTCACCCCAGACGGATTAGCGGGGTTTGTCATATCGAAGCCCGCCGCCAAATAAAAAAAAAAGGATATTTGCATGCCTAGGAGGTAACCATTGAGCGGACCCGGGATTAGCCCGGTTGCTTGAAGTAAGGCCACCGCGTGAGGAAGATGCCTGACGGCGAAAACTGTCGGGGCCCGAAAGGAACCCGAGAGGGTAAACCGCCGGGCAGGCCAACCACAACAAAATCGGATTCCGGTTCGCACGACAAGGAGAGGCGCATTACAGGGTGGGTCCGACCACCCATCGCAAAAAGAAAGGGGTAACCGTTACGAGTGCTCGATTCACTGAAGGCCATTGCCTCTATACACTCGGCTAAGTTTATCACCAAGGGCAGACTCTATGTTCCGTGTACACAAAATATATTATGTTTTGACCATTTTTGGTTTAGTCACACCCTACCTAAGTTATTCGAGTAGACTGAAAGACAGTACCTGGGCCCAAAGCCTGTCGGTTTACCATCAAATGAGCGAGGCACCGGTATCGATTCCTTCACTACAATGACCGGTGATGTTATCATTACTCTGCTCGTATCCCAATTACTTCTGGTTGACTCAATATGTACTCCCCTTCTATCGTACATATTGCAAAAGTTATTGGCAATAGATTTATGAGCCGGCAGCCCAACTGGGTGGGTTTGGGGATTGTAGTGGTAGGCAGCGGCCTAGCTATACTCTTGGTATAGCAAAGGTCCATGGGCGGCAGTGACACTTACCATCAGGTGTACTGATTGCTCGTCTGCCACCATAAGCAATAAAAAAAAAATGATCGTCCGACTGCCTCACGTCAACCTTTCTTGGTAATGTAACTGTTGACCAAATGACATCAGGAGTAGTTGGCCGTTGGCAGGTCGATATAAAGCTCTTAGTTGTCTTTTACGATTTCTATGAGCAAAGTAAGGGCTGGTGGTATTCGTAGCCGCCACCACACGGCAGGCTGCTACCACATAGATGACCAGTGATGTTAGTTACCTCTCTTAGCGCTTTAAGTTGATGTAAAGGAGTCCGCCACTCGTATTCATCCTTAGCCGCCTTCTTGTCCGCAGGCAAGGTGGCGGCTGGGTTGCACAGCGTCACCAGGCACGCGTCAACGTACGCACGAGTCTGCCTCGCGCACTCCAGGCACGTCTCCCACGTGGGCTTCGGCTCTGTCCCTAATCATTCATTAGATATATTATTAGTTCTTATTGAAGGTGTTCAGCACAGAATAAATTAATTAAATTAGGCGATACCTGACGGAAATCGATTATTATTTTAAAATAGCGGAGAGGAAAGGATTCACACCACTTGCCCACAGTTAATACATACACCTTACATCTCAAGAAAGGCATAGGATCGAGGCCGAATAGGATATCAACAAGTCTTCTTCTTCTATGTGATGAGCAGCCGTCAAAAATTTTTTGAGGCTGAATGAGATGTGAGGTATATCGATTAACCGTGAGAAAGTGCTGATTCTCTTATTACTTTTATCCATTTAAAAAAGATGAAAGATGAAGAATTAAAACTTTTTAGTTAACCTTTTTAGTTTTTGGATATAGTTTATTTATCTCTTTGTATTAATTTTAGGCATTGACTAAAATGTGAATTGACAGCATTAAAATTAATTATTAATAAAAATATGGTCCACGAATATTTACTAGAATTGGCAAACTCAATATTTCGTAATAATTTGCAACAAGCATAATATTTATAGAAAAATCGATTACCTGTAATTTGATTCCAATCGATATTTTCTAGAACCTTGTTAATAAATAGGTAATTCAGAATACTATATGTATCGTTATATTCATACAATAAAAAAATCGATGGCACACGTCTCCCATAAAGAAGACAAAATAATACGAGTTGTAAATTGATTGTCATACGACAGCTTACATTGCTGTAAGTGATAGGACGATAAGAACGGATTTCCAATAGATGTGGGTTCGAGTCCCACGTTTGTCAATCATTCTTCTATGATAAGTTTTTATAAATAGTCTAGCCTATATTAAATGTTAAATTTCAGTAATTTGAACAAGTAACGAACACAAATCACACCAACACTTTCCAATAAACATTATTTTGTATGGTGCACAAATGGTGTAATAGTTGAAATACCGACCTATCCATCATCAGTGTCGGCGGCTTGTCCCACGCAGGACAATATTTTGAGCAAATCGCAAATTATTATTATGAGTTTGAGTGTAATTTCTTTTCGTTAATTAAATACTTGTAAAGTCCCCAGCAATACAAAGATTATTTCCTAAACAAAGTATGTGCCGTTTATATATATGCAATATATACTGACATGTGTGTACCGGCACATGGCACGACAGTGCGTACAGCCACCAGGCGCGCGCGTTGTGCCGCAGCGGCGCGGCGGGCCGGCGGCCGCGGTGTGCGCGCGCACGCGCCAGCCGCTCCAGTCCCGCGGCGCACTCCACCGCCTCCTTGTACTGACGCTACATGTAACATTGTCATACAACATTTGTGAAGGTATATACTTAATCTAAGTCACACTTAAATTTTTTAAAATAGGGCAAATAAGAAATGCAAACGATGATTTTTTATAGAAGTACCGACCCGTCCTCTCGTTGGTTCGGTTTCGGACGCTCTCACGCAATTTATATCTACTAAGATATTCATTCTAATGTTATGGTGTAAAGGACAAATTTGATCTACATTAAATGCACCATCTACCTTATTATTTATATAATTGGGTAAATAATATTTCTTATATTACGGTAATAACCTACGGTAAATAGACATCATAAATAACCCACATTTTTTTATAAAATATAAAACTAAGTGCGGTGATGCAGTAAAGTGTAACAGCTGTCGGTTGCTTTTTAGCAATTGTGTTATATTTTCATTACAAATTAATACAACATATTCTTTTTATGTTACTCAAACTCATGCAAGTCTGCTGCGGGCCGATAACCATTTATATGGTCTGAGAATCGAACTAAGAGCTTCCACTTATCAAGTATATACTCCATTGATAAGTAAACATGAATCACGACTAAATAGTACCAAATCATGATATAAATGAAAAAATAAAACAATATTTATTCTCTAACAATATCCTTTTTTCATTCTTTTTTTTTGTATTTTTTACAATTTCACCTAACCAAAAGCCATGAAAAAATTTATTGCGGCAATCTTGTTGGGATATGTTCATAGACATATTTTATTTGACAACATATGGCTGTTTGTTATCCGATAAGTAGATGAGTGAAAGTCTGTCATGCTGGCCACAGCTCCTCTACTAGTTATATGTGTATACTTACAGCGGCAAGGTGTAGTGAGACCGAGTCGAGTGTGAGATGGCAGGCGAGTCGCGGTCGTGCGCGCGACCTCAACGGTTGTTCGGTGCGTTCGCGACGTACGCGCGCCCGCGCACTCGCCGGACGCAACACATACCGGTGAGCACCGCGCCAGGCATCTCTCATACACACCTAAAATGACACAATACACATCAAAACTAAAACTATTTCTATGTGGTGACGTAGTAAGAATCACTACCATCTTGCTCGTGGGTGTGGTTAAAGTCAACTAAGTAATATAGTATTATACGCATATGCGTATAATACTGCTGCAATATTGCTGATAAATACATACAAAACGTCTGTACAAACTTGGAACGTTATGAAACTACGTAACCGTATCTGAAACTTGTCTAATATTATTCCAATATCGGTAGCGAATTCGAAATAAAGAATTAGCAAGTTCAAGTGACAATGAACAGGTCACATTGCTCGTTGAAGAAAAGAACGATTCTCGAGTGGCGACTACGAAACGGACGACCCCGCATAGAACACCTTCTCCACTAGGTGGACTGATGACATCTCAAATGTGGCAGGAGGCCGTTAGTTGCAAATGGTACATCATCATCATCATCACAGCCCATAAATGTCCCACTGTTGGGCTCGGGCCTCCTCCATAATGGGATGGAAATTAACCTACCATACCGCGCTGGTCAGACGTGTTGGTATAGGGTTTTCTTTCGAGTTTTCCGTCTCTCGCATAGATGTATATGCGTTTTATATCCCTTAGTCGTCTCGTACGATCACCCACGGGTAAGATATGGTGTGGTGAATTGTATTCTTACTCCGTCACCACACGGATAAAATGGTACATGCATGTTCTAAATGCAGTCAAGCAGTGGACGTCTAGCAGCTGACGAATGGAGCTTAAAAATGTCGACCCCGCTGAGTTTTAATATAAGACAATTTTGAAATTGACAATCCATATGATGTTAATAACTAACCGTTAGTTCCGTTATGCCGTGGTTGGCGAACATACCACCGGGCACCGGCATCGGGTCCCAGTAGACGGCGAGGCGCTGCAACTCCAGCAGTTTGAACGAACATCCTTCCGGATCTGTCAGGAGCGTGAAGCCGCGACACCACTCGGAGTCACAAGACTCGGCACACAGTGATTCGGCGGTCAGTCCACATGCGAACGGCAATGATGACGTGATGGAGTCTTCGTATCTGATGTGAACATCGTTCAGCTTCAGCTAAGAAACAATACATATAATTATTGAAAACTTAAAATCGTTAATCCAGAGAATATTCTTTTTTTTTAAATAAACACCCGTGACTAAGGCGTGTGTATGTTCAGGCAATAATCCTTGTATTACTTTACAATTACTATTTTCACTTCACACAAAGAATTTATATTTCTTTCATTTCGACACCAATATATAACTGAGTTTCCAATACACATCATTTTTTCAAAATACAACACTTGCACCAACGAACTAATATATTGCGGAGATCTTTACAAACATACAACTAATGGGTACAAATTACATGCAGACTCAGAACAAACAATGTACTGTCCTGCTTGGAAACCCAATCGCAATACTTGCCACGGTAGTTTGCTACCTAAACCTTAATATCATCTGTGCATTCAATTATTAACTTCTAATTAATTACTTCGTATGTTCTGCCCATTTTATAAACAACTCCCAAATTTTAGGCTAACACTTAAAGCAAAGTATAACATTGAGGTTATTAAATTATGTTGATACATATTAAATAAAATAAAAAATAAGTAACACCTAATAGCACATAACATCAAGGTTAGGTGTTATTTAAATTACGTTAGGTGTTCCACAAAGTTTAAGAGTCGTTGGAAACATTGGACTACTAAATTAATTATATATACCTGCAAGTTCTCTACAATGTTTGCGAGGAGTCCAGTACCATAACTGAGCCAAGAAGAGTATGAAGTAGCATAATATCCTGATGAATCAGCTGACTCGAACTCGGCACGCCATTGCGCCTCAAGAGCGTCCAGAATCGCTATCTTACGCTCGTGCGCGATCGCGGCCTCCGCTGCACTGTCCCACTGAATACAATCAACACGAATTTACAAATTAAATCATTTCATCATCATCATCATCTCAGCTCATATATGTCCCTCTGTTGGGCTCGAGTCTACTCCACAATGGAAGGGAACGAACGAGGGAACGAGTTGACCTACTACACCATGCTGGTCAGACGTGTTGTTGGTATAGGTTTTTGTTTAGACTTTTCCATCTCTTACATAGATGTTATATGCGTTTTATATCCCTTAGTCGTCTCTTACGATCACAAACTGGTAAGTGATGAATTGTTTTCTTACTCCGTCACCACACGGAATATTGAATTAAATCATTTATTAGATATAAACACTATATTACTGTGTGGTAGTGGCTACGAATACCACTACCCCTTACATCCGTCGTGGATGTAGTAAAAAGAGAGCTTAACATCGTGGGCCAACTTCACATGATGCCGTCTGATGCAAAAATTCATTCCTAAGAAGAGTTGACAACTAGTCTAGCAACCGGCCGGTCAATAAAACTATTGTCAATTTTTTGCAATATATACGATGTGATGATAGAAGGGTACATATTGCGTCCACCACAAATAACAGCTATAAGACTAGGATGTTAATGTATAAACCTAATAAAAACACTTACATATTGTCAATTTTATATTCTATTTGAAATCAATGTAATACGAAGGCGTTCCGTTCCGTGCCACTGAATCGGAACGGCAGTGCTAGCTGAGAAGACCCGACAAGAAACAGCGTGCTCGTGATTTTTCAAGTTACTTCCTTTAGGTAAAATTGTATACAACAGTATTGGGGCTTCACTGTGATGCACTTCGATCCAAGATTTATTTTATTTATAAATATAGCTAATACAAAAATAAATATGTCTGGATTCAAGGTCCCAATCACGAGCTAAGTACTGCAGCAGCCATCACTCTCTTCAACCACTTTGGAGGTAACCGTCTAGGCGAGTTGGCGTAAGGTTGAATTTTATATTAGGTTTTCTCTGTATGCATTAATCGTTTATACAACGAAGGCGATGGAAAGAGGAGAAAGGTGGTGACAATAAAAATTATTTTTACATACATAAATACAAATAATAGACAAAAAATACTCCAATTCTGAACAATTATTTGTATATCGTACACAAAATTGTCCTAATTCGTATTCGATCCTTGTTTGAGGTGTGCACTATATTGATTAACCGTGAGAAAATGATAAGTCTTTCTCCCTTTCCTCAATTTTAAAATAATATTAGATTTCCGACACATATCGCCTAATTCAATCAATTATACTTAAGAATACGATTCAATAACAACACCAATTGCGATCACCAATCCGCATTTCAAGCTTGACGATTATAACATCTCTTCAATTGACGTCTGATAGACTGAAGATGAGAACTACTTCCAGCTGAACTCTGCATTGCTTGCTTAACCGGTCAGATTACTATCCATAACTTATATAAACTTGTATATATCTCCCAAATGTATGTCGCAAAGTCACCTTTAAAAAAAAAAGCAAATAGTCAACCAGAAGTGAGTCATATAAATTTTATTATATTATTTTATAAAGAACATTTTGTTCTACGTCATGCGTTTAAAGTATAACTGTTAGGACATTTTAGCTAAATTTAATCCATCGGATGTAAATAGAGTACATACGGCCTCATTGAGTGGACAAACAAATATACGTCGTCGCATCATCATCATCATAAATGTCCCACTATTGGGCTCGGGCCTCCTCCGTGATGGGAGGAAAATTAACCTACTATACCGCGCTGGTCAGACGTGGTGGTATAGGGTTTTGTTTCGAGCTTTCCTTCTCTCGCATAGATGCTATATGCGTTTTATATCCCTTAGTCGTCTCTTACGATCACCCACGGGTAAGATATGGAGTGGTGAATAGTATTCTTACTCCGTCACCACACGGAAATGTCGTCGCATAGAAATACTAAAAAAAAAAAAATATCAATTGCAAGTAAAATTACTTCGTTCTTAATCAAAAACTACACGACAATTAGAAAATAAATTTTATCTGTGTAGATGCATATAATCTTCTACTGCATGCTACGTTTTTAGCCATTCGAAAAATTCAATTGTAAGAGTGCAATTTTAGCATAAATTTCTTAGTGTACATGGTTTATTAATATCTGCAACAATACTGCACATTTGAATGTCGACTGTATTGAAACAAAAACACTAGAATGATGTCATATTTCTTTAGTTAATATTCAACATATTAGCTTACCTCATAACTTACGCAATAAAATACTGGTTGTATATAAATAAAATATGCATAGATAAAATATGTATTAAAAAAGGAAGCTATAAATTATAAACTTTCACATTACTCGTTGAGAATCTAAAAACGGAATAAAATTTTTAGCAGCTGTTTCATTGCCAAGCTGTCTCGATGAAAAATAAAGCGAACTTAAACAATAAAGAATATTATTATATTATTTGATAGGCTCTAACTCATTATCACTCTCCTGTTCTTATCCCAATTACTTGTGGCCGACGCAATATGTACTCGTACATATAGCAAAAGTTATTGGCAATAGTTTTATGACCGGCCGCCTGACTAAAGTCAATCTTACTATGGAAATCTGAGACGCTTATTAATGGTAGGACCACGCTGTTGACAGTTCTCTGTCTACAGCCGCAGGCCGGTCCGTCCGCGGTAGTACCACACTGAGCAGAAGATCGGCGTCTGAGTAATAGCAATGTGTTATTGTAAAGGTCCATGGGCGGCAGTACCACTTACCACCAGGTGTGCTGCTAGCTCGTTTGCCACCATAAGCAATAAAAAAAGGCTCTAGCTAAACCTATATTAATTCTACATTTTCATTTTATAATATATCCCACGGATATAAGCACTGAAATAATTATAAATAATTAATAGCATTATTTCACCGCGTCTACGAGTCTGCCACACGCATCGATTGTTTCATTATCCAGAGTCCTTGAAAAAAAGCCTACGTCTAATATGATTCATTGATGGGGTGGGGTGATGCTACATAATGTGTAACAAAACTGCAGCGGGCAGGTCTTATAAACTGCACCGCACATTGACGACAGCTGCTGGTGTGTGGACAGTAAATATGATAGTTCCAAATAGAACCAGAGTAAATACGTTAATGGTCAATAGCGCATCATGTCAGCTCATACATCTCATGCTGGGCTAGAGCCTAATCCACAACAGAAGAGAAATTGACCTAATATACTATGCTCATCGGACATAATAGTTGATATAGAATTATTTTTCGAGTTTTCCTTCTCTTGCATATATGTTATATACATTTTACATGACTTGTATTCTAACACCGTCACCACACGGGTACATTTGTTCCAATACTATATTAGATTCAGTGACAGATTTCTATTTAGGTCCGCGAGGCTCGAGCCTAAAACGGCAAATTTTTAGAGGCGCCAAAATTTTTGAAGTGGCGAATCATTATTATATTTTTTTTTTAACAACTGTGCGATCATTTTTTTGCAACCTCTTGCTTTTACAACCTTAAAAATGTAAAAATTTAAAAGATTAAATTCATTTTTACAATGATTAATCAACTAAGTAATTGAATTGAAATAGCTAACAAATTGGTACTGAAAAAATGTCGCTAAGGTAATATTATATAAGGGCGTTATATTGACTTGGGCCTGGGCAGGTTGAGGGCCCTCAGCCCTCACCCATGGTCCGGTTAAGCTGTCAAAGCCCTCTCGGCTAACAGCGATTGCAGTGGATACGTTTGAGTGGGTATCCTAGCCCGAGGCTAGCGAGTCCCAATACACCCCGTTCCGGGGGGTGGTGCGTAATAGCATTTCGGACCACAACGTTATCAAAAAAAAAAAAAAATACTTGGGCCTGGGACGCCATCATACCTAAATCCATCACTGATTAGATTTAATAACAAATCAACGACATATTGAAGAGCAAATCAAACGTGTTGTTTAATAATAGTACCAATCGAGTATTCAATTGTCTATTAACAATTATTTCAATCAATGAATAATAAATAATACTTGTTTGTGTTTATCAGAAAATTGTTCTAACATAACAGAGGCCGTGACAGACTTTTATTTATTATTCTCTCTTTCTTGCAATGATATGAATGTATTAACGTCTTTCGTCGTTAGTTACGACATGTAACACCACTACTAAAGTGGTAGAACCACACTGTTGACAGTTTTCTGTCTACAGCCGCGGGCCGGCCCATTTAGGGTAGTATCACATTCGCGCAGAAAATCGACGTCTGATCAGTGGCAATGTGCTTGTTGGGTTTCGTTTGGTGAGCGAGAGAGCCGGCAGCCCATGTTTCTGAGTGGGTTTGGGGTTTTCATTTGTAGACAGCGGCCTAGCTGTATCGCTGATATTACAAAGTTAGGCCTATGCGGCAGTGACACTTACCATCAGGTGTGCTGCTTGCTTGTTTGCCACCATAAGTAATAAAAAAAATGAATGGCTGATTTAACAATTGGGCCCGGCAGGTGGCGCTGGATTAGATGGTATTATACAATTTTGTATATAATTTGAAGCAAAATATTTTGTAGAGTTTGTTTCAAGTTGTATTTCTATGATTATTCTATTTTCACGTATAAAACGAGATCGTCTATGGAAAAACTTGCACCTAGGCACGCTGGTCATAACACTTAATTCGAATCCTTGCCAATTATGGTGGGCCTTTCTCCAGAGTATAATGTAAGAAGCCATTATACAAACTAAGTATCAATTACAATGTATAGTGAATATTTATTATATTATCAAGACATAAGTAGCAAGTGTAAGCAATACCAGCTTGTCAATGAATCTATTACGCAGTCATTACTAGCCAAACTTTCACATAATTATTTTATGATTTGTAGGGTTCGTGACTTTATATAGGTTCCTTCTCAAACCTACTATTGACGGGTATATAATAGGGAATAAAATTTTGCGATGCAACTTTTACGTTTTACTTCTATTAAAATTTTGCACAATTAGAGTAGGTACTTTTGTGATATCGAGACAGGTCTAGAAAGGAATATTATAATTCCTCCCTTCAATTGTGTAAAACAAGATTGATATTTTTCACCCCCTACAGCATAAACAACGAAAATTACATTTAACAAGATCATACATGATTTATACGCGAACAAGCCTAACGCAAACGCGCAACGCGCAGACAAAAGCTAGTTAATTATAAAACTAGACACGAGTGCTCTTTTGTGACGTACGGGATTAAGAATATGAGCGGTGCCAAGTCTGAGCAAATAATACAGCAAGAGAAGGAAAACTAGAATCAAAACCACCAACCCACACAACGTTAGGTAGGTCAGTCTAATTGCTATCGCATTGTGGTAGCTCGTGGCCAGTGACGGCCTTCATCTGAACTGAAGAAAAAAAAAGAAAATAGCTCTATAGCTGTTAGACCATGAATTTTTTTTTTATAGACACCACCCTGCATTAAGGAAATAATTCTTGTATTGCCAGGTCTTTACAGACATGCTACTGGAGGATGCTACTGGAGGAGGTGGGGCCCGATCTGTCGGACGCTCAATTTGGGTTTCGGAAGGGGCGTTCGACCCTCGGGGCCCTGCTACGCCTGAGGCAGACGGCCGCGGAGGCTGTCGCCGGCAAAGGAGTGTTGTTGGCGGGGTCGTTGGACATCGCCAACGCCTTCAATAGTCTGCCATTCAGCTGCATCAGGGAGGCGCTCCGGTTCCACGGAGTGCCCCTGTACCTCAGGCGGCTGGTGGCAGACTATTTGGAGGGGCGCAGTGTCCTCTACGCGAGCCCCGCAGGGGACATTGTGCGGACGCCCATGTCATGCGGTGTTCCGCAGGGGTCGGTTCTGGGGCCGACTCTGTGGGACATCGGGTACGACTGGGCGTTGAGAGGGAATCTCCCCCCCGGGCTGAGCGTTATTTGCTATGCTGACGACACGCTCGTCACAGGACATTCGAAGAGGCGGCGAGCCTGGCCACTCTCGGCACCGAGGAGATGGTCAGGCGAATCGAGGCGCTGGGGCTCAGGGTGGCCCTAAACAAGACGGAGGCCCTGCTATTCCATGGGCCCCGTGTGAGGCTGCCCATCGGCGCCTCGTTAGTCGTCAACTCCATCCACATCAGTATCCAGGCCCATATGAGGTACTTGGGTCTGGTGCTCGACGGGCGATGGTGGTTCCGGGAGCATTTTCGTCAAATTGCTCACCGGCTGGTCGGCGCGGCGTCCGCCCTTTCTCGGCTCATGCCGACCGTGGGCGGACCCAGTTTCGAGGGCCGACGGCTGTATGCGGGGGTGATCCGCTCAATGGCCATGTACGGCGCACCCGTGTGGGTGAGGGCTCTGAACGCCCAGCTCAGGGCGGTTCTGTGGAGGCCACAGCGAGCCATGGCGGTCAGAGCCATTCGCGAGTATCGCACGGTGTCGACAGAGGCGGCGTGCGTATTGGCCGGGACACCCTCGTGGGACCTAGAGGCGGAGATGCTCTCCGACCTCTACCGGCGGGTTACCTCAATGCGCGAAGAGGGTGGCTCCCCATCGTTTAACGAGATAGCCACCTGGCGCGAGGACGCCCGCCGAGAAGTCATCGCCCGTTGGGCTACGCGGCTGGAGAGGCCTAGACACGGTGTCACTACCGTCGAGGCCCTCCGGCTCGTACTGATGGAATGGATGGAGCGGCGGCACGGGGTCCTCACCTTCCGACTGGTGCAGGTGTTAACGGGGCACGGGTGTTTCGGGAAATACCTGCACACGGTCGTGTACAGGGAATGGACTCCAGGCTGCCATCATTGCAGTAGTGACGAGGACACGGCGCAACATACGCTCGAGGAATGCTCGGGCTGGGACGGCCAGCGCCGCGACCTCGTCGCTATTATCGGTGCCGACCTGACGCTGCCGGCTGTCGCGAGGGCGATGGTCGACAGCGTCAGGAACTGGGACGCGGTCGCCGCCTTCTGCGAGGCTGTCATCTCGCAGAAGGAGGCGGCGGAACGGGCCCGGGAGGATTCCCGTGACCCAGGCCGCGGCCCGCGGCCGGGGCGGCGCAGGCGCGAATACCTGCGCCTGATGCCGCCCTAACCGAGGCTTCGGGTGATCGGACCGGGGAATTGTCCGGTCACCCGACGCGAGGTCACCGCGTGAGGACGACGCCTCGACGGCGAAATCTGTCGGGGCGTCGACAGGAGAGGAGCCCGAGAGGGCATACCGCCGAGCGGGCCACCGAAGACAAAGATCGGGTACCGGTGGCCCGCTCGCACGGCGAAGAAGAGGTGCTTGCAGGGTGGGTCAATGGGGTTGCGCGCCGCCTCTTCCGTCACCCCGGACCGATTTGGCGGGGTGCGACGTCCATGGCCCACCACAAAAAAAAAAAAAGGTCTTTACAGACATATAATTAACGCAGACAAAATTACACCCAGACTCAGAATAATAGTTTTTGGATCGCACAAAGTATGGTCCTGTATCGAACCCACGGCACTGGCACAGAAGGTCGGTATCTTAACCATTGCGCCATCTGTGCTTTCAATTGTGAGTTTACATACAATAGTTTTATCAGTACGACTGAGTCACGAACTCCACGTGCATATATAAACACGTCTGCTACCTTATCTCTTATCGCGCATTATTCATATCAACACCTTGACAGTTCACGTAGATAACAAACACAAATCTTACAGCGATTAGATACGTCGACATATTACATATTATTATACATATCTTCACTCTCTATCAAGTCCTTGTGTGATGAAGATGTGAGAATACAATTCAGAACTCCCTTTCTTTACTGCGGGTAATTGTAAAATACGAATAAGGACAAGCAGATATCAGCACTACAAAAGAAGGCAATCTCAAATTAAAAATTTTATACCAATTTTCCTGTCCATGAATATGGTATAGAAAGTCAATTTTCTTCTTCCTACGGCGGAGGCCCAGCCCATCAGTGACGATGATGATGATATAAATCTTCAGGAATTTCATACCTCATCCAAATTGACTGGTGCAGCTACTAAGTATAATTTCTCTATAGCGATCAGCCAGGGCGCTGAGCGGATCTGTCGCACCGGTACTTGCAACTGGACCTTCCCTATGAACCCCGCTTTGATCTCCACCGGTAGGCCAAGGTGACGTAGAGCATCTTTCCGAAGAGGAAGATTCTCTAGTTCCACTTTCCCTAGAAGGAAAAGTTAATACAAATTAATTATACATATAAATTAAAACTATTTTTACGGATTCTATCAGCGTGCAGCGTTCGCAGCAGAACGCTTGTTCGAAACGTCGTGAAAGTAAAAATTAAATACAAACGCGATAAAATGTGTAAAAAATGGTTAATAAACTACTAATGTATTCATTTACTGTGTATTTATGAGAAATAATAATAAGATTTTTCTTCAAATTCGACAATGTTTACTAATATTAGTACTTATTTGTTCTAATTTTTAATTTAATAAGAAATCAAATAATTTTCACTGCTATTTTTATTTCACGACGTGACTTTTAAGGGATATATTATTTTGTAATACATTAAGTATTTTGATCTATATCGTAAGGTTTAGCCAACGTTTGCAATTTAAATGCACAGTAATATGTTTTTACATCACATTACAAAACTTTTAAATTCTGGGCTTTTCACTTCTATAATATGTAAGTGTCACTACCGCCCATGGACCTTTGCAATACCAAGGGTATAGCTAGGCCGCTGTCTATAATAGAAAACCGCATTAAATCCCGTTGCGTAGTTTAGAAGATCTAAGCGTACAGACAATGGGAATAAACTTATTTTATACTATGTAAAATAAAATAAAATAAAAAAGATATAATATAATGTATATTGTATCTTATCTTTATTTAATAATGTTACAGATATTGAATTTTTAGGGAATCGTAAAAGTGTGTGGTATTTATTGCGTTATTCCCATTTAGCGAGGCTTATATTTAGGTTGTGAGTTCAACTGATTTAAAAGGAAACCTGCATTGTTCCTACAGCACCAACCCTATCAGATATTATTTAAAACTTTTATATTGATTTCGGTTTTAGATATATTTTCATGTCGACAATCCGATACTTTAGATTCCGTAACTGAGCTCCATAGCTTCCCTACTATGGAGTCTTTCATACACGAAGAAAATGTCCCGAGGAATAAAAAAGTTGTTTGAAAATATCTACATTAACGCAAGCAAAGTCGCGCGCAAGACTTATTATAATAAGAGTAGATGGAATACGTTTCGTTTATATTTATGTACACCAAACTCTTTTGGAGGGAGGTGAAGAAGTCTCGGGGTGGTTGGTCAGCCTTCAGAATGAATAAAATAAGGTCTAAAGGTGGAGACATTCTTACACAAACACAAGACGTGTTAAGCCGATGGAGTGAATATTTTGGCGATATGTATGCGGATGCTACGGTTGGCGCCGGTGTTGGATGTGGTTTAGTAGATCAACATTCGACAACGGCGTCCTCCGATGGCATCAGTATGGATGAAGTTGAATGGGCGATAAGAAGTTTGAAAAATGGTAAGGCAGCGGGCATTGATATGGTGTCTGCCGAGATGATCAAGCTTGGTGGCTCTTGTGTCTGGGAGGCGTTCCTGTTGCTCCTCAATTTATGTTGGAGCTCGGGAATGGTTCCCAGGGACTGGAATAGCGCAGTCATCGTGCCTTTGTTTAAAAACAAGGGTTCACGTTATGACTGCGCAAATTACAGAGCCATAAGCTTGACCAGTTTGGCAGCAAAAGTGTATGGAAAAATTATTGAAAGGAGAATGAGGATGGTGTCCGATGGTTTACTGTGTGAGACACAAGGAGGTTTCAGGAGTGGAAGGGGATGCATGGATCAAGTGTTCTCTCTGCGCAACATTGTGGAGAAGCATCTGGCTCTAGGTCAGAGGGTTTTCTGCAGTTTTGTGGATCTGGAGAGAGCATTTGACACGGTTGTACGAAAGGAACTTTGGGACATTTTACCGGAGTATGGTATTAACGGTAAACTGCTACAGGCTGTGCAGTCCAGTTACATGGGCTGTAGAGCCTGTGTGCGGCTGGATGATGGAATGTCGCCTTGGTTTGACGTCAATATCGGCGTTAAGCAGGGGTGCGTTCTGTCAGCCAGGCTGTTTATCATATATCTGGATAAATGTCTCCAAAGGTTGAACGATATGAATGTGGGAGTCCAGATGGGCGACTCAGTGGTCACTGCTCTGCTTTATGCAGATGATGCAGTCCTGCTGGCACAGTCAGCGATTGACCTGCAGACCCTAGTCGACACAATGACAGAAGATTGTAAGAAAAGGGGTCTACGCGTGAATGTGAGCAAAACCAAAATAATGGTCTTTGAAAGAGATAAAACCAGAACAGATGTAAGAGTAACAATAGGTAATGATGTACTAGAGCAAGTGGATGAATTTGTATATCTTGGATGTGGATTTAGCCGAGATGGAAGGTACACCACTGATATAGAGCGAAGAGTGAATGCGGGAAATAGAGTGAACGGAGCGTTGGGGCAACTTCTCGGCAGCCACCACCTCAGCCAGAAGGCACGTGTAGCAATACATAACGCAGTGCTTGTCCCAACATTACTGTATGGAAGCGAGAGTTGGGTATGCAGAAAAGAGTATGATAGTAAAATTAATGCGGTCGAAATGCGATCTCTGCGGAAAATCTGTGGAGTTAGGCTGACCGACCGCATTCGTAACGACGACGTAAGAGAGCGAGTAGGTATGAAAGAGAGTATTGGTGTAAAGATGCGAAAGGTAATGCTCCGATGGTTCGGACATGTGGAAAGAATGCCGAACGAACGCCTGGTTAAGAAGATATACAATGCGAAAGTGGAAGGATGTAGGTACCGAGGGAGACCGAGACTAACCTACCTAGACCAGATCGGTCATGTACTGAAGGAAGGTGGAGTCAAGAGTCTCCGAAACCGGCGAGCGTGTATGAAGAGAATTATGAATGTTGAGGAAGCGAGTGAAGTATGCAGAGATAGAGTTCTCTGGCACTCTGTTCTCTCTGCCTACCCTGCAAGGGATATGGCGTGATGATATGTATGTATGTATGTATGTATATTTATGTATAGCAAAGTCATTTCAGGCACGACAACTTGGTATATTTCAGGAGTGAGTCCGTCTGAGGTAATACCACACTCTAGCGGAAAATCTACGTCTGGGTTCGGGCACTGCTTGACTTGGAGGCGGAAATGCTCGCCGAAATATATCGGCGGGTGTCTTTCACTCGCGAGTTCCCGTTGGGCGACGCGGCTGGAAAGGTCTCGATTCGGACTTCGAGTCATTGAGGCCGTCCGGCCCGTACTGATGGAGTGGCTGGAGAGGCGGCACGGGGTCCTCACTTTCCGATTGGTGCAGGTCTTGTCGGGGCCTGGTTGCTTCTGCAAGTACATGTACACGGTAGCAAGGAAGAAGACGAATCGGCGGAGGCGTGAATACCTCCGCCTCATGCCGCCCTAGCCGAGGCAACGGGTGACCGGACCGGGGATTAGTCTGGTCGCCCTTGAAGCGAGGCCACCGCGTTAGGACGACGCCCCGACGGTGAAAACTATCGGGGTGGCGACCCGAGAGCATACCCGTGAGGGTAGACCGCCGGATGGGTTACTGAAGAAAAGAACGCGTCCCAGTGACCCACCCGTACGGCGTTGAGAGGTATATTGTGGGGCGGGTCTACGGGGTCTTGCGCCGCTTTTCCTGTCGCCCCGGACGGATTAGCGGGGTTTGACATACCGTAGCCCGCCACCATAAAAAAAAATAGGCACTGTGCTTATTTACATTAAAAAAACGAGTAACAAGGAGTAAAATCACACAATACTCTAACGAAACAACCAATGTCCGAGGCGGAGTTAACTCTGGCGATATATCTCATATGCAATGAGTACAACTCGCACTTGCCCATAAAAAATCGGCCAAGTGCGAGTTGTACTCGCGCACGAAGGGTTCCGTAAAACTAAAAAAATATTTATGCAGTAGTTTTTTTTTATATTAATTCAAGTTTTTTTTTTGCTGTGTGGTAGCGGCTACGAAAACTACCAACCCTTACTTTGCTCATGGATGTCATAAAAGACGACTATGATCTTTTAACGTACTGAGCCAACTCCATCTGATACCATTTGGTCAACAATTACATTCCCAAGGAGGGTTGACGTCTGGCAGGCGGCCGGTCATAAAACTATTGCCAATAACTTTTACATTATGTACTATGAAAGAAGAGTACATATTGTATCGAACCCAAGTAATTGGGATAAGAGTAGGCGAATGATGATGATGAATTCAAGTTTTTTTCTTCTTTGATATTAATTTAAGTTACACCTATTTATTAAAACTACTAATTTGTTAAAACATTTAAAGTACACGTTTTTAAACTGTTTTATTTATAATATTATTAAATTATTATTAATAAATTTTGCAAAAATAAATAGCAAAAAGAATTCGACGGCGGTGAGATTAGAACCCACGCCTACGGTGTTTAAAACCAGCGCCTTAGACGGTTAGACCACTCGGTCACGCTGCCTGCTTATAGTTAGTAACTGCAAAATTAACTGCTGCTTGTCAACCATACAATCTTAGATTTTATTTTCTTTACGGAATTTCTTGATTCGGTCGCTTAGCAATATGTAATAGCTTAGAAATATGTAACGTAACTAAAAATTTAAGGTTTTCTGAATGTTTCCTTTATATGTGCTATAAAACATTGCTTCATGCCAAATTTCAAGATTCTAAGTCGACTGAAAGTACCCTTTAGGTTTTGATGCACTTGCAAATAGTTGCGAGTTTGAAAAAATGCGGCTTAAATTGCTACTTCTTTTGATTGCGTTGACATAGAAGTTTGATTTTGTTACAACTTAAAGGTATTATAGACCTGAGTGTTTGATACGAAATTCAATTTAATACCTTTATACGTTCAGGTGAAAAAGGGTAGTGAGTTTAAAATTATTAAAAATATTTTTTATATATGATGTAATCAAAAATTTACAGTTTTCACAATTTTTCCTTTATCTGTGCTATAAGACGTTGCTTCGTACCAAATTTCAAGATTCTGAGTTCACGGGAACTACCCTGTAGGTTTTGATTCCCTTGCGAGTGTCCAAAATTTGCAGAAATTTGCGACATAAACAGCTGTATCTTTTGATTGCGTTAGCTTAGAAGTTTAATTTTTTCGCAGCTCCAAGGGACAGTAGACCTAAGTATTTGATATAAATTTCAGCTTGATACCTCCACGCGTTCCTGAGAAAAAGAGTCTTGACAGACAGACAGACGGACGGACGGACAACAAAGTGATCCTATAAGGGTTCCGTTTTTTCCTTTCGAGGTACGGAACCCTAAAAAAGAAAAAAGGAAAGAAGTGTTTTATGGTAACTACTAATACTATTGTATCCGGTTCAGTACGACTGATAGTCCTCAAGTTTTAAGAGCACTTTTGAAATCAGAGGCTGCACTAAAATTTCTTTATATGTTAGAAATCGAAACAAAAATTCGGCGATTATCAATAAACCTAACCTATCATTGTAGTTAAGATGTCTTTCGTTTCTTATACATAGTTAATCCTTGGAATAGACGGTCGCAAGACATGCATCATTGCCGGAAGGGCCACCGATGACAAACACCGGGTTCCGGTGGCCCGTCCGCATGGCATAGAAAGGTACGTGTGTACGTGGACGGCAGATTATGGGATCGCGCGTCGCCTTTGATTTGATTGAGCGGAGTGTGACTATAGTATATTTATGAGAGAAGGCAGATGTTTAATGTATGGTGGCAGTTTGATAAATGGATGGAAGAAACCGATGGTTATAAACACTATTTCATTAAATTATTCGTGGTTTATTTACGATTAGGGCTAATTTTGCAAAGTACCATCGGTTCAACAATTACATTCCAAGAGAAAATTCATGCCAGGTTGGAAAACAATTATAAACATTCCACTAAGGAAATTCGGTCAGTTATTCCAACTGTTTTTTTTCTTTGGGGGACAAGCTATGGTCTGTATAATGTCGAGGGACGGCGTGCAACCCAATAACCTGTACTACCATACCTCTCTTTCATCATGTAACCAGTGCTTGTCTTTGGTGGCTCGACCGGCGTATTACCTTTTCAGGTACTATCTCGTGTCGATGCCCTCGAACTTCTGCTTTTTTTTGAATTGCTAATGGAGTAAGCAGCACACCTGCTGGTAAGTGTTACTGTACCGCCCATAGCCCTTTACAATATCAATGATACAGTTAGACCGCTGCCTACCAATGAACACTCCAAACCCACCCAGAAAGTTGGGCTGTGGCTCTCTCACTCTCTGAACAAAGCACAACAGCACATTGCCATTGTTCGGACGTAGATGTTCTGCGAGAGTGTGGTACCACCCCGGACGGACCGCGCCCAGCTGTAGACAGAAAACTGTCAATAGTGTGGTCCTGCCACTCCTAAAATATATAAAGTTGTCATACCTGAGATGACTTGGCTCTAACATAAATATAAACGAAATGCGAAACGCTTACACATTTGTATGACAATAAGGCTACGTCCTAATTGACAAGTCGTTCTACGACAAAATCGGTTGTTCGCATTGCCGTGCAACAAGTTGGTCGTACGACAATATCATTGTGTCCAAACTGCATTGTCGTCAGTCGTCGAAATGTCGTTGTCAAAGATATATATATGTCATAGTCATGGAAGTAATAAGTACTCTGTACAACAGGAATAAGCTCTATCTGTGCATCTTGCAGCAAAAATAAAGAAAATAAAACCTTATGATAAGGTAGTAAGTCTTGTTGCGCGCAAAATAAAATTGAAGCCGAGTGAGAGGGCAACCAGTGTACCCTGTGTCCCGTTCTAACAGTGGACTTAGAATTGCCAGAGTTAAGTTGATTTCAATCCTTTCCTTGTTGGTAGAAAAATATGCGATTGATGTAATGTAATGAAGTAAAAACATTTACTTCTAAAATGTTTTTAAATATAAATAATAATTTATTACCGACATATTAAAGCAATATTATTTGTTGCTAAGTGTAAAACCTTATTAACGCAAACATTTTGCGATTGGGGTATAGGTTTTCTTTTATATGTATGAAATACGGACACCTGACCTGACAACCCCACATGAAATCGTAAATAATAATAATAACATAATTTGTTAGTGAAGAATTACGGTGACCATGCATGACTATTCAATCCTAGTTCAAGAACAAATAACTTAAATACTTATGTATTTTTTATTTTTTTTATGAAAATAACTTTGTTTAGATTTCAAATTTCCTAAAGATCTTAATGTCCAATAATCTTATTTAGCAATGTCTAATTTAGAATTAAACTTAAATGTAAACTTAACTGTTTTTTCTTAATTAAATATACCACACACCACCTTATCGTAATTTTATCTCAGCCCAGCTGCATGTCGTGTCCCACAAGGACCAGTAGATAAGTACCTACCTATATGACGCGAGTGTGAAAAGCAAGCAAAAACAGGAAATGTATAGTGCCACAAAGGGCAAGTTTATAATTAGCATCTTCGATTAAAATCCATCTGAAGCAATGATCTGCTGACGTCAGATCACAAATATTTTTTATAATTATTGTCCTTAAATCATATTTCAATATGGTCACCATCGCCAGAGAGGGATAAAAGGTACAGTTCTGAGCTCTCGCTCGGCTTCAATTTTGCGACAACAGCTCATTCCTGTTGTACAGAGTACTTATTAGTTCCATGGTCATAGTATTCATTTTACTTATCAACCAAAAACACGTGTTGCCCGGACGACCGACACGACAAAATAGAACAGGTTTGAATTTAAAACTCAACGACCAACAAATGCGATGTCGCACGTCAGTGCGAGTTGTCAGTTAGGACAGCTCCATACAAAAGCATGTGTTTGAATTTTGTCGCGTTTGTTGGTCGGTTGGACAACAAAAGTCGTGTCGTATTGCGACAGCCAATTAGGACATAGCGTAATACTCAATTTTAATAAAAATGCATAAATTCATTTATACGTAACAAATGCAGATTTTGACCAATGGTGGTAATTTTCAAGACTGTCTCCTTTTGAATAGGTCACATAGTCTTCCCTTATAATGTGATAAAATGTATAGAAAAAACCTGTTCTTATATAAAATCATACACGCTGTATGACCAAATGCATGTGTGTTAATTAATTAGAGCATGAAATTCTATTGCTTTACTACAAATACCCTAAACTACAATAATAATTGCTATTACAATTTCTTTGATTTCTGAACAGGATTTTTTTCAAGAAACAATAATTGTGTGCATTACATAACATTCAGGCAATCATTTCAGTTTTAATGAAATAGTAAAATACCTTACACAATACTATAGTCCTAATAAAATAATGAAATTTGCAATGTTAAAAAGTTAATAGTGTTGTCATAAAGAAATTGTAAATTATTAGTTTCGTAAATATAAATACATATCTATGAATATATATAAGCCAACAATGAAATTTATAAGTTAATGACTTCTGTGCAATTTTATTATTTATTATAACCAATTACTTAAAGCTGGATGATCCAAAATATGTAATATTAAAGAAATGCTGTTAGCTGATTTAGTGGCCTCTACTAGATTCATTAGGTTAATATTACCATTCAGATAACAATAATCAAATACAAACCAAAATTTTAATTAAATTTATGCAGCTATATTAAAATTGGGTATACATAGATACACTATTACTTTTTTTTATTTTTGATTACTTCCTATCACATAAAAAATTAAAAGGTAAAGGATATATCATAAATATATTACTATAATTGTTAATCCTGGCCTTAAATTCTAGCATAAAAATTGTTTTCTACAAATTGCCTCATATTTTAGGTATTTTCTTGGGAGCAAGCTCAAAGTTTACATTTGTAAGTAGGCTCAAATCATATTATTACATAAAACTATGGACTGTGTAGTGAAATAAAAATTTAAAATACCTCTGCTTACCCCTTCAGGAAAAAGTCATGCTTTAAATATAGTTAAATGTAAAACAATACCTATGAATATTTCAAATATATTTCATACAAAACTTATGATTGACAACAAGGTTAATAGAAAGTTAAATAGAATCATAGAATAATAAACTCGAAATCAAAGTCCTTAACACAGTTAATATTTTAAAATATATTAGGTATGAATGTAAGTTTACTAATTGTTACACAGACTTAATTTAATGACAATAGCAAATTGAAGCATGGTTAAACCAATAACAAGATGTGAAATTCAAGATTTATTTCAATGAATTAAGCACATGTAAACAATATTTATGTTTAGTAGAGGGACAAAATAGAAGATTACAAAATTATAAAATATAAGAACCTACTAATAATGTAAATAAATAATATGAAAGTCTAAACTTATGTCTATTTACCAACATCAAGCTATAAATCCTCCAACAATGCAACAAAAACTACTTTAACAAAAAAAAAATGAGATTAGTGCATTTCAGAATTTATCAGAACCGTAATAGTTAAGGACAATTTTATTTTGCTAATATTTGTTTTAATTTTAGCATATTTAAAATTTTTAGCCTGCATAGTCATTGATATTCTGGAATGTTAGACTATTGCAATTACAGTAGAAGAAGAATTTTATTGATTTTATTAGAATAACACATATAGGCTAATAAATAAACTTACCGGACAGCAGAGCTACGCTCAGCTGATCCGTGTTCAAGTTCTCCACATACTTCCCCAGGTAGTTGTTCAGAACCCATGCTACGAGTCCTTCTAACATCGTGCATCATGCCCTAGGCCCACAACACTGAGTTAACTGGTTTAATACACTCCACACAAGCACTTTTAGCGTCTTATTGCCTATAAACACAATGTACACACACCAATTCTTGTCATTGACCTACACATATACGACGATACGTTATTATTAATTTGTACGGGAGAAATTAAATTATATAAACAGCCATTAAGTCTTGTGCAATATTTAGCATTTATTGCGTTAATTCATTTCAAAAAAGAGCTCTACAATTCGTAATAATTTCCCAATTGTCACGATTACGAGTAGTTTGAACTCATATGATCTGTCACTTTTGTCAACAGTGGGCTTGTTAAATAATATCGATATATCAAAGAATTGGTACATTTTTAGAAATTATTCGATAATAATAGTCGCTATTTTAATTTTTGAAATTTATTTCAGGGGATTTAATTCAATATTTTTTATATATAATCAAGCTGATGGATAATTTCATCGTAAAAGTTATGTTGATCATATACTATTTGTGTCATGAAAAAAGTATAATTGAAACTGACATTTCTATAATGGCTGTAAAACGGAACGTGAATGTTAATACTTTGAAACCAAAATAGATTTTGTGTAATTCTAATACTGTTACTAACTCGTATAATTCCTACTATTCAAAATACTAAATAATTTATAAATATGAAAGCAGCCCAAGCTGTGAAGTGTTGCACTTCACCTTTCATAAAACTCACTACTTGTGTAAATAACTCGCCGATATTGTTATTTCGACACGGTGTTACTCTAATGAATTCTAAGCAAAAATTATTAGGACCTGCAGTTGTACAAATCCGTACTTTAGGTTTGGGACCAACTTCAAAAGAGTTTGAGGAGTCAAAACAAGCCGTAACTCCCCTAACGAAAGTACACGCAGCAGAGCTGGTGTTACATTTGAAAGATGAAGAAAGAACATTGCTGTTTAATGCTTTACAGGAATATGAATCAAATAAGGTCAAAGAGTTATTTGAAGGTATTATATTTTGTATCATTTATGTGAACCTTGCATATAATAAGTATTTGTTATTAAAGTTGGAATTTTGCAGAAACATTAGCTGGGCACAGATGGAGAAGTAAATTAGGTCGACCAAGTAAAGTACCCACACTGGGAGATGTTGATCCCACAGGCAAATATTGTCCCATGCCAGAGGACTGGCTGAAAAAAAAATATGGTGAGTGTTAGATTGTTTTTTCTAAATCCTTTCGCTCCAAGTGAGATGATGTCATTAGCCTTTTGATTAGTCATATAAACATAAGAATGATATCATTATGTGAATGTTTATATTGAATTTATGTGTTTATTTCATCTATTTTTAATTGATAGGCTAAAAATGATTAGGTATAAAAATTATATCTGGTTGCATGTACAATGAAAATTATTGCACAGTAGTGCACGATAGTTTATGATTGCATGCTAATGCTTATAATGTCATTTTTCTTTAAACCTCAATCATTTTATATAAAACTAGCGGACCCGGCAAACTTCGTTCCGCCTAACAGTCATTGTATGAAAAGTAAAAATTCCACAACTTAATTTCAGTGTCGCCTACCGGGCCCAATGGGGAATATGCATGATTATTTTTTATTTTTTTAAACGTTTCTACTAGTTATTACATTACCAAAAATAAATATAACACATCCAAAATATAAACAATTAAGCTAAAAGAAATTATTAAAATCACTATAATTTTTGGACGATTTAAACGCGGCTATTATGGCGCGCTTCTGTGACTTCAGAATACACACACAAGTTGGATGTCAACAACAAAATGTTTGGTTCACGAAGTTATTGAAAGTTAAAAAAGTGAGTGTAAAGTCAAATTATTACCATGGAAAAGAACAGAAAACCGTATTATAAATATTGTGTCGTTCCTATATGGGTGATTCCGTTCTAACTGTGATATTCAATTAATGACCTATGAAAACAAACAATACAGGACTGTATTGTTTGTTCTCATAGGTCATTAATTAATAATCAATTTACGAAATTTTTGTGCTTATTGGAAAATTATGAACATATTTCAACATTATTTTCATATAATATAACTTGCCACTTACAGGAAACTTACAATATATCACTTACATGTCAGTACCGTGTCATGTCTATTTCTAGAATTTATTTATAAATTGTTAGTTTTTTTTGTCGTAATAAATGATTTAAACTAATTACCTCAGAAATTCTAATGTTTATGATCAAACTGAACAAAATTGACACATTTTTTGTTTAATGTATTAAGTTAACATTGAATTCCGGTTCAATAACTTTTGTCTTTAAATTTTAACGAATTTTTGAATTTGAACTTGTGCGACTCGAGCGCCATCTACATTGAGATTTATGGAACGTCTAGTGAACCACCTTGAAAATACGTCATCTGAGTAATATTTACAAACAATGAGCTGAAGAAATAGTGCCAAGAGTTTGTGTCATTTTAGAACTCAATTTTTAAAAAGGTATGTCATAAATTGTCTTGTTGATACCGTGGTATTGATAAACTTCATCAACTATTAATGTTTTTTGACCAAACTATTAAATTCTTGTACTTAATACCAGTCTAAATTTTAGAGTAAATAGATATTATCAAATACATAACCAAACAATTACAGTTGTTATTTAAAATGAAAATTGTCAGTACCGTGTTTGTCAGTACCATGTAAAAAAATATTATATATAAAATATTATATATTAAAATATTATATATATATATATATATATAAAAAAGATTGTTGTTAATTGTCATTAATGTGTTAAATAATTAGTTAAAAAGAGTTTCAAAATGTTAAAACAGAATTTAGAAATAAATTTAATAATTTTCTCAAACAATTTCTACCGAATTTATTTTATGTCAGTACCATGGATAAATGAGAGTACCGTGGAACGTAAAATTCGAAATTTGTTTCTCGTTTTTGATGCTTCGAAGTTGTAGTAAAATCCTCTCAGATTTTTATTTTGACAGTAATATAGATAAATAATATGCATAAAAAAATTGAAAAAAGTTAATTCCAAAATCTTAAAATTTTTAATCAAAAAAATCACAGTTAGAACGGAATCACCCATATGCCAAAATATTATCAAAACTGCACCTAACAAACTATATTTCCTTATGCTGAGAAATGTAATAAATAAGAAAAAAATGATACAAGGCGATGAGAAGAGACAATGTGTCGTGTTTGAGCAGTTTATATTGTTGTGAAGATCATTTTAACGTAAGTAAATACATTGGAGAAGTGATGAAGTACATAAAAGAATCATTTTTCCTTAATTACATGCACATAGGTACTTGTTTTTTTTACAAACTTTGGCATACAAATACCTACCTAGTTTACATGAAGTTCTTAAAGATATATTCTCAATATCTAATAGGTATATGGGTATTTATTCATAAAAGTAATATATATTTAGTTATATATGATAGTTATTGATATGTGTACCGCAGTACGGGTTAGGGCGTCCCCCGGAGGCGACTCGTACTGACCCACCCCCGTCGGTACGAACTTCGGCAGTTGCGGCGATGGGGGCCGCCACTCATCACGCCTTGCCCAGTCAGGCGAGTTGAGGAGAGCAGAGTGCCGGGTGGGCACGTGGAATGTAAGAGGTTGTGTGGAAGATAAGTTACACGAGCTGATATCCGTCATGGCGGACAAACAGTTAGACGTTCTCTGTGTAACAGAGACCAAGCGAAGGGGCAGCGACGCCTGCGATCTTCCTGGTGGTGGGATGGCTCTGTGGTCTAGTGTACCACAGAGCGATCGAGCATAGGGGTAGGAGTGCTGTTGTCCTCTCGCTTGGCCTGAGGTGTGAAGGATTACGGAATGTATGATCCCAGACTTCTTTGGGTCGGTATAAAACTTGGTGTCACCAAGGTATTCATGGTTGTAGCATATGCTCCCGTAGGATCCTTGGTGGCATCAGACCTAGAGAAGTTTTGGGATAATGTTAGGGAAGTTCTGGATATGGCAGAAACCAGTGAACGCGTGATTGTATGCGGAGATTTGAACGGATGGGTGGGGACCAAGCGTCCCGACTATGAGGACGTACTTGGTCCATTTGGTGATAAGAGAGTGAACGACGCAGGTAGGCTCATAGCGGATGTATGCATGGAGAGAAACCTTATTGTGTCAAACACATTTTTCCAACATAAGGACATCCATATGTATACATGGAGAAGGAATGAACAGAAAAGTATAATAGATTTAATTTTGGTAGACAGTCGCCTCCGAAGCAAAATATTGGACGCAAGAGCCTACAGGGGTCCCACAGTCGATACGGACCACTATCTCGTTATTGCGAGATTTAGTGGTCTGTTCAGAAAGTGGAGGCACTGGCGAGAGCGTGTCCACTTCGGAGGGCTTGAAAGAATAAATGTTGAAAGGTTGCAATAAGAGTGTGTAAGAGAAAAGTATGCAGAGGGTGTTCGAGAACGGCTGACGATGCCAAGCCAGCCGCAATCGGACATTGAAGAATGCTGGAGAGTATTGAAAGAGAGTATGGTAGACACAGCGAAAGAAGTATGTGGAAGTTCAAAGAAGCATAGAAAAACAAATGGTGATACATGGTGGGATGCGGAAGTGGCAGCTTCCGTAGAGCAAAAGAAGAAAGCGTGGCTGGACTATGTCTCTTCTTTGAATCTGAATGACAGTATGACTGAACAGAAGAAAGAAATATATCGGCAATGTAAGAATGACACCAAGACCTTAGTGAAAGAGAAACGTGATAGAGCAAGTATGAGTGCAGAAGATAGGCTGACTAAAAAATTAGAGGGTAACACCAAACTCTTTTGGAGGGAGGTGAAGAGGTCTCGGTGTGGTTGGTCAGCCTTCAGAATGAATAAAATAAAGTCTAAAGGTGGAGACATTCTTACACAAACACAAGACGAGTTAAGCCGATGGAGTGAACATTTTGGCGATATGTATGCGGATGCTACGGTTGACGCCGGTGTTGCATGTGGTTTAGTAGAACAACATTCGACAACGGCGTCCTCCGATAACATCAGTATGGATGAAGTTGAATGGGCGATAAGAAGTTTGAAAAATTGTAAGGCAGCGGGCATTGATATGGTGTCTGCCGAGATGATCAAGCTTGGTGGCGCCTGTGTCTGGGAGGCGTTCCTGTTTCTCCTCAATTTTATGTTGGAGCTCGAGAATGGTTGCCGGGGACTGGAATAGCGCAGTCTTCGTGCCTTTGTTTAAAAACAAGGGTTCACGTTATGACTGCGCAAATTACAGAGCCATAAGCTTGACCAGTTTGGCAGCAAAAGTGTACGGTAAAATTATTGAAAGGAGAATGAGGATGGTGTCCGATGGTTTACTGTGTGAGACACAAGGAGGTTTCAGGAGTGGAAGGGGATGCATGGATCAAGTGTTCTCTCTGCGCAACATTGTGGAGAAGCATCTGGCTCTAGGTCAGATTTCTGCAGTTTTGTGGATCTGGAGAGAGCATTTGACACGGTTGTATGAAAGGAACTTTGGGACATTTTACCGGAGTATGGTATTAACGGTAAACTGCTACAGGCTGTGCAGTCCAGTTACATGGGCTGTAGAGCCTGTGTGCGGCTGGATGATGGAATGTCGCCTTGGTTTGACGTCAATATCGGCGTTAAGCAGGGGTGCGTTCTGTCAGCCAGGCTGTTTATAATATATATCTGGATAAATGTCTCCAAAGGTTGAACGATATGAATGTGGGAGTCAAGATGGGCGACTCAGTGATCACTGCTCTGCTTTATGCAGATGATGCAGTCCTGCTGGCACAGTCAGCGTCTGACCTGCAGACCCTAGTCGACACAATGACAGAAGATTGTAAGAAAAGGGGTCTACGCGTGAATGTGAACAAAACCAAAATAATGGTCTTTGAAAGAGATGAAGCCAGAACAGATGTAAAAGTAACAATAGGTAATGATGTACTAGAGCAAGTGGATGAATTTGTATATCTTGAATGTGGATTTAGCCGAGATGGAAGGTACACCACTGATATAGAGCGAAGAGTGAATGCGGGAAATAGAGTGAACGGAGCGTTGGGGCAACTTCTCGGTAGCCACCACCTCAGTCAGAAGGCACGTGTAGCAATACATAACGCAGTGCTTGTCCCAACATTACTGTATGGAAGCGAGAGTTGGGTATGCAGAAAAGTTGGGTATGAAAGTAAAATTAATGCGGTCGAAATGCGATCTCTGCGGAAAATCTGTGGAGTAAGGCTGACCGACCGCATTCGTAAGGACGACATAAGAGAGCGAGTAGGTATGAAAGAGAGTATTGGTGTAAAGATGCGAAAGGGAATGCTCCGATGGTTCGGACATGTGGAAAGAACGCCGAACGAACGTCTGGTTAAGAAGATATACAATGCGAAAGTGGAAGGATGTAGGTACCGGGTGAGACCGAGACTAACCTACCTAGACCAGATCGGTCATGTACTGAAGGAAGGTGGAGTCAAGAGTCTCCGAAACCGGCGAGCGTGTATGAAGAGAATTATGAATGTTGAGGAAGCGAGTGAAGTATGCAAAGATAGAGTTCTCTGGAACTCTGTTCTCTCTACCTACCCTGCAAGGGAAATGGCGTGATGATATGTATGTATGTGTATGATAGTTATATGTTTTCATTCATAGGTATGAATGAAAACATTTCCAAATTATTTATTATTTATCTTTCTATTAGTTTCAGATACAGAGAATTATATGCAATACAAAATAATGGCATTAGAACAGGGACAAAAAGTGACGTTTGTTAAGTTTCTCATTTACAAGGATTAATACTTGAACACAGAAAACTAATAACTTATGAAATAACTGGGTAACGATACAAAATAATCACTAGAAACACCTTGATACCAGAAGACTCGAGTGTACGATGACGTCACGTTTTGAACAACCAATCGCGTCGCGATCTAGAAATTTGCGAGCAAATTTCAAAACAGCCGATTTTTGATAATTAAATTTCACTATTAAATAATGATGAATTTCAAAACAGCCGATTTTTGATAATTAAATTCCACTATTAAATAATGATGAATTTCAAAAATAATTGTATAGGTATGTTTTTTAAGCAATAAAGATTACAAATAAAAATATTTTGTGACGAGTCAATGACCTTGAAATTATCCCTTCAAATTTTTGTTATGGGTTCCTACCATCATTACCTACCACCCTTCTGACCAGCTGCTCCATTCATTTACACCCTGTACATATATATATATATACATATATATATATATATATACATATATATATATATATATATATATATATATATATATATAACAATTTAAAATAAAAACATAAAGCTTGACTGCAAAAAAAGACAAATAAAAATATTGCACTAAACAGGTCCAAACAACAGTGAAAATAGAAAAAAAATAGTTAAATATAGCATATACTTTGGTTTAACAGACTATTATGCTCGACTATATTATACTGAAGGTCTAAGTTAAATATCTACATTAAGTTTAGTTGCAATTAGAACCCTTTTAGTATCTAATTTCTTATTGGAGGATCTCATTCCATCCCTATTTAGACACAGTCTTATGGTAGATACATCCCTACATAGATACATCCCTATGTAAATACATACAAATCTTGCAAACATAAAAGCTTGTAAAACACTTTAACAATATGGAAGATATTCATACATAGGTAAATATAAATAGATTAATTTGATTGTTCCAGCTGCTACTGTGCCAAAACCCACTTCAAGAGAGCTCTTACATTGTAAGTACTTACACAACTAGTTATTTATTTAGTAACTACTGTATTGGTTTACACCCGCAGAGATGATATCTGATGGAACTGTATGGAGGAAGATGACATATTGCGTCGACCCCAAGTAATTGGGGTAAGAGCAAGATAATGATGATGATGTATTTGTTTACACCTATTACATGACTTATAGCTGCTATAGTGTTATAGGTGCCATTATCAACTTATCTCTCTGCTTTTACACCACTGACACATTTGTGTCCGTTAATTGTATATTTGTAACATCCTCTGCAATGAAAGTATTACTTCCTTTGTGCTAGGGTTACCAAAGTAAAAAAAATCTGTCTATATCTTTTACTTCTTACAATCCATCATATTTTTCTGAAATCTTCCTTTAGCCTTATAATGCTGTGCATTCAGAAATATGCCTAATAACAGTACTTTCTTATCATATCTTAATCTCTCCTTGTCTTAGTTACGCCACATTCTTAGGTCCCTATGTTGCACACAGATTTCATACATCAGAAAACTGTCACATATCTTAATTCAGTGCTGGCTACATCCTTTAGTACTTGTAACTATCAATAAGCCCTTTGTTTAATTATGTAATAATTATTATTAGAATCAAATTCAACTAATTTGTACTTTTCAGACCATATATGTATATAACACTGTTGGATACAAGCCTATGCCAGTGTTGCATAAAAATCGATAGTTTGACTATCGATAGTTAACCTCAAAAAGTATTCATACTATCGATAGGACTATCGATAGTATCGTACATATCAATACTATCGAGACTATCGATAGTATCGATAGCTCTCCACGAGCAATACTATTAATAACGGCGATACTATCGATACTATCGATAGTGATTCATTCGATAGTATCAATACTATCGATAGTATCGTTAATACCATTAGTTTTAGCGTAAAACTATCGATACTATCGATAGTATCGACTATTTCGGGCTATCGATTGCCAGAAAATTTTCAATAGTATTGCTTAAAAATATAAATACCGTAATTGTGTCCCTGTTGCTTGTTTTCAGTGAATTTTGTGGTGACTTTTCTAGCAGTAACGTGCATTTGCGTTCTTACTTTGAAGCCCAAGTTAGCTAATAATGGTTAAGATCAATAGCCATTGAAAGTTGAGTAAAATTATAATGCTGCGAGACTTCTGGACAATTGGGTCGGAATGTGTGAATGAATGTAAGTGGTACCTTGTACTTGTACCACCCTGTTGACAGTTTTCTGTCTTCAGCCGCGGGCCGGTGGTTCCGGGGTAGTACCACACTTTCGCCGAAGATCGGCGTCTGAGTAATGGCAATGTGCTATTGCGCTTCGTTCGGTGAGCGAATAAGCTGGCAGTTCAACTGGGTGGGTTTGGGGATTTTATTAGTAGGCAGTGGCCTAAGCTATAACCTTAGTATTGCCAAGCTCCATGGGCGACTGTGACACTTACCATCAGGTGTGCTGCTTGCTCGTTCGCCACCATAAGCAATAAAATGAAAAAAAATGGTTTGTTCCAGTATACTAATGAAACTCAGAATGTCTATTACTATAAAATTTTAGTGTAATTATTAGCTTTGAAAGTTTCGGTTAAACAAAATTATGAAAAACATAATCAAGAATTCTGAGTTACAATTCTACACAGAATTATGGCCGTAATTAGTCATTAGATTTGTTGTATTTTTAGCGATATTAATCTAGTGAAGTAAATTTAACAGGGTCCGAAAAACATAAGTTCTCTGTATGCTCGAGCATATATATTGCAATGTGATCCATCTAGAAGGCTCTATTAAAAATATGCTTACATATATGTAACTTAACATTATAGGGATATAGATATATATATCTAACTGAATCCAGAATATTTTTTTAATTGTATATTATATACAATTGAAAATGAAATGAGCGAGATGCAACGTTGACATCAAAATTCCCGAATTGAAAACATTTAAACCATTGTGTTACTCTCTCTGACACCACATTAGGTCCATAAACGTCACAATTTGTTCACAGCTTGCGTTGCATGTATCTTTTTTGTAATAAAGTTTTAAAATATGTCGAATTTCTTCATAGGATTGACCCATTTTAACAAAAAGAAAAAAAAATGTGTGCGTGTAACCTTTACGCGCGATTGAAGTAAAACTTCTTTGGCGTTGACATATATCACTGAAATGATTAAATATTAACTTAAATAAATAAATATTATATTATAATTATATCTATTATTCATGTGCTTTACAATGATTATTACAAATGTTATATTAATATTGTTCATTCGAAACAGGTAATTGAAGCAAGTACAGTAGTTCATTATAAATTTTAATATATATAGTTAAAATTTGCAAAAATTTCTATAGCGCGATTTAGACTCTAATACATCTCCTCTTAGAATCCATTAACTTTGTTACAGCGCCATCTAGTAATAAATTATGATCCTATTTAAAAAAATCTGAGTTACTCCCTAGTCGCGCCTAAAGAAGTTTTACTTCAAAAAGAAAATAAATAAATGAAATAATCCAAGAATATGACATAATACTTCCACATTCCCACCGAAACTCAAGAAATATTGACAGCAGCAAGTATTGCTATTATAATTGTTTCACTTTGTTAGTATCACAAATTTAATGTTATTCACCTGACTAAAATTTGTTCTACTCTTCTTCTTCTTCTTATGTATTGGCAATCAGCTACATATACGAGCTATTGGTGCCAGTGTCAAGTTATAAATATTTTCACGTTTTTAGTCTTTCAAGTCAGTCGTTGTCTAAGTCAAACTGTACCATTAACAGTGCAATGGCCACACTGTTAATGGTATCTTGTGGGAATTTTGATGGAAAATGAAAACGTTGTAAAGCACTTTTATATGATATTCACTACATCCTAGTATCGCCGCACATCACATTACATAAAATGCCATCAAAATTATCTAATATAACACGTTAAAACACTACGATATTGAATATAATACAAGAGCACCACATGACGTTTTCAAATTCCCGTCAAAAGTCGTCTTGTTCTACTCTATGATGACGCAAATTTAAATAAATTTCTTTAATAATAATGTCAGTACTTGGCTTACCACATAACATAACTTTACACAACAATACTATCGAATAGTTGCTGGCTATCGATAGTCCAAAATAGTCGATACTATCGATAGTATCGATAGTTTTGAGTTAAAACTAATGGTATTAGCGATACTATCGATAGTATTGATACTATCGAATGAATCACTATCGATAGTATCGATAGTATCGTTGTTATTGATAGTATTGCTCGTAGAGAGCTATCGATACTATCGATAGTATCGATAGTATTGACGTATTACAATACAATCGATATACTATTGATACTATTGCTTATACGTAAACTATCGATAGACAATTGATTGTCTATCGATAGTAGACTATCGATATGCAACACTAGCCTATGCTCTATACAATGAGAGATAAATTGACTTGCTATACCCAACTAATGACTGGAATGTCATAAGCTTTCGTTTCGAGTTTTCTTTTTCTTGATCCTTATATAATCTTGATGCTTATGTCTTTTCTTTTACAACCCATTAGAAAGTAATAAATTCTATTCTTAATCCCTCACCAAACATAAGTATTAACTTAATAGGGTAAAATGGAAAGAGTTAATAAATAGATTGAAGAGATATTAAGAGCACGGTTTTTATTTAAATTACTGAAATTTAGCATTTGTCATATCATAAATAGGCTATGGCCTAGCCTATTTATAAAAAATGACTCCTGTACAGATGATAATGCGCCACTATTTGATTATTATATGTACCTACCCACACTAGCCTAACTGATAAGGCTAGAATGAATTTCCAATAAACATGGGTTTAAAACAGACATGTCATTATTTTTCGCTCCATTTATATTTTACAACTATTCTGCTTTAAAGTAAATAATGAAGAAAAGTAATATTCTAAAGAACTTCATAAAATGATTCCACACGCCATCACAATTTCTTAGGAGTATAATTGTGTATATATTTGTATGTACATGTTTAGTACAGTTTTTCGTAGAACATTTGAGTAGTTACCACCCACCTGATAAACCTTACTACCAAATGATGTAAATGGAGGTTCGTGTGTGATTCTTCCATCACATTTGCAGTCCATGCTTGTGGCACTTATCATATGAGCTAGAACTTAATTCCCATCCACTATTAAGATTGACATGTTTAAAACACATATATCATTTAAGTCACAATTTCTTGTACTTTACATAATTCTGCTTTATATTTCTCTTTTTCAGTATCATTAGCAAATTCAGTGCCGTTCATTGGTTTTGGATTCTTAGACAATTTCATTATGATAATTGCAGTGAGTATACTTCTGTTAAAAAAATTCGAATTGCATGTTTCATTAAAAATCGAATTGCATGTTCCATATAAAATCTGTAATATGTTATTGTGACTTGCTTTAGTAATGGCGAACGTTGAGAAGTCAAAAACATACTTAATCTTAATCAGTGTGTGAGATTTGACGTATATGGTAATAGATAACGCGCCGGTCTACGTTAAGAGTTTAATTGCAGCAAATACAGGGCCAGTCCCTTTACCCTATTAGCAAATGAGTTTCTCAGATCTGTAAAATGGCCTAAGAAATTACTTTAATCTGTGAAATGTTACTATTAATTTAATAGATGTGTTTATATGTGTTTATTATGTTAATGCTATTTATAATATATCTATACGACAGTACAATTCTACTGATTTAAACAGATTTCATGTATATTTGACAGTACATTCTGAAGTACATTGCTTGCATTATAATCCTCATTCTAATATTGTTATAAAACTTTTATGCTGGGAGTTTTCTCAATGATGTTAAAATAAAACAATATCAAATAATTTGCCATTATTTAAATCTCATGTATTTAATTTTAAATACAGATGTATAATACACCTACCTACATGTCGCAATATCATTATTATTGCCTTGTTTCATTGATCCTATTGTTGTATTCATACATCAGTCCATTGACACGCACATTTTTAGTACATTGGTGTATATGAAAGGTAGAAATGCCAATCGGCAAGTTGCCAGGCGGGTTAACGATTGCATTTTCCCAGGAGAGGATGCTGCCTATTTTCCTGATGATCTCTTGACTAATTTCTACAATGACCATGGATGCATACATCCTATAGGCGTCAAGATGGTAATGATGATGAAAGAAAATTGTATTTAAAATTGTAGGGTGACAGTATAGAGAGTTCGATGAGCGCGTACATAACGCTGTCTACGATGGCGGCGGCCGCACTTGGCAACACCTTCAGCGACGTGATCAGTATCGGTTCCTCGCACTACGTGGAGCGCGCCGCCGCTAAGCTGGGTATGGGTGCACCCGCGCTGCTGCCTGTGCAACTGGACATGCCCATCAGTCGACGATTTGCTAACATGGTACATGACTCATATATGATACAATAGCTTTTGTTTGCGCAGAAAACATGTTTGACATCCCCCATGTGATGACGGAATAAAACTAAAATTCACAACCCCTTTCTTATATATGCCGGTCGTAGAAGAGGACTATGAGATATGATGTCCAGATAACATTGATGCAAGAGAAGGTAAACTAGAAATAAAACCCTATACGAACCCCTCTGACCAGCGTGGTATAGTAGAGGCCTGAGCCCGACCACGGGACTTGTGTGGTCTGAGTTGATGTTGTGTTGTAATAGAAAAAATATAAAATTTCAGCCCCTATTTCTATACGTTTAAAGAAAAATATATTTTCTGAGGAATCGATTAACAAAATAGCAACTTTTAGGCAATAAGCCGTCTTTTTATTTGTTATAATGTTTAATCAAATAGCAAATTAATTAAAAGTGTCGCAAAATTTTAATCATCTATTTTACACTCTTAGAGGAGAAAAATTTATAATTGCTGACAGGTGCAGAATATTGTATAGCGTCTCGTGTGGTGACCAGATAACAATATATATTGTTTTACTTTTCTTTTTAAAAGACACCATACACTAAGGGAATGGGCCCTGTATTGTGGGGGACTGTACAAACATATAAATAACTAGCACAAATTACACACAGATTTGGCACGACCATTTGTGGATCGCGTGAAGTATTTGCCTGCATGGAAATCGAATCCGTGATAGGCACGGTAGGTCGGCAGCTTCACCACTGCGGCATCTATGCAGTTGTTGCCACTGTATTGCCACTATTCTTAAAAACTAAGAAGAATGGGTGCAAATAGTTTCCTAAACAAATTTTGTGATTACTGCTGGATCCCTACGCGTGTCTGAGGTGCACCGCGTTAACCTAATAGATAGAAGTATGAATAAATAAAATAGAATATTGGATACTGTACTAAAGCCCACTAAAAATAACTCAACGTCTGCCTCGATGCTTATACTTAAACGATCAAACTTGAATACTGATTTCACTTGACCTTCCTTCAAAAGTAATGTACCATAGTAGTACCATATAAAAACAAAACTTAATAAAAAAAATCTAAATAATTTCAGGGCCGTGTATTAGGTATCACCTTTGGCTGCATACTGGGCATGACTCCACTACTCTTCAAAGACGGCGATAAGAAACAGGACACGACTAAAGATGACGAAAAGAAATAAGTAAACGAATTCATTCATTTTATTTAATAAAACCACCCATATTATATTTATTAGGACTTAGAATTTACTGTATACTTGAAGAAAATCGTCGATCGTGGGCCAGCTCGACCGTGGTAGTACCACATGTGCAGAAAATCAACGTCCCAATCTGGTGGCAATTTGCTACTGTGCTTCGTTCGGTGAGAGAGAGAACTGGAGGTCAATCCTTACGGTTAGCAACGGTCTAGCTATAGCCCTTTTATTGTATAGATCTATAAGCGCCTCTTATCATCATCACGTAGGCAGCTGGCTTGTCTTCCATAAAAGGGCAATGAAAGAAATTCACCTCTAAATGGAATAATACATATTGATAATGTAAGCTGTTCTCTGTTGTAGACTATGTAAATGTATCTTATTATTTATAATTTGTTACATATAATCTCTGAGACTTTTATGTATTCAGACACATAACTACAATGTGATATTACATATATGTATCATATGAATTGATAGTTAGCTGTAGTGTCAGTAATGTACCAAATTATAGCATAAACTACCCGGCGATAGATATTTGCACATCGACCGTTAGAAAGAGATAATCGAGTAATTACGCCTTTGTAGAGTGTTGCTGATCGCTTCTTTGTAACTATCGAAGTGCAATATATATTGCCGAGTACTGTAATTGATTTGTATTTGCATCACTTTTTATGCATCATTGTTATAAATTATTTAGAGTAGAACGTAATCTCGCCGGTTTTGTAATGAAATCGTACCTAAAATAAGGAGCGTACCCATATTACGTGATCTATTCAAGAAGAAAGTCGTAACAAAGGGTAAGCTGGAACAAAATTAGTCTTTTTGTACTACAAGCGGTTTAAATAATTACAAAAAATGGCCCGCTTAATATGTGTATGTACTACCCTAATGATATATTAAGATCAAGTTATCAATAGATAAGTACTGAGATTTGTATCTGACTGATAATTAATCTAATACTAATTTGATATCTAAATAACAGAATAATGTAGTAAATTATTTGTTTCGAATTAGATTTCTTATTAATAACTTGTTGCAAGTATCTGCTAGGTGTATAAAATGTTGATCGAACTTAAGACTTCAACATTGTACTTAAACTTTGGCATCTAACAATCATCATCATCATCATCTCAGCTCACATTCGTCCCACGTGGGCACGAGCCTCCTCCGTGACGGGTGGGAAATTAACCTATACCACACTCGGCAAACGTGTTAGTATAGGTTTTTGTTACGAGTTTTCCTTCTCTTGCATAGTTGTTATATATGTACGTTTTGTATCACTTAGTCGTCTCTTACGATCACCCACGAGTAAGATAGGGGGTGGTGAATTGTATTCTTACTCCGTCACCACACAGATAACCGCGGCATCTAACAATATTGACTTAAATTATTTTATTTTATTGAATTTTGTATAATGCATTCTGTATATTTAAATATGTATATATATTTCATACAATTACGCTTAATATTCTACTAAATATTACATAAAGATTCTTTTACAAAAAAAATACACTACACAACACCCACATTAACTAAATTGTTACAAAGGTTGGAACGGGTTCCAATAGGTGTGGGTTTTACATCGCACGTGACGTAATTATATGTCAGTTCACAATTGTGTATTTCTAAATAAACTAGCATGTATAACGCTATCAACACAAATAACGTAAAGAAAATTACAAAAATGGTTGTATGGTGGTTTATTTTTTTGTTTTATTTTTTTTTTGTTTTTTTTTTCTTTTGTTTTTTTTTTCTTTTTCTTTATATCATGGTTCGGACATGTGGAAAGAATGCCGAACGAACGTCTGGTTAAGAAGATATACAATGCGAAAGTGGAAGGATGTAGGTACCGGGGGAGACCGAGACTAACCTACCTAGACCAGATCGGTCATGTACTGAAGGAAGGTGGAGTCAAGAGTCTCCGAAACCGGCGAGCATGTATGAAGAGAATTATGAATGTTGTGGAAGCGAGTGAAGTATGGAAGGATAGAGTTCTGGCACTCTGTTCTCTCTGCCTACCCTGCAAGGGATATGATATGTATATGTATGTATGGCGTGATGATATGTATGTATGTATGTAAAATTACAAAAATAAACCGACTTCAAAACAGTTTAGTTGAAGTCAAACAATATTGAGAATAACTCTAAAACTAACGGGCAAATCTTGATTAAATTTAAGTAAGACCAGGCAGGAGATACTAGCTTTCAAATATTAATAAAAAAAAATATTGAAATCTATACATCTAGAAAAAAGTTCTGAGATAACACATAAAAAATACAAAGGAATAGAAATCCTCTTTTTTTTGAAGTCTCCTAAAAATAATAATTTATTTTATCTGTACAATTGAGTAGTTATACAATAAGTGGCATACTTAATACTTTTCTTTGGACTATACAATCATAATATTAATAAAAACATATTCTGTTATTTAAAGAAGCATCACAATGTTATAAATGTAATGCAATTAATAATACTAATATGCACATACGGCGTAATCGTTGAAATACTGACGTACTGCAGCAGTGGCCAGCCGTGGGTTTGATTTTTACGTAAGACAATTCTATGTGAAGTCCCCAAATTGCCGTTCTAAATTTGGGTGTAGTCTATGTCCGTTAAATTGATTATTTATAAAGTCCCCCACAATACAAGAATTGATTTTCTTAGTGCAAAAAATATGTTGTACACCACATTAAGCGAACATAACACATTTGAAATAAAAGGATTTTTACTAATTCTATCGCGTTTGTATTTGATTTTTAATTGTCCGACGTTTCGAACACTAAGATGTTTCAGATCCAACAAGTTATCGTTATTAGAGTCAACAACACGTCCAATAAGTCATCGTTATTACCACTACAATACCAATTTGGGTTAAAATTTAATAACTGATACTGTAGCGGGGGTAGATTAAATCTCTGTAATAACGATGACTTGTTGGACGTAAGACACCTTAGTCCTCCCGTGATCATGAACACTGTAAAGTGTTCGAAACGTCGGGCAATTAAAAATCAAATACAAACGCGATAGAATCCGTAAAACTTGTTTTATTTCAAATGTTGTACTACCTTTACAATTTACTCTTATAAATCTTTGAGATACGTTTTATATAATATATAGGTAATAATAAAACTTATTGTAGATATATAAATATATGAATTGATAGCAAACTATATGAAATCAAATTACCTAATCACTATTGTACATTATAATTTTAAGTTTAGTTAAAAATGTGTGCATATTTTACGAATATGTGTATACTATTCAGCTATGTACTGCTGTATTAATTCTTGCCATAGGCAGCTATATATATAGATAATAATTTTCTCTAATACAATTTTAGTAAATTATATACCTATTACGCAATCTTTTAAAGTAATGTTAAGACTTGATAAAGATTTTTCTTTATAGACTAGATTTTCAGATGAGATTATTTCTTATCTAAAAGCATTTGTTTTCATATAGACCGTCTCGTAAAGCGATAAGAGATATCGTGATATCGTTTTTAACCTTGTCCAAAAATAAAAAATAAGAATTTGTTCACAAGCGAAAAATGATTGCCACTTGTGGAAGCTGAACCTGATTATTATAAATAGATTAGCATGTGAAATAACATACATGCTAATCTCAGTCAACACGTCAGTAGTTTAGATCATTGACTGATGTCATCGCTTAATACAATTTTAATGTTCAGTAATGTTAGAGAATAAAACGAATGAACATATCTCTTAAAGACGATGATGCGAGTTGCAATTAGTTTCCCACGTACCTACCCACACCTCTAAAACTTACCCACTCCTGCACAATTGTAAAGGCGGTTGGAACGGATTTTTAATAGATGTGAATTCAAATCCCACTTATGGTAATCATTTTTCGCTCGTATATAAGTTTTTATAAATAGCCCAGCAAGTTGAATGTTAAATTTCAGTAATTTACATTAGATAATGCGTTTAATACGGTGATCCTCACAGCTTATTGTTGAACTAGATATGTGATACTGCATATTATTACGGATACTGTTTACTTAAAGTTTTCAACTTAACAATGACATTATAACTTTGGCTTATTAAGTGCATACAAGTTGGAAATGTGACTTTCTCATGAGTAATAGTTATTACTTTAAGTTGCGCATCGGAGGGACTTGAAATACTAATTCTATGATGTAAGTTTATATCAAAGTAAAAAAAATATGAAAAAATATCAAAAATTGTGTCGGAAATACCTGATTATTGTACCGAATAAAAATCTACTGAATATCCTATTCAGTGTATTATGACTTTTTCATCAACGACACTATTTTTAATTTGTTACTTAATAAAGTGTTAAACTACACTTTTTTTAAGTTGTTATTTAAATAAGCTAATCTACCCAGGCTTTCTTCTTCTCAGTTCGTGAGAAGAAGAAAGCCTGGGTAGATTGGCTTGCTGTCAGAGCCAATGAGAGAATGGAGAAAGCAACGAATGATAACATAGATATAGCCAAAGAAGAATATAAGAGGAAGAAAAGAGAAGTGAAAGAAATTGTTCGAAGAAAGAAAGAAGATCAAAAAGACGAGTACGATAGAAGATTGTCGAAGGATTTCCAAACTAATTCGAAGATTTTCTGGCAGTCCATAAGATCGGCTCGAGGCAAAGCGCAAGATTCAGAGATAGTCTCGATCAGCGATAAATGTGGAAGGACAGTGTATGGAGAAGAATGTATACTAGAGCGATGGAAGGAATACTTTGAAAGCTTATTTGAAAGAGAAGAGCCATAAAAATTATCATTTGTGAATGAAAGAGATCTCAAGGAAGGAGGATGCATAAGTATGATAGAAATTACAAATGCATTGAAAGGTATGAGAGCGGGTAAGTCTGCAGGATACGACACGATTACAGTTGAAATGCTGACAGCTGGAGAAGATATTACAACTAACATCCTATACCAGCTCTTCAATCTTTGGTGGACTAATGGCCGAGTACCTATAGACTGGTGTCAGGCGGTAATCGTACCTCTACAAAGGTAAAGGTTCACGGCAAGATTGTAGAAACTACAGGGGCATTAGCCTCCTTAGGATTGTCGGCAAACTGTATGCGAAAGTGTTGATTGAAAGAGTAATAAAAGTGACCGAAAAGAAAATATGGGATGCACAAGCGGGTTTTCGAAAGAGTATGGGTTGCACGGATCAAGTGTTCTCTTTACGATGCATGGCGCAAAAATTTTTGGCTAAAGGTTAGAAAGTCTTTTGCGCTTTCATTGATTTGGAGAAGGCTTATGACAAAGTGAGGAGGAATGAACTGTGGTCGGTACTATCTATGTATGGGGTAAATGGCCATCTTATTCAGGCGCTGAAATCCATCTATAAGGATTCCAGAGCCTGCGTAAGGATAAACGGGTCCTACACTGAATGGTTTAACATTGATAAAGGTGTTAGACAGGGATGTGTAGCGTCACCGTGGCTATTTAACCTATTTATGGATAGCTGTTTGCAAGATTTGAAAAATAATGAATGTGGTTTAAGAATGAATGAGTTACTCGTCAAATGTCTTCTTTATGCCGATGATCAGGTTTTACTTGCATCGTCGGCTGAAGACTTACAGGCGATGGTAACTACTATGCACGATGCTTTTGAAAGAAAAGGTATGAAAGTAAATGTAAGTAAGACGAAAGTAATGGTCTTTGAAAAGGATAAATGTATGCCGGAATGTAATATTTTTATAAATGGTGAGGGATTGGAACAGGTGAAAGAATTTGTATACTTGGGAGTACTATTTACTAGTGATGGTAAAAATAATGGTGATGTTGAAAGAAGAGTGAATGCTGGTAATAAAGTGAATGGGGCTCTGTACGCTTTTATGAAGAGTAGGAATGTATCTAAAAAGGCACGCCTAGCTGTACATAAGGGAGTATTAGTGCCCACTCTCATGTATGGCAGTGAAAGTTGGATTTGGCGGGGAAGACATGAAAGTAGAATAAATGCTGTAGAGATGAGAGCTCTTCGTAGTATGTGTGGTGTTAGTATGAAAGATAAAATTAGGAATAGTGTTATAAGAGAGCGCTGTGGTGTGAATGAAGAAGTAGTGACAAAGATAAATGAGGGTATGCTGAGGTGGTTTGGACACGTGGAAAGAATGAGTGAAGAAAGGTTGACTAAACAAGTATACAAAGCGAGTGTGAGTGGGACGAATACAAGGGGAAGACCACGTCGTACTTTCCTGGATCAAATTGAAGATGTGTTAGTGAAAGGTCAGATTAAGAGTACGCGTAATCGTAGAGCATGCATGAAGACTGTGATGAGCGTGAATGAAGCGATGGAGGTATGTCAGGACCGTGGTTTGTGGCAATCCGTAGTCTCTGCCTACCCCTCTGGGAAACAGGCGTGAGGCTATGTATGTATGTATTTAAATAAAATGTCGTTACTTCAGGCAATATAAATAACACATCACATTAATACTGAAATTTAGCATTTAATATACTTGATTCTTATAAAAACCCGATTACGAGCGAAAAATAATTGTCACAAGTGGGATTCGAACCCACACCTATTGGAAATCCGTTCCAATCGTGCTGCCACTTACACCACCGTGAACTATTGTAGAACATTCAATTCTCGCATCGTATTATATTTATGTCTTTAAGGAGACGTGTGCCATCTAACCGACAATGTTTACAAGTTGTACAGGCTTAATACTTCAAACTTTGCAGTTAGAATTGTATTAAACGATGACAATCAATCACCCAATAGGTGTGGGTTCGAATCCCACTTGTGACAATCATTTTTCACTCGTAATCTTTATAAACATCACATTAATGTTACGTGTCACTCATATTGCTTTGTGTTGATAAAAAAAATATTTTGTCCGTTGTTTTATTTATATTGGCCTTAATTGTTACTTAAAATTTAAGAGTCGTTGGTGACAATTGATATATTTCTTTTTTCGTATATAGGTGATACATGAATAATATCGTTACAGGTGATACATGAATAATATTGATACATGAAATATATGCGATACTCTGTGATAGATTTACCTAACAAAGTTATTATTGTCTATGTCCAAATAAACATTTAGCACTGTTGGTGCGATATGAGATCAATTTGTCAGTTTTTTGACGTGATAACGTCTTATAAATCGATGAACGCACGAAAAATGTGTGTGTGTGTGTGTCTTTCCGCCTGAGCCGGGCGTGCAAGAGAGAGCGCAGAACGACCGATAGCCTCCTGAGTACCAGACACCCTTTTTCTATTGTTTCTTTCTGAAACTTTTGTATTGTACTATTAGACAATCACTTAGTACGGGAAAAATATTAGAAAAAATCAAAGACCGGAAAATCTGGTTTTTCGCTATGTTCTATACAAAGTACAAGGGAACTAAATTATTATGTGCTTCATAAAGGACGTAGTCTATTTTTGTAGCGTAGTGAGCAGATAGGAGCAATAAATAATAGATTGGATGTATAATTTTAAGTAGTTTTATTATTTTTTTCAAAATTAACAGAAATTAAACTCTTCTTCACAACATATTAAAAAAAAAAAACTAAACTCTTCTTATAAACTTATAGTAATTTAATAGGAGGAACATTAGAGATCAATCATTATTCTTATATTAAAGTTTGTAGGACTCAACAGTCAACTAGTAATTAACAGTCTTCGTGGAAATCAGTAAAACAATTCCGATTAGGCGTAAAACATAGATAAATTTCACATTTCTTGCAAAATACGGTAGTTTTTTTATCACAGGCATTCTTTCTGCAGCGACATTGTTTTGTACCGTATGATGGCATATGCGCTGCTCTTTTGGTACGGTTTTCTTTGGAAGGAACTGATTTAATTAAAATCTTCCTTTTTTTATGTTTAGGCTCAAGTTCTTCGTATTCAACTTCACCATCATCATCAGATTCTTCTTCATTGTCATCGATTAGTTTTGTGCCTAAATTCAACTTATATTCTCGCATTTGTACGATATTTTTCTTTGGTGTACCCTTCTCTACTTCTACCATTCTATACTGCAACCAAGCATTTACAACGCCTAGGTCGAAAAGATGCGAAATTACGCGTATTGTCCATTTTTTTGTACGATTGCGCGATGGGCAAACAGAAATCATTCTATCGGCGAGATCGACACCACCCATTTTTTCGTTATAATTTTTAATGACGTCTGGCCTTCTGACTCTTTCGTACGCTTTATTTTTCTTTGACCATCGCTCGCATTCGTCGTTATCTTGATCGCAATAACGAGTTGACATCATTAAAACTGGCTTATTATCCAGCCACATAGTCACAGCGAGTTTTTGGTCTTCTCTAACTTTTACTTCAGTACTTCCTCTTGCTTTCTTTTTAAACGTCTTTTCATCAGTCAATACGCAGTTTTTCGGGATTCTGTTTTTCATAATAGTGCCTGTAGCATGAAATCCTAATTTTAGTTATTCATCACATAGTTTCGCCGTCGTAAAAAACCGATCAAAAAATAGTAAGTGTCCCGGAACTAAAGTTCTTGTCATATGAATTACTGCTGCTTCTCCCAAACAAAATCCTCTGTTGATTAAGTCAGGGAATGTAGTGTCTCCTTGATATACTGCCATGTCGCAAACTATACCTTTTGGCAAGGCCAAAACAAAAACTTTGAGACCTACTGGGTTGGGTTTGTTGGGACAGTACTGGCGCATGGGACATTTCCCAGTAAAAGGGATAATCATTTCGTCAATACTCATATCTTGAGGACGATCTTGTTCATGACATCCGGCTAATATGCGATCAAATAAAGGCTGGATTTTCCATATCTTTTGAAGTTTTTGTTGTGGCGTCACTTCAGGGTCATAAACGCATTTCAATCTCAATCTAATGTAAAAAAATCGGTTTCGAGTCATAGCTTTGGCAATCATTGGAACTTTCCATTTCTCAGACCAATACATGGAAATTTGCGGATATTGTAATGCGGACATGATCATGGTAATACCTATATAGACCTTAAGCTCTTTTAAAGTTAGGCCCATAGATTTGCCGGTCTCTAATACTTGTGTCCTGTTTGTACAGGTTACTATGTGGTCTACAATATCATCATCTACGTATTGTTCATAAAACTGGTACCACTCCCATTCCTCAGTATTTTTCTTGATGTAGGCAGGTTGCATTAAACTATTTATTTCTATATCAAGTATCTCATGTATCCAAGTATCTTGAATGCCAGCGTTATTTTGTCGATTTCTAATAGCTATTTGTCGAGTGGATAATAATTGTGAGTTCTCACCTCTACCTCTACTACGACCATAACTTTGCCCACGAGATGTTCTTCTTGAACGTCCTCTTGCTCGTGGTAAGTATGACGAAGTTGAAGGACAATCCGAACTATCTGATATTGCTGAAGAAGGCACAGGAATAACCAAATCATCTTCATCTTCGCTTGAACTACTGGCACCGCTTTTATGGTGATCACGGACTGTTTGATTTGTTTCTGGTGGTTGAAATTCAGAATTTTCGTCTGAGTCATCTTCAGAATAGTCGAATTCGGAGTTATTCAAAACTTCTGCGATAAGGTTAGGTGTTAAATCTAAAAAAAATTATGAAATTGTAAACGTACTTTATATAGTACTTGGGAAGACAGGCGTAAAATATGTTAATTATATACTTTTGTACTTTGCAGAGGACATAGAAAATAATATGAAGGTTAGGTTAGGAATATTAGATTTTTTTTGTAGAATATAACTTTGAGCAAGTAGTTTGTACTATCAATAACTTTTTTCACCCAACAAACCATGAAATTACATAAAAACAGAAAAGATTAACATAGATAGACTTACTTCTGCGTAAACGCACGTTCGCTTGCCCACCTTCCGACGCCATTTTCAAAAGAATGACAGATGTCAAATATGTTGTTTTATTTTTTATCTTAACCAGTGTAGTCACTAGATGTCGCCAGTCACATATTTTCAGAACTTGTATTAAAAATAGAGGCCACAGATTATTTTATTTCCTACGTACTTTGTGTAGTACAGATGTACGCAGGAGGATAGAGAAGCTTAATCATCGGCCTAAACATTTTTGTATTTTAAGAATTTGACGTTGTGAAAAGTTAATGTGATTTCCATTGTTTATGTTTGTTCAATTCATAAAAGTATGCAATTTTCTGTCAATGTTTTGTTATGACGTTTGACGTAAAACTATCGTCCGTAATCCGACTTTACAGAAAACCATCTGTTTTTTGCTTTACATTTGTTTAGGAGCATGTTATGACGTCGTGGAATAGTTTCGTGTTGTCATAGAAGCATGTATGATTAAAAACATTATAATAAATTACACTGTTTCAAATTATTGATACATATATGAAAACGGCAATTGTGCTTCCTATCAATTTAAGGCAATGTTAAAAGTACATATGCTACTTTTATATTACGTAATATTCGATACACTACGGATGTTAAGGAATCAGTGCCAATGGTCGCTCCCATGGGGAGGGAACATGATTAGTTATGGGGCCGCACGCCGCAGGAATGGGCTGATTAGTAGATCCATTTATTATTGAAATTTAATGAATTTGGTCGCATTGCATGAAACTTTATAAGGTCGACAGAATTATATATGATCTCGAGTCCACATATTAACCTTGCTGTCTATACGAAACCAATTTTCCCGCGTAAATTGAATGAAAAGTTTCATAGCAAAATCTATGTTACAACTCTTATTACCTCCTTGTGTGCAAGTCGTGAATATATAAAAAAATATATAATGGTATATCTTAATTTCGACTGTATTTTTGAAATTAAAATTAGCACAAATTTTGTATCTAGTCAATGCAAGTATATTTATATTTATCCCCGTATAATAGGTAGGTACATTGATTTATAGTTTGTACAAATATTTTCGAATTTATTTAGCTGAGTAGCTAATAAATAGTTAGTTTCTTAAAAATAATACAACCATTAGAATACTCGGTATTTATGTACATTGGTGTCAAAGAATATTCGTGTGTGCGTGCCTGCGTGCGTGCGTACATACGTGTACGAACGTTGTTAGCCTCAGATGGCTATCACATTCTTACGCGGGCTAGTGTGGACCGCATGGGTCCCTTAACCAATTTTTTTTAACTCTGCAGCCTTGCTATAATACGAGTATAGATTGCATAACAATTTACAAATATCAAGTTTTCTATTTATGGCTGTCTTATTTGATATATAAGAATATAGAATTACGTTCCTTTGTACAGAATTTAAAAATAACTAAATCTAAATGATATAGAAAATTTTGTTGATGTTTATATATTATATTATTGAAGATTTGGTTAAAATACTCCTACTATGTGAATCTGTTTGTGTTGATTTAAATGCGGGCAACTACTTGTATACATATGTTAGTGTGCTACTGCTTCAACGATGATAGATTTATCTTTGTGTTTGTCTGGATGCCAAGTCCCAAATTCAGATCACAATTGCGTAAGTTATGACGTAAACATAATTCTAAATCCTTGGCAGTATTTTAACCAACTTTTAATCAAATTGTATTCATTATTATTTAATCACTATTAATTATGAATAAATTTTTGTTTTTATTATTGTTTGTATTTTTATTTTGAGCATTTAATAAATATACGATTTATATGTAAAATGGGACGAATATGCAAGGAGTGAAACGCCGTTTATATGAAAAAAATAACTATCAGAAATCTTCAAATAATCACAAATAGCAAAGTATTCAGTTACCTTAAGAAATTATCCATATAATGCCTTGTCATCCCATCCGCCAGTGCCTACTAGACAAATATTTTTAAATAAAAAGTTAAATTTATTACGAAGAAAGGAAGCAATACTAAACTAGTAGTAGTTTACAATTTCCTTTTGTTAATAGAGTGACGTTATAGCTGAGTGAATAGTAATAGACATTGCCAGGGAGGCGCATCACCGCTCGTGACTCTCATTGAACGAAATCGTGTTAGTCTATCAATTATAGACGTTCCTAAGTCCTTATGTCGCCCCGATGTCACTCCTGATAGCCGGTTGAGGTGCATTTGGGCCTATAGCTTTGTAAAATAATAGGTATCAGATACTCAACTTAAATAGTGGGACAGTAAATAATTTGACGATGTTTTAATATTTATTATGTGTACATTCACCCATCACGAACTTCGTGTAAGGCCCCTACAGTGTTGACTGTGTCTGTACATGTAATTATATAATAAGTTAAAGGACCCTATTACAACCTCACAGTCCCTACGGCCCCAACGCATCATATAATATGGGATTAATAAATATATAAATACTTTCGGGAGGTCTGTGTACCTTCTAGCGTCTACTAGTAGTCGCCATTCCCACAGACTCACGAGACAACAGAGAAAACCAAAGTTGTCTTCACCACAGTCAAGGGTAACGAACCAAGACTATAAAATTTTATTCTGATATATTTACCTTACAACTTTTATACTACTAATATATAAAGTCTTATGTATTTCTCTTATGCTAGGGCCGCACCTGCGTGTATCGTCCTGAAGTAATGTGTGGCGAAGCTTCGTACGTTTTGTACACTAGAAAGTTATCGCGATAATACTGTGGTCATATTAGCGACGTCGGTATTTTATAATGCGGCAATAATTAAAGATGGCCGAAATAATTTTCATGCGTTTAACTACGGATGACGAGTTGCTTTACTTTTACAGCTATATTATGCTAATAATTACATAATGATTTTTTTGGATCCCTTCATGGATTCAGCGTCATAATGATGTAAAAATTCTAACACCATTTCATCGCTCCACTCCATATTTATTGATTAACTGGAGATCCTCGAACGCGTCTAAACACATCGAAAATTTCCGCCGAAATGAAAAACGCTAGTTTGACCACAGAGCGCGATATATTGGTGCGCTAAAACCCTTTGACTTATCGCCACCCAAGCGATAACGCACACGAAGCTCGGATGTTCGCGACGATAGCCGATAATGGTCGGTCACATCTGCGTGTATCGTCTCATTGCACGAAGCTTCGTGACGATACACGCAGGTGTGACCCTAGCAGGGAGCAAGTACAACGAGGAGACGGCCTAAGCTACTGTGCACTGTGGTTTTCAACTATGTCCTGACGTGATCACGTCAACATCTGTAGTCACGTGGCCTATTAGTCTTCTGCCGGCGTTCGTACTGTGCACACAGTTATATTTTTGTTTTATTACGAAGAAAATCATGAAATGTTGTGTTTTATCATGTAAATACTACTACTGTTTTACCTACATGTCTTGGTAATTGACACTATTGGTTGCATTATGGATCGTATAAAGCATTATTTTAATAAAGTGATTTGATTCTTTTTTAACGTTTTTGTATGAGAAAAGACAAAAAGGTAGGAAATGCTATTATTTCCTTGTAACTTACATGTTTACTAAGAATCTAACTAGGGTTTCGACAATCCGTTAGAAACTCAAACAAATAATTGTATTATTTGGTCGTATGAAAAGACACAAATATGAAAAAAAATTATTACTAAACTTCTGAGTTTATCAGATACAATATACATAAAGTGAATTTCTAGTGGATTGTGGAACACGAAAGACAGTAAAGAAAAGATATTTTTCTTTAAATATTAACATTATGAACAATGGCAAGCCTTATAAGAAATTTGAAGTTAAAGACAGTAGTCATTCACCTATTCGCTATGCAGAATTATTTGATTTTAAACATTTGTATTTGAATAGAGCAAACGGGTAATATAATTTGTTTATATCCATCAAATAAAAATAATTAACACTCCCTGATATATATAAGTAAATTCTGAGGGAGTGAGACAAATACTATTACTTGTACCACTCCCTCCTGTATGTCCATTTACCGGCTACAAGTGGGGGCTATTCCCTCACCCCCTGTAAATGACACGCATTGTTTCAGAAAATATTAATTACAACTCTTTGTATTTGCTCCATGGGCCCTAACATTATGCGTGTAAAAAGTAATCAAATCGCCCCTCTCCCCTCTTAAGTACTGGTGGGAGTCATAAAAATTCGCAGAGGGACCACCAGGTGAGTAGGCAGCTGTATTCTCCTAGGAAAAGTATAATCTGTTATGGCTAATCCGCTTACCAAGCGAGGCAGTAATCCCGCTAATGAATGACCACGCGATATGATTCCATAGGAAGGCTTACGTCCAGCACACAACGACGACAGGTCAAATGACGATAATGAATTATAAATAAAACAAAGATATAATCGTAATCATCGTTTAATAAATAATTATCACTTGTTGACAAAGATATGCGTATGTAAAAGCTGTATTTGTTTTAAAAAATACACTAAACAAGAACAGAGTTCAATGTGAATCACACGCGTAGCTGCGCAAACACAGAAACATTCATACAAGAGAACAGAGACTCTACTATCAAATTCGAAAGTGAACGCTTCAGATCGTAACAAACACTCGATAATCATCGTCCTGAAACCTATTAACATAATAGGTCAACAGAGCTCTTCGTCTTGGATGCATATGCACTATCTAAATAAACGGCTTCATTCCAATAAATCTCAAACCCCCAACTTCGTTAATCGTTCGTTAAGTATAAAAAGATTTTGTTGCTTGACAAAAAAATCTATCATACAAGCTTCATCTTTCGAATTTCACGTAGTAGTGCCCGACTTACTCTCATACACGTAACTATACATAACATAAACAATTTACGCGCTTAGGTGTCATATATCTACATGTACAATATTGGTAATGGCAGCTGTGTGAAATGAATAAAACGCAACTGTTGGAAAATATTTTGTTTCTTTTTTTATAAACTCTAGTAGGCAGATTACCATCCAGCACATCTGATGGTAAGGCTAAGTGCGATGACTTGTTCAATATTCTCACAAGAGTTCCGTCTAAATCTTGTAAATTGTCAAAAGAGAAAGTGTGTATTAATATACACACTACAGAACTATTCAAGGATTTATTTTCAATTAAATAATATGTATGCTGTATCACAGCTTATAAAGGAACGTAAAAAACAAGGCTAAATTCAGAACATATTTTTTTTATTGCGTTTGATGGCAGACAAGCAAATAACCTGGATTGTAAGTGGTAAGTCAAGATGCTAAGTGACACCTCATTAAAGCAATATCGGGGACATTACATAAGGACACTATGATTATTGGAAGAAGAGCTTACAAATTGGCGGGCAACAGTTGCGTTCCAATCTAACTGAACAACTAAATCTAAGTGCGAGTGTAGCGCGGCGTCACTCTGAACGATACTATAAACAAAACAATTATGAAATACTCCCTAATGCAATTATCTACATGTAACCACTTAATAGCTAAAATTTATAATTTAATTATTATCACATACTTGTGATGCTTTTGGCAGAATACAATTCTCAAATGTGGTCGATACAATAAAAAAAATCATACAAATTCATTACACTGTGTTCAATATAAAGTACTCTATTTCACCATTTCTGGTACAGGTATACCGCTTACTGTAATTTGTTCATTATGGTAGTTGACTAAAAACCCTGCTACCTGGTTGTAGGCTTCAACCTAGTTTATTACCATCCACTAGGCAGCATAGTAATTCGATGTTAAGAGTGTCTTCCTCTAGCATGCAATGTACTCTACTCTAAAGGGCAGCAATTAATTACTTAGCATACCAAATTAGAATATATTTTAAGTGGACTATTATTCACAGTTTAATTAAAATTATTACTTGTCCAAAAAGTAGTTCAGTGATGTCAATGTATTAAAACTTAATATTCTAACTACAACTGGTAATTTAATTGGATCACTAAACTAAGGTATATCGACTAGAGCTCACTTAATTGTTACAATGTGCTATGCGAATATAGTTTCTATTATCCGATGGAATATGCGGCATATACTTAAAGAAATTTGTTAATCGCGATCGAGTTGATAAGATCATTCCTTACCTCCGTGAAGTATACCTCGCGGATGACATATGGATGTATTTTATTTTAATTCAGTAAATGTTTGGCAGTTAAAAAAAATGTGTCAGCCACGCTTTGAAATAATGCAATTAACTTATATGGCCCGGTCCGCATTTCCATTGATAATAAAATAACAAGCTGTCCATATTGTTATATAAAATAATATAATATACTAATTTAGTAAAAACGACGATTTTAAATCCATGTGTTTTCCTTTAACCTGTGATCGATTAGCCATACATTTGTATGAGGAATATATTTTTTAATTCTTAACGATGTAACTATATGAGATAATATTGGTTTATTTAATTGCATCCTAGCATAGGCAATTGTGCCATTCTCAAAAAATAAGTATGAAAAAAAATATTTCAATTTAGGTATATAACAGTATAATTGAAAGGAATTAAGAATAAAATGAAAAGGAGTGCTAACACAGTAACGACGCAATAGTCGTAGAAAAAAGATATTTTGCAATTAATCAACAGACTCAATACAATTATAAACACATGACATACAAACACGAAACAACTAAAACTATAATTATATAATTAATTACACAAATACAAAATATTTATTTTATTTTATATTGTCTTCTAAACAAATTTACACATACATTACATTCAAGTATTATTTATTATTTTTGGACCTCATTTTATTTTAAAACATTTAGAGCGCAATACCTTACTTACTTTTGCGTGAAAGTCGTAAAAACCGACTAACGAAGATATCGTGAGTGTGAAACAATGCTCTCCAAAGAAATTCATAACACCAACTGTGGTTGCCAACTATGATATCCAGCGTCGCAATTATAGCACTACCTCGATGGCCAACATATCAAGCAGATAAATGGATGAACTTTCAAGTTTAAATCGTGATTTAAAAGGAGAAAACATGGTTTTAAAATCACCCTTTGTAGTAATCGTGTCTATGGCTAATATTTCGTAAACATATACGTTGATATTATACTAAATAAATATTTGACAGGTCTTACAACTAAGATTCACATAAAATTTCGACATGGTTATTATTGTGCTACATATATATTCTAACATTAATTGTTCAACATAATTGAGTTTTAAAGTCTTTTTTTACTTAAAATTACCACTTCGAAATTATTATTATGATAATACAAAGGATTATATGTGAATATATGTCTCTCAGAGAAAAGTATCGTAACCTTAGAATAAAATATTAAACCAATTAATTGTAGGTATACTAAATATGGACGATCTGAAAACTGAATGACTTTATTGAATGAACTGATCAACAGATGTAATGATGTTGCTTTGAAGTTAAAATTTTGTCTATTTAATTATTTTTAATGGATTGTTTAAATTAATTGTCTATAATTTTCACAAATACGATGCTTTTCTACGAGCCTATAATATAATTGTACTATGTAAATATAATTTTATAATTATTTTTATAGTAATAGATAAAAATAGAAACGTTTAATGCCTTCCATATAACAATAAAAAGATCTAATCTCCACCTTAAGTTCGTAAAGCTACCATTGACCGCGAGATGGCGTTAATCATACTTGTGTGGTTCACGCCACCTGCTGGAAGAATTCAACTGTGAGTTAGCTACCAACTAAATATATAAAAATCAAAAATATTTTCACTGTCGAATATACTGTTCAAGTGGCACTTGGTGGGTTATTGACACTATTGTTATCTGAAAAGCATTTTGTATACAATTTGGTCGCGAGTATACTTAGTATAAGCTGCATTAAGTAACGTTGAGATCCTTAAAAGTATAAATTATTGCGAGACATACTTTGTCTAAATAATTTGTGTAGAAATTTTAAATACAAAATGGTTATACAAATAGGATACATAATATAAAATAGGAAAATAGGTATATGTTATATTTTCATACACTAAATTGAATTTAGTTTAAATCTATGGTAAAATTAAAAATACTGGATAAAGTTAAATATTTTTTTGTCTATGGTCAAGGAAAATCTTTCTCATAGGAGGCCAAGTACAGCCAAGCCCAATTTAAATCTGTCAAGTATATTCTAGCAAAACTATAAGAATACAAGAATTTCTTTTACATTTTAAATGCCAAATTTGACAGACGCATCATGAATTTGATTGTATTAAAAGAGGTCTACTGTTGTGTTATGTGTCTATCTTTGTATGCGTTATTATATTACCCTAAATTGCATTTTGTGATATTTGTGTGAATGATAAAGGCAGTATAAGACAATGTGAATGAAATCGCGCTTAGCGTTGGCTATATGATTATAGCAAGAACAAGATATTGCATTTATGTTTATTGAACGATCATATTCTTCTAGGCGTAATCTGAAAGGCACAAATTCAAAAATTATTGTAAGACCGCAAAAATTATTTATATTTTATGGCAAAACGACCAATGAAATTTAGCATGTATAAATTAATGTTATCAGTTCAATCATTATATATAATAAAATATTTAGTATATACGGACTTTTACAACATTTTTTTTTATATAAAATCAGATATAAGTCCTTTAAGCCTGTAGACAGTGGGATAGTACCAAAACATTGACTACAGCGCGGCAGCGTTGCGAATACGGACATAAAATACAATGAAATACTTAATATTTAGTTATATCACATTGACAAGTAGTAAATCTGATATAAGTTCACAACCAAGACTATATAATAAATAAAACATTAGTAAAAAAATAAGCATCGATAAGCGTGATATATTTACGAGGTTACCGTTGCGTGGATATTTAAAACAAAATCTCTTATTATTAAGTTTGAAAAGGTTTTTGGATCACTCAAATATTGGTTAAAAATTTTTTTAAACCGTTTTATTGCCAAATATTGTGATTATTACAAGTATTTCTATTTCCCTTGATAATTTTAATCAACTTTATATAGTAAGCCAGATACCGCTCTCAGTTCTTTCAATAGACTCGCACTCAATGGTTGTCATTACATATCTTGTATCATATTAAACAGCATCGCTACATTAAAGAACCTCCTCCTTTTTGAAGTCGGTTAAAAATGCACTTTCATATTATTAATTGTACAGTTGAAATATCTTTGTTAATGAAAATTTTTAATATTAAATTCGAAATATTTAAATAATTCGGTTATCATTCTGACATTTAGCATTACTTTTATTGAAAAATTGTTATAATTATAAAATAATGGGTCAATGTTTTTATAAAAAAAATTACAAACTACTAAACTTTAACTTTAACTTTAAACTTTAATCTAAAATCCGTGTGCCCATCAAAATAATTAGTATTGAATAACTGTAGAATATTACTTTGTATAACTGATACGGTCAGTTAAAAAATAATCAGTGTTATTCTGATGCGGTTCAGTTAATTGCTATTTTATATTTAGAATGATACATACACATGTTTCACATTATTCAATAAGGATGGAAACGATCGTATGGAAACGATAAGCAAGCTTTTGGCGGCAACTCAATAGTTAAACAAACGCCCAGTCGTATAGGAACTAAAGCATTACCTTATATAAAATGCCAAACCCCACCTTCACTAGAATATTCAACTAAAATAATTTCTGCTCCTGTCCAGGGATGACAATGTATTATTAGTTAGATAAAATAATGTGTTATTAAACTATATTAAAGACAATTGTCACAGGTAAAATATATGTAAATAAGCTTTGTAAATAATGTACACGTGAAGACAAAACAAATATTTGTGAATCATACAATAATTTGTTTGCCGTACCAACAGGAGCATTCAATATGAATTACATACAGGTCATCAATAATATGTACTAAACAAAATATATCGCTCAATGACGGCTCGATAAAAACTTACAACTAATGAGTATCGCAACATTACAAGCTAATTAAATTTAAAAAAATATACGAAAATGGTAGGATTTTGGGCGTCACACGACCGATAGCAATCCTACGACACAAGCAATTATATACATCGTTGATCTGATATTCGTAGTGCCCTTTAATAGTGCTTGATACTATTATCTTAGACAGTTTCAGAAATACTAAAATGTGACAATGAAGGACACACGAGCACGAGTTTCATAGAGTTAAATTTTTCGTTTTAAAATTTAAAATAACATTAAGGGCCGTGTAGTATAATAACAGTGTTATAAAAATTATAATATTACTACATAATTGTAAATATAATTCTGTCAGTGTTATAATAAATTGAATATACTATGTCGCTGTATTATCCATAACCACTCATGTCTTACAATGGGATTAAATGAATGCGTCACATACTTTTATTACCAGTAAAAAAACTGTTTCCAAATAACCATAAAACCATATCATTTCGGAGCACATTGACACATACCATCGCTTAACACGATGGCAACACTAGTATTTACATACTAAAAAAAAATGTCTCTCTTCTGTCAAATATATTATAAGTATAGACATATATTGAAAAAAAAAAATATTCGTCGGAAATTATTAAATATTATCTCGTTAAAGATTATTAATTAAAAAGTTAAGAGACAACCTCACGTATCTCAGACCAACATGTACACTAAATAATACAAACAGCTCAATAATAGCTACACAAATATTAAAATTAGTGACGTCACTCACAAAACATAAACACGTTCTAACAATATATTTAATACTGAGACATAATAAATAATTTACAATGAATTCAGCCAACAAATATTTATACCACATGTATCGATGGGTCCTATGTATAAGCGTCAATGTTGCCCGTATAGATAGGACCCATCGATATACACAAAGCAAAAGCTCAAACATATTCGAATATTGTACTCGATTATATGGCATATCATTTATACATAGTCTATGCTTTTGACTTCCAATTCTATTTTTTTTATTGCTTTTGGTCTTCACAATATTAAAGGCTCATTCCTGTCGCTGCATATAAAAAATTGTGTGGCCAACACTCACCACACATGATAATCAGATGACAATATTCTGTGAGATTTACTATCCCGGACTAGCTTACCTATTCGTGGTTGCAGACGAAAAAAATGTTAGCGGCGTCGATCTAACTCTAGTGAAACTACTATGTCCAATATTGCCTTTTTTAATAAAATGGTCTGTCTATAACTATCTCAATAATTGAAGTGAAAAATTCTTTAGCGACGCTGTGCACTTATTTGGGATGGGTAAAAATTGTTAAACTCGCGTTAGAACACGTAACCTGATCGAAAATTCGTAAGAATTTTTTAATAATGCATTTCGATTAACGATGTCAAATGATCGCAATCTTAGTACAACGAAATACAAAACTACTATTGATGAGGTCTTTATTAGACATTTAAATAGATTCGAATCAAAACTGTTTGTTTCTTAATTCAGCTACCATAAACCTATTGTATCAGTTTTAGAGATTGGCAATGATGATGCTGGTAATGATGATAGCGAAAGAGTCTTTCAAAGTATGGATGAAAGTTGATTTTTCTGAGAGATAAACTTTTTAATGTAAAATAATTGTAATAGTTATGAAGTGTTAAATTGTTTGTGTAATATAAATTGTCATGTTTGTGTAGTATTGTATTTATATGTATAGCGCAATAAATGAATATTGTATTTAACCACATAAATGATAGTACTTTTATACTGATAAATAAAGCAATTCTTGCGAAACTATTCCAAAATGCACAACGTTACTGTTATTACAAAATGTTCACTTCTGCCGGCACTCCCGGAGTGCAATTTTAGATTGATATAATTTGTTTTCTAATGAAATTTATAAATTAAGACGCCGTACGGTGGAGAGCAATCATCAATTTCTATGAGTTATTCTATCAATTAGGTGAATCAGTATCCTAAAATGTACGAACATCGTCCTTCAAACTTTTTAATACCCCTTAAACGTTTTGAATGCGAAAATTAAATGGCACACGCTCCCTGGAAAAAATAATATTATGTCGCATTGGACAAATATAAAAGCTTAAAGACATTTTCAAATAGAGACATACTCGTATATTAAAATTTGTAACAGTATTGGTTGCGTCAGCTCGTCAAATATTCTCCCGAACAATTCTAATTCCTACAAATTTAATTAGTAATAATTCTCACAAATAGTTCGACTAATTATAATGTTACTATCAATATTTAAACGCGCATTCAACAAATGGAATGGTTACATTAATGAAAAAATTTGGTCTCGATAACGTATTGAGTTATTTCACTTACCCTAATTAATATTTATGAGTCAATAAATATATTTTGTACGTAAGTCGCTAACGAGTGTCTGCGCAGGTATCGTTACGGCGGCCACACACTACGTATTACATTATTACAGATATAAATGGGCGATCGTATCTCAATACTAGACATACTATTATGCAGTCGTTATATGTAAAGGGAAATATCCAAAAATGACTAAAATCGCACATTAAAATTGCTTACGTTATTGTAATAGCCGTGTGTAACCGCCGTTAGTTAAGAGCATGCAGTTAGGGCTGCCAAATATACTTTTAAATAAAAACTTTTGCATTATTTTGCTCGTCTTTGTAAAGGTTAAAATTAAATTATTATGTTTATATTTTTAAAGTATTAATACTTAAAAAAGTTAAAGTAAAAAGTAGTTAACGATTGCGTTATACACAAAATATATTTGTAAAATACATTAGAAGTCATTTCAGTTCACGTAATCACGTCAAAACAAGATATAAAAGTTATTTTTTTTAAATAGGATTCAAATTAATTGTTTCAATCTGGCATGCACAGAATATTTTTGTAAGAGTTTCAAAAATAAATGCTTTTGTTATAAAATAATATATTCATAAAAAATTGTTTGCGAATCGAGAAATGTTTATCACAACGCTATACCGATTTAGTTAGCACGATTAGTTGCATTTGGTTACCAAATTGTCAAACCCATTGTCGTCTTTACAGGAGACGTCTTTGGCAGAATTGTCGACACCGGCAACACTTGCCATTAGGAAAAAAATAGAATAGAACAGGGGACGTTTTACGATGTCAGTGCGCAGTATTTCAATAGATTTGATTCGCAAACAAGTATTTATAAATAACTTATGTCAAATGATAAAACAACAAAAGATAATCAATAATTTCAAATAAATACTGTTAAAATATTTAGTTAGTATAAATGTTGGCAGCCCTGTGTGTCGGTGTCGTGTGCTGGCTCACGCGGCCGTGTGCACCGTGAGCGGCTCGCGCTCGGTGCGACACTCCGGCTCGGTCGAGTTGCGCAGCAGCTCGGCGAGCTCGCGGCGCGCGGCCGCATCACTGACGCGCCTCCACCGCGCCCACCGCGACCGCACCGCGTACGCGCCCTCCTCGAAGCCCGAGCGCAGCCCTAACACGATGCTGAGTGCTGACGCGTCCTGTCCGTGACAACCCGAGTACCGGTACTGCGGCTTCTTGTCGAACCTGCAACCCGCTGACTGAGCACCTGCAAACACATACACATACCTATTCAAAGTTGTGTCTACAACGATCATATCCTCTAGCCTCTTTTGCGTGTATATCTAGTTAGTAAGGCGACTAATGCCCGATTTCACCGACGACCCCTAAATTTTAGAAGACACCTAAGGCATTATAAACAACATACATACATATCATCACGCCATATCCCTTGCAGGGTAGGTAAAGAGAACAGAGTGCCAGAGAACTCTATCCTTGCATACTTCCCTCGCTTCCTCAACATTCATAATTCTCTTCATACACGCTCGCCGGTTTCGGAGACTCTTGACTCCACCTTCCTTTAGTACGTGATCAATCTGGTCTAGTTAAGTTAATCTCGGTCTCCACCGGTACCTACATCCTTCCATTTTCGCATGGCATATCTTCTTAACCAGACCGTTGTTCGGCATTTTTTCCACATTTCCGAACCATCGGAGCATTCCCTTTCCCATCTTTACACCAATACTCTCTTTCATACCTACTCGCTCTCTTACGTCGTCGTAACGAATGCGATCCGTAAAAAAAACAAAATTATAAACAACATTGATATTAATAAAATGTAGGTCTTACATTAAATTAAAGTTAAATAAAATGTATATATTAGGTAATACTCAAAGCGAAGTATTTGACAGCTAACACTTATTGTATACTTTTTTTAAATTCTCTTAATTGGTTACGTAAAATTTAAGGATTATTGGTGAAAACGTCTTATCATTATTATCCTCACCATTGAGTCTTAAACTATTCGCTGCTTTCACATAGTATACGTAGTCATTATTTTGGTACCACCACAATCGCCACGCTTGGCAAGCGGGTTGTCGATCGCAGTAATGTATTAGCCTCTTTCCTACTAGATAGCTACTGCCCACTCAGTGATAGCCACAACTGATTTCTAGAACTCTCACGAACAAGTAGAGTGGCGACATCTGTACTTCAATCTCGCCACCATACGCGAAAGAAACTTAAGCTTTTATATATGAGTATTGTGATTTAATTTACAGACAAAGATATAATACAAAACAGAATAAGAACTTATAACGACCTGGGCCAACTACATCTGATGACGTTTGGTCAACAATTACATTCCCAAAGAGGGTTGACGTTTGGCAGGCGGCCGGTCATAAAACTATTGCCAATAACTTCTACAATATGTACTATTAAAGAAGAGAGTACATATTGTATCGACACCAACTAATTGGGATAAGAATAGGAGAATGACGATTTACAGACAAAGATAGTTCAGATTAAGTGTTTCACGAAGATAATAAATTAAGCCCAAAAATATCATATTTGATTGAGACTCAGAAGAGATTAAGCACTCTCAAGAAAGCGTCGCTAGTCCTGGATCATCATCATCATTTCAGTTCACACATGTCCTACTATTGCGCTCTAGTCATGTGCAAATCATGTCCTGGAGCGGATCGGACATGGAACGATTCCTTTTTCTGTCGGAACTATATCCAGGAAACATGTTCGCGGACCTGTCTAGTTCCGCTGACCGATAGTACATGAGTCCTATCCTATCGGTTCTAATGACGTGATTATGCAATCCAATCCAACGTAACATGTGCGGACATAATTTTAATCGGCTCCAGCCATTCAAGATCCATATTTCGTAGTTTATAGCTCCTTCAAATTTAGTATTTTGAAGGAGCTATAAACTACAAAATACAAGTTATTTTTAGGTACCGTTTATTTGTCAGTAATTGTCGGAATATCAGTTGATTTACCCTCATAATTGACATGACAGGTTTAGGACTGACAACCAAGATATATAGACGACGACGATATATAGAAGAATATTTAGACGCATGCATGACTCACACTTTATTACTCGGTCGTCGGAACGACTCGGTCGTCGGAACGATTCGGTCGTCGGAACGACTCGGACCTATGGAACTATCTCAGCCGTGTGGTTGGATTGGAACTAGATCGTTCCGGCAAAAGACATAGTTCTCGGAACTATTACGCTCCGGAACTACTCATCTCTATTGCGCTCGAGCCTCCAGTAATGTGACAGAAACCATGCTGCTCGGACGTGTTGGGTTTTGTTTACAGTTATGCTTCTCTGGTATAGATGTTATTGCGTTTTATATCACTTAGCCATCTCTTACGATCACCCACGGGTAAAATAGTGGGGTGGTGAATTGTATTCTTACTCCGTCACCACACGGACACCCCTGGTTGTTTGTTAGATATCATTTGTATAATGACGTAACTAGGTGTAATAAATTAACAAATGTAACCGGCATTGTTTTCCCTCATTCTATATAACTTTATAATTTAATAAATGAATATTGAGGGAAAATATACCAAATAACAAACGAGAAAAACAAACATTTTGTATCCAAGCGCAAATAATTTGATGGTGAGACATAAGAATACAAAAAAAATATACACAATCATTCGACGCACAGCGTAAAAAATCTCTTAACAATGTTGTACAAAAACGCATAGGTAATGTTGTACCGGCTCGCTGACACGTCGTTAATACAAAATCTAATACACCTAAATACGCCATCTAATGCTGTTCGTATTTATAAATTATACAAAAGTATAATATAATTTTTGCTGTGTGATGTCGACTACCAACACTTTACCCAGTTCGTGGGCTCGGCAAAGACTAAGAGTCGACCTGGGTCTATCTGATGCCGTCTGATCAACAATTATCTTTCTTTGGAGATTTGACGTCAGGCGGGCGGCCGATTATAATACTACTGTCAATAACTTTTGCAATACGTACGATGGAAGATGTGTACAATTGCTTCGACTAAAAGTAATTGGGATAACGTTGGCTCATACATGTAAATAATATAATAAATTGAGTGCGCGAATACGAAGTGGTTCAAATATTAACCTGCAATGTCGATTTCACACGATTCTTAATAAATGTTGTCTTGTAAATTGCTTTTTTTTATTGCTCTTGATGACAAACGAGCAAGCAGCACACCTGATGGTAAGTGTTACTGCCGTCCATTTGCAATACCAAGAGAATAGCTAAGCCAAGGCTTACCAATGTAAATTCCAAACCCACCCAGCAGTTGTGCTGCCGCCTCTCTCGCTTACCGAACAAAGCACAGCAGCATATTGCCACCGCTCAGCCGCCGATCTTGTGCGAGAATGTGGTGCTACCCCGGACCGACCGCCCTCAGCTGTAAACAGTACCTACCACTATTGAAAATTCTAAATTGTATGTTTGTGACGTCACGCGCGACACGAGGATTTATTCATAGATGCCGGTATTGGTCTTTCAAAATATAAGATATTTTTCTGATATAGATCTTTTCATATTTGAGCATATGATAATTATGATATGATAACTAATACATTTTACCGTTCAAGATTATATCATGACATGCCATCATCACCACCAATTAATTTCCCATGGAAGTCGTAAACATCTGTGTAAAGCATAAAACCCAACCTTACAATAGTCAGCAGTCTAACTGTGCCCTTGATGTTGCAGAAGTCTATGAACGTCAGTTAAAAATTACCAGATGGACTGGACGGAATGGTATGCCACTAAATGCAATACAAAAAAACCGAAACTGTCTATGGAATGGTATGCCACTAAATGCAATACAAAAAAACCGAAACTGTCTATGGAATGGTATGCCACTAAATGCAATACAAAAAAACCGAAACTGTCTATGGAATGGTATGCCACTAAATGCAATACAAAAAAACCGAAACTGTCTATGGAATGGTATGCCACTAAATGCAATACAAAAAAACCGAAACTGTCTATGGAATGGTATGCCACTAAATGCAATACAAAAAAACCGAAACTGTCTATGGAATGGTATACCACTAAATGCAATACAAAAAACCGAAACTGTCTATGGAATGGTATGCCACTAAATGCAATACAAAAAAAACCGAAACTGTCTATGGAATGGTATGCCACTAAATGCAATACAAAATAAACACCGGCTAAAGATATTTAGCAGCAGTTTTTTCTCGAGAAACTTATTTACAACTTTTGCTTTCACCAAGCTGTATGCCAAGCATCATCATAATTATGATGTAAGCACTCTGTTGGGCAAGCCTATAGCTATTTTTTATTGTTGGTGGTGCCAAACGCAGCACTCCCCTGATGGTAAGTCTGCCTACCATAACGAAAGTGCTTTTCTTAAACCTCGTTTGAAGATGGACATGTTACAGCGCTCGGGCAACACAGCAGCAGGTACATAGTTTATTCCAGGTCTCGAACGTACGTGAGAGAAATGATCGCTGAAAACGTACAGTCGAGAATCGAATTTTATCGTTTCCAGGTGAAGTAGAAAACCCTGCTACAATGTCGGCCTAGCAGCAGCCTAAGCAGCGGTCTAGCTGTACCCCTGGTATTGCGGTGGTCCATGGGCAACAGTAACACTTAACACTTACCATCAGGTGTGCTGCTGACTCGTTTGCCACCAAAAGCAATAAAAATAAATCTAATTATTCGGTAAATGATATAAAGTAAGACAAATCAGACGGATAAAATATAAAAATATAAACGTACTCACCACCTTTCTTGCTGAGTTGCCCGTGATAATTATTTGATTAATTTCAGACATAATATTAAAATTTACAATATGTCAGTTCTTGCCCACGATGTACTATTATTATAAAGTTACAGAGTTTGTCTGCTTGAAAGCGCTAATCTCAGGAACTACTGGTTCGAACTGAAAAACTCTTTTAACGTTGGATAGCCCGATTATCTCTCTCTCCCTCTCTCTCTCTCTCTCTCTCCCTCTCTCTCTCTCTCTCTCCCTCTCTCTCTCTCTCTCTCTCTCCTTCTCTTTCTCCCTCTCCCTCTCATGTGACGAAGTTGTCTATTATATAATATATGATTTTGTATTTGAGTTCACATACCAATTGGCATAATGCAGTCGAGCGTCAAAGCGCACTGTATCCAGGGCGTCATGATGTCCACGACTGTTGGCTTGGCGGCCACTATTAGCTTGGTGACATCCACCATCTGCACGAACAGAAAGTCGTCGATGTCCGCATGGAAGTAGTGGAACATGCGCGGGTGCGTCAGCGACGTGACGGCGGCGTGACGGGGCCACGCTAGCACACCGCTACCGGACACGGCTCGCCTCCACAGCGCGTCCAGCTCCGCGGCAGTGCCGGTCCACCGCTGGGACGCATCGCAGAATATCACGCCGCCCACTCGGCTCAACGCATGCTGTAAATAATGTCATCTTTATATATATAAAATTCTTCTATGATATATAACCACATGAGTAAATAAACGTACGCTACGGTAGGTACATCACTACAAGTATGATGCGCGTGTGTGCGTGAGCACTGGCGACTCGTCACGTACGGAACGAAACCTGTTTAGGCTGGTTCGGCCAGTGCTCAAACAAAGGGCTCACTCACCGCTCGCTGTGCATTGCGTCGTGCGTGTTTGTTTAAATTTGAAATTTGAATTAATTAGAAAGAGAAATGATTAAAAATCAAAAAATACAAAAAAAAAACTATTTAGAGTAAGCAATTTGTAAAGAATATCCATACAGAAAAAAGCTGACAAACGTTTTGTGTATTTATTTTCATCCTCATGTGTTAACCTTATCAGAATAGGTAACAATTTTGCTCGCTCCTTAGAAGCTTGGTCTCTGTACGTTTATTTACTCATGTGATATGGCTAGAGTCTTCCTAAACGGCTGAAACGAAATTGATAAAAAAAAATTGTGTGCATTCAGATGAATTCGAGAAAGGTTTATTTAGATGATGACAATTGGACCCAGATATTTTTTTTATTTGTACGGAACAGCGTCTGTTGGATCAAGTCAGTAATATCACACTGCGTGACATAACAACTGGCATCGTAGTGTACTAAATAATAGCAACCTGCGATGCTGTGTCTCTCCACCCAACAGAGTTAGTTATTTGTGTAATTCACAAATGATTATTGCGTATTATTTGTATCTGTAGAAGATATCACGAGGTACATAATAAACACAATATAAGTATCACGATCATTGCTATGACAACATCTATCTAGTTCAAATCGTGCCGAGCGAAGCGCCGTCACCTATATATGAAAATAACACGTCCTTACAAAGTTACAAGGCGAACAAAAAAACTGTCGAGTCAGCCGCTTTAATATCTCACATTATCAATAGAGCAGCGTTTGGCTTAGTAATGCTATGATACTTAGTATCTGTATAACAAGTTTACACTGAGGCAGTCGGTCCAAGTACCGAACTCTCGTATTGAGCCTCACAGGTTCGATTCCCACGAGAGATCAGAATCAAATTAATTTCTTACTAACATATTGTCAATTTTAACATTCTAAGTTAATACAATAACAACGTAACCGCTACTGAGATAATCCGGTAAGAAAACTCGAAAGGGTTTGTCTATTATTACTATCTCTTTACTGACATCATCACGATATCCTTATATAATTGGTATTGGTTGGAAAAATTTTGCCTTCAATAATATAAATTTTGCTTTGAATAGCTATAAAGTCCTTTATGATATAATGATTTATTTCTTAGTAACTATCACCATTCAGCCTACCGTTGTTCACTGTTAAACGTAGCATTCCCCCATAAATAAGGATATAGTGCCGTAATCACCATTCTTGGCGGGCGGATTGGTAGCGGCACTCGCACTTTCTCCTCAAAAGGTCCTTAACCGATTATTACGACCCTTTTTTTTTCCCGGCAAGGTGGACCATGGATGTGGTCGCGCCCCGACAAAAACGTCCGGGGCGACGGAAGAGGCAGCGCGCAACCCCATGGACCCACCCTGCAAACTCCTCTCTTCGCCGTGCGAGCGGGCCACCGGTACCCGATCTTTGACTTCGGTGGCCCACCCCATAGACCTACACTGCAAAGGGCCTCTCTTCGCTGTGCGAGCGGGCCACCGGTACCCGATCTTTGGCTTCGGTGGCATTATTACGACCCTCAAGAACAAGTAAGGAATGAAGACCAATTGTATTCTTATTCTATCGCCACATGGCGAGTTTTTTATTTTAAATGATATCGATCAATACTAAGGAAATAATCGTTAACAAACATACAATTAACATAAATTACATTCAGACTCATAATAATAAATTGTGGATTGTACGCACAGCGAGCGCAACATCTCTGTTTCAGCTTCGATAAAACTGCTTTCATATGTCTGTCCCGATATCCAGATCCGGCTCTTCTTTTCAAGTAGACGCATATCTCAATATACTCTCGTGAAACTTTGTAAGCATGTCCAGTAATTATGTAGAATTTTTATCAAATTTTTCTTGGATTTTTTTTCTAAATGACGAATATATTGCGTGTGGTGACGGATTAAGGATACAATTCACCACCCCATATCTTACCCGTGGGTGATCATACGAGATGACTAAGGGATATAAAATGCATATAACATCTATGCAAGAGAAGAAAACTCGAAACAAGACCCTATACTAACACGTCTGACCAGCGTGGTATAGTAGGTCAATTTTTCTCCCATTACGGAGGCGGGTCGAGCCCAACAGTGAGACATATATGAGCTGAGATGATGATTAAGGTTAAAACTGTAAAGTCACATTTCAATCATTACGAAAACTGTTCACAAAAAAATAATAACCTATTTTATTAGGGAGATATACAATGATATAAAGATATACAATGCGAAAGTGGAAGGATGTAGGTACCGGGAGAGACCGAGACTAACCTACCTAGACTAGATCGGTCATGTACTGAAGGAAGGTGGAGTCAAGAGTCTCCGAAACCGGCGAGCGTGTATGAAGAGAATTATGAATGTTGAGGAAGCGAGTGAAGTATGCAGAGATAGAGTTCTCTGGCACTCTGTTCTCTCTGCCTACCCTGCAAGGGATATGGCGTGATGATATGTATGTATGTATGTATTTTATTAGCCTTATTTATTTTATAAGCCTTATTAATAACTTCTTTTTATTTGCGATAATCGCCGTAGCACCCACATTAACAGCCTGGCGTTAATTTTCTGTTTTAAGGGTATTTTTTAAGATGCACAGTGAACATTTATTCAGTTTCAAGTTATGCAAAAAGACTCGCGAGTTCTACAGCTTTTGTTATCGCTTATGGTGGCAAACGAGCAGGCCACCGAAGTCAAAAATCGGGTACCGGCGGTCCGCCCGCACGGCGAAGAGAGGTGTTTGCAGGGTGTGTCCATGGGGTTGCGCGCCGCCTCTTTCGTCACCCCGGGCCGATTTGCCGGGGCGCTACCACATCCTACCTTGCTACGATGGTGGCAAACGAGCAAGCAAGCACGCCTGACGGTAAGTGTTACTTGCCGCTCATGGAAGTTTGCAATACCAGCGGTAGGTACATTCAGGCCGTTACCTACCAACCAAAACCCACCCAGATAATTGAACTGCCGGCTCCCTCGCCGAACGAAGCGCAACAACACATTGCCACTGTTCAGGTGTCTATTTTCTGAGAGTGTACTATCCCAGACGGACCGACCTGCGGCTGTAGACAGGCCCTACCACTTAGGATTAAGTTAGTATTGTTATCACTAAGGTATTAAGTTAAATTTTGAAACTTATAAATGTTTTATCTGTGATTAACTTCTATTTAATTCCATCCATCCATCAGCCCGTAAACGTCCACTGTTGGACATAGGCCTCCCCACGAGAATGCCATCTATAACGGTCCTGTGCCACCTGCATCCAGCGGTTTCCTGCGACCTTGATGAGGTCATCAGTCCACCGAGTGGGGGGTCGTCCTACGCTGCGTCGTCCGATTCGTGGTCGCCACTCGAGAACCTTTTTTCCCCAACGGTTGTCGGTTCGTCGAGCGATGTGGCCTGCCCATTGCCACTTCAACGTGCTAATTCTTCGGGCTATGTCGGTTACACCCGTCCTTCTACGGATTTCCGTATTTCGGATTTTATCACGTAGAGAAATACCGAGCATAGCCCTCTCCATAGCACGCTGAGCGACTTTGAGCCTTTTTATGAGGCCGACATTTAGAGACCACGTTTCAGTGCCGTAAGTCATCGCTGGTAACACACACTGGTTATAAACCTTTGTTTTCAGACACTGCGGAATATTAGACGAGAAGATCCTCCTAAGTTTCCCGAACGCTGCCCAGCCGAGTTGGATTCGTCGGCTGACCTCTTTCTCGAAATTGGATCTACCTAATTGGACTGTTTGTCCTAGATAAACATAGTGATCGACAACTTCAAGAATCGCATTCCCAACCAGGACCGGTACAGAAATGACATGGGCATTAGACATGATTTTCGTCTTGTCCATGTTCATTTTCAGCCCTACTAGTTGGGACACCTTGCTGAGGTCATTGAGCATGGTGCCAAGGTCCTCCAGGGATTCTGCCATGACTACGATATCATCTGCGAATCGAAGGTGAGTGATGTATTCGCCATTGATGTTGATGCCGAGTCCGGTCCAGTCTAAGAGCTTGAAGACATCTTCCAGCGCAGTGGTGAACAGTTTCGGAGAGATAACGTATCCCTGTCTCACGCCTTTCTGCAGCTGGATCGGTTTCGTACTCTTATCCTGGATGCGGACTGACATAGTAGCGTCTTTATACAAACACTTCAGCACTTCGATATATCGATAGTCAATTTGGCACCTCTGAAGGGACTGCAGCACTGCCCAAGTTTCGACAGAATCAAAGGCTTTCTCATAGTCCACAAACGCTAGACACAGAGGCCGATTATACTCCTCGGTCTTCTGTATAATCTGGCGTAGCGTGTGGATGTGGTCTATGGTACTATAACCTTTTCGGAAACCGGCCTGTTCGGGCGGCTGGAAGTCGTCTAGCTTGCGCGCGAGTCGGTTCGTAATGACTCTTGAAAACAGTTTGTACACGTGGCTCAGGAGTGAGATGGGTCTGTAATTCTTTAAGAGCGTTTTATCGCCCTTCTTGAAAAACAGCACCACCACACTCCTGGTCCACGACTCTGGAACGTCGCCCCCGAGAATGACAGAATTAAATAGCTTCTGTAGGGCTTTTAAAACTGGCTTGCCGCCTGCCCTCAGGAGCTCTGTGGTAATTCCGTCATCTCCCGGTGCCTTTCCGTTCTTTAATTGTTTTAGAGCCATTCTGATCTCGTACAAGCTGACGTCCGGGATTTCTTCGGTATAGTGCCGAGTTAGCTTGGATCTGGGGTCTTGGACCAAGCTGACAACAGGATTCAGGGATGATTTGTACAACTGCCCATAGAACCTTTCGACCTCTCCCAAGATCTCACTCTGGGATGAAATGACAGTACCGTTATCGGTCTTCAGCTTAGTCATTTGGCTCTGCCCGGTAGACAAATCTCGTGCGAACACTTTGGAGCCTCGATTTCGCTCTATCGCCTCTTCAATACGCAGTGTATTGAATCGGCGAATATCGCGTCGCATAGATTTAGAGATTTGTCTATTAAGCTGCCTGAGTTCGGACCAATCGGCTGAAGACTGTACCGTCATTTCCTTTCTCCTCTCCATGAGTTGAAGAGTCTGGTCAGAAAGCTTTTTTGTTCTAGTAGCGCGACGGGCCTTAAAGAATTTTGACCCGACCGCGTGGACAGTTTCCACGAACCTGTTGTTCATATCGTTCGAAGATTCGCACTCTTCCAGGCATTGGAAGCGATTATGTAATTCGAGTTGAAAGCTATCGGGGTTCTGGTATTGGACAGGTGTAGGTCGGAGTGTAGACTTCATCAAGCGGGACCGCTCGACTTTCGTACGAAGATTCAATGTGCCTCGAACCATCCGGTGATCACTCCCAGTTTTAATCCTGCTGATCACAGAGACATCAGTGAATATTTGTCGTTTGTCCGTCAAGATGAAGTCTATCTCATTTTTAGTGGATCCATCAGGGCTAATCCAGGTCCACTTCCTTTGTGGCCGTTTCTTGAAGAAGGAATTCATCATAAAGAGGCCTTCCTTCTCCAAAAAGTCGCCCAGTTTTTGGCCCCTTTGGTTTCTCTGTCCAAATCCATATTGCCCCACTCTCAACTCATCGTCTGTCCTTTTGCCTAGTTTTGCGTTGAAGTCTCCCATAACTACCGTGAAGTGGGTTTTGGACGTGTGGATGGCTTTCGAGATATCCTCGTATAAGGCCTCCACTACGTCGTCGGAGTATGTCGAAGTCGGTGCGTAAACCTGTATGACCTTCAACGAATACCGTTTGGTAATTCTGAGTATAAGGTACGCTACCCTTGTTGACACACTTTCGATCCTCTCCACGTTCTCTACGAGAGACTTACGAACGATAAACCCTACACCGCCTTGGGATGGGTGATCTCCCTCCCGGTAGAAGAGCAAATTGCCAGACCGGAGGATTATCGTGCCCTCCCCCTCTCTTCGCACTTCTGATAATCCTACAATGTCCCATCGGATTTTGCTCAATTCCTCTTCCAGTTCGATGACCCTCTCGTCGGTCCTAAGCGTCCGAACGTTGTGTGTTACCAGGGCCAAGGGTCGATTTTTTGGTAGCCGGATCGCGGCCGGAGATTCCTAGCACCCCCTGCCCCGCCACCAACAGGCCCGCTACCAAAATGAGCCCGTGGAACAGCGGAACTGCCGTGACTGGGGGCCGTGACTATTTGTGCATCCATATTTATTTTTGGGGGGGTAATAATGCCATAATCGCCACGCTTGGCGAGCGGATTGGCGATCGCGGTAGATGTTATTAAGTTTCCCGGGAGATAGCCGCTGCCCAATCTCCCGGTGAGACCCTCAGCCGATTTTTACGACTCCCACGGGCAAGTAAGGGGTGACGACCTTTGTATTCTATTCCCGTCGCCACACGGACAGGCTATTTAATTATATTCTATTTATTACTTGAATAATTGGTAAACCTGTTTTATAATCAATTTATAAGATGTTGGGAGTCATTGGATGCGGGCGGTACAAGACAGCACTTGGTGGTGAAATATGAGAGATGCCTACGTCCAGCACTGGATGACAAAAGGCTGAATGATGAATCAATTTATAAGTATCAAAGATTCATGAATCAAACGTGGTGACCTTCGTTTTGAACAGTTATCAGTAACATCTTCTGTATATGATCGATATTGAACTGAATGAAAATGTAATCCGTGCCATGTTCTAGTGACCCAGACACGGCGGCAGACACCGCGCCGCGCCAGCCCGACAGTTGTGTGTTGTATTGCACCCACGTTTATCGTCAACGTAAATGACTTACATCAAAAAAATTGCTTTAAACAATCTTAAAAATAACTACAGAAATGGTGGAGCGGTCAAGATAACGACTTAAGTTGCCAAATTTCGCGGGTTCGATATCCACGCAATCCAATATTTTTGTTCGAACCATAAATTAATATTCTGTCTTGGTGTAATTTGTTAATTATATTTTTGTAAAGTCCCCCACAATACAAAAACCTTCGCCTGAAAAAATCTGCAGAATAACCTTGGCCTTAAAAACACATTCTTTTCATAATAGGGTCACGCTGCTCATTTTTCTATCTGCAGTATCAATGGTGGGGCTCCTCCAACATTCTTTCGCACCGTCGTTGCAGACAATTGCTTATTCTAAATGGCTTATTCTATACCTATTTTAAATATGTTCGTACATACCCAGACCGCTTTTTTAACTACACGAGAATGTCAGTGCAATTGTTTGATAACCTGGCTGCAACAACAAGTGCGCGGAGACTGACGGCAGCCACATACATTCACCAACACTCATTCTGGCTGCGCGCAGCCAACGGGCTGCCGTACAACAGGCGCGTTTGTATGGCTGCCGCAGGAGTTCAGGGCTGTTATGTGCGCGGGCTCCCATAGAACATCATATATTCTTCTGGCCGCCGCAGCCAGGCTGCCTAGTGCACGGGGAGCCTTACTCTCCATAAGGGAATTAATACAACAATTACCACGCTTAGCGTTTCCGTCTTACAATTTCCTAAAAACCAAATATCCGTAATAGAAAATTATCCAAAACCATGGGGTAATCCGAAATAATTTAATATTTGCTATTTACTGTACTCGAAATTGGTATACATAATATGTAACCGGCCACTGGTCCACAAGAAAATAACACAACCCGTAAAAACTGAACTTTTGAGGAGATCAAAATAAGAATTTTCTTACTTTCAGCTTCCTGAAAATACAATTCCAAATGCAAAAACGTCCGCATAATTTCCTTAAGAATGACGACAAAGAAAGAACAAAGAAATGATAGTGAGAACTTATAATATTAACCCCCCCACTATCACCAAAAATTTAAATACATATAATGATTTTTTTTACAAACAAACATAACAACATAGTCCTATAACGAAACCTTATACGATTAGCACGATATAATAGTATAATTTCCCTCCCAATGTGGAGGAGGCCCCATGACTAATGTTAGTACGTACATATATAGACTAAAGAAAAAGTAAGTACTATATAAAGTAATACAATGAACCAATTGTTCTTTTGCTAGTCAATGTGCAATTGAAAATCAATCTTATTTTATTAACAATCAAGTTCGATATACTATTTGTCATATCTGATATACTTTATCTACGTCATTCATAGCCCAATTGTTTTGAAATTTAAATCAAATTTACTCTCTTTTTTTATAGTACACCTGATGGCAAGTCTTAGGGACCTTTGGAATACCAGAAGTATAGTTAAGCTGCTGCCTAACAACCAAAACACACCCAGAAAGTTGGGCTTACGGCACTCTCGCTCACTGAACGAAGCGCAATAACACATTGCCACTGTTCAGACGTCGATTTTCTGCGATGTGCATTTTTTAATATTTTGAAATGGTTAGGCAATAATTTCGCACGAATTGCTTTATGTGGTTAAATACAATATTCATTTATTGCGCTATCCTACACAAACATGACAATTTATATTACATAAAAAATTTAACACTTCATAACTATTACAATTATTTTACATTAGAACTTTTATCTCTCTGAAAAATCAACTTTCATCCACAATTTCAACAACTCTTTCACCATTATCATTACCAGCATCATCATCGCCAATCTCTAAAACTGATACAATAGGTTTATGGTAGCTGAAGTAAGAAATGAAAAATTTTGATTCGAATCTATTTAAATGTCTAATAAAGACCACGTCAATAGTAGTTTTGTATTTCGTTGTGCTAAGATTGCGAACATTTGACATTGTTAAACCAAATTCATTATTTAAAAATCTTACAAAACATCAATGTCAAAATCGTCTTACGCATTTTCGATCACGTCACGTGTCCTGACGCGAGTTTAATATTTTTACCCATCAAAAAGTGCCAAGGCCGCTAAAGAGGTTTTTACTTCAAAAAAACTTATATCCATTTACGTCCGTCCATCTGTCTAATTGCTCAGTTGGAGACGACTAAATAACAGAACGAAAACTGACCTACTCTAACACGCTGGGCCGACGGGTTGTTAAAAATAAGGTATGTCTATTATCCGCAAGTTATATCCTTTATTCGTCTTTTAAAACATCCACAGCCAAAATACCGTGTGGTGAATTCTATTCTTACTCCATTACCACAAGAAAAAGGCACATGAATGATCCTTACATATTTCTATATCAACCCGACACGTACTATTCTGACTGCATTTTTTTTCGACACTAACATTTTTATATCCCATTTAGGAATGAGATCCTCTTATCAAACATTCACACACTCACCTAGTATCTGTCTTTGAAAGAAAAAACGTAAAATTATTCCAAAGATAAAAATAATTTGGTCGCAATTAAGTGTGAGTGGTCCGCGTCTCGTTCCCGGCGCGACGCTTTATTTGTGCGAAAGCGCTTAGATACAAGTGTACATTTGCGTCAGCGAATATATACGAAAGTCGAGGTCGAACGTAATTAGGTAACGTCCGCATTGTAGTAATACTTTCCTAAATAAACACGTGGGATAAGAACCGACTACACTAAACCTATGTACCTACACCATCTACACGCTTAACCCAAATTTATAAATTTAACTCCCTCCCTCCTATTGGTAATATACGGCTAAAAGCCAATGTTTGACTATTAAATATTTTTGAAAAACTGGATCTTGCTTATGGGTGTCGTAAAGGACGACTAACTAAAATACAAATAACATCAACTCAAGAGATCAAAAAACTCTATACCAACTCGTCTAATTAGCGTGGTATAGTAGATCAATTTCCCTTCTATCGTGGAGGTGGCTTGAGCCCAACAGTGAGACTTACACGAGCCCATATGTTTTTTTTAAGTGAAATTTTTTGCTTGCATGAGGGTAATTTTTTTACAGATGAAACGCAATATTAGTGACACAAAAATGTAGGACGTTTTTATCTAAGAAGAGGTAGAGAGCGATTGAGACCTATTGAGAGAGTAAAAAAGGGCGAACGTAGCATGAAGCACATAGCTATGGAGTGAGAGTAGCGAGCAAGCGGGTGAGAACGATCGAGAGAAGAGTGAGATAGGGCGAACGTCACATCACGTACAGTGCTATGAAGCAAAAGGTAGGAGAGAGCTAGCGAGAAAGATTGAGAGAGTGTAAGATAGGGCAAACGTCACATAACGCAGCCATGGAACGAGAGAAGAGAGAGAGCGAGTGAGAGAGTGAGAGAGAGAGAGAAAGAGAAAAGGGAGACCGAGAAAAAATACACGCTATTGGTTGATGTATGTAAATGAAATATAAAAAATAGTTTGCCAAAGAAGTTTCACTTCTGACACGTGTACTTTGTACGCACGCACATTTTTTTTATAAGGACTACGCCCTCCTCTAAGGAAATAATCCTTGAATTGCGGCGGATTTTAGAAATATATAAATAACGAATAGACTCATGACAACATTTTGTAAATCGCCACAAAGTATTGTACTGTATGGCAATCGAACTCGCGACGCTTGGCAAGTTATATCAGTATATTAACCACTACGCCATCTGTGCCAAATAATGATAATATATTCTAAAATATTTGATGATCAAAACAAAGGATATAACAGTAATAATAGCTGCGTACTGACGCTGCAATCTCTAAAGTGCAATAGTACTCGAGCATGACTCATATATGTACATTATTATAAGATAACGAGTGTGATAATACAACGTCACGGTATTTGTTAATATAGATTGTGCTGTTCAAACTATATTACTACTAACTGACACAAAACAGACACTGTTCGGTACAAATCTAGCAAAAAATAACAAAAACTTTTTCAAATCGATTCACAGAGCCACCTGTTGAGTCCAATTGTTAATCTAAACAATTGTTTAAAACTAAAATTTCATCTAAATCGGTCCAGTCGTTTAGGAGTTTAGTTGTATACACACGCATAGAAGAAGTATGTACATATATCTATCATACTAATATTATAAAGCTGTAGAGTTTATTTGAACGCATTAATCTGCCTGAGATTACTACTGGTTCAAATTGAAAAATTATTTTAATATTGGATAGTAGATTTATTGAAGTCTAGCTTTTAGAACATAACGCTTTGACCAATAGTTGCCCATAGCATCAATGACAATTATTGCAAATATAGCAAGCTTATTTCTTTTCCAGAGCTTCCGTAGTGAGCTAGCTGCACGTTGCAGTTACAGTTGCTTACAACCCATTCCCTCTAATCGTTTCTCCCTCATGTGACGCAGACAAAATTAAAAATCAGCTAGTACAATAATAATATTAAACAAAAATATTAAAGTACTACTAGCAAGAGATTCTTCTCTTGCTTCTTAATCTTTAAATAAAACCCTGTATCAAACTATCCTATTGTGGACGAAGCACGAACCATTTTTTTTGCTGTGGACTATGGAGGTGGTCACGCCTCGCCAAATCGGTCCGGGGCGACGGGAAAGGTGGCGCGCGACCCCATAGACCTACCCTGCAAAGCACCTCTATTCGCTGTGCGAGCGGGCCACCGGTACCCGCTCTTTGGCTTCGGTGGCCACGAAGCACGAACTCTGTGATTGAGCCGAAAGGATGATCATTCACATAAACAAAAATACTGACAAAAAAAAAACGCTAATAATATTAGACAATAAAATAGTAACAAGGAAATCAACTTTTTAATAAAAACTCGATAAAATTACAGTAATCGGTTACGTGATAAACTTAGTTCAATGTTAACTGATAACGCAAGGTAATAATTTTACTTTTAAATATATAAGATGGAATGAAAAAATTCTTTTGAATTAACTGCCTCATTGATCATACGGTAACACTGCTAATGCAATCTTTTTTTATTATTGCTTATGGTGGTAAACGAACAAGTAGCACACCTGATGGTAAGTGCTACTGTCGTTCATGGACCTTTGCAATATCAGGAGTATAGCTGATATCGCATATCCAATAGTTTCGTTTAAGCAGTTGCATAACATCTATATATATAAAACAAAGTCGTGTTAGTTATACCATTTATAACTCAAGAACGGCAGGACCAATTATTATGAATTTTCTGTTTTTGGATTTGTCGTCGTCAGGAATAGGATAAATCAAATCATTTATTATGCATAAGCCCTATAAGGACACTTACATATTGTCAATTTTACATATTTTTTAAATTAATCTACCACCGGATCGGAAAGCCGCCACAAACTGAGAAGATCCGGCAAGAAAAGAATAATATACGTATATCATATTAATCAACAAAAAAAAACATTAAAAAAACATCAGTCAAAACGTTTATTTGTTCATGGTATAACAAAACGCAACTGACAGCTAAGTAATGTTGTCTATGGTTTGTTTTAAAATATCGCAAAACGTTGAAATTAAAGTAGACCGGTCGATGTGTTCGTGAGTGCACGTTGCGAGTGCTACGAGTTTTTACGAGTATTACTATAATAAATCTTATTGTATCGAAATTATGATGAGGATGGTGTCCGATGGTTTACTGTGTGAGACACAAGGAGGTTTCAGGAGTGGAAGGGGATGCATGGATCAAGTGTTCTCTCTGCGCAACATTGTGGAGAAGCATCTGGCTCTAGGTTAGAGGGTTTTCTGCAGTTTTGTAGATCTGGAGAGAGCATTTGACACGGTTGTACGAAAGGAACTTTGGGACATTTTACCGGAGTATGGTATTAACGGTAAACTGCTACAGGCTGTGCAGTCCAGTTACATGGGCTGTAGAGCCTGTGTGCGGCTGGATGATGGAATGTCGCCTTGGTTTGACGTCAATATTGGCGTTAAGCAGGGGTGCGTTCTGTCAGCCAGGCTGTTTATCATATATCTGGATAAATGTCTCCAAAGGTTGAACGATATGAATGTGGGAGTTCAGATGGGCGACTCAGTGGTCACTGCTCTGCTTTATGCAGATGATGCAGTCCTGCTGGCACAGTCAGCGACTGACCTGCAGACCCTAGTCGACACAATGACAGAAGATTGTAAGAAAAGGGGTCTACGCGTGAATGTGAGCAAAACCAAAATAATGGTCTTTGAAAGAGATAAAACCAGAACAGATGTAAGAGTAACAATAGGTAAGGATGTACTAGAGAAAGTGGATGAATTTGTATATCTTGGATGTGGATTTAGTCGAGATGGAAGGTACACCACTGATATAGAGCGAAGAGTGAATGCGGGAAATAGAGTGAACGGAGCGTTGGGGCAACTTCTCGGCAGCCACCACCTCAGCCAGAAGGCACGTGTAGCAATACATAACGCAGTGCTTGTCCCAACATTACTGTATGGAAGCGAGAGTTGGGTATGCAGAAAAGAGTATGATAGTAAAATTAATGCGGTCGAAATGCGATCTCTGCGGAAAATCTGTAGAGTTAGGCTGACCGACCGCATTCGTAACGACGACGTAAGAGAGCGAGTAGGTATGAAAGAGAGTATTGGTGCAAAGATGCGAAAGGGAATGCTCCGATGGTTCGGACATGTGGAAAGAATGCCGACCGAACGTCTGGTTAAGAAGATATACAATGCGAAAGTGGAAGGATGTAGGTACCGAGGGAGACCGAGACTAACCTACCTAGACCAGATCGGTCATGTACTGAAGGAAGGTGGAGTCAAGAGTCTCCGAAACCGGCGAGCGTGTATGAAGAGAATTATGAATGTTGAGGAAGCGAGTGAAGTATGCAGAGATAGAGTTCTCTGGCACTCTGTTCTCTCTGCCTACCCTGCAAGGGATATGGCGTGATGATATGTATGTATGTATGTATCGAAATTATTATTAACAATGCTTTGACCAAGATGTAATTTTTCCCCGCAAAGTCGTAATGCAATTAAGTTTCGAAACATCGCGAATGAAACCATTGAAGAAGAACGAGATATTGCACGTGATGAGCGCCGCGTTAGTACGGCCTGGCTTCGTGGTTCCCAATTACAAGAACAAAGTGAGGCAGCTTGTGAATGGGGTCGATTGTCAATGGGAAATCGTCCGGCAAATCTCAGAGATCAACAACTTGATAATTTTCGACGCGCAAGGAGAAAAATGACGTATATCAGAAGGAGCTTCTTCGTCTCACTAGCACGTCATTAAAATACTTGATTTTTTAAAATTTATATATTATTTATATTTATTTATCATCGTAACAAGTAAATAATAACTTAATAAATTTGAATTATTTACAAACACAACGATATTACAATACAAACGTATAAAATGTTGATGTACAATACCTTTCTGTGTGACTGTAAACCATATAATTTAGTGGGTACGTCGTGCCAAGGACGAGGCCGATTTATAGAATGAGACCGACATCTGCAAATTAATATTTGCTAAAGTGCTTTGGGCGCGCGATAAATGGGATTTCGCGCTTGTTATTACAACTATGCACGATACACAAAATATCACATTACCATTAATATAATGCTGACTCCGTCCTTTGATTCATCCATCATTTTATCCATTTCCACTGTTGGTCATAAACTTCCCAGTTAGGAGAAAAATGCGATCACAGTCGGTATTATAAAGATCACGATCACAGTCAGTCTTTCACAAAAATAAAAAAAGAAAGGAAAGATAAAACGAAAGAATAACATGAAAGAAAGGAAGGAAGGAAGGAAAGAAAATATGTATTTAGCGACATAAGAAAGGAAACACACATGTTACAAATGAAAATAAAGATAAAATTGAAATTAAAATAAATACAAGAATAGATACAATTGACAAAAAAAAGAGAATAAACAAACAAGATTAAATACATACATACATATCATCACGCCATATCCCTTGCAGGGTAGGCAGAGGGAACAGAGTGCCAGAGAACTCTATCTCTGCATACTTCACTCGCTTCCTCAACATTCATAATTCTCTTCATACACGCTCGCCGGTTTCGGAGACTCTTGACTCCACCTTCCTTCAGTACATGACCGATCTGGTCTAGGTAGGTTAGTCTCGGTCTCCCTCGGTACCTACATCCTTCCACTTTCGCATTGTATATCTTCTTAACCAGACGTTCGTTCGGCATTCTTTCCACATGTCCGAACCATCGGAGCATTCCCTTTCGCATCTTTACACCAATACTCTCTTTCATATCTACTCGATCTCTTACGTCGTCGTTACGAATGCGGTCGGTCAGCCTAAGATTTAATAAAAGCAATTAAATGGATTAAAACATAATGAAAAAAATTGGATTGCCTCGCGACTGTCCTAAAAGGGTCTCGCTAGGGATATTCGATATACATCGATGCATCGAAAACATCGATGTTTACAATGCGATACATCGAATCGATCCGATGTTTTGAAGAGCTATCGAAATACTCGCTGTATCGATGTTTTTTCATAAAACATCGAAACGATGATAACCAGTAAATGCCACAAAAAAGACCTTCTTTTTTTTTTAGAAATAACACTTTTGATATGACTTTAGAAAAAGTACTCGATGTTTAAAAACATCGATGTATCCGATATGATCCGATACATCGAAAGACATCGATGTACAGTTTCGATTTATCGAATCGAAAAAAACATCGATGTTTTTTCAAAGTGGACACCCCTAGGTCTCGCTCAGCGTTTGTCAGACAGAAAGCTGGCGGTGGTTTTCACCTAGTTTTCAACCCATGAGCACTTAATAAATTTTTGAGTCTGTTCAAAACTGCTGCCCGTTCTCCTGCTGGTTAGGTCTTAAGCTGGTTTTTACCGGAACGTAAGGAAGGGGTGGTATCGACAGATTGAGTTTTCAACAAGTTACCAAAAATAAAAGTCTAAACTTTGGACTTAAACGATTAATAATAATTAATAATTGTGTAAAAAGAAAATTCAGTTTTCAAATTAATTCCAAAAGTTTATTCACATGACCCTAAAGAGCAGAAAATAATAATTAATAATATAAAAAAAAAAATGTACCACGTTTTAAAACAGACAAAAGTGTATAAAATAATTTCTCTCAAGATTGGAAACGAAAAACAGGACGCATTATCCATGCGTAGTAATCCGTTAGGTATAAAAACATGACTTTACGACATATGAGTGAAGAATGAAGTGCAAATTACGTCATCGCCAAAAACGAATTCATCACAAATCATAAAAATTGTTATATGTAAATGTGACGAAAGTATTTTTTATTAAATATAACTTAACACTTAAAATAATTGTTAAGTGTTAAGTATGTATTGTATATTAATTGCATCAAAAAATACATTTGAAAAAATAAACTTTCACGTTTGTTTCCACTGACATTTAAACATCTATTTCCGTTCTAACGTTTCCGTTGCATTATTATAATAAATATTTATTTATACAAATCACGCATGTATAAATAACATCATCATCTCAGCTCATATACGTCTTAATAGGCCCAAAATCCACAATTCTCCACGCTGGTCCGACAGGTTGGAGGGTTTTATTTCGATATATATATTATATAAGTAAAGATACAATGTGAGCGCCTTCCTCGGTTGCCGATATCGTAAGAGATTTAAACAGGTAAAGTCACTACAAGGTAAGGAAAACTCGAGGTAAAATTCATTGCATTTGCATGCGGTGAACCTTGATGGAACAACCTTTTTTTTTTTTTTTTTTTTTTTTCACGCTGTGGAAACGCATTTCCGCGCTATCCCCCGCCGGTGACAGGCGAGGGGGAGTGTGGGACTCACCGGCCAGCTGCCTGACCGGAATACCCACTAAAACCACAGCGGCCCCTTCCGCGCTTTTACGGGGTGCCAGAGAGATCGTCTACTGACATTCGATGCCCGGCAGTCGACGCCTCCTCCGCCCTGGCCGCCGGCGGCGGAGCGAATTTGCAGACGCAATTTTGATGGAACAACCTAACATATACGCGGATTGTGTGTTTTATAGCGAGACAACATAGGGGCGTCCATTAATTACGTGAGGTATTAAGGAGAGGTTGGGGGGCTTACGGGTCGAGCCGAATTTTACTAAATCTCCACTTGGGGGCGAGGTGGGTCGTGGCAAATATCACGAATTTTTTTTTAGCAGAAAATGGTGTAAAACTGCGTGAAAGTTAACTTAAATGAAAGTAATAAATAAACCTTTATACCCAAGGACAAGTTTTGAATAATCTCACGTGAGATTGGGGAGGAGGACAGGGGATAGAGAAAAATCTTACCGTAAGTTATTAAATTGAAATTTCAAAACTGTGATTGATTATTAATAAGATTAATGCTATTGCAGTGAGGTAATGATAATTGTAGTAAGAAGAAGATTGTATTAAAAGATATTTTCAGAATAAACGGAGTTATATTTGATCAATAGGACCTTATCTTACAATAATACTTATTAAGGGGCAAGAGGGAGTAGTTGCAATCTTATTATGTCTTACTGTAGGGGGGGAGGGAGCCGAACCATTATTCAAAATCCCTTACGTAATTTATGAACGGCCCTTAGCACAAACCCTATCTTGCGATATGCACTGTAATGATCCTGTCTGTGCCCCTGACATTGCAAAAGTACATATTCATCTACAACCAAAAGCTATAAAAAACATAACATAACAAATTAAGAATATAATATGACTTCTCTATTATTTAGCGGATGTAGAACAAGGTGACTGTTAAACGTTAGTAACCGTGACCTCACTACGAAATTTGCAAACGGATCGTCTGTTTTCATAACAACCAAAGTCATTGGACATTTTGAAATTCGTCATCATAATTTTCCTTTTTTATTTTTTCTCATACACACTTATCATTATTATCACCAGAATTAAGCGAGCATGTTAATTTGTTAAAAAGCATAAAAAATTGGTTGAATATTCTTTGCAAATTTTGACAGAGACAAATTACGAGCATTAAAAAATAAATATCATCATCATTATCATTTGAGCACATACATGTCCCACTGTTGGGCTCAAACCTCCTCCAGAATGGGAGGGAAATTAATACCACTCTAGTCAGACATGTTGATACAGGGTTTTGTTTCGAGATTTTGTTTTAGGTACCTAAGCCTAGGTATGGAGTACTGCAAACTATCCTATACGGCATGAGACTAAAAGTCGCTTATTGGAGACTTACAAAACGAACAATAAAACTGTAAGTCTCGAAGAAAAGTTTATAAAACTTTAAGAATACAATGATACCAACTGTTGCCTTACCCATGGGTAAAAGATGACTAAAAGACATCAGCAGATATGTTATCTGCAAGTGAAGATAATTTCGGAAAAAAGGCCCCATCTGATCAGCGCATTCTTTCCGTACCCATTATTTATGAAGCACGACATGTCCAAAGTCGCAGTGATGGTGGCACAGCTCCGTGACCGTTCAGAGTGGTATTCACGTGTTCACCTTTGACAAACTGTGGACGTCTACGAGCTTGAGGAATGAATAGATACGCTTCAATAAAAATAACGTGTTTTGGCAGTCGTCAGTTTTTAAACACTAAGGGTTTAAAATAGTAGTAAAAATTTGGTGTGATATTTTTCACAATACAAAACCAACAATAAAATTAATATTTAACGGGCATTAGGTACTGCACATGTGATTTCTAGACATACGTCGTCGCGAGCAAAACATAGTAGTATATAATCAAATGAAAAATGCAATAATTACGTAAAATAAATGTTCATTTTCCTTATATTTAACGGATGGCCTCTGTCGAACATATAAATAATATGTCTAAAAATAGCTAAGTACAAACGTAGGTGTGTGCAGTGATTAAACGCGGACATTATAACATTTCAACAAGACTATAACTAATCTAGTTGGGCACACCTAACACAAATATAAGTACAATTAGTACGACAACATAATTGTTTACTACATAATATGAACATAGCCATAACTAGACTTCTGCGCGTCTCGTACGAGTCTCTCTCTCTATTGCTGCATACTCTTTTGGGCTGGTTATTATCTCAGTATCGAGTCTCACCCCGATATGAAGACGGGATAAGAATGCAATCCTCGCCACCCCTTACTGCAAGCAAGAAGTTGCAAAAATCGACGAAGAGAGTAGCCAGCAACTCTCTCCTGGACAAAATATATCACCTCACTGCAATCGGTAACCAGTCTGAAAAACATGACGATTGGCATAAACCCGTCACGTGGGAGGTCTATGTTCAGCAACGGACGGCGATAGGCTGTATGGTATTTATCCAATCTCATCATCATCCACCTGTTTGAGCCGCCACCACAGTAGTAGGAGACTACGCTGGTTACATGAGTTGGTATTTCGTATTTACCTTATCTTGCATATAATACCTATATATTACATCCTTCGACGGTCCTATACGCCATCCACCGGCTAAAAGGAGAGTGATGAATTGTATTCATAATCACTTCACAGAAATGATCCAGTTTCAGAGTTTAGTCATTTCTAGTGGCAGGCACGTTGCTAATAGTTCCCAGCTCAACTGAGGGCACACTCTCACAGAACATCATCGTTTGAGTAGGTAGCAGCAATTTGCTACTGTACTCACTTTGATTTGAGCCGACATGGATGTGACTGACATTTCAGATGTTTATAAGAGGCAGTTACCATTTACCATCAACGGCTGCATATCTAAAATCTAAGTCGACAGACAGTAATAGTGCTATTACATACGACTTAATAGTTAATTAAATACATAGCAAAATTTAAACAGAACTCTATTTTGCCATACAATACATCTTCATAGAACAGGTGCTAAAAATATAATAGTAGTTCAGTGAGACGGGGACCTCGTACATGATACGGGTAACCAGAAAACTTGGTGACATTTTGAACATTTTTTGAAATGGTTGAAGTATATTCTTTTCCATCCATCCATCAGCCCGTAAACGTCCACTGTTGGACATAGGCCTCCCCACGAGAATGCCATCTATAACGGTCCTGTGCCACCTGCATCCAGCGGTTTCCTGCGAACTTGATGAGGTCATCAGTCCACCGAGTGGGGGGTCGTCCTACGCTGCGTCGTCCGATTCGTGGTTTTTTCCACATCTCTGTTATTCTGAAAAATTTTAAACTAAAATCTTGACAAAAGAAATCTATATAATTATCGAAACCGCTCACAAATTTTCAAGAGAATCATATTTGCCCGAGCTGAAACGGAGATACTTCGCTTGCGCTTTGCGCTCACTTGATTAACAAAAGCTTACTGTTCTTTTTTAGCTGTGTGGTAGCGGCTACTAATACTACCAACCCTTACTTTGCTCGTGGATGTCGTAAACGACGACTAAGAGCCTTATAACTACCTGGGCCAACTCCATCTGATGCCATTTGGTCAACAATTGTATTCCCAAGGAGGGTTGACGTCTGGCAGGCAGCCGGTCATAAAACTATTGCCAATAACTTTTACAATATGTATCTACTATGAAAGAAGAATACATATTGTATCGACCCCAAGTTATTGGGATAAGAGTAGGAGAATAATGACTTTTGTTTACTAAATGTTATTGCCGAACGAATAAAAATATGTCCAGTGACGTCACAACACAGTTAATCAAGAGCACGCAGCACACAACCGTGCCCTATTACCGCCACAGGGTCCCTTATTAACCTAATGTAACATAATCTTAATTATATTAAAACGTAGAGCTAACTCGGTCAAATTACTAAGCATCCACAGTGGACGCTTTCATACATTTGTTAGTCAAAGGACGTCTTATTGTTAGGGACAACTTTCCAGATAAAGTAAAATAGCCTAAAAACCCGATTACGAAGCGAAAAATGATGTCACAAGCGGGATTCGAACCAGCGCCTATTGGGATTCCGGCCCAATCGTGCTGCCACTACACCACCGTGAACTATTGTAGGACATGCAAATCTCGCTTCGTATCATATTTACGTCTTAACCCGGCGAGCGTAAGGTTGGGTGTGGTACACCCAGACCTATAAATATCGGTAAATATTTTAATAGTGAATTGTTATTACGCTTCGTGCGCCTGAGTAGCTGCGCGGGAGAAGATGCGGAAGCGTCAACTACCACTGATTCAGTCGACCGCCACCCGGCGAATGATGTGGATGAGGTTGAAGTTGTCAGCGGGTGCGAGAAACCCACCTTACGCTACTTGTAACGAATTTAAACAAACACATTTTGCTTTCTTTTTGTTATTTTCTGCATTGCTTGGTTTTATTTTCAGGATTAAAATCTAGAATGTTGTTCTAGGATAACCAAAGAAGATTATTACGTCCTTTCGAAGAAGCTGAAGTCTGATAATGTCAATATAAGAAGTTTTGAAAGTGAGACAAGACAGTAAGAGTTGGATGACGAAGAACAGCCTTTAGTATTTGAAGAGAATGATAGCGAAATGGTTCACAGTACCAAACAGATCTAATGTACGTGCCAGGGAGGAAAATATTGTAAGGGAAAGGCAAGGCGTGAGACCTATTAAACAAAGTGCCAAAACAGCTGGTGAAAGTTGGAACCTATTTATTACTAATGCTATTTTGCAAGAAATAGTGATTTACACAATCTTTCAAATAAGTACCAGGCAAGCGACATGTCAAAATAGTCTCACAAACAAATATATTATGGCTAATATCATACATTTGCCCACAGAACTTCGTAAAAAAATCCATAGTGTGGAGATCAAAGATCATGTGGGTGAATCCTCAAAAGAATCACCATAAAAAGTAGCCAGATCTATAAAGAGATGTGAAATATGTCCTACAAAAAAAGACTGCAAGACTAAATACGTTTGTTACCAGTGCAGCCGTTATCTATGTATGGAACATGCCGTTTTTGTCTGTGAAAACTGCACAAGATCTCATGATGAATAAGTATTTAGTTATTGGTTTTATGATCCAGTATAAGTGTTATTTTGTTTTTATGTTTAGTCTATTAGAAGTAAAAATACTTTTGTTGTTTTTATTTTCATATTTTTGACAAAAAGTGATAAATATTTGTCTTAACTAATTAATGTAAGTCCGAATTGTTAATTTTGTTAATTTCATAAATAAACAGCTATAATAAATATATATTTTTAATTTTACCTTTAAATTAATACAAAATAGAAGTATATATCAGTTTAGTATTCAAGAAAAAAAGTATTAAAAATAATAGTGTATTAAATCCACACAATCACTATCTGGGTGTGACACACCCACCTAGCGCTTTTTGTTACATATTCTAACCTTGCGCTCGACGGGTTAAGGTGACGTATGCCATCTACCCGACAATGTTTACACATTGTTATAGGCTCATCTTTCGCTTCGTAATCGGGTTCTTATAAATAATTAAGCATATTAAATGCTAAATTTCAGTAATTTGAATAAAATAACCTAATATAACCCACTTTTTTTGGTAGGCTATGGTATGGTCCGTCCGTTCCGTCTGAGGCGATGGAAGGGCGGCGCGTGGCCCCATAACCCGCCTTAGCCGCTTCCTTGACATTCGTGGCCAGATATACCCCCACTAGCATAGTTGGCATAATGTTTTAATTCGACTCACCGAACACTTGCAGTATATTCACGAGAAAGGAATGATGGTGACCAATTTATTCTACTATAATTTCACTGAAACATAAAATAATTGTATTTTCCAATCTAAATTCATCCCTAACTCCATTGCAGCAATGAGGTTTTAGGATGACAAAGCTACACGTTTTGGTTTAGGCTTGTATTAAGCTGTGTCATGGCTTGTGTAATTTTGTTAATACAATATCCCGCACTAATAAATAAATGTTTTGGAGAGACTTTTGAGTCATCCATCGACATATGAGCGGTACCTTTCCCACAGTCGAATCGTCCAAAGTGCTACACTTGAAGTCAAGGGCCCTCGTCTTTAATTGATTTATATAACGTTGGGTCCCAAAATAAAGTGTTAATTGGGTACTTATTATTTCTTAATATTTAATTGCACAGATGGCGTAGTGGTTTAGTCACCAACCTCTCGTGCTAGTGTAGTGGATTCAATTCCCACGTAGGACAGTATTTTGTGCGGCTTATAAATTGTTGTTCTGAATGAGGATGTAATTTGTGTCCGCTAATTATATGTTTGTAAAGTCCCCCGCAATACAAGAATCTTACCGCAGGGTGTTGCATACAACGCATGAAGCGGCAAATTTTAAATCAAACATTATACCAACTCGTCTGAGGTGGTATATCAATTCCATTTCTATTGTGGGGTCTATAAGTGGCTCGAGCCCAGCGATGGGACGTATATGTACTGAGAAGGTTGGATTAACCAATTGTATAATTGTAAAGATCCCTGCGTTACAAGGATTTAATCCTTACTGCAAGACTTGTCTTAAAAATAACGAGATGCTTTAGCAAAAAGAGAGCTTGTCCTTGTGATGCTGTTTAACTATCACAGCAGATATGGTAAAAGTCGATTGTGGCTCACCTATTGTAAGAGCCCTAGATTGTGTTGATATACTAGCTTAATTAACAGCTTTAGTTTGAGATTTTGATTATGGGCCCGCCTAATTGACAGCCCTAGTTTGAGACTTTGATTATGCCGCCCCCTGATTGACAGCCCTAGTTTGAGATTTTGATTATGAACCCGCCTAATTGACAGCCCCAGTAAGTGATTTTGATTATAGACTCGTCTAATTGACAGCCCTAGTTGGAGATTTTGATTATGAGCACGCTTAATTGGCAGCTGTGGTTTAATTTATTTTATATATCTCGAATATTTATTAGGTAGCGTTAATCAATAGCGACGTATCGTGTGTCCAACCGCCTATGAATGCGGTTTCTAATGTAATCTATATCCTAACTGATATTATAAATACGAATGTGGATTTGTTGGTATGTTACGCCTAAACCACTAAAAAAAAATCTATCACCAATATAAAACTTAATTATCAACGAGTAATATAAGCTATGTTTTATCATCTTATTCCTACGGTAACTACGCGTGTGAAACCGTGGTCATTTAGTAGTCTATATATTATACATAATAAAATTGGATTTGAACATCCTCCACAATCGGAGGGAAACTTACCTAAGACACTGGTCAAACGGATTAGCATAGGGTTTTGCTCGTATATCCAACTTACCTTCTCTTGCCTCAATGTTATATGCATTTTGTTGTAAAAATTGCGTCTGTTGTTGTAAAAGGCGACTAAAAGATATAATAGTATCCTTTAGTCTATTACAACCCCCACGGATAAGAAAGGTGATGAATTGAATTCTTAAACCGTTACCACACAGAAAAATTGTTTACGCGCATATTAAATTTAAGAAAAATCTTAACTTAGAGTATTATTATAGTCTATGGTTAATACTAGGAAGTACGCGTCACGCACTTACATTCAATTTGGCTGTCAACGTTACATGTCAATTACGTCCGTGAAGGTCTCCAACGCTACATTTTTTTTAACCAGAGCTATTCTCAAAAACCGCCATTGATGACCACTAACGATTGTTTTTATTGCTTATGGTGACAAATGAGCAAGCAGCACATCTGATGGTAAATGTTACTGCCGCTAATGGACCGTTCCAATCAAAGCACCAAACCCACACAGAAAGTTGGGCTACTCACTCTCTCGCTCATAGAACAAAGCGCAACAGTACATTGCCACTGCTCGAACGTCGATTTTCTGTGAGAGTGTGGTACTACCTCGGATGGACCGGCCCTAGGCTGTAGACAGAAAACTGTCAACATTGTAGTACTAAGTCGAGAAACTGATGTCACACTCGCCTTGAATCGCTTTAGACCTCTCTTCGCTATGCGAGCGGGCCACCGGTACCCGATCTTTATCTTCGGTGGTCCGCCCGGCGGTTTTAAGACAGCACCTTAGTCATATATCTACCGGTGGCCCGCTCGCACAGCGAAGACAGCTGTTTGCAGGGTGGGTCTATGGAATTGTGCGCCGCCTTTTCCGTCGCCCCAGACCGATATGGCGGGGCGCGAGAACCTCCATAATCCACCACACAAAAAAATAGTTATATATCCTTGTGGCCAAAAACTATACACAAATAACGTTAATGGCACATCACATTCTCTAGGAGTGCGATCTCAGGTGAAACGAGTGTGAGCTTATGTTACAGTTTGCAAGCCACCTTTGAAGTACTATACTATATGGACCTTGTGGCAACTCGAGAAATATGCCGCGCGTTCAGGCGTTTCTACCATATCTACTGTACCAATCAATCTTAAGGCCCACATATAGGCCCCGTTAAACTCTTTCGTATTCGTGGTGCCGTCCTGTTTCGCTTATCGTAGCTGGATACCCATTTACTTATTGACTGACCAGACAACTTTGTTTTCCTGTCTCCCGCTTTGCCTAGGAGGGAAGTGGAATCATTCTTTCCAACTCCTCCTCTTTAACCTTTTCTAATTAAATTTGTTGCGAGTCCCAAGACCATTAAAATCATCTCCCGGGACTGCCTGAGGATCAAACCTCGGTGTCATTTATGGAAACCATTGTGAATCCTGGCCTACAGCAGTTGCAACGATGGGAATGTGTGATGGGAACAGTCCCATTAAAAAAAATATCATTAATGAATATTTAAACACAAACAGTCTACCCATCGACATGGTAGAGGAAGGAAGGAACTATACGGACCGCTGCACTAATCATGCAACTATTGAAAAGAAACAATACCATAATATATTGGATATTTAAATATTTCACACAGACTTTCATTGAAATACACAGCGTAATCCTTAACGAGAACGTTTACATTGTTTAAAGAGATTTTATGAGATTTTGTCTGGGCATTCTTAACAAAAAGTGTATGGAAAAATTATTGAAAGGAGAATGAGGATGGTGTCCGATGGTTTACTGTGTGAGACACAAGGAGGTTTCAGGAGTGGAAGGGGATGCATGGATCAAGTGTTCTCTCTGCGCAACATTGTGGAGAAGCATCTGGCTCTAGGTCAGAGGGTTTTCTGCAGTTTTGTGGATCTGGAGAGAGCATTTGACACGGTTGTACGAAAGGAACTTTGGGACATTTTACCGGAGTATGGTATTAACGGTAAACTGCTACAGGCTGTGCAGTCCAGTTACATGGGCTGTAGAGCCTGTGTGCGGCTGGATGATGGAATGTCGCCTTGGTTTGACGTCAATATTGGCGTTAAGCAGGGGTGCGTTCTGTCAGCCAGGCTGTTTATCATATATCTGGATAAATGTCTCCAAAGGTTGAACGATATGAATGTGGGAGTCCAGATGGGCGACTCAGTGGTCACTGCTCTGCTTTATGCAGATGATGCAGTCCTGCTGGCACAGTCAGCGACTGACCTGCAGACCCTAGTCGACACAATGACAGAAGATTGTAAGAAAAGGGGTCTACGCGTGAATGTGAGCAAAACCAAAATAATGGTCTTTGAAAGAGATAAAACCAGAACAGATGTAAGAGTAACAATAGGTAATGATGTACTAGAGCAAGTGGATGAATTTGTATATCTTGGATGTGGATTTAGTCGAGATGGAAGGTACACCACTGATATAGAGCGAAGAGTGAATGCGGGAAATAGAGTGAACGGAGCGTTGGGGCAACTTCTCGGCAGCCACCACCTCAGCCGGAAGGCACGTGTAGCAATACATAACGCAGTGCTTGTCCCAACATTACTGTATGGAAGCGAGAGTTGGGTATGCAGAAAAGAGTATGATAGTAAAATTAATGCGGTCGAAATGCGATCTCTGCGGAAAATCTGTGGAGTTAGGCTGACCGACCGCATTCGTAACGACGACGTAAGAGAGCGAGTAGGTATGAAAGAGAGTATTGGTGTAAAGATGCGAAAGGGAATGCTCCGATGGTTCGGACATGTGGAAAGAATGCCGAACGAACGTCTGGTTAAGAAGATATACAATGCGAAAGTGGAAGGATGTAGGTACCGAGGGAGACCGAGACTAACCTACCTAGACCAGATCGGTCATGTACTGAAGGAAGGTGGAGTCAAGAGTCTCCGAAACCGGCGAGCGTGTATGAAGAGAATTATGAATGTTGAGGAAGCGAGTGAAGTATGCAGAGATAGAGTTCTCTGGCACTCTGTTCTCTCTGCCTACCCTGCAAGGGATATGACGTGATGATATGTATGTATGTATGCATTCTTAACAATCTATTCGTTATTTAATGTACATTAGTTTAAGGACCGTTACCGGTGGTCCGCCCACATGGCGCAAAGAGGTATGTATACGGCGGGTTATGAGGTTGAACGTCGTCCATTCCGTCGCCCTGGACGGATCTAGCGGGGTGTGACCATACCATAAATAATCCCGAAAAAAAGTTGCACTAGTTTAATAACGCTTGAGAAACACTGCCCTAGATTATTTTCATTCATTTATTTATTTTTAATTTTACAATTTCATAAAAGGAACCTATAATAAATCACAACAAATAAATATTACAGATTTATTTCAATTAATATCTAAAGAAATAAAGAAAGCGATATATTTAGTGAAATAAGCGTGATTTAAAAAATAAATACAAGAATAGACACGACGAAGAAGTTCAGCGAACAAAAATGTTAAAAGTAAAAAAAAATGAAATGAGTTTGACATAACACATATATAAAATTCCAAGATAAAGACGATGATGAATTGCCACGTAATTATAGAACTAACCTAATAAACATACACAGTTCAATAGGTCACAATAAAAATGATTCAATTTATAAGTTACTCGCCCTTCAGGGCCGCGTATTTGACGCCATGGTATACGGAAACTATTAAAAAAGTTTTAGTGTTAAGAGTAGTCCAAGGTTAGGTTAGTGTGGCGAAACTATTACAGTTTCGCCACACCCACGCGACGTTCCACGGGTTCGATCGCCGCACAAGGCAAATATTTGCGTGTTCTACAATTAGATATCTTATATTCTCCCGCGTTTATTGTCGCATAGATAATAAATGCAATATCGTTTAAATTAAAAAAATAACTATGAAAGATATAAGTTGTCGATGAAAATTCGATTCGAAATGAATTATTTTAAACTCCCTTGAATTTGGTTATTAAAAAAATGTTTTACCTGTATGATAAGCGGTCGGAATGCGTGAATGCTCTCGTCGGCCACGTGTGATGGGAACGCCTCCAGGTCGAAGTCTATGACCGCGCACTTCGATGAGTTACAATAGTTTGACACCTGAGTAATGAACGAACGTATCATTCCATTGAAAACTTTTATGATAGATTTTTTTTTAAAATAGTATTTTTTTACACGTAGTATTTTTTTGGTGTAGTGCACTAATGTAGAAAATAATCCTTGTATTGCGGAGGAAAATGAATGGTAAATTATAACTTAAAGTGGTAAGACCACACTGCACAGTTTTCTGTCTACAGCCGCGGGCCGGAGCCGAGCGGTAATGTTCTGTTGTGCTTCGTTCGGTAAGCGAGAGTGCCGACAAACCAACTTCTGAGAGGGTTTGGGTTTTCTTTGATAGGCAGCAGCCTAGCTATACTATTGGTATTGCAAAGGTCCATGGGTGGCAGTAACATTTACCATGTAGGGTGCACATGTACTGATGTACTGCTTGCTCGTTTGTCACCATCCGCAATAAAAAAAAAATTGATGACTGCATTGATATCAAAATCGTGAAGTCGCGAGCTTCAATGACGCGTGACTTCGGTCCCCATGCAGTGCAGACTAAAAAATATACACCACATATTCTCTTTTTTTATCGCGATAACTGGTAAGTATTCTTAAAGGATTATTATAGTCAGAGAAAATGTTATCCACCTTTCATTATACGTCTTTAGTCTCGAGAAGTCTGTCACACTACTGACAGTTTTCTCTCCCGCAACCACAATTAAATCAGCTTGACCGGGGTAGTACTTCGTACTCACAGAAAATCTACGTTTGACTAGTTCTAATTTGCTACTGCTCTGCATTTGGTGAATGGAAGAATCGTATGACCAAATACCACCTTAAAAGACTGCGATCTAACTATGGTATTGTAGAAATCTATGAGCGGCGCTTACCACTTACCATCGGGTGGGTGCTTCTTCGTCGACCACTAAAAATATTAAAATAAACACTTGACCGTAGAAAGTAGACCTGGGCAGCTGGTAAGTATTCAAAAAGTCATTCCATTCATCCAGGTGCATGTTAACATTCAGTGCTGAACACACATATGCCTCACCTTGATATCAATAAGCGCTAAGCTTCACGAGTAGTTTGGCGCAATTTAGGAGGTTCCCATGAGAGAAATTTGGCTCATTCTTTTAATGGATATTAACTGTTTTTAAATTCCCACTAAGACATCGTTTTTTCTACGATAACACCCCGCACTAAGGAAATAACTCTCGTATTACCGAGGAAGTTTACATTAAATGGACACTAATTATATTCAGACTCGGGATAACAATTTGTGGATCGAATCTGAAACATTGTCACGTTAGATCGGCATGTTAATTACCACACTATCTGTGCAGCATTGCATTCTTAAAACAGCAATCATGTCACTCTGTGTGATGAAGGAGTAAGAATACAATTCACCACCATATCTTGCACGTAGTTGTCGTAAAAGACGACCACGGCATATTATATGCAAGAGCAGGTAACCTTAAAATATGATATTAAAGTACACCAATCTGCGTGACCAGCGTGGTATATCAGGGCACCTTCCCTCGTATTATATAGGAGGCATGAACCCTACAGTGGCAGGTATAAGAGCTATGGTGACGATGATATATAAATACAGAATAGATACTAACAACAGACAATGAGTACGGCTTCAAACCCAAGTTATAGAGGAGTATAGTGTACGGTAGTGTGGCAGCCGCGCGCACGAAGCTGACGGCGAGCGCGTGCGCGTCGCCGCGCGCGTGCGTCACGAGCACGGGCAGAGTCGTGTTGTGCCAGGGTTGAGCGTGCGCACCCAGTCCCAGCAGCCGCCCGTATCGCTCCTCCTCGACCAGGTGCTTCTCCTCAACATCGCGCAGCTGCTCCTGGGATAACGACGCCTGCATCATAGTCGCAACATTTTTAACAATACCAATAAATAAAGACTTTATTTAGAATTTTACGTTTTGATCTCTGAGAATTAAGTTGTTATTGTTAGAGTATATAAAAATCCTTATATTTTTTCTGAAAATAGACTTTGAACAGGATCTAAACATGTTAGCTGTGCCTTCATCTGCAGTAATGTTATATTTCAATTACGAATTAATCATTAATAATGTTAATTTAAATTATTTTATATTTTACCCCACAAAAAAATTAGCCTGCTGATTTTAATTAAACATGCAATCAAATTAACAGACAACAATCATAACAATGTGTTGTGTGAATAATTCTAACATCCCCGTGTTATTTTAGTTAAATGATTTCAATGTACTGGTTTTAAATCTCAAATATTTTATAATAAATGTACACATTATCTATATGACTTACAGCTAAGTTTACCTTAAAGTATCTGAATTGTTATACAATGATTGTATCTTATGGTATTACTGTCCCTACCGGGCTGACCATGGACATCAAGGATTTGGTACCAGTAGTTGTTCCCATGGCAATGGGGAGGGAATACAGAGGATTATGGGGCCACCGGCCACCCTTTTGTCACCCCAGACAGAATGGATGGAGTGTTCCGACCTTGGTAGGCCAAAAAAAAATTGTGCTATTGTTAAAGAATAGAAAAAGACAGGTCAGTTAATCTGCAATTGCACAAATGTTAAACAGTCTAAGTAGCAAGCTCTCTAGCTAAATGTTATAGGTTCAATCCCCGTGCAAGACAATTCTTTGTTCAATTTACATATAATTATTTAGACTCTGGATGTAATTTGTGTTTGTTACTATTTGTAGTCCTAAGCAACATAAGAATTTATTCATTAGAGTGGATCACTAAAAACATTGCCTTTACTTAAAATCAAGTCTGAACTAGTCTTCATCTCATATAATATGAGACAATACTTAAACTTAGAAATAGTTCTAGAACTTCTAGATCACACTTAGTCAAAAAGATCTAATTCCTAGAAAACAAATTATTATTTATAATTTAGCTAGTTTATCCCTGAAGTGTTAAATAAAGGTATATCACCTAACATGGTTGTTCATTTTTATTGCTTATATACTCAATACTGGCCACAATTATCCTTATAAAGATAATTAGTTCATATTTGCATTGCATTTGGCATTCCACAGTTACATACATAAGGTAATCAAATAACTAGATATAAAATTTACCATTTATTAGCAAAATATCAACACATTTTAATCTCAAAATAAAGCTAAAGAAAAAATTAAGACCAAATTAAAGATTTTTATATGAATAAGTGATTTATCTTGAGCATTTATTATTTTGCTTCCTATTTAAATTATATTTATATCCTATTAAAAATATTGTATAGTGCAAATTGAATAAATACATTATCAAATTTATATTTAAGATTAATTCCCCATGTGAGTATGGGTTAAGAAAATAATGTGTCACCACTCCATTCTCCATGAGTCTCATAGGAACCTGCTGAGGAATCCTACAGGTAGTGGGTAACGGCACTCTAGTGGGCCACAAGCAACACCAACAGTGATAACCAATCTGCCTGCCAAACAGTAATTACATGATATTCCCTCTCCTTAAGTCTCCCCAATGTTCATCAGTGGACATTCATAAATTGTCAGTTATATAAGATAACTTATAAATTTTATGATATCCTTTAATTATTTTTATTTTTTTATTATTAATATATATATTTGTGTAGGAGTATAATTTGAAATATGAGGGATATCAATAAATTTGTAAAACCAATTACCTGGAAGTCTTTAATATGTTGATGCGTTTGAGTGACTATGTTTTGAATAGATTGCGGAGGCTGCGAGTGGAATACTATCAGAAATATACTAATTGCAAACACAGAAGTAGAAAACAGCAAAAAGCTTTTAGTTTTCATTTTGTCCTCACATTATCACACACTCTGTTCTACTCCAAACATTGTTTCTAACACAATCACAATAAGATAAAACACTAAAATAGGCACAGTCCTCCTAGATCATTTTTAAATCGTTCTCTCACAAAATAAAATAAATCAATATGAACGACACGAGTCACAGCAAACACAAGGCGCCTGCTAATTTTCAGGAGCGTACATATCACAGTTAAAACAATGTTACGCCACACATCTCCTATATAATGAGGCGCTTAAGATTATTGCATGTTTTGATATTTTTCCGACCAAAACTGCATTCGCTTTGATCTCTCCAAACCGAAAAGCGAACTCCTTCGACCGACTCTGTTTGACAGCTGTCTATAATGTCAAAAGCTTTTTCTTTTAATTATATTTTTAACGCGGTTAGCGTATTTAGTCAGTATTATCCATGGAAGTAATAAGTACTCTGTACAACTGTTGTACAGAGTACTTATTACTTCCATGGTATTATCATAATAACTTGTAGGTACTTCAAAACAAATTTTATGCTTTACGCATTTTAACAATGACCTTTTTTGTAATGCCAAGAAACTGCGAATATTTTATCGATTGTATATTAATAAGATCGTTATTAGACGATAGGAAATCCACTTAAATATAATTCATTGCTAACATATCACAAATGCGTGGTATCAAATGGACGTGTTTTAAACATATACTTCAAAATGTAATCCTAACAAACAAGTTTGTGATATATAAAATAACTTATATTACATATAACAATGTTGAAGGGCATTATTCTACAAACCAATTATTAAACATACATAATTATAAAAGTTTTGGCAGTAGTTTTGCAAACGTAAAGAGTAAAGTTATAATAACTGAAACTGAACAGACGGCATCAGATAGAGTTAGCTCAGGTCTATGTTAAGCTCCTAGCCGTCCTCCACGAGCTATGCTCATTGCTCAAGTGTGTTTTAATACATAGTTGCCTTGATAATTGATATTATTCGTGTACCCGCCACTACATGGCGACCTGTGACGTGCCGTAACCAAAGATATTTTAAAATACGAAGTGTCTATTGGCACGTGACATATTATGGTCACGGAACTATAATAAACACGGAAGGCAAATTATTTTCACCCGTGGATACAACTACAGTCACAGAAATAGGTTTACGCTCGATAGAGCCACGGAAATTTTCCCGAACGGAGAAAATAAATACGTGCTTCTAATTAAGGCACGAATGAAAAAAAGTCGGTCCAATTCGGCCATTTTTTTAATTTGCAGGCACGGATATTATCCGTGGAGCGTATCAATAGCAGCACTTTTTCGAAACTTTGAGCACTAATTTGAAATAGAGATTTTTACTAAAGCAAATTTACAATAGGGAAAATGCACGTGTAATCTTTATTGCTAAAATATATAGCTATTATATTCTTTTACAATTATATGAAAAAGATTGATCCACGTCAAGCAAAGCTAAACTTTTGCCATCTTTATTTCTCTACCTTACTATCCTACTTCAAACTAATACATATAATTAGGCTTTTAAAAATACTACATATAATTAGGCTTTATAAATTCACCCTAATGTAAATTTAGCTTCACCCTGATCGGATATTTTGTCAAACACATTTCGTCCTCTATATCTCCATCATGGAGAATAGAATAAGGAGTACCATCTTGTATGGGGGATTAGTCAAAAAAGTGTCCACCAAAGAGTAAAGTTATTAAATTGAAAAAGAGTGGCAACTCGATGATAAAATATGCATGTATGGAAAGTGCTGCCACCCAGAGTTTAGGCGGTGAACTAAAGTTGAAGTAATATATATACATATCTACATGTGTATGTGTAATTACATAGAATTTTCTTTTACTATGAAAGCTACCCTGAAATATTAAAAAAAACATATCAGCTGATAATTAAACAATAATAATATCAGCCTAACATTGAAACTTGAGATAATTTTTAGAAAAATATCAATAACCGAAAATAGATCGATGACAATAAGTACCTACGTTAGGAACAAAAAATAACAATTCTCAGTTGTCAAACGTTTGACAGGCAGGACAAAATGGCAGCAGTTAAGTTTGTACAACCAATCTGTAGGCAGCGCGGCGGTCAGTAAAAATAAGTAATGTTTTAAGTGTGCCCCCCCAGGTGTCCACTTATAAACAGCAAATTATTGTTCGAACACTCACCGAAATAGCGCTAGTGTAGCAAGTGGAAATGATATGAATGTAGCAGTAATAAGCAGAGTGAAGTGTGCTAAGTTACGTAGTCAGCTGTGATTTGATAAATAATAACCTATGAACCTATGAAATTTGTGGCGCTCTTTTTAAAATTCTTACACTTGCTACTATAGCGCCACCTTAATTTGCTCCCGTTCAATGGACACTTCTTAATACACTGAGATGGTACTCCTTACTCTATTCTCCATGATCTCCATTCTGTGTACATAGAGTAATATAATTTACTCACCATAATTGTCAATTTGGTGATTGTCAACTTGTTGCGTTCCAGGCATCCAACTAAAACTAATTTCTATTTCAGCATAAATAAATGAAGTCACTCTTTGTTTTACTAATTGTTGTTTATTTATATGTTGCGTTTCGTGATTCTAAATAATGCTTTAAATAATAAGGTAAAATAATATCAAACGGGGGGAACTGGAACTTAGTTTGTATAAAGTTGTATGAAATCCGGTTATATGTAAAATTGCCGTATATTTGTGGAACAACACGATTCTACCTAAATTATTTTTGTGTATAGTGTCTGTGTGAAAATGTCGAATATATCTAAGCGACGAAAGGAGAGCTGCAGGACCAAGATCAAGGTACAAAAGGAGGTCATTCGTAATCGTGGCCTACTCATTCCCATTATTCTTAATCTTTATAGGGCGCAGTGCGCCTTATAACTTTCCCACTTGTTGATATCATGTTTATTATTTAGAACAATGTCCATATTAGAAGGACAGCTTCCAACGTTTGAGCGTAAGTACTGGCACACGTTGTTAATATGAACGTTAGCCTAATCAGCACAGCGTGACTGCCTTGTCAGAGATTTCATGCTCTCGATAAATTACATATTTTTGACTTCTAAACATACTCGAAATATTGCTTCTTCATTGAACTCTAATAAATGCTTTTCATGTATTTTAGTTATTCCTAATAGATTCTAATGCATTTCAATTTAGTAAACTATTTACTTCACGCTGGGTCTTCTGGCTGGGTTTGAATTTCTTTTCTGAAGATAATTCAATGTGTATTGAAATATTTTGGTGAACGTAATGAATTTTAAATTGTCGAAGAAGATTGCTAATATTGAAGATAATAAAATCAGCATGTTATATAAATACACATATACAAATTGTGAAGAAGTATATGAAAAGAACTCAGTCTGTGATAAACATTCAAATTATACTAATTAAATAAAACTATATTTATAGATTTTATTTAAAAATGTGATAAAGTATAGAATATATTTTTATTTCATGTTTTAGTTACATAAACATAGGAGTCACACTTTTGAATCATTGTTTTATTATGAAAAACATATATAGGTACAACACAAGGTACAACTTGTAATGGAATTAATTCAATATTCTTACCTAACAACTGTTTATATTATTAATAAGGAAAATATATTCCCAGCACTATATATAGAACATATTATGTAGCATAATGGCAGAGATGCGAATGTTAAGATGCATGTGGCATGATGAGAATGGATAAGGAATGAACATATAAAGGAAAGTTTGAAAGTGGTGCCAGTGATGGAAAAGTTGAAAAGTGAACCCTAGACATGGTATGGACAGGATAAAAGTAATGTGAGAAAAGTTTTAAGTATGAATGTATGAAGGCTTTATGGGTAAGGAAAGACGGAAAAAAGATGGATGGATTGCATGAAGCATGATATAGATAGAAAGGGAGTGAACGCAGAGATGACATTAGATAGGATTGTGTCAAAGAAAAGGGCATATAGCATCGCCCTCAAGTAATTGGGATAAGAGTAGAATAATGATGATAATATATAGTGTCACTTTTATATTGCCCTATTAATGTCTTTTTTACTTTATAAATAAACAATAGTAATCTTTAACAGTCTTAATTTAGTTATCAAAATACTTTGTACATATTACATTTTGTTTTGTTTATTAAGACAATAACCTGCACTAACCAAATGATCCTCATGTTGTAGGATACTATTGAAATATTATTAATGAACATAAATTACACCCAGACTCAGAACATCAATTTGTGAATAGCTCAAAGTATTGCCTTGTGTGGCTATCAAACCCACAGAACTGGCAGGATACAGTATCACAACACCATCTGTGCATTCAAATAACTTTGGGAGCTTAGACTAGAATATATGCTTTAAGCAAATAAATTAAGCTTTTTTTAGTCAAATTATGTTTTTGCCTGTATTTACTATCAGTGGCAAAACATTCAGTAATATACATAAAAGGATATCATATTAAGTATTTATTTGGTTTGGCTAGGTATTTGCTTTAGTTAGACTTAGTTAACTAATTGAAACTTTATATAAGACCCACCAACATTATTCAAATGGGGACAGATAATACAATGGTCACTACCCATTCAATGACTGCATGTGTTTTGTAAAAATTGATAAAGAGATATAATGTAACATCATTACATGGAAATTTTTAAATTTCATCTGAAGAAAGCATATAGTCAACAATTGAATGTACTTGTATGGGTGAGAGTGAGTTGTGTTGTAAGAAGTTATTCAAATGAGATGTGGTAGATTTATTATTCATTGTTTTAATATTTTTTGGTGCTATATTGACTACATTTCATGGTATTTTATGTAATATAATGAGGAGAAAATGCTGAATTATACTGAATATATTATAATAATGATGCATATGTGTATCTACTTTAAGAAAATTGCAGTAATAAAATATGTTGCCTTGATTTGTGGACAGAATAAGTGCAGAGTGTGAATGGATGAATGGCTTTAAGATTTGTTTGATAATATTGATTTAACAATTTTCAACTAAACTTTCTATAATCATAATTAAAAGTTAGATACATAAAAATATGTCTACTAATATCACTTACTTTAACTACCAAATAAAATTTCTTATATGTCAATAAAAATGGATAGGCTCTGAGTTGTTTAGAACTTTTATAAGTTTATTTTCATTCATTAATGATTGACTGTTCAAAGATAAAGTTATTGGAAAAGAATGCCCTGTAGTTCTAAAACTACTTATCAAATCAAGAGGTCAATAACACTACTCAACACTAAAAAAATATCTGATTTGGTTCATATCGTTTCATATCGAGGTTGACTACTAATAAATATATGTAGGCATTTTATTTTGATATTACGTCTAAAAACTGAGAAATATGATTTTTAAGTTTTTGACGTAAGTTTGATTTTTATTTTGCGGGTATTTTGAAAATAAGATTATTTTACTAACAAAACTTACTTTATACGTTAGTTTGATTGGTAAACTTGAAAATGTCACGCATGTGTGTTAACAGTCCTAATTTATTTTGTTACATTTGTGGCGAATTTACGCTAAAATAAAAAATCCTCTTTGTGACCTAATTAAAAAGTGTTACTTGGTCTATTTTGACCGTGATGTGAAAAACCAAGATAAGACGTGGGTTCCTAAAGTGTGCTGTCTAAGGTGCTATACGAATTTGACGGTTAGTACAATGGAAGAGTTTAAAAAATGCCATTTGCTACCAATCTAAATTGGCAAATGCAGATCTTAAAGTAGTTGCTTTGTTAATTAGCTTGCAGTCAGGCTATACCAAATACCACTGCTTTCTTGCGAGTGGGACAGAAAAACTGCATTTCCTTCTTTCGCACTTGGACTTTTTTCCCGAAAATATGGGATCAGTTAGCGATGAATATGGGGAACGCTTTCATCAAGATGTAGCTGCAATCGAAAAACGTTTCCAAGGAAGATGGGAGCCTGCTATGCTCGCAGATTACTGTTGGAGCTTTGTTAGAGAAACTACAGGATCTCACTATAAGAGGACAGCCAGCTACACTAAAAAATCTTCGCCTTTTCAACCAAAGCATCAATGAAACCTAACGGGGGAACTTGATTCTACAAGAAAATCATATTTTTGACTAATTTCATTTATCTTAAAAATGAGATGTTATGTAAAAATCCTATTTACATATTTGTATTATAGTCCCGTCAAGATAGACCCAAAAACACCTTCGTGCTTGCAAAAGGTCGTGTAGTCACGAATTTTTAATATGTTGTTAGGACCCAAATGAACATAAAAATAAACAATTTGCAACTTCCAAAGTGCTGTGCTAACGGTAGGGTGACCATAAAACCATAAATTTTTTGGACATTTTTCAGATTTTGTTGAATATCTTAGTAGAGGAAGGGTCTGACATGTTTAGTTGTTATGAAACATTAAAAGTACACTAAATAAGCTACAATTCGAGACTAAAACCAGCTCTATACCGTTATTAGTTCCTGAGATACAGTTCTTCAAACAAAGCCGATTTTTTAAAAAAAGTGGATATTTTTCAAAGTTGTAACCTATTTTGTGTAATATCTTCTATAATACGCATTTCACACCAAAACTTACTATAACAAAATTGTAGTACATTCAATCAGCTTTCATTTAAAATCAAATTAGTACTTGTTCAACCAGCAGATCCCTCCAAAACGCAGATAACGAGGCAATGCAAAAGACTGTTTTCACGTATTTTTAAAGATGATGATGATTTTCCATGTGGTGACGGAGTAAGAATACTATTCACCACCCCATATCTTACCCGTGGATGATCGTACAAGATAATTAAGGGATATAAAATGCATATAACATCTATGCGAGAGAAGGAAAACTCGAAACAAAACCCTATACCAACACGTCTGACCAGCGCGGTATAGTAGGTTAATTTCCCTCCCATTACGGAGGAGGCGCGAGCCCAACAGTGGGGCGTTTATGGGCTGTGATGATGATGATGATTTGATAAATAACATACAAATCTTCGAAAATATGCCGAAAAGTGGATATTTTTCGTAACGGCCACAAATATTCTTTTTTATTTTCTAAATAATAAAATATGCAAAAAAAATGTAAACAAAGACGACAATTAAAAAAGAAAGAAACATAAGCTGGGAGTATCTCCACGCGGTGAAGGCGGTAACAATATACTATTAAATATTATATTGGCTAAAACTCCCAAACTAACAAATAATTTAACCATAGTGCTAAATTAACATGCCTTCGGGCTTATGTTGTAGTTGTCTATATTGATGTGGTATGTGTGTCTGTGTATCCGGTAACGCAGGGGAGCAGCCACCAAACGAGTGAATTGTATTGTAAAAGTGTTTATCTAGAGCAGATTAAGAAATTTGCAGTGTGATGTCTATTCGTCCAGGCGTGTGTTTCGTGTGTCGTGAGGACCTCGACACAGGTCCTGTCGTAATTTTGCACTTTGGGAAGCACGTCTCTATCGTTTTTGACGGCTACCCCGAAGACGCCGCAAAAAAGAATACAAAAACAGCGGAACGACTCCAGCGCTACGCAGTAAATTCAAGCTACGAAATAACGTTCGATGAATCCACAATGATTCAGATTGCTCAAGAGCACATATTAGGCAATGAGAACAACAAGAGACGCTTAATAGCTCTTCTTTGTGACGCCTTTCGGACGGAGGGAGTAGAAGTGGCTGTGGCCGAAGAAGATGCGGATCGTGAGATCGTCATGACTGCGCTTTTAAAAAGAGCAGTCATCATTGGAGAAGACGTCGACTTACTCGTTATTCTTAACGGTTTATGCACCGAAGAGACAAACGTCTACCTTCAAAAGAGCACAAAGGGCAAAGCTGGTTGCTGTCACTACTCCTCAAAGTCCTACAACATCCAACAAGACCTCCAGTCATCACCAGGAACGGTACTGTTCGCCCACGCTTTTACCGGGTGCGACACTACTTCAGCACCGTTTGGCCAAGGAAAGACTAAAATCACTTCAGTCCTCAGCAAGAGTAAACCAGTTGCTGAGCAAGTGAAGGTCTTTATTTGTCCAGACTCCACCCTAGAAGCCCTGAAAGAAGCAGGTATCAAGTGCTTTGTGGCTCTGTATGGCGGTGACATCGCGAGGGATAGTTTAGACTTCCTGCGATATAAGACGTTTGTTACGTCAAAAACCTTAAACCTCGCCCGTTTGCCGCCGACGGAAGATGGCAGAAAGGTGCTACCTCCAAGTGCTAAAGTAGCTTACGATATTCTTATATCTTTAAATGAGCAATTCTTGTATATATATATATATATATATTTTCTGAATCTCGGAAACGGCACCAACAATTTTCTTGCAATTTAGCATGTAGGGGGTTTCGGTGACGACTAATCGATCTAGTTAAGTTTCATTTGTAGAACATATTGTTTTGTCAATAGTTTCCGGCAATGAAAAAATATAATTTTGCGTTGGCTGACAACTTCTTCTTCTTCTTCTTCATATATATTGGCAATCAGCTACACATACGAGCTATTGGTGCCAGTGTCAAGTTATAAATATTTTCACGTTTTTAGTCTTTCAAGTCAGTCATTGTCTAAGTCAAATTGTTGCCATTAACAGTGCAATGGCCACACTGTTAATGGTATCTTGTGGGTATTTTGATGGAAAACGAAAACGTTGTAAAGCACTCTATATGATATTCACTTCATCCCAGTAGTTCCGCCGCTTCATATTACATAAAATACCATCGAAATTATCTAATATAACACGTTAAAACACTAAGATATCGAATATAATACAAGAGCACCACATGACGTTTTCAAATTCCTGTCAAAAGTCCTGGCTGACAACTATTAAAATATGAAGGCAAATTTTGACGCTGTCATTAAGACACCTCAATTGAATAATCGAGCAGTCTAATCGAGGCCGCTTCAGATCCTGTTTCTCTTTTTTATTACTTTATAATTTTTTTATTATTATTTAATTAATTATTTTTATTATATTTAAATATATCTTCAAAACACACTAAAAAGAAAATACCGAGCGAAAGCTCGGTCATCCAGATATTATTAACTAAAACGCAACAATATGGGTTTTATTTGTATTTAATTATTACCATCATCAACATCGTCATCTTTAAAACACAGGTAGAATCGATAAACTCCTCTTTTGGTTTTTTGAAGTCAGTTAGACAGACGTGAACGCAGTTTATTTGTATTACCCCTCAAAACCCACTTATTGGTTATTTGCCCTGGTTTTGGTTATCTGCTGTTTTTGAGGGAACTCCTGGTCCTAAAGATACCAATTTGATCTCAGATAAAAGCTATTTAAATGTTCTTCAATTTCGTTATAGTAAGTTTTGGTGTAAAATGCGTATTATAGAAGATATTACACAAAATAGGTGACTATTTTGAAAAATATCCACTTTTTAGAAAAAGTTGGCTATGTTTGAAGGACTGTATCGCAAGAACCAATAGCGGTATAGAAATGGTTTTAGTCTTAAATTGTAGCTTATTTAGTGTACTTTAAATGGTTTATAGCAACCAAACAAGTCAGATCTTTCCTCCACTAAGATATTTAACAAAATCTGAAAAATGTCCAAAAATTTTATGGTTTTATGGTCACCCTACCGTTAGCACAGCACTTTGGAAGTTGCAAATTGTGTATTTTTATGTTCATATGGGTCCTAATAACATATCAAAAATTCGCGACTACACGACCTTTTGCAAGCACAAAAACGTATCTTGACGGGACTATTAGGTCAATAACAAGGAATTATAATCACATAGTAGGAACTCAGATAAAATAAAAAGTTTGTTATTTGTTGAGTAGTGTAATTAAAGATAAAGAGCAGAATTATTATTTTCATAAAATACAAGTATCTTCAATCTTACTTGGATACAATAAAAAAAAAATATGAATCTCACTTTACCTTATCAAACTGAGAAGTAAATTAGAAATAAACACAAATTGACACAATTTTTTTCAAAATAGAGTATGGGTGACCACAAAGAGTTCCTGAAACGAATCACCAAGACCCTGTACTACGGGCAACTGCCAACTCTGCCTTGTCTCAGCCTCCCCGTAACTGGTATGATAAACATTACATTAGAAACATTTGTGAGAAATATATTTCTCACAAAAATACTATGCCACATAATTAAAATTCTTGCATTTTAATATTATGAATTAAGATACATCTTAATTGAAATTGCCACAAAATAAAATTATTAAGTTATAGATATGTTTTTATGGAGACAAAATTCTACAACCCCTTTTAATAAATTCCTATAATAAAAATAAATATTCAATTATATTTGAAAATTTATATCCCTTTCGAGAAAATTATATAATTTTAAATAATAATGTACTAAATAGGAATTCACCTCGCATTCAATATGAATTATTGTTGATTATAGAAATATCGTGTGAATTGTGGTCGGTGTCTCAGCGTGGGCGTTCCCTTCGACGTCTACACGCCGACGCTGCGGCGAGTATAACACGTAGCGCGTGCGTGTCACCGTGCGCCCTGGTGCTGGCCATCCTGTATCTCGAAAGGCTCAATGCCTGCAACCCTGACTATATCGCTAACGCCATACCTGCTGATCTCTTCCTTGTTTCGTTGGTAATAACCACTTTATGATATCGCATTTATAACACATGAAAAAGCAAATTATAAATTTTCAACAAGTTGGAGATCTTTATGAGCAGATTACAATTCTGCTGTAAGGGATCGCCCATTAATCATGTGAGGCTCGAAAGGCGTTAAGGAGGTACGGAAAATCATGAAATATCGCAACTATATATACGAAATAGGTAGAGAGATATCACATATATTTATTTATTTGTTGGACGCGGGATTACTGATCCGAGAAGCGGCAACCTTGACTCAGCGTTGTCTAGCAATTTTACCACGCCGTATATTTTTTTCATAATTTACTTAAATTATACACATTTGAAATAAAACTATTTTTACGGATTCTATCGCGTTTGTAATTGCCCGATGTTTGGAACATTACCTCGTTAATAGTAACGGGAGGACTGTCGGTCAAGGACGAGGTTCTTCCGTAACCGCGGAATGCTGTAGTATTCGAAACGTCAGGAAATTAAAAATCAAATAAAAACCGTATAGAATCCGTAAAAATTGTTATTTTCAAATATTTATTGTGAATTTTTGCACATGAATTGGGATAGTTTTAATCCTCATCACTACGTTAATTCATTTTAAACCTGACCACGTGTCATCAGGACTAATCAAATGTAACTGAAAGCATTACGTGATTAATGTATGATCCCTAACAATCGACTTAGACTAAATGTCTATGTATACATATCAACTACCACTATAATATTGATGCCTTTATACAATTCACGTTGTAACTTACAGATGGTAGGCAACAAGTTTTTGCAAGATGATGGTGAAGACGAGAATGTGGTATCTTCAGAGTGGGCTGCCTCCGGTGGTTTGGACCTCGACCAATTGAAGAAACTCGAAGTGGATTTCCTTAACGCTATAGTAAGTTATTGTAACACGTCATTTTTGTAAATACCCGATTACGAAACCAAAAATGATGTCACAAGCGGGGTTCGAACCCGCACCTATTGGGAATCCGGCCCAATCGTGCTGCCACTTACACCATCGTGAACTATTTTAGGACGTGCAAATTTCGCTTCATATTATATCTTACGTCTTCAAGGTGACGTATGCCATCTAGCGGACAATGTTTACACATTGTATAGGCTTAATACTTCAAACTTTACAGTTAGAATTGTATTAAACGATGACACAACCTTGTTATTCAAATTACTGAAATTTTTAGTATTTAATATGCTTAATTATTTATAAATACCTGATTACGAAACGAAAAATGATTTCACAAGCGGGGTTCGAACCCGCACCTATTGGGAATCCGGTCCAATCGTGCTGCCACTTACACCATCGTGAACTATTTTAGGACATGCAAATTTCGCTTCATATTATATCTTACGTCTTCAAGGTGACGTCCGCTTGTGACATCATTTTTCGTTTCGTAATCGGGTATTTATAAATAATTAAGCATATTAAATGCTAAAAATTTCAGTAATTTGAATAACAAGGTTGTGTCATCGTTTAATACAATTCTAACTGTAAAGTTTGAAGTATTAAGCCTACACAATGTGTAAACATTGTCCGCTAGATGGCATACGTCACTTTGAAGACGTAAGATATAATATGAAGCGAAATTTGCATGTCCTAAAATAGTTCACGATGGTGTAGGTGGCAGCACGATTGGGCCGGATTCCCAATAGGTACGGGTTCGAACCCCGATGTGACATCATTTTTCGTTTCGTAATCGGGTATTTATAAATAATTAAGCACATTAAATGCTAAAAATTTCAGTAATTTGAATAACAAGGTTGTGTCATCGTTTAATACAATTCTAACTGTAAAGTTTGAAGTATTAAGCCTATACAATGTGCAAACATTGTCCGCTAGTTGGCATACGTCACCTTGAAGACGTAAGATATAATATGAAGCGAAATTTGCATGTCCTAAAATAGTTCACGATGGTGTAAGTGGCAGCACGATTGGGCCGGATTCCCAATAGGCGCGGGTTCGAACCCCGCTTGTGACATCATTTTTCGTTTCGTAATCGGGTATTTATAAATAATTAAGCATATTAAATGCTAAAAATTTCAGTAATTTGAACATCATTTTTGCTTATAATCAACATAATGAAAGTTGAGGTAACCCTTTAAATAATCAGCAAAATGTATATATAAATCTACTGCACAGATGGTGCAGGGTTCGAAGTACTGAGCACTGGTGCCGAGTGTCAAGGGTTCAACACATAAACAGGACAATTCCTGGTAGCTCGCACAAGGGCTTCCTCAAAATCTCAATGTAATTTACGTCAGTTAATGTGTGAATGCGCACCTCCACAATATAAAGATTTTTTTATGTTATGTTAAAAAAACTGTCGGAAATCTGTTAAATTATTATCATCACCATCATCATCTCAACTCATATATGACCCACTGCTGGACTCGAGCGACATCCAGACTAGAAGGGAAATTGGCAGTAGGCCATACCACGTCCTATCCATCCTATACCACGCTGGTCAGATGTGTTGGTATACGACTTTTGTTCAAGTTTTACTTCTCTTGCATAGATGTTATAGTCATACTTTATCCCTTAGTGGTCTTCTACGATCCACCAGCAGTAAGATACGTGGTGAATTGTATTCTTAGTCTGATATGGTAAAAAATAGTAATAATTAGATATAAATATTATATTTAAATATATTAACTTTGTTGCTCTCATTTGAAATATATGAAAGAAAAAAATGTCTTCTTTTGATAGGATTGGAAAATATTTGTGAGCGATGAATCATTCGAGGCTGGCTTATTATGGTTGGAACGGCAAGTGGCGCTGAAACAAGCACAACTGCGCGGCTTCTTCACGTACGGTGATCTGGCGGTCTCTTGCGATACGGCTCTATTAAGCGACCTCATCGTGTCCGTGTCCACCGCATGCGCCGGCTACGTCACCGGACTCGTCACCTTCCTAACTTCCACATTGATGCTGTCACACGCTTGGATGCCCGTACTCCAGTACATGGCCGCGACCAGCTCACTCACATCGATCGACACGAATGTTATAACGCACAGTTTGCAACCGGAACTCACACCATACGTCAACAACGCCACCATGGATATATCCTTAGATATACTTGCTGAAGAGGAGTCCACACCAGAAAGTCTCAGATGTTGTACCGAATGGAGTAAGTATCAGGATCGCGCGGTGCCCAAACAGAACTGGTACGACTCGATAGTGGTATACGATTGGAAGACATTGGAGCCGTGGTGGTCAACGACATCCGTCCTCAATTGGCTTTATCAGAGATCTCTTGTGAACCCGATGCAACGCTGGTTAGAGAAAATGAACGAGTATGCAGATTTATTCAGTCGTGAATTTGTAATTGGTTCAGAGGATACGTCCCAATGTGGTGGAAATATGGGCAGTGAAGTGGGTCAGCGTTGTGTCCGACAGTGGCTCAATCTGAGTAAGCTTGGAGCGCTGGTGGTTAGCGTCGCCGATCGGTAGTTGCAGGTCCATTGCACAACCAATGACGGACAAGGCTGATAAATATGGTTATTGAGCAAATGTCAGATTCACAGGGCACTTTACAACCCTCGACGCTCATATAAATTATTTTTTTAAATTAAAAATGTCCCATGACAATGCCGTTGTAATTTATTTAATTATTAAGCATTTGAATAAATTGATTTTTTACATGTCCCTTTTTGTCGTGATTTATTATTGTGTTAGCGGGGCTTGTGTGTTGTAAAATGTCCCGTGAATACATTATTTATTGAGATCCTTCCGTATACGAGTAAGTATTTATTAAAATAACACGACCATCTCAGATTGTTTGTGAAATGTGAATTACAAAACTTATTGTGTCACCTTATTGCATTAATTAAATGAATGGTTAATGTCACTTATGACTATAGGAGCAATATCTGTAGAACATTCCATTGTCCAACAAGTTACATTTTATCTATATTATATAATGACGTCATTGAGTCGACATGTATAGATAACTCAATTGGGAACGATAAATTGAAGCAAATAAAAATTAATTCTTCATTTTGTTTATCGTTTAGTTAACCTTGTTATTTCATTTGAACAATTTGAAACAGTCACTTACGATTATTACTACCAACTACCAACCTTCTTTAAGTTGCACCTAACAATATTAATAACATATTGATGTTAAGTGTCATTAATATCTCCTAAGCTGTTACTAAAACTTTAATTTTATTTAACTCAAAAAGAAATACTGTAATTTATCACTTATATTGTTTACCTTAGGTGTGACTTAAAATGTGTGATTCAATGGGTGAAAATAGGCGTTCCTCTCAGTTCATATATGTCCCACTGTTGGGCTCGAGCCTCCTCCTTAGTGAGAGGGTAATTGACCTACTATACCACGCTGGTTAGACGTGTTGGTATAGAGTTTTATTTCGAGTTCTCCTTCTCTCGCGCTATGCGTTTTATATCCCTTAGTCGTCTCGTACAATCACCCACAGGTAAGAAAGGGGGTGGTGAATTGTATTCTTACTCTGTCACCACACGGAAATAGGCTTTAGTCACATTAAAATCATTAATATTTAATCTACAACTAAAATCAGTTTTCAAACAATCTTGATGGTCATAGTTGGTATGAAACTGTTGTTATCATGTACTTAACAATGTCCGAGTTCTATTAGACTCTTCAAGTGTAAATGTGAGATAGATTAATGTATGTAATAGTATTTTCACTGTAACTATACTCAAGCCCGGGTGAAGGAAGGGCTAGGAGGGTCTACAACCTTGGGCTCTATCAGATAAGAAACCGCATTTAAATGTTTGTGGAAAATAACTATAGTTTTAAAAAAACCCCTTTAGCATAGAGCCCCAGGGCACGCAGCTCTTTAATCTAGGCCTGACTATACTTACCGCTATTGTCTACACTTACCTATCTTTAAACAGTCACTATATTGTTATACTACCGAGAAAAGATCACCATTAAAATTCTTGAGTAGTTAGAGTGAACTAGCATACAAATGTATAGCTGCAAATTCTGTTATTTACCAAGTAAATTGAATGTGTTTACAATTCTTCATTCCTTCTGATAAAATAAAAAAAAAATAAGGCAAATAAAATAATGTATAAAATATAGGAACCGCTCTGGCGCTTATCCTTGACATTGTATGTGTTCTTACCACTCGAAAGTCCTACTTTACCGTTTTGTAAAAGCTTGCATTATTACTGGTTGAATAATAGAATTGGCGCCATTAAAGTACTTCCTAAGACTTTTGTAAATTAGTACAAACGGCACTTGTTATAATTCCACTGTCTCCTGGCTTATATATGCCTCCTCTACACGATGGCGAACCATAGTGGTGTTGCCTGGTCTATGGAACGTTACGAAGGCCCGTGATGGCCTAAAGATGACGATTTTAAAACGCACACTAAATTATAGACCAGTGATGGCTATCGCTAGCTACTCATGGCAACCATAGAAATCATAATAATAAGTTACTAGAAATTTGACAAATCAACGCTTGATTTCTTCCAGCCCCCACTAAAACATTTTTTTTGACAATTAATAATAATATGACCTTGATATCAAATATTCACAATAAAATTAAATAGTCAATTCGGCAATACCTTACGCGACTCATACTTTTTGTTAACAAAAGCAGCGCCGTAAAAAGTCAATAATTCTTAACTATATTAGAAAGTCGTTAAAAATATTATCGGGAAACGAAAACAAATTACAGATAGATATCATATGATAGTAGTACTTGACTCAAAAGACGCTGTTCTATACAATTACAAAAAAAAATGGTATTTCTTGAAATTAATCACAGTGTTATTCATCGAGTCCAATTGTTAATCTAAACCATTTTTGTATCCACACAAAAAATTCATCAAAATCGCTCCAGCCGTTTGGGACTTCAATCACGTGCAGAAGAATTATATAAGATATTCGCTTCCAACCAAATCAGAAATTTTGTATTAAATTAAGACTATACAACAAGCTCGACCATAAAATTCTACTCTAGTGTCTTATTATCATTATTTCTATGGACGCGACCATCCCTCGGTTTATTCAACAATGTAGGTCACTTAGTGTATATCAGGTATTGAAGCCAGTCTATAGCAGTAGTCATGTTATCATATTTCTATCTATTTTTATATGTGAGACAAAATAAAACTATCAGCAATGAAAATAATGTTTTTTATTATAATATGTCCTTTAAATGAGGCTTAAGAAGAGCTCTTTTCTTATGGTAGAACAGTGACTTGGCTGTGCCTTTGATGTCCAAGAGCGGCAATAGCCATTTACCATCAAGTAGTCTGCTTGCTCTTGTTCCATCGAAATGTGGAACAAAAAACCAAAATTTAATTCTAAATTATTGAGATTTAGTATTTAATAAACTAAGTTGTAACTTTTAATATGTGAATTCAAGGGAACCCTGTGGCAATTATTTTTCGCTCGCAAAACTTAGTTTTATAAATAACTAAACATATTAAATGATCTTAGTAATCTAGATAAATAGGTCATCGTTTATTACAATTCTAACTGAAAATAAAGTTTAGTGCTAATCGGAACAATGTGTATGGTCATCGCGTGTCAGATGTGCTTTGTAATGTACTCCCCATCAGGCGGACGGACGATATTGCAAGACAGGAAACCGTTGCGAGTGGTACAGGAGCATTCTTGTGGGGAAGGCTCTATATCCAACAACCAATGATTTGGTACAGTAGCAAAATTTTCCTTCTTGTTTAAGAGCTGGTTACCAGAATGGATACTTATTGAAAAAAAAGATTTAATAGACTAATATTAAAGTCACATTAACCGCCGATTGCTTCACGAGTAAACGAGCGCGCATTTTATGTTCTATGGAATTATTTTTATGTCTTTAACCCTATACTACTTAAAAAGCATTATTGCATTCCGAGAGACTTACTACAAACATACAATTATCAGATACAAATAACATAGACTTGGAATAATTTGTGGGCTAAATTGTGCGGTAATCGAAACCGCGTCCTGGTATCTCAGCCACTATGCCTACTGTGCAGTTGTAGTGTGAATATGTCGATGTCATGAGTCAACTGATCGCCTTGATATTGCGTGTACAGCGGTGCAGCGGTTAACCACTGATAATCCATCCACTCAGCCCGTAAACGTCCACTGTTGGACATAGGCCTCCCCACGAGAATGCCATCTATAACGGTCCTGTGCCACCTGCATCCAACGGTTTCCTGCGATCTTGATGAGGTCATCAGTCCACCGAGTGGGGGATCGTCCTACGCTGCGTCGTCCGATTCGTGGTCGCCACTCGAGAACCTTTTTTCCCCAACGGTTGTCGGTTCGTCGAGCGATGTGGCCTGCCCATTGCCACTTCAACGTGCTAATTCTTCGGGCAATGTCGGTTACACCCGTTCTTTTACGGATTTCCGTATTTCGGATTTTATCACGTAGAGAAATACTGAGCATAGCCCTCTCCATAGCACGCTGAGCGACTTTGAGCCTTTTTATGAGGCCGACATTTAGAGACCACGTTTCAGTGCCGTAAGTCATCGCTGGTAACACACACTGGTTATAAACCTTTGTTTTCAGACACTGCGGAATATTAGACGAGAAGATCCTCCTAAGTTTCCCGAACGCTGCCCAGCCGAGTTGGATTCGTCGGCTGACCTCTTTCTCGAAATTGGATCTACCTAATTGGACTGTTTGTCCTAGGTAAACATAGTGATCGACAACTTCGAGAATCGCATTCCCAACCAGGACCGGCACAGAAATGACATGAGCATTAGACATGATTTTCGTCTTATCCATGTTCATTTGCAGCCCTACTAGTTGGGAGACCTTGCTGAGGTCATTGAGCATGGTGCCAAGGTCCTCCAGGGATTCTGCCATGACTACGATATCATCTGCGAATCGAAGGTGAGTGATGTATTCGCCATTGTTGTTGATGCCGAGTCCGGTCCAGTCTAAGAGCTTGAAGACAGCTTCCAGCGCAGTTGTGAACAGTTTCGGAGAGATAACGTCTCCCTGTCTCACGCCTTTCTGCAGCTGGATCGGTTTCGTACTCTTATCCTGGATGCGGACCGACATAGTAGCGTCTTTATACAAACACTTCAGCACTTTGATATATCGATAGTCAATTTGGCACCTCTGAAGGGACTGCAGCACTGCCGAAGTTTCGACAGAATCAAAGGCTTTCTCATAGTCCACAAACGCTAGACACAGAGGCCGATTATGCTCCTCGGTCTTCTGTATAATCTGGCGTAGCGTGTGGATGTGGTCTATGGTACTATAACCTTTTCGGAAACCGGCTTGTTCGGGCGGCTGAAAGTCGTCTAGCTTGCGCGCGAGTCTGTATGTAATGACTCTTGAAAACAATTTGTACACGTGGCTCAAGAGTGAAATGGGTCTGTAATTCTTTAAGAGCGTTTCATCGCCCATCTTGAAAAACAGCACCACCACACTCCTGGTCCACGACTCTGGAACGTCGCCCCCGAGAATGACAGAATTAAACAACTTCTGTGGGGCTTTTAAAACTGGCTTGCCGCCTGCCCTCAGGAGCTCTGTGGTAATTCCGTCATCTCCCGGTGCATTTCCGTTCTTTAATTGTTTTAGAGCCATTCTGATCTCCTACAAGCTGACGTCCGGGATTTCTTCGGTATAGTGCCGAGTTAGCTTGGATCTGGGGTCTTGGACCAAGCCGACAACATGATTCAGGGATGATTTGTACAACTGCCCATAGAACCTTTCGACCTCTCCCAAGATCTCACTCTGGGATGAAATGACAGTACCGTTATCGGTCTTCAGCTTGGTCATTTGGCTCTGGCCAATAGACAAATCTGGTGCAAACACTTTGGAGACTCGATTTCGCTCTATCGCCTTTTCAATACACAGTGTATTGAATAGGCGAATATCGCGTCGCATAGATTTAGAGATTTGTCTATTAAGCTGCCAATCGGCTGAAGACTGTACCGTCATTGCCTTTCTCCTCTCCATGAGTTGAAGAGTCTGGTCAGAAAGCTTTTTTGTTCTATTAGCGCGACGGGCCTTAAAAAAATTTGACCCGACGGCGTGGACAGTTGCCACGAACCTGTTGTTCATATCGTTCGAAGATTCGCACTCTTCCAGGCATTGGAAGCGATTATGTAATTCGAGTTGAAAGCTATCGGGGTTCTGGTATTGCACAAGTGTAGGTCGGAGTGTAGACTTCATCAAGCGGGACCGCTCGACTTTCGTACGAAGATTCAATGTGCCTCGAACCATCCGGTGATCACTCCCAGTTTTAATCCTGCTGATCACAGAGACATCATTGAATATTTGTCGTTTGTCCGTCAAGATGAAGTCTATCTCACTTTTAGTGGATCCATCAGGGCTAATCCAGGTCCACTTCCTTTGTGGCCGTTTCTTGAAGAAGGAATTCATCATGAAGAGGCCTTCCTTCTCCAAAAAGTCGGCCAGTTTTTGGACCCTTTGGTTTCTCTGTCGAAATCCATATTGCCCCACTCTCAACTCATCGTCTGTCCTTTTGCCCAGTTTTGTGTTGAAGTCTCCCATAATTACCGTGAAGTGGGTTTTGGACATGTGGATGGCTTTCGACATATCCTCGTATAAGGTCTCCACTACGTCGTCGGAATATGTCGAAGCCGGTGTGTAAACCTGTATGACCTTCAACGAATACCGTTTGGTAATTCTGAGATTCTGTATAAGGTACGCTACCCTTGTTGACACACTTTCGATCCTCTCCACGTTCTCTACGAGAGACTTACGAACGATAAACCCTACACCGCCTTGGGATGGGTGATCTCCCTCCCGGTAGAAGAGCAAATTTCCAGACCGGAGGATTATCGTGCCCTCCCCCTCTCTTCGCACTTCTGATAATCCTACAATGTCCCATCGGATTTTGCTCAATTCCTCTTCCAGTTCGATGACCCTCTCGTCGGTCCTAAGCGTCCGAACGTTGTGTGTTACCAGGGCCAAGGGTCGATTTTTTTTGGTAGCCGGATCGTGGCCAGAGATTCCTAGCACCCCCTGCCCCACCACCAACAGGCCCGCTACCAAAATGAGCCCGTTGAACAGCGGAACTGTCGTGACTGGGGGCCGTGACTTTTTCTACATTCATATTTATTTTAGGGGGGTAATAATGCCATAATCGCCACGCTTGGCGAGCGGATTGGCGATCGCTTAAAAATCGATTATATAAATTATGCGCTTTAATCGATTTTTATGAAAAGCGTCATCTATGGAACAGATGAATAAAACTCGAAGTAAATCCATTATAATTTACAAGTTAAGAGTGCCCCTTTTTTTTTTTTTTTTTTTTTTTTTTTTCGCAAGGTGGGACCATGGATATGGTCGCGCCTCGGCAAATCGGCCCGGGGCGACGGAAGAGGCGGCGCGCAACCCCATGGACACACCCTGCAAACACCTCTCTTCGCCGTGCGAGCGGACCACCGGTACCCGATCTTTGTCTTCGGTGGCCCGCCCGGCGATATACCCTCTCGGTTTCCTCTCTCGTCGACGCCCCGACAGCTTTCGCCGTCGAGGCGTCGCCCTCACGCGGTAGCCTCACGTCGGGTGACCGGACAATTCCCCGGTCCGATCACCCGAAGCCTCGGTTAGGGCGGCATCAGGCGCAGATACTCGCGCATGCGCCGCCCTGGCCGCGGGCGGCGGCCCGGGTCACGGGAATCCTCCCGGACTCGTTCCGCCGCCTCCTTCTGCGAGATGACAGCCTCGCAGAAGGCGGCGACCGCGTCCCAATTCCTGACGCTGTCGACCATCGCTTTTACGACAGCCGGCAGCGTCAGGTCGGCACCGATGACAGCGACGAGGTCACGGCGCTGCCCGTCCCAGCCCGAACATACCTCAAGCGTATGTTGCGCCGTGTCCTCGTCGCTACTGCAATGGTGGCAGGACGGAGTCCACTCCCTCCGCACGACCGTGTGCAGGTACTTGCCGAAGCAACCGTGCCCCGACAAGACCTGCACCAACCGGAAGGAGAGCACTCCGTGCCGCCGCTCCATCCACTCCATCAGTACGGGCCGGAGGGCCTCGACGGTAACAATACCGTGTCTAGGCCTCTCCAGCCGCGTAGCCCAATGGCCAAGTTAAGAGTGCCCTGGGGGGGGCACACTTAAAACATTACTTATTTTTACAGACCGTCGCGCCGCCTACAGGTTGTTTGTACAAACTTAACTGCTGCCATTTTGTCCTGTATGTCAAACGTTTGACAACTGAGAATTATTATTTTTTGTTCCTAGCGTAGGTACTTATTGTCATCAATCTATTTACGGTTATTGATGTACTTTCTGAAAATTATCTCAATTTTCATTGTTAAGCTGATATTATTATTGCTTCGTTATCAGCTGATATGTTTTTTTTTATATTTCAGGGTAGCTTTCATAGTAAAATAAAATTCTATATAATTACACATACACATGTAGATATGTATATATATCACTTCAACTTTAGTTCACCGCGTAAACTCTGGGTAGCAGCACCTTCCATACATGCATATTTTATCATGGAGTTGCCACTCTTTTTCAGTTTAATAACTTTACTCTTTGAGAGTGCCTTAATATTATGTAGTTGTTGGTAAACAATAAAAATGTCTCATCACGCAGATGTGACCGGTCATTATCGGCTATCATCGTGAACATTCGGTATTCATGTGCGTTATCGCTTGTTTGGCGATAAGTCAAAGGGTTTTAGCGTGCTATTATATCGCGCTCTCCAGTTACACTAGCGTTGTTCATTTCGGCGGAAATTTTCGATTTGTTTAGACGCGTTCGAGGGTCTCCAGTTAATTAATAAATATGGAATGGAGCGATAATATGATGCTGCAATTTTTACATCATTATGAAGCTGACCCATGATGAAATCCAAAAAAATCATTATGAAATTATTAGCATATTATAACTGTAAAAGTAAAGCAACTCGTCATCCATAGTTGAACACTTCGAAATGATTTCGGCCATCTTTAATTATTGCACGATACTTCGTGTAAAATACCGAAGTCGCTAGTATGACCACAGTATTATCGCGATAACTTTCTAGTGTACAAAACGTACGAAGCATTAATGCTAGGGCCGCACCTGCGTGTATCGTCCCGAAGTAATGTGTGGCGTAGCTTCGTACGTTTTCTACACTAAAAAGTTATCGCGATAATACTGTGGTCACATTAGCGACTTCGGTATTTTACACGAAGTATCGTGCAATAGTTAAAAATGTCCGAAATCATTTTCATGCGTTTAACTATGGATGACGAATTGCTTTACTATTACAGCTATATTATGCTAATAATTACAAAATGATTTTCTTTATCCCTTCATGGGTTCCGCTTCATAATGGTGTAAAAATTCTAACACCATTTCATCACTCCACTCCATATTTATTGATTAACTGAAATCCTCGAACGCGTCTAAACACATCGAAAATTTCCGCCGAAATGAAAAACGCTAGTCTGACCACAGAGCGCGATATATTAGCGCGCTAAAACCCTTTGACTTAGGCTAAGTTCAGATGACCGCGCGGCGACGCGCGGTTGGCTCGGCGCGCGGTTTAAGATTATAGCAAATCAATGTTGTTGTGTACATGACCGCGCGTCACCGCGCGTGACCGCGCGCACCGCCATGCACCGCGCGCAAGATCTTGAACCGCGCGTCACCGCGCGGCGACGCGCGGTTTGAGATCTACAATCCTGTATGGACCTGTTCAGTTGACCCGCACGGTTTTAGGGGCACGGATACATGGAGCCACGAAAATGGAGGACGATTTTCTTTTGGTGATATGCAATATCTTACAACACCATCTGCAGGTTGCATATCCTTTTCAACGCAATCATACAAAAACTCAAAGGAATCAATCGTCATCCTAAAGTAGTTGAAAAATCGATCTTCGTGTAGTCTGTGTGGTATATAAAGTCACAAAAAGACTTAAAGAAAGTCTTTGACTGAAAATAGGGTACACCCAGTATTATCTTTGCTTTCCACCACTACGTCGCAATTTGCGGTATAAAACCCACAACCAAATCCACCTCCTCCTCCACGTCCATTATCGCTGAACGTTCACGCTAGATTGCCGCGCGCAAGCCGCCTCCATCTGAACAGCTAAATCGCGCGGCAACGCGCGTCGCCGCGCGGTCATCTGAATCCTATCTAATAATAGCCTAATAGCCTTATCGCCACCCAAGCGATAACGCACATGAAGCCCGAATGTTCGCGACGATAGCCAATAATGACTGGTCACATCTGCTTGTATTGTCTCATTGCACTTGAAAGCTTGAAGCTTCGTGACGATACACGCAGGTGCGGCCCTAGCATAAGAAACATACAGTAATAATATGCAAGTACTGTTCCAAAGAGCTAAAACTTGCAGTAATACTACAAATTTAAAACAGCATATGGAACGAAAACATTCCAATGTCTTACAGGCAACATGAATTATATTTTATAATGATTATTGTGACTGTACTTTTTTAATACTAGTCAAATGGAACTACCATAAATAAAAATAGGTCTGAATATTTGAGATAATATTTTTTTTTTATTGTTTAAATTTAAAAATTAACGAAAGCTTTATATTTTAGTTTTTGAGATCACATCGTAGTCGTTTAGTTTCTTGAATCTCGTTTAAGTATCTTATTTTAATACTAGTCAAATGGAACTAAAAATAGGATTGAACATTTGTGACAATAATTATATTAAATTTTTTTATTGTTAAAACTTTTGTTGCGGCGATGGGGGCCGCCACCCATCACGCCTTGCCCAGTCAGGCGAGTCGAGGAGAGCAGAGTGCCTGGTGGGCACGTGGAATGTAAGAGGTTGTATGGAAGGTAAGTTGCACGAGCTGATATCCGTCATGGCGGACAAACAACTAGACGTGCTCTGTGTAACAGAGACCAAGCGAAGGGGCAGCGACGCCTGCGATCTTCCTGGTGGCGGGATGGCTCTGTGGTCTGGTGTACCACAGAGCGATCGTGAGCCAGCATGCGGGTAGAACTGCTGTTGTCCTCTCGCTTGGCCTCAGGTGTGAAGGATTACGGAATGTATGATCCCAGACTTCTTTGGGTCCGCATAAAACTAGGTGTCACCAAGGTGTTCATGGTTGTAGCATATGCTCCCGTAGGATCCTCGGTGGCATCAGACCTAGAGAAGTTTTGGGATAATGTTAGGGAAGTTCTGGATATGGCAGAAACCAGTGAACGCGTGATTGTATGCGGAGATTTGAACGGATGGGTGGGGACCAAGCGTCCCGACTATGAGGACGTACTTGGTCCATTTGGTGATAAGAGAGTGAACGACGCAGGTAGGCTCATAGCGGATGTATACATGGAGAGAAACCTTATTGTGTCAAACACATTTTTCCAACATAAGGACATCCATATGTATACATGGAGAAGGAATGAACAGAAAAGTATTATAGATTTAATTTTGGTAGACAGTCGCCTCCGAAGCAAAATATTGAACGCAAGAGCCTACAGAGGCCCCACAGTCGATACAGACCACTATCTCGTTATTGCGAGATTTAGTGGTCTGTTCACAAAGTGGAGGCACTGGCGAGAGCGTGTCCACTTCGGAGGGCTTGAAAGAATAAAGGTTGAAAGGTTGCAAGAAGAGTGTGTAAGACAAAAGTATGCAGAGTGTGTCCGAGAACGGCTGACGATGGCAAGCCAGCTGCAATCGGACATTGAAGAATGCTGGAGAATATTGAAAGAGAGTATGGTAGATAAAGCGAAAGAAGTATGTGGAAGTTCAAAGAAGCATAGAAACACAAATGGTGATGCATGGTGGGATGCGGAAGTGGCAGCTTCCGTAGAGCAAAAGAAGAAAGCGTGGCTGGACTATGTCTCTTCTTTGAATCTGAATGACAGTATGACTGAACAGAAGAAAGAAATATATCGACAATGTAAGAATGACACCAAGGCCTTAGTGAATGTTGAGGAAGCGAGTGAAGTATGCAGAGATAGAGTTCTCTGGCACTCTGTTCTCTCTGCCTACCCTGCAAAGGACATCGCGTGATGGTATGTATGTATGTAAAAAAATGTGTCAATAATTACATTTGGTTTCCTTATTCCTTACCTTAAAAATTTAAAGGAATATTCACTTTTATGAATTTTTAGATTTGAATTGGTTGATTTTTTATTCATATAATTTTATTTGATTTTAATCTGATAAATTGTTCATATGAATCTCTTAGGTTTATTATTAGAATATGAAAAGTATATACATTTTTAAATAATAGAAAAAAAAACGATTTTTTCGCAAAAATTGATTATTTATTTTGATTAAAATCGATTTTTGGCAAATCGATTAATATTAAATTTAAAAAATCGATTTTTATTTAATGATTTTTTTTCCAGTAACCTCACATCCCTAGCGATCGCGGTAGATGTTATTAAGTTTCCCGGGAGATAGCCGCTGCCCAATCTCCCGGTGAGACCCTTAACCGATTTTTACGACTCCCACGGGCAAGTAAGGAGTGACGACCTTTGTATTCTATTCCCGTCGTCACACGGGTAATTTCTCGTCGTCACACGGGTAACTGATAATATCATCATTCTCCTGCTCTTATCCCAACTACTTGGGGTCGACGCAATATGTTCTCTTTTTCCATACATCCCTATCAGACGTCATCTCTGTAGTCACTCCCTGTTTATACATATCATGCTTCACGCAGTCCATCCATGTTTTCTTTGGTCTCCCTTTACCCCTAAAGCCTTCAACATTCATACTCAAAACCTTCCTCGCAACATTACTTTCATCCCGTCTCATCACATGTCCATACCAGCTCAAACGTTCACTCCTTAACTTATCCGTCACTGGCGCTACTTTCAAACATTCTCTTATACTAAGTAACTGATAATAATTTACTAAAAATAATCTTATCCATGTAATAACGGAGTAAGAATATAATTCATCACCGTGGGTGATCCTAAGCGACTGCTAAGGAATATACAACTCTTATAACATCTATGCAAGAGAAGTAAAACTAGAAACTGAACCCTATACGAACACGTCTCACCAGCATGGTATAGTAGGTCAATTTGACCTCCCTTATGGAAAAGGCTCGAGCCCAGCTGTGGGACATATTTGAGCTGAGACGAAAAATAATATGAGGAGTATGTTTTAATCAAAGTAATGAAGTACAGTTATTCGCAATTTTTTTTTTTTTAAAAGGCACCACCCTTTTTTTATTGGTGGGCTATGGGTGCGTCTCGCCCCGCCAAATCGGTCCGGGGTGACGGAGAAAGCGGCGCGTGACCCCATAGACCCACCGTAAAATCCTCTCTCTTCGCCGTGCGAGCGGACCACCGGTACCCGATCTTTGTCTTCGGTGGTCAAAAGGCACCACCCTGCACTAAGGAAATAAACCTTGTATTGCGGGGGACTTTACAAACATGCAATTAACGCAGACAAATTACACCCAGACTCAGAACAACACTTTGTGGATTACACAAAGTAATGTCCTGCGTGGGAATCGAACCCACGGCACTGACACGGAAGGTCGGTATCTTAACCACTACGCCATCTGTGCAGTCCAATTTATTATGGTACAAGGTTTTTTTTTAATAATTGACCCGGCGAAACACCTAAACCAGCGGTCGGCAACGCGCGGCCCGCAAACGTCTTCTTTGCGGCTCGTGAATGTCTTTTAATAAGTTTTAAAAATCAAAATAAATGCATGAACGAACCGCGGTCGACCGTATATTCTAGCGTTAATATCCCTAGTGCCTTTAGTTAATTTTTTCACTTTGCGGCCCCTGCCTACCAAAAGGTTGCCGACCACTGACCTAAACCAACCTAACTTGTGGCTATGTAGAGAAATAGCTGGTATAGATCATATAGTTACCATAATTATATCTCACACCCCACGTAGGGACGGGATAAGAATACAGTTGTCGCCTCTTGTCCGTTGAAGTCAGAGTAAAAATCGGCTATGGTTTCACTATGAGAGATGGTAACAGCGTTTTCCTTGCAAACATGTAACCCCATTCTGGGCTCCCCTCCAATGAATGACTGCGCCATGGCGCAATAGCGAAACGTTTTATGGGAAGACCTACGTATAACAACGACCAGCGAAAGGTTGAATCATCATTAGGGTAACATTACTATGATTTATTAAAACAAATAATCGTTTATCTAAATTTATTAAACATGTTATCACATTATTTATGCACCAACTTATATGATAAATCGATGTTATCGTCATATATATTTACAATAATACAAATAGATTACTTTCAATAATAATTCATTCAAATGAATCACTAAAAGAAATTTTAAATATTTACAAAAAATCACTTTGACATATTTTTTTTTAATCTTGCAGATAAAATATAGCTATAGGTATACCGTACCTATACATATAGATACAGTTTGTAAAAGTCTTCACAACACAATTTAAAATGCAGGTAAGGAACTTAAGCTATAAAATTAAGTACAAAGGAAGAATTACACCTTGTTAGAGAAAACTCGTTTTAGTATACAATAGTTTCTTTTTTATAAAGAACTAATTAATAAATCCTTGAATCATGGACTTTACAAATATGTAATGAATGAACACAAATTACGCACCGTTTCACTACTACTATCTGTGGCTCACACAAACTACAACCAGATTTGAAATTACAAGGATCGCCCAAAGTATTATTATTCTGTGTGGGAGTCGAACCCATGACATTGACACTAGAGATGGGCGTTTTCAGATTTTTACGCAAACTGATACAAATTCGATTTCTGATATTGAAATCGGTTTCAAAAACTGCTTTCAGAAATCGATTTCCAGAGCGGTTGGCGGAGCGGATTTACCTTAGTTTCGATTGATATACGATGGTTTTAGTTATTTTAGCGTAGCACACGAACGAACGCATTCAAAATATTTTTCTTTAATTTCTTTGTTGATTGGATTTAGGTGTACGATTTTCCTTCATGCTTTATCTAGGCTTAACTAGAGTACTAGACTAGCAAAAATGTTTTGTTTTGGATATGATACAAAACTTTCTGGCGTATTTAAAAATCGTCATATTTACAATGATTTTATGATTATATTATATAATGTATATTTTTTTTTGTATGGTTTTTCTTACCATTTTACATTTAATAGTTATTTCTTATTTATCATCAAATCGTATGTATGATACTAACATACGTTAGTATAGTATTGAATCATGAAATACCTATCTAATTATATAGTTCACGAGAACACAAAAATAACATTACGCGCACATGTCACCAAGGTCAAGTGTACATCAAAACTCTCCAATAATTCAAAAAATCTATTTAACAAACACAAAACTTAAACTATCATTAAGTATTGTGTAATATTATCATGGAAGTGGTTACCTACATTCTGATATAGATCTTATTCCCTGACCCTTATAATTCTGTTTCGTTTTAATTTGCCATTCTTAGTTTCTTAGAAACCGCCAAAATCTAAAACTGATGACAATTCGCTTCATCTCTTTCACTGCACTAAACGATCGCTTAGTTAGAATGAAAGGAGGAGAATTTTAATGAGATTCGCTTTCTCTTATTCTAACTAGGCGATCGATTGCCGGAGTGAAAGAGTTAGTAAGTTTCTAAATATTGGTTTGGTTTGTAAAACTAGCAATTTAAAACGGTTGCGCGATGATTAGATTTATATTTGTGTGTTTTCGTCGTTTTGTTTTGATATGTCGTGTTGATTTAGTTTCTGTCGAGATACGTTTTCTAAAATCAGTTTGTATAGTGTTGAATATCGATACGATACGATTTCTGACTGAAAACCGATTTCAGATTCGTTTTGATATATCGGACGCATACCTAATTGACACGCTAGGTTGGTATCTTATATGATTTAAATATTCCATTCTTTTTTCAGACTTACATTTGTTAACGTTTCGTTTTTCAAGTAAACAAGTACAAATTAAAAAGTTGTGACAATTAGTTTTGTAATGTAACCATTGCTTTGAGCACTTCATTTAGAGTTATTCAATATTACAAAATGCTTACTTAAATAATATGTTTAATACAATTATATTACTTACATTAATTATTTATGGAAGATTCAGGGCATAAAATTAATCTATGAACATACATAAAATTAATCTAAAACATCTTATGCAAATTAACGGCTACATCCTAAGATTTATTTATGTTAATTTATTTCAATTACATATTCTCCATTAAAATTATAATCATTTTTAAAAGAACAATATAAATAATCAATTCATTATAATAATCATAATAATTAATGAATAAAAATAAAATCTCTCAATATAATGCCTAAAAAATTCGACTTAATTTTCTAATAGATAAGATCCCAGCTACTAACGTTCAGACTTACACAACCAATATTTGTTCTACGAGTACACCCCAACCGTAGTTAGGTATCGGTTATTACAACACTTAAACCATGTGGGCATACAGACTACCTGGGCCCTTATATATCAATACTAAAAAGCGATTATTATGTTTATAAAATCTCTCACATTAAACTCTGCCAATATTAATCTTCGATACACTTTTTTGATTATTACTACCCACTCTATTGACAAAAGATAAATAAATATCTCAAAATATTAGATTTGTCTTCATAAATAAAATACATACCCGATACGAAACGAAAAATGATGTCACAAGCGGGGTCAACCATTTTTCGTTTCGTATCGGGTATTTATAAATAATTAAGCATATTAAATGCTAAAAATTTCAGTAATTTGAAATAAAATACAGTTTAAAATTGGCGATAATTTGACTAATTATTGTCTGTAACATTAATAATGTCCTGGGCCAACTCCATCTGATGCCGTTTGGTCAACAATTACATTCCTAAGGACTCTAAGGAGGGTTGACGTCTGGCAGGGGGCCGGTCATAAAACTATTGCCAATAACTTTTACAATATGTACTATGAAAGAAGGGTACCTACATATTGTATCGACGCCAAGCAATTGGGGTAAGAGTAGGAGTATGATGAAATTCTGTAACATTAAGAAAATAACATTCATTTAAAATAAATGTCGCCATCTATTGGCAATCTTAATAAACGTTAACATCTTTACAAAAAAAAAACTTGCATATTAATTGTAAACTGAGCAAATAGGTGTAAGTAGAAAAACAATAAAATGTTATAACGGTGTGAAGTATTTACAAATCTTATAGGTATTATAAGTTATGGTGTACACAAAATGACTACATAAATGCATATTGACACAACCGCCAGTGAAACTACCACCAAAGGATATATATACTACTACTTAATTATAACAATATTGTTTCAGTCTTACAATGCAAAAACGTACTACAAGATGACTAAAATAAGCTAATTTTATTATGTCTTTTTCTATCATATAGCCGTTACTATTATCTGGTTTATTCTGTAACATCATTATGAAATAGACTGTTTTGTCTATATTAGTTTCTTTTTAGTTTTTTATATGGAGCTTGTGTAATATTGTTTTAAATTACCCACAAAATGTTCTAAATACATTATTGTCTTTCAAAAAACCAGTAGGTATGCCCACTGATCACTTGATAAGTGGGCGTGCTGGTTATTTATCTAAATAAAATAACCCTCCTGACATGCTGCGGCAGCATCTAAAAGATTGTCCTTCCATTCATCTCTTTATATGTTAGTAACATGGGAATGCTGGCCACTATATTGTGTTTAGTAACAGACCATGTTTGACTCGAGGACAAATGAAGGTAGTAATTTATATCATTCAATTAATAAAATAACTTATTAATGTAGGCAAACGAATATTGTAATTTTATGGAAGCCTTATAATTTTTTTGTCTTAACATACAATTATTATCACAAAAACTATTTGATATTTAATAGAGATACTACAATAAAATTATTCTTTATAATACATATACACATAACATTTTGATATAAAAATAATTAAAATGGTTGTAACAAAATCAACCATTCCTCTAATTTACAAACTTACTCAATAAAATCTTAAATTATTGCTGTTTTATAATACTATATATAAAAATATGTGCTTAAGAGTCGCCTTCACTCTTCAAACTCATTCAATGGCTGGGTAACTCAGAGGTAGTAACAAAATGTCATATTATCACCACAGATTAACAGAAATAAATGAATGACCGAGCTTAGCTCGTTATTACTTTTTAGGAAATTGTGTTTTATGTACGAATTTTTAGGTAGCTAATCTTACTCTTGTAACGTTTTAATAACCGTGATTAGGAAGACTACGTCTAAAAAAGTGATAAAATCTTCAGTTGGGTTGGTTTGGGTTTTATATCAGTGAGATATTGTAATCTGAATACAAAGTGATTGTGACCTATACCAGCCGTGCCGCCTGTAGAAAGTTTTGGAAAAAGTATGTCAAATTGCCGTTCAGGAAAGCGGTGCAGAGAGTCCTCAACCTCAGACAATATGCGTAACCAAGTACAACGTAAGTATATACGCTAAACTTACATAGTGGCGGTATGAGAAAAGGGTAAACGCGACCCCCTCAGCCAATTGGATGTCATCACCATTGTTAAATAAGCAAACTCCAACTTTAGAATCTAATGATTTCCTGAAGATGATTAGAAATTGTTTATATATCACCTTCGTAAATTTAAGTTATAATCGTCTTCAGAAAAACAAACTAACAATAGAATAAAAACCATAAGAGATGACAGTGGACTCGAATGCTCTAATCGAGAGATTGATTCATTTTTGCAGAAATAGAATCAATCATCAGAAGACAAACTCATATACGCCAGAACAAAATGGCTTAGATGATAGGAGGAATCGCACAGTAGTTAAGAAAACAAGATGCTCGTTGTTTGATGCAGGCTTAAGTAAAGAATTTTGGGTACAAGCGACGAATACAATGTACCTTCATAATAGAACTGTAGCATCTAGGTAGGGTACAAGACACCTTATGAAAAGTGGACAGGATCTAAACCAGGAGTTCGCCATTTAAGGATTTTTGGTAGTAAGGTTAAGATCCACATTGCAAAACAAAAAGGCAGAAATGGGACAAAAAGTCTATAGAAGCTATCCAAATAATGTCAAAGGATACCAAGCCTACAACATATGCATAAATTAGTATCCGATATGCTCCATGTATGTGTCGAAATCCAATTGAGCCTACATCCTTTAAAGATGTATTGAAAATGATAATAACTGGATAGCGACGGTATAATAGAGTGACCTTGAACTTAAACGTATTATTTCTATACTAAAGGACAATAAGGCATATTACATTTTGTAAATTATATTCAATTTTGTAACTGTTGTAGCAATAAACAGCATTATAATCTGTGTGAATGTGACGTCACTTGATGGCGCACGTCTCGGTGATACGAATAAAAGAACAACATTAAAGTAAGCAATACTTTTAATTATTACATGGTGACAGCAGAGTTGATAAAATGGAAGAAGCTGCAAGGGGAAGCACCATGTATTGTGACAGTAGCATTATTCGATTTTATTTCCGAAAACTGAGAAAATGGCGGAAGAGAACTATAAGATATTAAACTGTAAGTGAAAACGCAAAAATCTCGAAGAAGAAAAATAAACATACTGCTACATATAATGGAGGAAAAGGCAAAGGATTTATCTATTGTCAGTTAAAATTATATGAAAGAAAAACATTGCAAGATGTGTTACTGGAAGTAGATAATCACTTCACGTCAAAAAAGAAAGGTTACTCTAGATATGAATTCAACAGGAGAATACAGGGTGCGGGCGAAAATAGAACAGACATTACAAGGTCAGTACATGTTCTGGTAGAGCATTGCGATTTTGGAATTTTGAAGGAAGAGATGATAAGAGGTAGAATTATAGATGTCCACAGTAAAACAGCACAAGGAAAAAACGTTATTAAATATAAATTTAACATCATGCATAACTATAGACTATAGTACAAAATATAGACACTTGTGAAAAAAGCGGTGGTTTAAAAGTAGCATTTAAAAATGTTACATTAGCAGAATAAATAAAGATAAGATATATTGGTTTTGTGGTAGAAAAGAACTTCATAAACATTTGAAAGATTAATTTTAGGTTTACCAGCTATAGAAGCAAATAAATGTATGTCAAATTATTTGTAAAGTAAATGTTGAAGAAGAATTTATATTTGGCGAGTTAGGTGTTTTTAAGAAAACATTTGATTTAAAATTAATATGGGTGGTACCCTACACTATTATTAGATAAATTTAAATTTGAACTGACCTATTCGGTCAAATGGTTTAAGCGTTATCGCTAAGGTGGAAAGACCCACACAATATGTATCACCAATTATAGTAGTTCCTAAAGGTGATACAGTTAGAATTTATGGTGATTATACTCAGCTTAATAAGAACATAGAACGACCTGTTTTTACTATACCTTATCGCTGAACATAATGTCTTTTATATCGCATCTCATTTAAATAAATTGATTCGAAAATTGCGAAATAATTATATCAATGAGCCACACAAAAGCTATACCTAGTTATTATTCTTAATGTAACCGGCAGACATCAGAAGAAAACATAGTAGAGATGTTAAAAAACAATTGTTTTGCATCACTTGTAGAGGAAGGCACAGATAAATCTACAATAAAATATTTAGCGCTTACCGTAGGAATAGAAAAGTTTTTCAACGTTGAAAACATATTTCCGACTTTAATACTAATCGTCGATACAGCAACAGCGTTGTATGGCAAAATAGTCAGAAATTTTATTAAAAAGATATTTCTGACAAATTAAAACTAATAAATGATCAGCTTTGCCTCTGATGGTGCCAATGTTAAGTTTGAGGGGGAGGTAAACATTCATTGATCACTTTGTTCAAAGTGATTGTCCAAAATTCTTGACAACACCACGAGCCGCGGCCCTCCTTCGCTAACATCGCTTTCACGTCGGCCGAGCGCAGCCCCCACATGCATATCGAATTTTCACTCATTCATCGGTTCCACGCGCGCACGTACGCAATGATTACTTGTATCAGTTACCTATCTTTTAATACAGTTTTACATCGAAGGCTAAAAGCCTTTTATTAGACAGCTGAGAGCCCCAGTATCCAATTGGAGCTTAGCATTCAACAGTGACATACCTCAGCTTTTTACTACAAAGTGCATTTGTCAATCTTTTAACCTTTGCGCATCATACGCATGTGAGAAATTACCAAAGGTTGTAGAAGAATTTTGTAGGGTAAAAATAAATTAAACTTCAAAATTCTCCAAAACCTATTAAAGATTTTGAAACATTTCAAGCATACCACACAAATTACTCCACCATGGCCAAACAAGAAGTTTGTAGCTTTTTGAGGTAGTAGAGTTTAAGTAATAGAGTTCAATTATGATCGGTAAAATTACAGTTTCAAGCTGCAGTTCTTAGATATATATATCTACATATATTATTGTCTGCGCAATCAATTCTCTAAATTTCTGAACCGACAACGAAATTGGATCTTGGGTATTTGAAATTTGCAATGTCTATATTTACCGAGCTCAATAAAGAAATGCAGTCAGTGATTGCAAAATTATATTTACTATACGACAAAATACTGACGGCATACACAATTATTTTGGAATGATTTGTACAAACTGAATATTTGGAACTCATAGAAAAGGGAAAACATGAAGCACGAAATATATTAGACGTAAAAGAAACTAAAATATTAAGTCTTGACTTCTCGAATGAGAAAAACATTTACCGTTGCAACACATATACGTCGGTGGAATGTTCCCAAATCTGATCAGAAGTATAAAAGAAACTGAAGAACTAGATAAAGAACAGTTGAGAAGAAAATCAACTTGGACAGTATCGATTTAGAGTTGATTAGGAATAAAGTAAAAGAATTCTATAGACATTGGAAGGAAATTTCAACGGTAATGAAACTATAACAAATCTTCGACAACATATTGATTTCAAACACCATGTGCCTACCATATAGCAGGGACAACATGGTAAAGTCATTTACGAAATGAAAAATTATAATAAATGTTTTAAATAATTTTGCTGGTATTTTATTTTACTTTGCTCAACCCTTTCCTAGGTACTAATCTGTACCGGATGATTGCCTTTCCATTATTTCGACAATACGATTACGTATTTGACACTGACGATCCTTTCCAATACTAATACACTGATCAAACACAGTGATTTATTTCAATTTTGCCTATGTACTGCCAGCAAGTGACACTTTCAAGTTTCAATCTGTTTTGGATTTGAGAACTGCAGATTGCCTATATTTTAGAAAATAGCTAAAAATAAAATGAGTTAGTGTTATTGTTTTTGTTAGTGTTAATGGAACGCAACCTAAATATAATAAGAAAGGGTTTCACAAATTCGCCGCTTGTGGCGCCCCTTTTCCTTTTTTCTCTCTAAATGGTCTATGTCGCATTGTCGTTCTTTTGTAATTATTAAATATAATAAACTACGTTCGTAAGTATATTCTTTATCACAACCACGCAACAATTTCCTTCATGGTAGCAGAGCGTGGTTCAGAGTGTGGTACTGAGAGAATAAACTTCAGATTTAAATACTTGTTGCGTCGCTATTTGAAGTTGAGGTTATATTCGCAACGTGGTCATCAAATATTCATGTACATTTGGTGAAATCTATAAAATGAGTACCTCAAATCTATTTAATATAGAAAAATTAAACGGCAGAGAGAATTTTGCCACGTGGAAATTCAGTACGAAGACGTATTTAGAACATGAGGACCTCTGGTGTTGTGTAGAACCTCCCAGCAACACGCCTATTGATGCCAATAAGGATGTGAAAGCGAAGGCCAAGCTCATTTTGCTTCTAAATCCACAAAATTACGTCCATGTTCAGGAGTGCACCACCCCCAAGTATGGGAGTGTTTACAGAAAGCTTTTGATGATAATGGGCTCACGAGAAGAGTAGGACTGCTTAAAGATTTAATAAATACTACATTAGAATCGAGTAACAGCGTCGAGGACTATGTAAGTAAAATTATGAATACCGCCCACAAATTGAGAAACATAGAATTTGATGTCAATGATGAGTGGCTCGGTACTCTAATGTTGGCAGGGCTCCCTGATGAATACAAACCTATGATAATGGGATTAGAAAGTTCTGGCATTAAAATCAGTGCTGACTCAGTAAAATCTAAGCTAATACAAGAAATTAATACCTCGAATTCATCGGCCTTTTACACAAATACAAAGAAATCAAAAAACAGCAACATTCAGCCAGCAAAAGGAAAGGGGCCCAGATGTTACAACTGCAACAAAAATGGACATATTGCTAAGTTCTGTAAACAACCAAAGAAAATATTTAGGGGCAAAAGGAGAAAGCTCCAGTTTTGTAGCAGCTTTCTCAGCTACTGTAGAAGATTTAAGTATGGACTGGTTTATTGACTCCGGTGCATCCATGCATATGTCAGGTAGAGAAGATTGGATGTATAAAGTCACCGAGGCACCAGTGAAGACTATTACAGTGTCTAATCGAGCGCCATTAGCTGTTAAAGGAATTGGATGTGTGGACATTCAGATTAGTCATAACAGGAAGATACAAATTAAAAATGTCTTGTTGGTTCCTGGGCTAGCAGCAAATCTCCTTTCAGTTAGCACAATTGTGAACAATGGATAAAGTGATGTTTAATAATAAAACATGTGAAGTTCAAAATGCAAAAGGAGATATAATATGCACTGCAACATTGAATAATAATTTGTATATTATGAACACTAGCAATGAAATGGCCCACTTAACATCAAGTGTTGTGAATTGTAATGATGGTTACCTATGGCATCTGAGAATGGGGCATTTGAATTTCACAGATGTCAAGAAATTACCAGAGTGTGCTCAGGATGTGACTCTGACTATGGACAAAAGTAATGTCATCACCTGCACCCATTGTCTAGAAAGTAAGCAAACACGTTTACCATTCAAAAATATTGGTACAAGAGCGTTGAGACCATTAGAGCTTATTCATTCAGACTTGTGTGGTCCCATGGAGAAGCAATCACATATGGAGGTATGAAATATTTTATTACTTTTGTAGATGACTTCACAAGAATGACTCATGTGTACTTTCTTAAAGATAAGATGAATATAATTTTTAAGGATTTTAAATTAAAAGTAGAAAATGAATTGAATCTCAAAATAAAAAAATTAGGGCTGACAATGGTAAAGAGTATTGTAATTATAATTTTGAAAATTTCTTATCTTTACATGGTATTGTACATCAAACGTCTACACCATACACGCCCGAACACAACGGTTTAGCGGAAAGGATGAATAGAACTCTTGTTGAGCGAGCAAGAAGTATGTTATTTTATGCAGATCTAGAGAAAAGTTTTTGGGCTGAAGCTCTGGCTACTGCTGCATATATTGCAAACCATTGTCCTACTAAGTCCCTAAATGGTAAGACTCCATATGAATTATGGAAAGGTAAAAAACCCAGTTTATCTCACATGAAGATATTTGGCTCAATTGCTATGGTCCATGTACCAAAGGAAAAGCGCAAAAAATCGGACAAGAAATCTGTAAAAATGGTATTTATAGGATACTGTGAAAATTCTAAGGGATATCGTCTGATGGACCCAAAATCCCACAAAGTAATAAAGAGTAGAGATGTTACCTTCATAGAGAACTACAATGAGAGTTCTAGTGTACTAATGCCTTGTAATATTGATATTCCAGAAAGAGAGAGGCAGGCAGGCTGCACTAGCTCTGTTTTACCAGTTTGCAAGAAAGCAAAAAATATCTGTGTCAATCAAAAGGAAGAATTACACACTCAGGTGTCACCAGTATCTTCTAAAGATACAAGCACACAAGAAGACAATAGTGAAGGTTCAAGTCAGTATGACACTGATATAGGGGAACTCGATGAAACTTATTATCCTCCATGGCCAATCGAACAAGACTATAGTCAAAATATTACATTAAGGCCACGAAATAAACAAAGTGACACATGTAATAATGAAAAGGGATATTTGTTTGTATACTGATTTCATAGACCCACATACTGTTGAAGAGGCTCTGTCTTCACCACAAGCTACAAAATGGATTCAAGCTATGGACCAGGAATACAATTCCTTAATAAAAAATGATACTTGGCGTTTGACAGATCTTCCTCCAGGAAAAAAGGCTTTACCATGCAAATGGGTATTTAAAAGCAAAACTGATGAGAAGGGAAAGGTGGTTCGCCACAGAGCCCGACTAGTTATTAAAGGTTATACACAAAAAAAGAGTACCGATTATGAAGAAGCATACTCTCCGGTTGTTAGGTATACAACCATTCCCTATCTATTTGCATTGGCAGCTAGATATGAATTAGAAATAGATCAGATGGATGCAGTATCTGCTTTCCTGCAAGGAAAAATTGACAAGGAAATTTATATGGAACAACCAGAACAGTACAAACAAGGATCTCAGGTGTGCATGTTGCATAAATCAATATATGGTTTGAAACAAGCCAGTAGATTATGGAATGTAAAACTAAACAATGTTCTACATGAATTAGGAATGCAACAGTCAAAAACAGATTCCTGTGTATATTATAATATTGAAAAAAAAATGCTTTCATAGCCATATGGCTATGAAAGCATTTTTTTCAATATTATAATATACATATAACCCACATGGGTTGATGATTTAATTTTATTTACAGCACAAAGGTCTATAAAGGATTTATTAAAAGCTAAATTATAACAACATCTTGAAATGAAAGACCTTGGCTCACCAGCCCAATGTATAGGTCTGAGCATTACTAGAGATAAAGAAAAGGTAATATTAGATCAAGAAAAATACATTAATGACATACTGACTAGATTTAGAATGGCAGACTGTAAGCCGGTAAAAACGCCTTTTGAAGTTGGTATGAAATTAAACAAGGAAACAGACAGTGAGAAATTGATTGATTGTCCTTACCAGCAAGCCATTGGCTCATTACTCTATCTGGCTCAATGTACACGTCCAGACATATCGTATGCTGTAAACACACTGATCCAATTCAACAAGAATCCTAGTGGACAGCAATTAAAATAATATTTAGATATCTTCAAGGCACCAAAGATTTAAAACTAATTTACACCAAAGAAGGTAATGAGAAGATCACAGGATACTGTGATGCTGACTGGGCGAGCGACGTGCGCGATCGTAAGTCGTGCACGGGCTTAATTTTTTTGTTACAGGGTGGTGCTATCTCGTGGCGATCACATAAACAACAGACTGTTGCATTATCGACAGCCGAGGCGGAGTACATGGCAATGTCATCTGCTGCACAGGAAGCGGTATACTTACAACAGCTAGACAGCGAGCTTAGTCAACAGCAGAACCATCCACTTGCCATCTACAGCGACAACCAGAGTGCAATAAAACTATCCATTAATGACAACTACCTAGGTCTAAACATATAGATATACGCTATCATTTTCTTAAAGATCTTGTAAGTAACTCTGTGATAAAATTTTACTATGTTAAAGGTAAAGAAATGATTGCGGATAATTTAACTAAGGGCACTACTGTAGAAAAACATATGTTTTTTGTATTTAGAATGTGGTTGCGCTCCAAGGGAGAGTGTTAGTGTTAATGGAACGCAACCTAAATATAATAAGAAAGGGTTTCACAAATTCGCCGCTTGTGGCGACCCTTTTCCTTTTTTCTCTCTAAATGGTCTATGTCGCATTGTCGTTCTTTTGTAATTATTAAATATAATAAACTACGTTCGTAAGTGTATTCTTTACCACAACCACGCAACAATTTCCTTCAGTTTTACATAATTAAATTAGATAGTAGTTTTAAACGAAGTTTTAACTATTAATATTGCTGATATAATTGATTGAATTAGGCGATACATGGCGGAAATCCATTATTATTATAAAATGGAGGAGAGGAAGGAAAACCCACCACTTGCCCACGGTTAATCAATATACAGTACACCTCAAGAAAGGAAGGAATACGAGATGTGATCAAGGTGGAATAGGATATAAGGAAATCTTACTCCTGTGATGAGCACCGCCTCCAGAACTTCTACTTGCCATTTTCCGCAGAACTTCGAATAAAGATTCGACACGTGTTTCGCCTCTAAACGAGGCATCCTCAGGACAGTCCGGCTTCAAATGCGCTAGCATCCAGCATCCCATCCCGTATTCCTTCCTTTCTTGAGGTGTACGGTATATTGATTAACCGTGGGAAAGTGCTGGGTTTTCCTTCCTCTCCTCCATTTTATAATATTAATATTGCTTTAGATTATAATTTTAAATTTTAGTGTTAAAATAACGATGATAATGTACGAGGACTTATGAGTACCGTCAGTGACTTTCGTTGATTTTTTGCTTTTTAGATCGAATATATGATATTTATTTATCTTATATTACCGATTTTTAGGAATCCGGCTTCATTATGGAAGATATTCCAGACTGTGCTGTAACTTCAGATATAGAATTGTGTGACGAAGAAAACATTCGCGAAGACCAAGTACCAAAGAGTAAAGTTATTAAACTGAAAAAGAGTGGCAACTCGATGATAAAATATGCATGTATGGAAAGTGCTGCTACCCAGAGTTTAAGCGGTGAACTAAAGTTGAAGTGATATATATACATATCTACATGTGTATGTGTAATTATACAGAATATTCTTTTACTATGAGATCTACCCTGAAATATAAAAAAAACCATATCAGCTGATATCGAAACAATAATAATATAAGTTTAACAATGAAAATTGATATAATTTTCAGAAAGTACATCAATAATCGAAAATAGATCGATGACAATAACTACCTACACTATGAACAAAAAATAACAATTCTCAGTTGTCAAACGTTTGCCAGACAGGACAAAATGGCAGCAGCTAAGTTTGTACAACCAGTCTGTAGGCGGCGCGACGGTCAGTAAAAAAAAGTAATGTTCTAAGTGTGCCCCCCCCCCAGCCAAGTACTCTCAACTAGCAAATTTGATAAAAAAAATCGAGTTCGCGATAGGAGAATATATGCAAAGCCAAACCGAACTTAATATGTGACATATTCAAATTCATTTATTATGTATAAACATACTGTGAGGGCACTTACATATTGTCAGTATTAACAATTTAATTTTAATCTAATAAACTACCACCGGATCAGAACTAGACCACTACTGAGAAGATCCGGCAAGAAACTCAGCGGGTTTGTCTTTTATTATTCCTTTTCATTTTTTATATATATATAAAAAGAATGGTACATGAAAGAAATAGCTCCAGTGTGATGCAGAAGATCCTTGTGCGCAAATAGAACAAGAAGTTATTGTTTTTTATTTTATTCTCAACACAGTTCTAGATAATTTACAGACTCAAAAAATATTACGTCAACACACACACAAGGCAGAAGAAAAACTAGTGAGCCTTATCGTAAATGGAAGAAATGTATTGTGGATATGTATTTACCAGAATATTTTGCTGAATGCTCTACTCTGGCGGGGCTAAAAGTTCGGCGGGTAAGAAGTCCCAATATATGTATCACACTAAACAACGATCTAGTAACAAGTGATCTACGTAATTGAGAGCGGGGTGAGGGGCGATTATGAAGCCACGAGCCATCAGTCGTGGCGGGACCACAGGGAGTCAGTTTTTAAAGCAGACCATGCCTACACTGGATTTATCGGTACAAAAGAGATGGTGCTCTATTAAAGAATGAGACATAAGAATCACGTCACTTAAAAAAAAATTAACAATTTAATCCATTATTTTACTCTATGATTTAACCATAATATTTCTTACTCTATGTATTTGATAAGACTTGTTTGGGTTTACGTTATGGAGGGTAGAATTAGGAGTATCATCTCAGTGTATTAAGAAGTGTCCAATGAACGGGAGCAAATTAAGGTGGCGCTATAGTAGCAAGTGGAAGCATTACTGCTACATTCATATCATTTCCACTTGCTACACTAGCGCTATTTCGGTGAGTGTTCGAACAATAGTTTGCTGTTTACAAGTGGACACTTTTTTGACTAATCCCCCATACAAGATGGTACTCCTTATTTTTTACCCTCCATAGTTTACTTTCGGCGTTATTTCTATTTTAATATCTATCTATTACTTGTTTTTAAATGTTAGTTTGGAAAGATAATTGTGATTTTACAGTGTTTTCAATCATCAGTGACGAAATTGACGCTTTTAGTGTTGTGTTACAATAACTTATGAGATAAAAACTCCATTGTGAAATTTTGACGCTTTTGTGTTATCTATTAAGGTTTTAAGAGATAGAGACTCATTATATTTGTGAGATACGGACACTTTTTGTTATTTTCTACAAAGGCTGGAAAGTAAACTGTAAAGTGTGTAAAATTGTAGACGACTTGATATAAATATCGTACAGAGAATGTCTGACATCTTGTTTTATTTAACCATTGTAAATCCATTTACAAAGTATTTTCGTTTGTTGTTTTTGCACAATTTTTATACATTCGAATGTAGGTGTACCTCAATTGTATTGTGCAAAAACAGAAATTCGATAGCTGAATATTGTTTTGAAATGAGCGGGATATTTAAAAATATAATTACATTTTTAAATATCCCGCTCTACGAATGTTTTCGATGAAATAAACTGGAGCGCTAGTGTGCACCGTGTAAGCAATTCTAAAGTATGAAGTTGTCGTTCTTCTCTTTGAGTATATTGTTCTGTGGGCGGGACACACATACGGTCAAGACGTGTAACGGATTTTTTTTGCCCTCAAAAGTAACAAGTGTTTTTTATTTATTTATTACACAATGGTATCTTATTTACTAGTACATAATTATTTTCGCCAAACGTAATTGTTTAACGGCGAGACACGCTCTTACTTACATACAGTTTCCAGTCCATTCCAGTTTATTTTTGTTTTTTTTCGAGATCCACATGTAAAGTCGATAAGATGTTAAGGTAATTTTGAAATACAGTCTTATTTTATCTATTTGTAATGCATGTCAGTAATATTTTCTTGATATTAACCGTTTTCATTTTACCGTTTTCACTTCGAAAACCACTCGAAGTAGGTAAAGGGGGGTTTACACGGGTGACTAAAGCCGCACGATTTTTGCCGCGCGGCGTAAATCGACCGTCTAAACGGCAATTCGGCTAGGTCGCAAGTGACTAAAGCCGCAAGCCCCAAAGTTGGGTAGCATCCGACTTTGGCCGCGCGGCGATCGGCCGCACGCGACTGGTGACTAAAATCGACCGTGTAAACGATCAGTTGCAGGCGATCGCCCGCCGCATGAAGGGGTGTTTCGCGCACGTTGTATCCACTACAGCGATTCTACGTACATATCGTTTGGTTAAACAACCATGAATAAAAATAATACCATACAGTTTTTGGAATGCTATGAAAGGCATCCATGCTTATGGAACCCAAGACAACAAGATTACAGGAACAATAATGTACGCTTAGCGGCTCTCAAATCTATTACTGAAGAAATGCGTTTGACCTTAACAGTTGAAGAGCTTAAATTGAAGATAAAAAATATACGAACCACATATAATAGAGAGGCCAGTAAGGTAGCGAAGTCAAAGAAGAGTGGTGTGGGAAGGGATGATGTATATAGACCTCAATTAATTTGGTTTTCTGTAGCTGACGGCTTTTTAAAGCCAGTGATAGAAGGAAGAAACAGTAAAGATAACATGGTAAGTATTATTATTATTTAAAAAGTTATTCTTGTTAGCGTTGTAACTTATAAACATACAATATTTACGCAATCATTCTATCTTGCCATGCAACTTTTCCAGGTCCGACAAAATAGTCAGCAAATCTATTGCATTTCGTGAATAGTTGTTAGAAAACAACGGTGTCTTTAATTCGACTACTCCTTCCGTAGGAATACTTCTCCAACTTCCCTTTCTGATTGTTCCTGAACTGAAGTTCTCTTCGTCAATTAATTCGGGAGCATTCGTGTATATACGATTAGTCCGAAGCCAGTTATGCAACGCACAGGTTGCTTTAATAATAGAATCAGTTTTATCCAATGAAACAGATATAGGTTTTCTGTATACTCTGAATCGGGAAGCCATTATGCCAAAGGCATTCTCTACGATTCGGCGTGCTCTTGATAGTCTGTAATTAAAGATTTTTTGTTTGTGTTCCAAACCTTCATGTCTTGAATAGGGTTTCATTAGATAGGTTGCCAAAGGGAAAGCATCATTACCAAGGAAAACTGCTTTATTAGGTAGTTCCAAATTATTACTTTCAAGAGCATTGTAGAATGTTGTTTTTTTCCAAATATGCGAATCATTCATGCGTCCATTAGTTCCGACATCTATATATATGAAACGGTAATGTGCATACACTATAGCAAACAACACCACACTATAAGTGCCTTTGTAATTATAATAGTCTGACGCTCCGTGTGGTGGATTTTGTATTAAGACGTGTTGCCCGTCAATAGCCCCAAAGCAAAAAGGAAATTGCCAGCGATCTAAAAAACCTTTCTGTATTTTTATCCATTGATCTGTTGTGGATGGCACCTAAAACAAATAAACTTATAATAGTTTTTGGTTACAGGCAAAAGAAAGTGAAGGTTCAGCGGCGAACATAAACAGCGATGCGTCTTCATATTTTGATGAATTGGGAATAAGAATCTAATATTGATCATGTACAAAAGAAAAAAAAATGTCTCCCAAGAAAAAGGCGGAGCGTGCTCTAAGAATGGACTCGCCTAAAATGGACCCATCTGTTTTACAAGCAGTCAATAGATTAAAAACGTTGGCTCAAGCTATCCGTGAAGATGAATTTGATACATTTGGACTACATGTGGCAAGCCAATTACGTAGTTTGCCATTAACAAATGCTGTTATTTGTCAAAATTTTATCAATAATTATCTGTCACAAGAAAGACTGAAAATCCTTAATGCACAACATCTTCCAATTTCTAGACCTACGAGCTCATTTTCAGAGTATACACGCTATACTTCGACTCCTGAAGCTGAAGCTACCACTTCTGGAAGTCACCTCGAATATGAAGAAGACTATTTTGCCAGCTACTAACACAAGCTTACTAACACAAGAAAATACTGGACAACAATACGAAGTGAACGACGATATTCTATCTCAAGCTGTTAGATCAAGCTTAGATGAAAATACAATGAAACATTTATAAATAAATCATTTAGAAATTAATTAAGAGTTTCACTTACCATAATGTACTCCTTTAAAACTTTGTATATAGCATCCAAAACATCCTTCAAAAACAGAGAAATCGTGCATTCTGGAACTTTAAATGACTCTGCAAGATTTGAGTAGTTATCACCGGTAGCCAAGAACTTCAAGGTTATTTCTAATTTAATTTTCGGAGAAAGCGCTTCACGCATATTGGTGTCACATTTTTGTATAAGCGGAGTAAACCTATGTAGTAAAGTATTAAACTAATCTGTCGTCATTCTTAATCGTTTTCTAAAATAATCAGGATCTTCTAAACTCCACTCCACCAGTAAAGTATTCGAAGCACCCAGACCTTACGTCGAGAAATCCATTCACGTGCCCATAAAAGTACGTTTTCTTCTTTCCTTTTGTTTCTTCTTCTCTCTTTGTTTTTCAAGCAATTGTTGAATAATTGAATAACTAACTATTTCGATTCCGGCACAAACGGCTATTCTGCTCAACATTTTCGACTGAAATGACCGAGCCGCATGCGATTTTAATAACCTGTGTAAATGGGCTAGCGATGCGGCTTGGTGAGGCAATTTGTGAAGCGACTAGCCGCACGGCGAAAATGGACCCGCGTAAACCCCTCATAAGGGTTAAAAATTACATCACTGCATGGAGATTATATGTACTAGAGAAGACGCCACACATTACTGCGGCGCTCCATGCAATTGCGGCGATCGCGCCGCACTTCCTTCAGTCGCTTGCTAGCTACACTTTGCTGAATCTGTGGCCTAAGCGTGTGATTGTTTTAATTTAAAAACGTTATTAAAGCTAGTAAAATATGCCATGGTGTGTGTTGAGATATTGCACTAATAATACAAGGAATAGGGCGAAAAGCAAAGGAATCACTTTCCACCGGTAAGTAACTAGATATAATTGTTTTAAAATGAAATAGGAAAAAAATATTTTAAGACGCCATTGTTGCCTCACTCGACATAGAGTATCTAAGAGTAAAACATACAGAAGTGATATTTAGGTAACAGGTAGAATTAACTGACGTTTCGGTTATCGGATTCTCTACGCTGATATTAATGTTTTAATGCAATGTTATAATTTATGCTGTAATGTATATTATAATTATTATTTGTGGTATTTCGTCTTTTTAAGGTTTCCTCGTCCGAGCCATGAAATAAGGGAAAAATGGATAAAATTTGTCCAAAACAACCGCAGTGAAGAAACCTGGTTACCATCCAACCATAGTTATATATGTTCGTTGCACTTTCGCGAACAGGATAAATACACAACCGAAAAGGGAAGACGTTTTCTGAAAAAGTCTGCTATACCCTATGACGAGGTAAGTAATAGAAGTTAAATGATGTAGGTACCTTTTATTGCAAACGAGTGACAAACACCTTTGGTTTTAGTTACCACTAAAGTAATATTATATTTGTTTTAGGGAGAGATATCTTTCAGAGCTGGAACAATGGAACCGATTTCTGAGCCTGTTAGCGAGTCTGAATCAATTTTTGATAACCCACGAAAAATATTTCTCAAACGAAAAATAAATAGATTAACCTCGGCTAAAATAAAATTATCAGATAAAATCAAGAAGGTCCAGCGCCAGAACAGAAATCTTAAAAAGAAATGTGATTCTTTGACCCTTCTTGTAAAGACACTTAAAACTAAATTTTCACTCGATAGCATAGCCGAAAATAATTTACTAGGTAAAGCAGAATTGGACGAACTACATAATAGAATTATGAAAAGAAATAAACAGAATAGACATACCCTGAAATATACTGCAGCATTAAGAAAATTTGCATTGACACTACATTTTTACTCCCCTGCAGCATACAAATCTGTGAGAACTGTTTACAATAACGTCCTTCCGCATACAAGAACTCTTTGTCGATGGTATGGGACAATGATGCTGAGCCAGGTTTTACTAATGAGGTGTTTAAAGCTTTAAAAACAAAAGCGGCATTGTGTGAAAAATCTCTAGTGTGCAATTTGGTCTTCGATGAGATGGCTTAATATCAATGATAAATGAACTTAATATAACCTGCTTACAAAAATGTCACGATGCTGGAGTTACAGTAATTAGCGTTACATTTGATGGATGTCCCGCAAACTTATCTGCTGCTGTAATTCTAGGATGTAAGTTAAGCGACCCAAACAATTATGTGACTTATTTGCCGCACCCAAGTACTCAAGAGAAAATAAGTATATTCCTTGACCCATGTTATGTTATTAAACTCATAAGAAATTCATTTGAAAACAAGAGGCTATTTTTGATGAAGATGGCAATAAAGTTAGATGGCAGCTATTGGTCAACCTGAACAAATTTCAAACGAAGGAGGGTTTAAGATTTGGCAACAAAATAACACCACGTCACCTTCATTTCCGGAATCAAATAATGAAGGTAAAGCTTGCTACTCAATTGTTAAGTATGAATGTAGCAAAAGCATTGCTTTTATGTGACCAAGTACTGAAGTCTTCCCAGTTTCTTGAGTCATCAGCTAATGTTAATTTTTTAACAATTATGAACAACTTTTTGATACATTAAATTCGAGAAAGAATCACTTTTATGGATTCAAGCGGCCCATCGATAGTAAAAACCAATGTGAAGTGTTTGAATTTTTAGACAAAGTAAAGAAATACATATTAAATTTAGAATCTAAACACAGAAAAATAATTAAAAGAAAGAATTCAGCACCTCGTATTACATTAACTATTTCAAAACAGAAAATTGTTGAATCGGCAAATAAAACGGGATTCATTGGGGCCATCATTTGTATAGAATCACTGAAGACAATGTTTCAATATGCAGTCAACGAAAAAAAATTCATGAATTATATTTCAACATATCGAATCAGCCAGGATCACTTAGAACTCTTTATTGGGGTAATAAGACAACATGGTGGATGCAACAATAACCCTAACATTTTACAGTTCCGAGCTGCCTATAAAAAAAAATTAAATCACTTGGAACTTCGCTCATCTTTCATCAGAAATTGTATTCCGCATGACCATTTCAATATTTTGCACAGTTCTTCAACTAACGTTATCAACAGCACTACCTCCATGAATAGGCATGACGATGAACAATATGAAATCTTATCGGCTACTCGCTGTTTAGAATCTGACATAGAAGCCGAAAATAACTGTGAAATTTTTGCTGAGACACTCGGGTGTGAACAGATCCCCTTTGGTTCCTAATTAATTGTGGGATATATATCTGGCTACATTGCACGGTTTCTAACAGAGTCATTGAAGTGCGAGATATGTCTAGATTGCTTAACAACAACAGAAAGATTGCCACATCATAAACTAATAACAATCAAAGATATGGGTGGCTTATCATACTCCACGGAAGACGTATATAAAATATGTACGACTACGGAAACTGTAATACGAAAACTGATCAAGCAAAGCGGTGGCATCAGTCTCTCTACGAAGTACTGTTTTAATTATATTACTGTCAATACTTTGGAACATTTTATTCGGAGAGACGTATTTACATCTCTAGTTCAACATTCTTTTGATCAACCAAGTACTTTAAATCACCGAATACATTTGATACGGGCAATCGTAAACAAATATGCCACAATTCGTTTAAAACATGAAGCTAAAACTGACCAGAATATTAATTATTTATCGAAGCGGCAAAAGTTAACAAAACTGATATTATTTAAGGGTAACTAAATAACCGTTCACACGTTTAATTGAAATAAATAATTTTGATTTTGAATATTCGGCTTTTATTTTTTATACCTCGACGCATCCTACAAAAAAATAGAGACTAAACTATTAAAGTACTACTTATTGAGTGTCAATTCTAATAAATCTTAGGTATAAAGCTATTTGTCCATTCTGTTTCGTACCTTGGCGCTAACTCTATGAAAGCACATCTTTGGAACCGTTCCTTGGGCAAAACGCGTAAGCGCCATAAAAATCCCGGCGCTTATAACATTACTGCTCGCGAGGAAACTACAGCTCAAAAGCGATCGAGCGCTGCTTATTAATACTGTTGGATTAGACTAAATTATTATTTTAGCGCTGCAGCGCTTTTTAGTTTTAATTCAAATATAAACGGAACATGTTATTGGTTTTGAGTGGCTCCTCTAGTACGTAGTACGTAATATCTCGATGCATCATTGGGACTTCTTGCCCCGCAATAGGACTTTTTACCGAATATGCTTCATATCAGTGAATTAGGTTTAGTAATAATACTTTATTGTTGTTTTAGAATGCGACAATATAACAAAAAGATAAATAGAAAGACTATGCCACTAGACATTATGAAATCAGCTGCAAATGACGTCGTAAACGGTAAGGTTAGCTATGTCAAGCGGCAAGATATAACAATATCTGCAGAAACTCCTTTAAAAGGTTCATTGTATGATATAGGAAAGATCCCAATAACATATCCCTTGGGTACCTGCCCACCGTCGACCAAGAGATGAATTTAAGCAATTATCTCCTCCACATCCATCAACATTCACCTCCAGGTCAAGACGTTCAGGTAAATGACCATACATCTCCATCAATTGATAATCATATAGCTGGTACTTCGGCACAGGAGCGTAACGAATTGATTATTATACCATCTCATAGCATACTTAGTGGGAAAGATAAGCACAAACGGTCATCGCTAAAGCCAAGGTCACAAAACCAAACCGCTGCGAGAAACATTGTGCACGTTAGACCTAGACCTATTTGCATGTGCAAAAATGTAGATCCTTTGTGTTGCTTTTCATCTTTTATTACAGATGATATGGTAAATCTACTTGTCACCTATACCAATGCTGAGATTGCACTTAAATCTGAAAAATATAAGAATGTAATTGCCACTCAGAGACCAACAGATGCTAGGGAGGTTAGCGATCTTATCGGAATTCTTACGTTAACTGCAGCAATGAAGGATAAGCATTTGCCATCAAAGGAGATATTTGATACTCCTCAATTATTCTATATTTTGTATTCTTCCAAAACAGAAATTAACATCTTTGAGCGTTATAATATTGAAAATTTGTCCTATATAAAAACTGGTGAGAAAAGTATCGATCCGCTATCAGAAGACGAGGGATATAGATTTAAACACCAACTCTCACGATAATGTTGAGGACAAAAGCATAAAACCTCCAACCCTATTCCCTTTAATACCTAGACCACTCAGCAATTAACACACGTGTGTATGAAAACCAATGCATTAACTTCTCTCCTAGCAATGATGAGTGTATAAGAATCTCTTGAATCTTACGCTCAGTCAAATGCAACTGTCGCTGCGAAGAGCATTGAAGCTCTAGAGTTATCTCCGCTAAGTAACAAGCAAAACATGCTCCTCGACAGCTAGCCATTCGTCACAAGTAGGCGTCACTCTGCACCACTGGGAGGAGCCATTCGGGCCACCACCGAGAACAAAAGACTACTACTAGTAAACTGAAGAAATTTATAGAAATACAAACTTTTTAAAGTTATGAATCAAGTTTGGAAACGTACTTTTTGGATATTAGTTTAAAAGATACAGGAGTAGTATCGCTTGCCAGGGACACCACACCGCCTAAACGAGTTTCCACGTCAAAAACCGGACCCAGGAGGTCAACACACCATAGTAAAGCAAAAATATTTTATTTCAAAGTAAGACCCCAATGATCAATAAAATACATACAAAAATGAATGAGCTTCATCGTGAAATATTGATGGCCTATATAAGAATATATTACAAGCAATCTTGATCAAAAAGAGGGTCTATCTACTATAGTGTGGCCATTAGTGCTGTGCACTCCCTGAGGTATGCGCGCGGCGAGACGGGGGGGAGAATCGGCTGCTGCGCTCTGTCAAGTGTCAGTGCGCCGTCAACGCTCGTGGCGGCAGGTAGTGTTATCTGTATCGGACTGTCTATGTCAGACGCACATGAGACAAATATTCAGAGATGGGTCGTGCGTTATCTCGTGATATTAAGACTGTAATTTTTAAGGTGGCTGAATATTTTAAGAAAAAAAAAGCAGGCAAAGAAAGCTTTGAATTTAAAAATGATGTGAATATTGCCAAAATCGTTGCGGAGGCTACGGGGTACAGCAAAAGAACCGTGCATAATGTGATTTCTGTGGGTTATTTATCAATTGAAAATTCAAGCCAATTAAAATTTCTATCACCAAAAAAACCAAAAGTTCTAAAGAAAAAACACGTTGTGGATGATTTTGACCTTGGAGTTATCAGAAGAAAAATTCATCAGTTTTACGAAGTTGAAAAAAAAATACCAAGTGTCCGTAAGTTACTATCAAGTTTGAGACAGGGTGGCATATTAAATTGTGGACGGGAATATTTAAGACAGCTTTTACACAAAATGGGCTACCGTTTCAAAAAATGCAAATCAAAGAGACATCTCCTTATAGAGCAGCCTAATATTACAGTGTGGCGTAAAACATATCTTACACAAATCAAAAATTACAGAACGCAAAACCGCAACATATATTTTCTTGATGAAACATACATCACCGTCAGTCACCATGCCAGCAAATGTTGGCAATCATCGTTTGAACCCGGAATTCATGCTGATATTGGGAAAGGACGGCGATTGGTAATTCTCCACGCTGGATGTCTAAATGGCTTAGTGTATGATGCATTGACTATATTCAAATCAGATGCTAGAACCGGTAACTATCATGGAGATATGAGCGGACCTACTTTTTATAAGTGGGTAGATGAAAAGTTAAAAGATAAGTTGCTGCCGAATTCTGTGGTTGTAATGGACAACGCGTCTTACCACAGCGTTCAGGTTGACAAGAAACCAACTATATTAAGCCTCAAAAGTGAAATGCAGAACTGGTTGCTACGCCATAATGTAGAATTTTCAGGAACCATGACGAAGGCTCAACTGCTACTTCTTATCAAAAATACACAAAAAGAACCCGTGTATAGAATTGATGAACTCCTGAAAGCCAGTGGACACACTGTTCTGCGTTTACCTCCGTACCATCCAGGTTTAAATCCAATTGAGTTGGTCTGGACTGATATTAAAAACAACATAGCCCAAAACTATATTAATTCTTCTCTAGACGAAAAGATAATCTTATTGGATAAATTGTTTTCGGAATTCACGGCGGAAAAATGGCAGAGATGTGACGATCATGTCCAGAAAAATGAAAATGATAACTGGAGTCGCGATAGTAGGTTCGGCTCCCGCTGAAAATCACCACTGATGATAATAACGGCGTCTGTAGTGTTTCTAAACAGAGCAATACAGGAAAATTTTTGCGTGACTGCTCATTAATAGTCTGGGACGAAAGCTACCATGTCAAACACGACGTTTGTGTAAGCACTGGATAGGACAATGCGCGATTTGCGCAACAAAAATTCACTTATGGGTGGATGTACAATTCTGTTCTCAGGCGATTTCCGTCAAATCCTACCAATTGTGACTCGAGAAACACGTGCTGACGAAATAAATGCTTCCCTAAAAAGATCCATCCACCTTTGGCCACATGTCAATAAATTAGAGCTTAAAACTAATATGAGGGTTTCGTCATCTTCACGTGAGAACAGGCTATTTCCAGAGATGCTGCTAAACGTTGGCAATGGAGAGTTAACACAAAGTGAGGGAAGGATTAACATAGAAAACTTTTGTGTTTTGATAGACAACATCCCAGAGTTAGTCAACAATGTCTATCCTGACATTGATAACATAAGTTATAAGACAATATCTAGGTTTAAAGAAAGAGCGATTCTATCACTAACTAACGAACAAGTAGATAAGGTAAATAACTTGATTATTTCAAAGATTGATGCGCCGACGAAAATATACTACTCGGTCGATACTGTTCTCGATTTGGAAGAAGCTGTTCATTTTCCTACAGAATTTCTAAACTCTTTACCCGTCTGGACTACCTCGTCACAAAATGGTGTTGAAAGTAGGTTGTCCTGTTGTTTTATTAAGAAACCTGAATCCACCTAAACTTTGCAATGGCACGCGTTTGCTGATAAAATCACTGAAAACTTTCATAATAGAGTGCACAATAATCACAGGATGTGGTACCGGAGAAGATGTATTGATTCCCCGAATCCCTCTGATACCATCGGATTTACCCTTCCAATTTAAACGTTTAGTTTCCGGTAAAGACATCTTTTGCAATGACCATTAATAAATCGCAGGGTCAAACCTTCAACGTTGCAAGCTTAGATTTCAGCGTTGACTGTTTTTCACATGGCCAACTGTATGTCGCTCTTTCAAGAGTAACCTCTAGAGAAAACATGTTTGTATTGTCTAATGACAAGAAAGCTGTGAACGTTGTATATAAAGACATTCTGTAATATATTAATTGTTGTAAAAATAAAATAAATAGGTAAAAATGTAAAAAGTAAAAATGTAGTGTATGAATTTAGATATTTCAAAGATAGCAGGAAATCTTCATGGTATAGGGAAAGGGGAATTGTTTTACTCCAAATTTAACGCGTGCGGGCCACGGGCAGTAATGAATAAATCAAAACTACTGGATCGATTTTAATCATTTTTTCAGTGAGTGACATAGGCTATATATTTTATACCCGTGCGAAGCCGGAGCGGGCCGCTATGTTTATATATACAACGTTCACAGTTTTTCTGTAGTGTATTTAGTATCAGCATTGCACCCGTGCGATACCAGGGCGGGTCGCTAGTCATTATACAGAGTGGAGACGTCAATACGACAATAAATGAAAACACCGTCAATACTAGTGTATAGGAGTATTTTGAAACTATTAAAAAAGTCCTCGCATGCATATTTAAAAAACAATTTTTTCAAACAAACTTTTATCATAAATATTGAAACAAAATAGAACACCGTTTGTAAATATTAGTTCACTAACCTGTGGTCGGCAAGCGGCGAGTGACCTTGTGGTATCATATGTTACAACTTCGAAACGTAGGTAAATACATACATACACTTAATGTTTGGGCGCTATTCATTCTCACTTGATTATTTTATTAAAATAATCACGATAACTTTAATAATTCACTTGGTCGTTAAACTTAAATTTTCGATATGTGCGCCATGGACCCGAACGCACAAATTATATCGTCTTAAAATATTATTTCGAACTCTTGTTAACAGGTCGCCATTGACGGCGATGTATTTTAACTTGTCGAAAGATCGTACAATTCTTTTTTTTAAGTTCTCCACATTATCAACCTGTGTCAAATTTGCGAGAAAAATAATTTAAAATTTGTTCATCTAGGGTGACTCTTACACGCGAAGGAGCACTATCCATATGAGGCAGTAAGGATTGATTATCCCGTAACCTCTGGACAGCTTGCACAATACTCCGGCCATTGGTAGTACAAACACGTGTGTTTCCATATCTCTTTCGGTACGTACGTATGGTTAAAGCTGCATTTCCGTGATATTCTCCATAAATTAAAATCATATCTGTATACCCGAAGCGGTGTAATTATAACGAGGCATTGTAAATGAGAAATAAATACTATTCTAACACAAAGTAAGCGTCTAATTACGCACATTCACGTCACAGGATCACGATGGCACACTGACCTACAGACCTATTATAATAGTTTTGAACATGAGACCGCGGTCTTCTTTCATTAAGCCGCATTAGGTAGTTTTAAATTTTTCATCTAAGTCTGATGACACGGTTTATATGTATGGATCTTAAGATTTAGGAATAAGGTATAATATGCATTGATTTGTATTACGTTTGGGGAATACTTGAACTGGTAAACATGGCGATATGTAGGTACTAGTTTCATATTAGTTTATACCGATGCGGCGCGGGAGCTCATTGATAGGCGAATAATTTTAATTTTTATACAGAGTGTGGAAATTGTTAATAATACAAAGTAATGTGCTGCGGCTAAACTATACGACATATTGTATTCAAAGTTTGTATACAGGCTGGGCAAGTCATCAGATACACTAGATTAAAATTATTGTCGTATGGTCGTCTCCACCTTGTATAAAGCCTATATTTCTCATATCACATATACTTGATAATATAACTTCATTAACTAGATAATATGTTAAACTAGCTACGCTCAGCGTTATTCCCAAGATAAAAATAATGTTGGTCCAATTATTTAAAAAAATATCCAACCGTTACCGTGGTCTAATTGTACCATGGTCAAATTATACCATAGTCTAACCGTTCTAGCGTTATCCAGTACACCGATAACCAACAAGTAATGCCATCGATACCTCACCAACAATAGCCGCCACATCGGTTAAACTGAAGCCGCCACCAGTCCAACCAATCTCCCTCTAAAAGATAGGTCACAATATCCTAAGCAAATGGTCTGCCATTTGCCATGAGGAGAAAGCATGCTCCACCGAAGTCAAGACGCTAATGGGAACCTCGCGGAATCTTTAAGACCAACATTAACAACGGAACAACAGAGGTGGTCAACCGACTGTACCAGCTATTAAGGAAGCTGACTCCGACTCCACCAACAACGTCCCTATACAACAAGCGCCAAAATAAGTCTAGAGTCGACTTGAACAAAAGTTATACGAACAACTGAAACGCTTCGAGGAATACAACAGAAAACTAGAGGAAGTCATACAACTCGTAGAGAAGGAGAAAGAAGAGGTTACTGATTTAAAGACTGTCGTAAGATCCCGCCACAAATATATGGCGATCTTACAGACATGTAGTAATGACACGACAGCACTTATGCTGTCTTGACCTTAACAGACATAAAATTCAAACTCTAAAAAGTACCACGCAGGGAGTAGAAAGGCACGTCTCTTTCTTGAATGAAAGTGTCCGTCCGGCAGGGCTATTAGCGCAGCTTCGCATCCAAAAACCCAACTCCGCTCAGCACTCTCTAATAGTTTTCGTAAGAACTGATACTACGACGAACGACGAAAGGATAACAAAGGTCAGAGAAACTTTAAATTGTCGAGAAACTGGCACCAAAATACAATTGTTCGAAAAATTAGAAATGGCAACATTATAATTAGCCACAAAAATAGAAATCGAAACTACGGCTACTAAATTACTTACGAATAAAGACCTAAAAATAGAAGTCGCTCTAATTCAGGAACCCTATGCGGGGAGGCAAGGATCTTCCAAAGTGGACAGTCCATCTCTAATGGACAGCCAATCTCGAATCCTGATAGAGGCACTAGTAGGGCCTTGTCCTTGTCGGGCACAAGGACCCGGCCCACTAAAGCCTCTAACAAAAAAAATATCTATGGACAGTATTACGAATACTTTATATTTAATCGACACATTTATTGATATATTTTTGAAGTAAAACTTCTTTAGACACGAGTAAAGAATAAATAAATGTTTTAGAACGGAAATCCGATATGGCGGAATTGACATTTAATAAAAATATACTAGCAGGCGGATGGAGGAATGGACGGACAGATTGACGGACGAATAAGCGCACGGACGGATGGACGGATAGTAGAATTGATGGACAATATGGCAGTAGAACGATAGGATAGCCGACCGGATAAATGACTTTAAAATCATTAATTTTGGCGGGCACGCGATTTATTTATGTTTAACTTAAATGTCATCTGTATTAATGTCAAAAAGGTTATATTTGAACCTCGTCGGAGAGATACACGTACTTTTTTTAGAGATAACACCCCCCCCCAAGCAATAAAACCTTACGTATTTCGCGGGACTTTACAAACTTACAATTAACGAATACAAATTACACCCAGACTCTAATAATCATTTATAGAGCTGACAATGAACTGTTTTGCGCGGGGATAGAAACCGGCACTCCACGTGGGTGGTCCCTCATTAGTTGACTACATTATTTGTGCAGTTAAAGGTATATGTATACGCCCGCAAAAGCAAAAAAAAATGTCTTCAACTTGATCTTTTGGCACACTACAACTAGTTTAATCTGTGGTGATTATCACATAGTTACATATAAACATAATTTACTTAAAGGTCTTATGCCTGTTTTCACCAACGACCCCTCAATTTTATGTAAAGGTATACCATAGATACGTAAAATCAATGTTACGTGAAAATATCGCCTTATATAAAATTCCAATCTTATTTAACTTCAATTAATATCAACAATTTCTCAACGTTATGTTAATTATATCGTTTTAGGTGTTACCTAAATTGTGCTGTGTGGTAGCGGCTACGAATACTACCAAACATATTTTGCTGGATATCGTAAACGACGACTAAGAGCTTTAAATCGACCTGGGTCAACTCTACCTGATGTTGTTTGATCAACAATTACATTCCCAAGGAGGATTGAGATCAGGCAGGCGGCCGGTCATAAAACTACTGCCAATAACTTTTGCAATATGTACGATAGAATAGGTGTACATATTGCGTCAACCCCTAGTAATTGAGATAAGAGCAGGATAATAATGATGACCTAAAGTTTAGGTATTGTTGATGAAAATGGGCTTTAATTACCGAAGTAGTATCTTCCAAAAAAACAATTTCGTCCACACTTATTCACATAGAGATAAATTATGATTCAAATAGTCCAGGGTGAAGGTACAAACGTTTGTTGAACCCCCAACGGTCCACCGATGAGGTCTGTATTCGGAACCTGTTTCTCATGGCGATGTCCACTAGTGTGAACAGCTGGTCCACGTGCGTATTGTGGGCGTCCTTCGCGAACACCTCGCACAGCACCTGGATATACCAAGAACCGTGTGCTTTGTCCCGAAATGACACGCAACCTGTAACAAAATTCTAGTATTAATTTTAGAAAATTTATTGAATTAAGCAATAGATGAAGGCAATATATTATTATTTTAAATTGTAGAAAAGGAAGGGAGAAACGGTTAAACAATATATCATACACCACAAAAATGGAAGGAATACAGGATAGCATCAAGATAGTATAAGATATAAGGAAATATTCTAACTGGTAGGGCATCGTCATCGTCGAGAAGGTCCTACTTGAGGATGTCTTGTTCAAAGGCGAATTTCTGCAGAAACATGCTAGAAGAGGCTAGAAGCTGCTCATCACAAGCAGAGTAAGGCTTGTTTATACCCTACTCCACCCTGATGCTAGACCATATTCCTTATTTTCAAGGCAAATGTAAGACTCCCTTCCCCTTCACTTCAAAATGAATTATAATATAATAAAAATTAATCCATATTATGAGTTGAGGATGAGGAAAAAGTACGTCAAGGGAGATTTTCAATTTGGAATCTCATGGTGACCACCATTCACAGGTTCACCATAACAAACACCATCAAAATAATATCAAAATGAAAAAATAATCACTAACCAGGTGTAGTAGAGTGAGCAATCAGTATGTCTGAGTACAGTGGCACCTCGACCGGCTTGTGGTAGGCGTACCGCGTGGCGACAGTTGTCCCGGGAGCCTCGGGCGTCCCATCTATTTGCACAGTGCCACCCGGCATAGGCTGTGGTGACGGCGCCGCGCCTAGCCACGCATACTCCACGCTCGCACCTCTGAAATGATAGACGATACAGCATTACATATGGCGCTATAGTCTGAGTAGCAAGTATTACAGATTCGATGTCCATGCAACAATTTCCTGTGCGTTGAACGAAAATTATTGTTCTGAGTATTATTTATGCTCGTTAATCACCATCCCCTATCTTACCCGTGGGTGATCGTAAGAGACGACTAAGAGATATAAAACGCATATAACATCTATGCAAGAGAATGAAAACTCGAAACAAATCCCTATACCAACACGTCTGACCAGCGTGGTGGTATTTCCCTCCCAGTACGGAGGAGGCTCGGGCCCATCAGTGGGACATATATGAGCTGAGATGATGAACTGTATGTTTGTAAAACTCCTTGTGACACCGTCATAGTATTAGACTTCTAGTGATAGGACCCCACCTGTTGACAATTTTCTATCTACAGTCGCGTGGCGGTCCATTTAGGATAGTACCACACTGTCGCGGAAAATCAACGTCTGACCAGTGGAAATGTGCTGCTATGCTTCGTTTGGTGAACGAGAGAGCCGGCAGCCCAACTTTTGGTTGGGTTTGGGGTTTTTTATTGATAGACAGCAGCCTAGCTGTAGCCCTGCTATTGGAAAGGTTCAAGGGCGACAGTTGCACTCACCATCAGGTGTGCTACATGCTCGTTTGCCACCAAGAGCAATAAAAAAATAACATTGTAAAAAGTAGATGTTGACTTGTAAGTCTCTTGTTTATCACCGTATCACTAAATACCCCAGTAGAATTCACCTATTCCACCTAGATACTCTCCCACCCCACGCACGTGCAGGCTTTGGAATATACTACACACTGCGCTTCCTGAGCGCTATAAGATGTTCTTCTCTAATCGAGGTTTAAGAAGATCACTTATCACACAGTAAGCCAGGTTAGTTGTACCTCTGGTATTGTTGAAGTCCCTCATCGGCAGTTGCCACTTACTATCAGATGGGCATGCTTTTCCACGTGGTAACGGAGTAAGAATACAATTCACCACCCTCGGTCTTGCTCATGATTATCATAGAAATAACTAAGGGACATAATATGGCTGTAACATCTGTGTAAGATAAGATAAACTCGAAATAAAATCCTGCATTAACCCGTCTGAGCAGTGTGATACTGTAGTCAACTGCCTCCCTATTGTGGAGGAGGCTCGAGCCCAGCACTGGGACATATAGGTGAGGATTACACGTCACCATTAAAAAAAAAAACAAAAAAAAACAGTCCATACTCACCTACAAGTTTGGAATATGAACACTTTGGGTATACCAATGAGTTTTGGCATTGTGTTATTGTTGAAATAGGACATGATCTTGTAGAAGGTGATGAGTTTTCCATCACTGCAGCGTATGTCCATGTCTGCGGTGCCTCGCCGCTCGTAGCCATGCGAGGAGACCACTATGAACACGCTCTCCACGTCCACGAGTACGTCCCTGAGCACCGTCAGCGTGTCCACGGTTTGCTACACGAACATAAAATATTATTACGCATTCGCTTTCGACCGCGGCTTCCCTCTCGTAAAAAGGGTATGAGAATGATCATGATGATGACAATATAAAATTGTATCCCTAAATTATTTCAAGGGAACCGAATAAAAGTATCCTATGTGTAATCCATGAAAATGATCTATCTGTATACCAATTTTCATCTAATTCTGGTCAACAGTTTATGCGTTTAAGTAATAAACATTCAAACATCTTCAAAAACTTATACATTTATAATATTAGTAGATTATATGAATGTTTTTATTCTTCCACCTGTCCATGGGGTTATCGGAGATGATACTCGACAGTGTGAAGGTATCAGAACCTGGGGCCATTCCATTTGCGATGGGGAACGTGACATAAGACCCTAGTAGGCTATAAGACTACACGTCCTACTTCCGTCACCCTGGACCGTTTCGATGGGGTTTGAATACAACGCAATAAGAATATATTTCATCCTATTCTTACCCATAGGGGTTGTAAAAGACGACTAAGGGCTATGAAATGCAGGCTACCTCAGTTAAAGAAAAACTCGAAAGAAAATCTATGCCAAATCGTCTGACCAGCGTGGTATAGTAGTTAATTTCTCCTATTGTCAAAGATGCTCGAGCCCAGCAGTGGACAATGTATGAGCTGAGATAATTATGCTGATATATTAATGCAGTTATAGTAATTATACATACGTCGTAACTGAGATTCGAATACGATATCTCACGAAAGCCGATCTCTGAGAACAGTTTCTTGAGCATGGCGCAGTCAATGTCGGCGCCGGTACGGAACGTATCAATATTATTCTCGAAGCACACGTAGCTGAACACGACGAGAACGCCACGATGACGACCACGTGTCTTGTATAACTTTAGATCTGAAAGTGACAAGAATACGAACATATATTATTAATTTTATAGTTTAAATAACAATGAATATTTTTAAAGTGAATCTTTTTATGGCAGGGCTTTCAATTGACTGTTCTGCAACCTTTTATATGTAACGAAAACTAAGCGAGAAAAAGAGCTTAAGTGTCTATTACATATTGTGTACTGTGACACGTATTATCGCGCCTCATAAATAATGAAGTGTGACGAATGCACTTCAAAATAAAGGAGGAGGTCCTCAATTCTCATTTTATTTGAAAATCTTCAAGATTTTTCTTTGAAAGCTGATATTTCTCATGTGATTTCGTTTAAAAATCGAGATCTGACCAGTAGTTTTCTAATCATTCTCAATATTATATATTGTGAACCTTATTATGAATTCGGGTTTTTTCGTTACATATTTTTGAAGCTTTCGTTGACATACATAATGTAAAGAAATACAATTATGTAATATAAATAATTAAATATTTTAATTATTAGAATTTCAATATGGTGATCAGATTAAAAATTATTCCCCACCACCTTATCCTCCCGCAGGAGACGTACAAATTTATTGATGTGTCACCAGGCAGCACCCTCCTAGGAAACTTATAACACTAAGTCCAATCGCCAACACGCCCGATGAGCATGGAGCATTACGTCACACTACGAGGAAGCCTATATCCAATAGTGGAGGATATGCTGTGGGATGGATGAAAATAAAATGAATACCATCATTGCCGCCCTCCTCCATGAACTTGGTACTTTTGATCACGTTGAATTCTGGAATCTCGGTAATGCTGGACACGGCGTTGTCTATATCGGGTGCTGTCGGGAAAGTTTCTGTAAAACATATTTTTCTATAATGTATATTATTGTACTTCTTCTTTATATCTTCTTGAAAACATTTCGATATGAGCGGAATTATTACCGTCTATGATTTATAATACAAATATTACGTTTGGAAATCATTGTACCTTATTCTAGATAGTAATTTATTATTCCTTCCTATAGTCTCACTGTAAGATTATTATACAACATCTAGACACGCGATAGCATGTCAAGTAGACATGCGCGAAACAGTACTTCGCGAAGTGATGTGATATGGCATTACATTTCGTGCCGAGTAATATTACATTATATCATCACTTCAAACATCACACATGACATGAAATGTCATGTTTGATGCGTTATGCGATAGCGCTCTATACATATATACGGCGGGCGGCGTCATGAAATATAAGTCTTAACGTTCTGAAAATAAAGCTCAAAATAAATATTGAATTGCCAGAATGTTCGGTACATTGCAGAAATGCAAAACACTGAGAACAGTACACGCGTGTTCGCATCATGTTTAATGTGATGTGATGTTTAGTCGCGTAATGTGTAATGGGTCAGTACGCGGTCGGGTAATATTACATGTGATACATCACTCGCATTACTTACACATGTCTAATGTCAAGGCAAGAGTACGATTGGCGAGCCCCACCGTGTGTAAGTTTACTCAAACCATTTCGACTCCCTAATAATAAAAACTATTCAAAATAAATACATTAAATTCATTAGTTTGTATATTGACCCTGTAAATAAATTTGTATTTTTTTTTTATTGTTTATGGTGGCAAACGCATAACAGCACACCCGATGGTGTTCATCATCTCAACTCATATATGTCCCATTGTTCGGCTCAAGCCTCTTCCATAATGCGAGTGAAATTGACTTACTATACCAGGCTAGTCAGATGTATTGGATATTGTTTCGAGTTTTCCTTTTTTGCATACATGTTATATGTGTTTTATATCCCTTAATTTTTCTTTGTTTCTTACGATCACCCACTGTTCAGATAGGGCGTGGAAAATTGCATTCTAACTCTGTCACCACATGGATATCCAATCAATTTTACAAGGTAAACTTAGCGGCTTGTATAAATCAAGTCAAATGTTAAGTATCAATAGATCATAAGCTTTTTGTTATTTGAATTGAAACTTAAATCTAATTTTTATAGTAAAAAAGAAGAGATTATGTTTTAAATTGACCTAAGAATGACTGATGATGATGAATGATAACATATGTTACATGTGTTAGTTATATGTTTTTTTTTATAAATACAGAAATACATTTTGTCTACAGAACTCAATACCCATTTAAATATGTCTTATCGGTGAGGTCAAAACCACATAATTATCATAATATTACAATTTTCACATTTACGTTTTTGGTGGGAATATATACATATTAGTACAGTGCGATTTATCCATCTTTTAATTATTATTAATAATAACAGGTTCCCATGTGGTGACGGAGTAAGAACACAATTCACTAACCCCTATCTTACCCGAATGTGATCGTAAGAGACGACTAAGGGATAACATCCATATAGGAGAAGAAAAACTCGAAATAAAACCCTATACCAATCCGTCTGACCAACGCGGTATAGTACAGTCAATTGTCCTCCTATTTTGGAAGAGGTGCTAACCCAGCAGTGGACATATATGAGCTGATATGAATGAATAACAGGTCATAAAAAAGTAGCATTCAAGCTACACAATTTGAAGAGAGATAAACATTCGATAATATTGTTTTATAAAACTGACCACAATTTATCAGCTGATACTAACCACATTAGATAAATTCAAGAGTACATGTTTAGAATGGTATCGGTTGGCCTAATTATGGAAAACACAGTGCAGGAAGCAATAGGATCTATGATGTTCTTGAGGATATCGTAAGCAATAGTGGTCCAACTATAGCCTTTTTGGAGCGGCAATGATTTGGCCTCCACTCGCCAACCGTTCGGGACGACAGAAGGGCGATATGACGCTTCATAACCTGACGCATCTTTCCTTTCATGGATTATAAAACTGTGTTTTATTTCACTGCGTTAATTGTATATTTGTAAAGTCCCTCGCAACACAGAAATTAGTTCGCACCAGGAAGTCCATCGACGTAAAGAAATCGATACCGGTGATCAGTCCAAATGGCGATGGGAAAATGATACCGCAGGTTAGTGAAGAACGAATCGCTAGCCTGCCAAAAAAAAAGAATGGTGTCTTTAAACAAAAAGTTATGATATTTTTTTAATGACAACCCAATTAAGTACTTAATCCTTGCATCGCCCATTTTAAATCTTTCAACTGGCGGACACAGATAACACAGACTCAGAACAACATTTGTGAATCACACAAAGTATTATCCTGCAAGCAGATGGAACCCGCGATACTGTCGGTATTTAACCATAATACTATTTGTGCAGTGCACACTAGTGTCATTGGTAAACATATTCATTTTACTAATGTAGCTAATGGCGTCACTATATATTTTAAAGCAATAGTGAAGAACTGTAAATAAAAATAAAACACTAAATAGAAGATGAGAAATGGAGTATCCAGTATATGATTATTAAAATACATACATACATAAGTTCAGGTCTGTTTCTCATAGAGGGAGGCAGAGACTACGGATCGCCAAACCCTAGATCCTGGCATATCTCCATCGCTACATTCATACTTATCAGTCTTCATGCGTGCTCTACGATTACGCGTACCTACTCTTAATCTTAACACTTTGCTGACCGGTGACGAGTTGACTCGTCATTGCACTTGTATTATCTATTACAATTTATAATATTCAGTGCAATACAGAATATTGCAAAAACTTGGCGTATCGTGTTTACGTTATAAAGCAGACATTAAAAAATATATTTTCTAGATACATGTCTTTTTGGATATAAAAGGAATAGTTGACTCGTCACCGGTCAACAATGTGTTAATATGATCTATCGCCAATAAATTTCCAATTTGATCCAAAAAGTATGACATGGAAGACCATGTTGATTGACCATGACCATGACCAAGAGGAAGACCCCTTATACTCGTCCCACTCATACTTGCTTTGTATATTTAAACTTTTATAAATACATAATATGTTTTGTAATACTTTAAAAAGGGGTCCTAAAACGCGTAGACCCCTTTGAATAGGGGTCCACGCGTGAATGTGAACAAAACCAAAATAATGGTCTTTGAAAGAGATGAAGCCAGAACAGATGTAAAAGTAACAATAGGTAATGATGTGCTAGAGCAAGTGGATGAATTTGTATATCTTGGATGTGGATTTAGCCGAGATGGAAGGTACACCACTGATATAGAGCGAAGAGTGAATGCGGGAAATAGAGTGAACGGAGCGTTGGGGCAACTTCTCGGTAGCCACCACCTCAGCCAGAAGGCACGTGTAGCAATACATAACGCAGTGCTTGTCCCAACATTACTGTATGGAAGCGAGAGTTGGGTATGCAGAAAAGAGTATGAAAGTAAAATTAATGCGGTCGAAATGCGATCTCTGCGGCAAATCTGTGGAGTTAGGCTGACCGACCGCATTCGTAACGACGACGTAAGAGATCGAGTAGGTATGAAAGAGAGTATTAGTGTAAAGATGCGAAAGGGAATGCTCCGATGGTTCGGACATGTGGAAAGAATGCCGAACGAACGTCTGGTTAAGAAGATATACAATGCGAAAGTGGAAGGATGTAGGTACCGGGGGAGACCGACACTAACCTACCTAGACCAGATCGGTCATGTACTGAAGGAAGGTGGAGTCAAGAGTCTCCGAAACCGGCGAGCGTGTATGAAGAGAATTATTAATGTTTAGGATGCGAGTGAAGTATGCAAAGATAGAGTTCTTTGGCACTCTGTTCTCTCTGCCTACCCTGCAAGGGATATGGCGTGATGATATGTATGTATGTATGTATAAATAAATTATCGATATAAATATTACTTTTTAGTGTTAAATGAGCTTTTTAATCCAAATTTATTCTTAATGTACCTACAAACCTTCTGCGAGGGCACTTACGTTGTCAATTTTAACATTATAAATTAGTCCACTAAACTATCACCGGATCGGAACGTAACCGGTACTGAGGATATCCAGCAAGAAACTGAGCGGGTTTGTTTAATTATTATTTTTTTATAAACTTCTTTTATATAAAATTTGCATGCATTGGTTTAGTAAGTATTATCTCAAGATTAATACATTACATTACACCCGTTCACAAGTTAACTACTTGAAATGATTAATAAATATGACTAACTTTTTTTTAGTTCTTTTTTTGTTTTCGTCTTCTGATCGCTGATGCTGACGAAAGAGTCATTGGTACGTGGATTCAGCTCTCTCTCTGCAGAACAAAATATTACCGTATATATTATAATGATTCTAAATTATATTTACATTATTATAAATTAAAATAACAATATACCTATATAATAAACTACACTATACGTTACTATTAGCTGAACAATTTATTGGTCTAACGCGATAATCTTTGAAACTAGCACATGCATACTAAAAAATCTTATTATATTAAATACCGTTTTATCGAGAAAGGTTTATAGACATACATTGCGAAATATAGAAGCCGAACAATGTTTTTAAATGTTAATAAATATAAATAAACAAGTCATTAATTCTGCACAGTCTTCACAGTAACTGCTGTCATAAAGAAAGTCCTTCCGTAACCATGAACCCTGCAGAGCGTTCAAAACATCGGGCAATTAAGAATCAAATACAAAACGCGCCAGAATCCGTAAAATAGTTTCATGACATAACATTGATATGACTTCATTATGTTCTTTATAATGTTGATGTTTATTATAATATGTAATTGGTTAATTATTCTGAAATACAGTAAGAACCCACTTAACGTTGTTTCGTTTAGTGCTATTTCAGTTTAACACTCTGTCAGTTAAATTGTATTAGTATTGTGGGAATCCCCGAATTTGCACACAGTGTTAAGGTTCACTTGCGTGCGTCACCGCCGCGCACCTTTAAACGCTTACAACCGTCGCGCGCGGAAGATGTCTAAGAGAAGTGATCTGATAATCTCAATACAATAGAATCTAGGCTGAAGAAGAATTTATTACACATATATGCCTATATATTAATGAAATTCTGAAGTATCTATGATTATTCTAATGCGGCCATTGAATATTATATTTCAAACAATGCTGCATAAATACTTACTGGGCGGTATAGGGTTCGATGAGTTTGGTAAACGGGGCATAGAAATAAAAGGATTATTTGGATCCAAGTCCCTTACTAAGTCCCAGTAGCCAAGCTCGGACAGTGTATCCACAAGGTGAGTAAATGCTCGGGGCCCACGCTTTGTGATGTCTCTATAGAGTTTACGTTTCCTGTCTCTGACTGGTTCATTTGTATCCTGTAATAGAAAACATTTATATACTGTTAATAATTAACTTTCCATTTATCAGCCTATTGATCTCAAGCAATTTAGAGACCAAAACTGTGCTACTACTCAGTTGCCTCAGTGACCTTTCAACTAGTCTTTATCATCGTCACACAGATAAGTAGTGATGATACTGTTACAAATTGTCGGTATTTGGTTTTAAGTAATGCAGCTAATTATTTTTATTATATTATGTGTGTGTGTATTATGTGTGTTATGTGTGACATTATGTTTTACATAGAGATTGTCTTTGTCCAAAATTACAATCTCACAAACATATATCAAGTGGAACATATGAAAGTATTTGTTACTAATGCATAAAATAAAAAGAGGGCATGGTTTTTTTAATGACTATTATTGGAGTCCTTAGCACAATGTAACTATTTCCATTCTATGTATAGCAAGTGGTTCATATTAATATTATAAATATGAAACTTTCTCAAATTTTTTGGATGTTGGTTACTCAATCACTTGTAGATGAATGTACAGATTTAAATGAAAATTAACACATAGATAGAACATTTCCTGAATTAACATAAGATACTTTATATCCCAATAATGTTTCCCTTGGGATAATAGTTTAACTTTGAGAAAATAACTTTTTACGCGGGCGAAGCCACGTACAGAAGTTAGTACAACATATCAGTATAGAACAACAAATGAAGATATTCTGTAAGAAAAGGAAACTTTAACTTTATGTGAATCAGACCAACAAAAGTTGAACGCAAATAATTTGTGGATCAATCAAACTGCGTAAATCTGTTACAATACGAGTATGCAATATATTTTAGAGGATATTGTTCTAATTAAAGTAGGCACTATGACTCATGCGATGTCATTCACGTGCAGTATTTAGTAGTAACGAATCTAGATATTTAAGGCTCTAATATAGATAGCTTAAAGACAAACAAGCATGAGAATTACTTACTCGATAGGGTTCTGTCATATGTTCAGAAAATACACCTTTTTCATACAAAGAAGTAACCACAGAATCGAGATCTGTTCTTTCCACCAACGACGAAAAATTGTTTTGAATGACTTGTCTGTGTTCTTGTTCCATGTTGAAGATAAGACACATCCATCAATATTTCTTGTTGTTATTAAATATTATACATTAAATAGCAACCACTACGTTTTATCATATTTTTTCACTTCAGGACGATCATCATAACCTAAAGCTAGTGGAATAAAAATAAATAAATAGTACAAAGCTATAATAACACAACACAGCGGTCACAGACTTTTATTTGGTTCCACAGATTAATATATTGTATAGTGCCACAAACTTATCTGATCTGACCACGGAGCAAATACAAAGAGGAGCTGTTGTAATGAATGACGACAGAAGACTAATAGGCCACGCCTACTATTGATGTTAACGTGATGACGTCAGGGCCTACTTGAGAATCACAGTGCACAGTTACTTAGGCCGTCTCCTCTTTGTATTTGCTCCGTGGATCTGACCCGGTGGCAAATTGATGAACTAATGATGCCATTTTGGAATGTCATCAAACGTCAACTGGCCTTCCATATTATGATATTTTATAATGTTGGTTGTTTGTTTAATTTTTTGTGGTCTGGTCCTCCCCCCTGGGACGTCGCTCAAGGAGAGGGTACCCCTCAGGGGGTATTCCGTCGGGCCGGCCACTAACGACAAGTTCACGCTGCTCCGGTGGCCTGTCCAATGACGAAGGCGAGGTACAGGATGGGTTGCGGGTGTGCGTGCTTGCGCCCCTTTGTCACCCCGTATGGAGTGGTGCGAGGAGTGCGCTGATCGTAACCCACCCCAAAAAAAAAGGTAGCAGCACTTTCCATACATGCATATCTTACCATCGAGTTGCCACTCTTTTTCAGTTGATATAACTTTACTCTTTTGCACCACATGACATTTCAGACTCCCGCCAAAACTCTTTAGTTCTGAGTTTCCGAAGTAGGGATAATCGATACTAGAAAAACATCGATCCAAAAATATGGATATGTCTAGACATCGATGTTTTTGGTAGCAGAAAAACAGTCTATTCAATTTTTTTATGTGTTTATTGTTATTTAATTAAAAATACAATGTAAATTAAATTAACTTCGACTTCACAAGTTTAATCACAATACATACACTGTTACAAGACTTATTTGAGCGTTGAAGACGACAATATTTTTAAATACCTTAGGAAATGCAAAGTAATAACTATTCGTACATCTTGTTTCGGATAAGTTGATCAGTGTGATCTAGTGAAAATTAGTTCAACTTGATAGTCACCTAGCTAGTACATCCATTCAATTAACACTAGATGACCTTAAATACTATATTAACGTTTCGATATTTTATTTTCTTAACATCGATGTTTATTCACCTTCGATTAATATCGATCATCGCCACTCTGAAGTTCCGTTCCATCGTAGTAGAATAAAACATAGTGTCTCATATAGGCATGAGATATACCTGCAATATTCCATACCCGGTCTGGAAGGTACGGGTATGCCCAAATACCCGGTGCAGAAACTCGGGCTCTGAATACCTATAGGTATGTTAAAGGCTAAAAAAAAAAAGAAATGGTCGTTAAGATAAGACATCTTAACGTCCTTTTTTTGGGCTGAAATCTACGGTCATGTAGTGCTCTTGTCTCAATGTTTCAACGTGTTATGTTAGATAATTTTGATGGCATTTTATGTAATGTGATGCGATGGAAGTGCTGGGATGTAGTGAATATCATATAAAAGTGCTTTACAACGTTTTCGTTAACAATGTCTCATATAAGTAGCCGATTGCCAATACATAAAAAAGAAGAAACGACCTTTTTTGCGTGTGGAAAACTATGTAATATAATAAATTTGGTATATCTCTATTTTCTACATCGCAACCATAGATATTATACTGGAAATCGCTACCATCCATCCATCCATCCATCAGCCTGTAAACGTCCACTGTTGGACATAGGCCTCCCCACGAGAATGCCATCTATAACGGTCCTGTGCCACCTGCATCCAGCGGTTTCCTGCGACCTTGATGAGGTCATCAGTCCACCGAGTGGGGGGTCGTCCTACGCTGCGTCGTCCGATTCGTGGTCGCCACTCGAGAACCTTTTTTCCCCAACGGTTGTCGGTTCGTCGAGCGATGTGGCCTGCCCATTGCCACTTCAACGTGCTAATCCTTAGAGCTATGTCGGTTACACCCGTTCTTCTACGGCTTTCCGTATTTCGGATTTTATCACGTAGAGAAATACCGAGCATAGCCCTCTCCATAGCACGCTGAGCGACTTTGAGCCTTGTTATGAGGCCGACATTTAGAGACCAATCGCTACCACATAAGCAAAATCAATCATTTCTGAGTATTGAACTAAAAATGTAATAATATTAGTAAAACAAACTAAAAGCAAGCTTAAATAGATAAACAAACTAAAAAGTAAAAAATAGAATTCCTTAAATTTAAATTAAGTCTATATTGATTAACAAAGAATTATATTTTCTTGTATAAAACGAGGGATACTTTTAACTTAAAAGTTTTAAGATATTTGTAAAATAATTCTACATCTAACAATAGTTACCGATAAAAGTTTTATAATAACTGATAATAAACATTTACACTTTTTTACAATAAAATATATTTTATATAAGAATATTTTTATCTTGGTATATATTATATTTTCACTCAAAATGTAATTTGAAAACGTATTGAAAATTTACAGATGGCGTTACATTTCTATGAAAGATGAATTATGTAAATGATGTATCTTAGCTTCGCTAGGTGTCACTTATATAAAAAAAAACATTTTAGCAAAATAAAAATAATGTAAATGCTATTTATTGATTTAAAAATGATTGTAATATATATTTGAATTCGTATAGTTATTTGTATGATTCATTGTGTTAGGTATGATAATAATAAACCAGTAATTATATGAAATAAATACGGATATTTACCAAAGCGTCATCTATATGAGTAAAAGGTAATCATATAATGTCTTAAAATATTTACTTAATGCTTAATTATATCAAAATTTAATTATTTATTGACTATAAGTATCTATATAAAATTACTTTCATCTTTATAATCAATCGTAAATAACACATTTTCTTGAAGTAAGATACTCAAAATATATATATCCTTTCTATTATTAAGCAATTAACTTCCTTAACTTTAAAGATATAAATAACAAATTCGTTTAGAAAGCCTAAATCATACGTTTCAATACGGGCACGATCGAAGGACGTCGTAAGTCGTAACCGTTCGGGTAATTTCGTTAGCTGTACAGCGCGCAGTCGAACAAGTCGCTACGTCATACCTACTAGCTCAAACAGGTATGCCGTCAGACCGTCGCGTACTGGGTGCGTATACCCGTACGGCCAGTAAATTCCTGTAGGTTTTTTACAGGTATGATACTGGTCGTACTTCATACCGAGTGTCATACCTTTATTATCAGTTACGGGTCTTTATCAGTACGTACCTGGATGTTTAAGTATGGGTATTTACGGGTATGGGTATTTACGGGTATATACGTTCAGGTATGGATAATATAAGTATTATTCATTAAAATTTTCTAACTTCCATTTTTGTATAGTTTTTTAAGTAAAAATTATTTAGTCGTTTTTAAAGGATATATAATAGAATTTTGATACAGCAGAGATGCACTATAGCAAAAAGAAAATTCCAGCAATTAAATGTAGTATGCTTGATACTACATTTAATTGCTGGAATTTTCTTTTTTTTCATGCGAGAGTTGACCTTTATATATGATTACTTGGATGAGAAAGCATTTCTTAATACGAGACTATGAGCCGATTCGATAAAGAGGGGGGAAAGGGGAATATATTGTTTGATATGATCGTAGTAACAGGAATTAATGACTGCTTCGAGATGTCCTCGTCGTGCTTTTACTCTATGAACTGAGTAATATACCGCTACGTAATATTTAATACCTGATGATGGAGTGGGAACGTGGTTATAAATGTTACCCATTTAAATTGTTATTTACTTGGGTGTAATTCGTCTGCCTTAATTATATTTGAAAAGGCCACCGCAATACAAGGATTATTTCCTCAGTGCAGGAAGTATCTTTTTAAAAACAAAAATAAGTATTTTCCTACGTAGGAATCGAACCCACGACCCACTCACCGGCACGTAGATCGGTACCTTACACCACCACACTATCGTACGTTACAATGGATGCACAATCGGGTGGTCTCGTTAAAATTCGAGGAACTTCGTAGCTCGTTCGTATACTATTTGGCCCGCGGCTATAGTAGGACACGGCACCCGTGGCGCGCGGGGACAACTTCGCACGGGGAGGTGCGTTGGCACGTGATTCTATCAGGTGCGAGCGGGGACCATACCCGCAATACCTATCGGGTATCTGCCCTACATACCGGGTGCGCATACTGCCAACTTCATACCGGGTCTCTAGACCTGTACCAGTATATACGCCTCACCCCTAGTCTCATACTTTTTGGTAGAATTGTAGAAAAGAGGTGGCTGCATAGATTATAATATTATACTGGATATAGATAGGCAACTCAAACATCTGTCAATGATTTATAGTCAGCGCCATCTAATGGGCGAGTAGGTACCTTTTCCACGATATATATATATGTATACGTAGTGTATAGATATGTATATATATACATACATGTGTGTGTGTATATATATATATATTTATGTATGCATATGTATATTCACATATATTACAACTTTTCCTCTATTTTGTATAATTTGAAACATATTTGTACAAAATTGTACAGAATAGAAAAAAAGTTACAGGATGTCAGATGATTGTTGGCGATCACGAATAAAACAATATTGTTTCTCAAATAATTTATTAAAAAGTCAAATATCAAGGTTAAGAAGACCTTTTCCTTTTTCTGCCTTTACTTTTGGAGTAGTGTCTATGAGCTTTTAGTTGCATGATGTCATTTAAATCCCGCGGCATCGATTTTCCCGTGAGGATATTACTAATTTCTTTGCACCAATTTTTTATAAAAAAGATTGAGCTTTTATTCAACAAATAATTACATAAATCTTCTTTATGTTCAGTACATGTTACAAATGAAATATTTAGATTAATAGTTAATATTAACTTAATATAATTTAATATATTATTTTTATTAGCATATTTTTTTAAAATTTCTATACAAATATTTTCTACTTGGGCAAAGAAGTCAAAAAGGGGTCTGGTAGGATAGCACAACCATTTTTTATTGCCATATTCCTTACAACTGATGTATTTATGAAAATTATGCAGTTCTTCAGACTCTAAATCCTTTTTACAAACTGCACAGTTTTTGTATATATTTTTTTTAGCTAAGTGTGCTATCCACCCACTGCAATATCCTATTGCTGCGCACTTTTCAATCTCCATAGGATTAGTTATTAAATTTTCAGTATTTAATAAATCCATATTTAAGTGAATACTGTATATTTCATGTTCACATTCAGTAGGCTGTATGTTGTCTCCTTGTTGATTTAAAAAAATCCTTTAATGACTGGAGACAAACACTATCATCTTTCTCGCAGTTTGAACCTACTGAATGTGAAGATGTTATATTATTCATTATTAAAGTTTTGTAGCTTCCTTCAAACGCCAATGCAGAAGGCATTACATTGCTACAACCATGAGCCCTAATTGCTCCAAAAAAGTTTTCTATTGGATCTTGATTTAAGTGGCGCAGCAATAACGAGTTAACACCTTTGGAATTTAAGTGATTTACTATTTTTTTGAAATTCTCAATGGTCTTTATCCAGCTCGATAGAGATGGCACTACTCCATTATTTCTGGCATTTACAAATTTCATTGATTTTAAAATAGGTATACTGTTATCCCATAATTTAATGTGTGGCGACGATGGAGTTACTGCACCTCGATATATTTTATGATTTTGGACTTGACTGTAACTGCCATTAACACTATCGAATAACTTGTCAAAAAGTATCAATAAATCCGCAGTCTCTGTACTTTCTTTTTCTAGTACGCCTAACTCTGTAAAAAAAATAAAAATATGTATATTAATTCTGTGCGCACTTCATATTGTGAATAGTCTGATACGAAGCACTGTACTCTGTCTGTAGTGTATAGATAATATACAAATTTAAGAAGAGAAAATAAATATTATTATATTAATTCTTAACATCAATTTTACTACAAATTTAAGATTATGTAGGAAACTAGTCAGTGGAATTGATTACTTTTTCAATAATACTGGTATGACAACTAGTTAGTTCAATTACAAGAATGAGGAGTATTATTCAAATGTTTTGAAATTTCTAGTAGCAGCTACCTCTTCCGACAAATATTTACGTTTGCATTAAACAAGCATATGAGGATTCTTTCATTTTATTTATAGAAAACTACAATTAAAGTTACAAGCAACTAAAATAGGATCTATCACTATTGCTTTTATTTACATCCCATGAACTGTCAGCATAATGGACATAGAGTAGACCTCTCTGTCTATTCCTAGCTTATTTACTAAATTGTGATAATATGTATATTATAAGAGATTACCTATGCCTAGAGATATGATTTTAAGAAGTAAATGAGTATAATATATTAATTAATTAAGGTCAATACCTGCCATATATCCCATTGCTACTCCAACTGATTGACTGAAGACTTGCGTGCAATGCTTCACTCGCATCTTCGGTATTAAATCAGGTATCACATGATGCGCGGTTAATTTAGGTAATAGATTTACACCACTATAGCCTGGGCGTCTTTTGTACAAGGCAACAATGTGATCCCATTTGGCCATACATAGCCTTCCCTTCATTGTATATTTTAAATTTTTTGTAAGTATATTATTGCGTATTCCCTTAATGAGGTGAGGGGGATCATACAAAGGAAATATTTTTTGTTTTCCAATTTCAAAAAAGCCGCCTGTGTAATTTTTACTCTCCCGTAAAAGCTGCTCTCTTGTTTCCTTTATTAACAAATTTACAGCTGCCACATTAGACGCTCCTTGATCGCAAACTGTTGCGATAATTTTTAGGCCTGTTTTTTGTAAATTTGTAATTATGTTTTTTATATGTGCCTTTAGTTCAATGGCTTTTGTGGTTCCAGAGCAAAAATAGTACGCCAAAGGCTGCTTGTACTTTTTTACTACGCCTCTTATCATAAAAACTAGTACGTGATCACAGAATTCATTTATAGTTGTTTCCCCATTGTTTACTAATCCAATTATTTTATCATTTTTTGCATCATATGATACGCCAAGTCCAATAGCCATTTCGTCAAATATTAGGCTGCAGAACTTGTGATTCTCAGGCATTTGGCAGACTCTTTTTTTTATATGATCAAATATGAGTTCATTAATACCTGGCCTCAAATTAACTTTTTTCAATAAATTTTGCAGTGTTCTTCTGCTTGGTAGAACACACATTTTACTCAACAACCTATACGCCTTAGGAGATGGTTTGTATAGTGACAACGCCAAAATCTTTTGATTAAGAGTAAACCTATGCCCTTGCTTCTTTTTGCCACTCTGGGAAGCTTGCATATGGCAAAATATTTTTGCTGTTTTTGACATATGTTTACAAACAATTTCAAATGCAGCTGTTTTCGATATTTGTTTAGCTAAAAGGTATTTTCTTTTGAAATTTCTCTTTTCAGCCTCACATTTTTGAAGCTGCTTTAAAAGTCTTTTGAATTTGTTTTGCTGGGCAAATGTTGCACGAGGCACTGGAACAAAATTATATTCTATAAACAATAGTGTTTGAAAAAAATAAACAGTACACCAAATTGGATAAATATTTTTTTATTGTGCTCGTTATTCTCAGGGCAAGGTTTGTTTGTATAAAAGAAAATTTAAAAAATCTAGCACATATTAAAAATTCTCAAAATATGTTGAGGGAGAGTATGAGATCTTCTATCTCAGCTGTGAGAGATTTCAAATATATTGACTGAATTACAGTGAAATTACACCCAGACTCAAAACAACACTTTGTGGATCGCACAAAGTATTGTCCTGCGTGGGAATCAAACCCACAGCACTGACATGGAAGGTCGGTATCTTAACCACTACGACAGATGGCGTAGTGTGTGCAGTCAAAGTAAAAAAACTAGAGGGAAATTAACATACTATACAGCGCTGGTCAGACACGTTGGTATAGGGTTTTGTTTTGAGTTTTCCTTCTCCTACATAGATGTTATATGGGTTTTATATCCCTTAGTCGTCTCGTACGATCACCCACGAGTAGGATGGGTAAGATAGGGTGGTGAATTGTATTCTTACTCCGTCACCACACGGAAAACACGGCTTTATTGACTATTTTATAAAAAAAAATGGTATAACATGTATAAGTAAAAAATAGCTCAATATAACATCCTTCGAACCACGATATAATATAATATTCAAAAATATACAATTAAAAGATTATGGCTAAACCAGATTTCCTAGACTTGCGGGACCCAACTACAAGTTAACTACTATAGTGATTGATATTAATCCGATAATAAATTTTAATTTAATTATGAAGCAGGGTGAATTACTGACTAGTGAATGACTAATAATACAGTTCATTAATTCCTTTGTAAGACGCACCACCTGTTTTCTATATAAATAATACGAAATGCAGACTGTAGTTTCTCATTTAAATATCTACAATACCTGGATGACCGAGCTTTCGCTCGGTCATCCAGGTATTTTCGTTTTTGTGTGTTTTGAAGATATATTTAAATATAATAAAAATAATTAATTAAATAATAATAAAAAAATTAAAACGTCAAAAAGTAATAAAACAGAGCAACAGGATGCGAACCAGCCTCGATTATCCAAAAGAGATGTCTTAATGACAACGTCAAAATTTGCCTTCATTTTTTAATAGTTGTCAGCCAACGTAAAATTATATTTTTTCATTTTTCCTTGGCTGAAAATATTGACAAAACAATATTTTATACAAAAGAAACTTAGCTAGATCGATTAGTCGTCCCAGGAACTCCCTGCAAGCTAAATTTCAAGAAAATTGTTGGTGCCGTTTCCGAGATTCAGAATATATATATATATACCATAATTGTTCGTTTAAAGATATTAGAATAGATAGATAACGATATTAGATAACATATTTTCACGCCTTTACCACCAAAATTGTAGGCTAGGTATATTTTCACCTACGGTTGCCAACTATGTTTAAGTCTCATAAAATAGGAGGCAAGCTTATTGACTTCTAATGGGCACATTTCCAAATTCTGGGCTACTACTGACTCTTAGAAAAAACCCATTTACACTTTGCCCAATACCTGCCTCTATGGCAGTTTTATTCATCTAAAGTTACTTATATGTATTTCTGAACTAAATTGGTGTGAATTACCTATAAATTTTGCAGGTTTACTTCTTTTCTTACTTCGTTGTACAACATGAGCCTCTGTTTGCACAGCTTGTCCTGAAACGTAAACCATATTTTTTTTAATTATTTTTTAATACTACGAGTGGTAAACAGGCACATGGCATACCTGATGGTAAGCAGCTACCATAACCTACAAACGCCTGCAACACCAGGAACACCACACGTGTGTTGCTGACCGTTTATAAATCATTGTTTATAAGAACTTAAAGAATCTCATTCTGTAGCACTCTAGAAAAACCAACACAGATCATATAGAAAAGTCCTCTGTAAACGGACTGTGCATGACCACCTCACTACTAAATTGTGAGCATGTCCAGACTGACTACCATAGTGCCTCAGTTAACTATCGTGGCAGCATAGTGGTTAAAACACCTGCATTTCGTGTATGAGCAAGAGGGTTAGAAACTTGGCAAGTATGTACTAATGTGACTTTATCAAGTTATGTGTACTTTCTAAGTGTATTTTAGGCAAATTACTAACAGTGAAGAAAAATATTGTGAGGAAACCTGGAGCAAGTCTGAAATTCACTAACCAGTCTGGAGCAAGCAGAAGGATCTCACTAGAAATATATAATTTCTAACACACATAATACAATATAAATATTAGCTTTTATCTGAATATACATACTAGGCAACAAATTAATTGTTCTTGAAACTGACTCTTCAACTGTTTGCAGATTGCCTAATTCTGGCAATGAAACTGGCACACCAATATCCTCAGCTCCACACAGATTAGCTTCAAGACCTACAAAATTAATTAAGTGATAAATAACATGTCACTATATTATAATTTTTATCACCACATTATAATCACCTTGTACTATATTATGATTTTTACATATATCTTGAAACTGCCTAACTTGATCTTCAAAAATATAGCTAAGACCAAGCCTATTAAAGCCAGCTTTCATATGTAACAAAGGAACATCAAAAGCCAATCACTCATATAAGGATTGTGGTAGCATAGACAGTCAGATAAATGAGGTCAGAACTTTAAAATTTACTTTATATCCCTCATAAATAATGTATTGATTTTCTCCATGGGGTGACGGAGTAAGAATACTATTCACCACTCCATATCTTACCCGTGGGTGATCGTACGAGACGACTAAGGGATATAAAATGCATATAACATCTATGTGAGAGAAGGAAAAATTGAAACAAAACCCTATACCAATACGTCTGACCAGCACGGTATAGTAGGCTAATTTCCCTCCCATTACAGAGGAGGCCCGAGCCCAACAGTGGGACATATATGGGGTGTGATTATGATTGATATTATATTTTATTGATTGATATTACATTGATGTTTAAAATATAAATTCATCATTCTCCTACTCTTATCCCAATTGCTTGGGGCGATACAATTTGTACTCTTCTTTCATAGTACATATTGTAAAAGTTATTGGTAATACTTTTATGACTGGCCGCCTGCCAGACATCAACCCTCCTTGGGAATATAATTGTCGGCCAAACGGCATCAGATGGAGTTGTCCCAGGTCGATATAAGGCTCTTAGTTGTCTTTTACAATATCCACAAGCAAAGTAAGGGTTGGTAGTATTCGTATCCACTACCCCACAAATAGTTAGTAGTTTAAAATATAAATTATGGAACAGAAAAGACAAAACAACAACAACAAACAAAAAAGACTAGTAAAAGTTGGGCTCATTAAAACTCTTTTTCTGTACCATAATTTATTTAATAATATTTCATGCATCATCATCATGCTTAAGTTATCAATATTTACTTTCAATTGTTTTTTTTTTACTAAGAAAGTACATATTCTATATTTTACAAAAGCAAAAGAATATCACACTATACTTTACCTGGTATATGTAGCACAGGAATAGCAATTCTGCATAGTCTATTATTTGGATACTTATGGATCTCTTCAAAATGTCTACTACAGACTCGTCGGTTACCATACACAATATTTATAGGCAAATTAGGTAATTCACCACCGATATTTGCAACCCAACTGTTGAATCTCTCTGCATTTGTTGCCGGATTGGGAAATCTATGGAGAACTTCACCTGTGAAATAAAAAAAGAGGAACTTACACCAAATATATTGCCATCTCAAAATTGACTATATATTTCTTTATTAAAAGATTAAAAATTGTATAGTATTAAAATATTTAATTTTATTAAAATGTATAGTGAAATTGGAGCTCATATTATAAAATTACATTTATCATTATGGATACCCTTTGTACAACAGTAATGATACAAATATGAATCATAATAAAACACAAAATTTTGTATCTGTCAACAGCTAATATTTTAAACATATTTACAGTTAATTTGAGTATGATTATGTTTATATGAGTAGGTTTTTACTAATTAGGGTATAAAATTAACCCACTATTCATTTGTCAAGTGTTCTGTAGCACTTACGTTAAGGAAAATATAGTTAGAATGACTGGATAAAAATGTTTGAAATCTTAGTGATGCATGCACATTCCTTCCCTGTATGAAAAGCCTCAACCCAACAGTCGGATAATTAATCATCTTAGCTCATATATGTCCCACTGTTGGGCTCGAGCCTCCATCACACTGTAAGGGAAATTGACCTACTACACCACGTTAGTCAGACACGTTGGTATAGGGTTTTATTCGAGTTTTATTTCTCTTGGATAGATGTTATATGCATATTTTATCCCTTAGTCGTCTTTTACGATCACCCACGGTTAAAATAGGGGGTGGTAAATTGTATTCTTACACCGTCACCACACGGAAGATGATAGTTTCCAACTGCTATACGATATAGTTATCATAGTTTTCAAAGATATCCTAAGGGAATACATACCATCTTTCTTAGTCACCAGACAACCCGGTACACAACATGAGTTCTGTGACATTTCTGTAATTGTAGTTCCTCTTTCACTATATGAAATTATGGTTCCAAACTCTTAAAGAAGAGTGCCTATATGCTGTATTCCCACAATAACACGAGTTGCCGTCAGACGCGGAGGAGCAAGCTCAAACTCGACACGAAAGTACGATAAAATAATTGCAATAAAACACAGCGACACGGAGGAAGATCAACTCGACGTGAATAGCAAATTAATATATGTAAAAATTAAATTTGCAAAATTAGACCGGTACGGAAAAAAACAACTCCAGCGCAGCCATTTGCAAATGCAAAATGAGTGTTGTCGATTAAAAAAACAAAATAAAATTTTCTATGAAATTTTTTAACATAATATTTATATTAATAATATTTCTATTTTAAGTGATTTGCGAATAATCATCAGATTACGATGACAATAATCATATTTTTATTCTATAATTTTATTAGTATTTTTTTTATTTTATCGTATTATATTTATATTATGTTTTAAATAGTTATTTTTAGATTAACTGTTTTTATTGTTCATGCAAGCACCTGAGAAGTTTTAGCGGGAAAGGAAAAGTGTCATGTGATGCTCTTGTATAATATTCAATATCTTACTGTATTAACGTATTATATTAAGTAATTTTGGTGGCATTTTATGTAATTTGATGCGCAGGAAGTACTGAGGTGCAGTGAATATGATATAATAGCGCCCAACATACATTCCCCTTTTCCACTAAAATTCCCAAAAGATACCTTTCACAGTGCGGCCATCGCACTGTTGAAGGCGACGATTTGATTTACTAACGGATGATGAATTTAAATTAAGTTAATTTATAAACAAACATTTGACTTAAAGGTTTTAGTAGCCAAGCCATAAATTCGAAGAAAAAAACGAGTACCTAAGTTTAAATTGACATTAGCTCTATTAGCTGCCCGATAGATAGAGCTACTTTATATAAAAAAATCGAAAAGTAGACGTCTTCAGAGTTACCATAGCATGGGTGGCTGCGCTGCTCGTGTAGTGCTTTTCAGTCAAATAAGAAATTAATCATTTCTCATCAAGAATATAAATAGAGATAGTGTTAATAAAAAGTTTCGACAAATATACCTCGACAGCATAAAATAATTTAGGTGTCTAAATAAAATTGTACCGTAGTGTACAGTGTGGCAATATAAAGTATCGAGTTAAAAAAATCTAGTTGTTGCGCGGAATTATTATCGTTCAAGCTATACCAGATAAAATGTTGCGAATTTTACTAACAATTTGTTTTATTTTCATCACTGCGTCAGCTTATGAGCAAGCCGATATTATTTCTGCCAGGATTGAGGTTAGATATTGCCACTTTTGTTACTATTAGTCGCTTATCATAAGCTAAGCAGTCTGTTATATTGCGATTTTGTTTTCCAGAGCTGTAGAGGATGCTCGCTGAATCGGTTACCTGAAGTTAAGCGATTCGTTATGGACGATGCTCCAACATATGACCGTTTAGATGTAAAATTCATCACTGGCGCGCCGCCTGAACTGGTGTTGCTTGGTGAAGGAGACCGCGAATTGGAACGTCTGCCACTGTCGCAGCTAACTCGCGATGAATGCAATGAACTCGTTCAAAGTAGGGGATTCACAAAAAAATCAGAACAGGAAAAAAGAGAATTGTAGTCATATAACTTGTTAAAAGTGATATTATTACTATTAACCATTCCATATATTTATAAATTTCACATTATATTTAGCATTGTAATATAAATACTCTGGCAAACCTGTGCAAATACTGCACACTTAGAGCTGTATTTATTATGTATCTAATTGTAATCAAGTAATAGACAGTTTATACTCTTTAAATGTTAAAGTCAACTTATTGAATTAATTTGATCAACTCATTGAATAAATAAAAAAATATTCATTTTACTATGAACAGGGTAAGTAATCATCACAACGGCACACAAAAATTTATGTTAGTGTTATGGGGAAAATATTTCATAACAAAAACTCCTCTTCAGAAACAATATTAATAAAATTTCCTACTATAAAATTTAATTGCCTATTTTAAACCCTTAGAAGATGAAATTTGCCAAATGCTGAAACATGCATTTTTTTTTTCTTGAAGAGTATTTGTGCTTAATTGGAAAACTAGATAGGTTTTTCTTGTTATATAAACTTTGGTACTTTCAAATTTCACACTGTTCGGGGTTAAAATTTGCAATCCTTTCTTGTTTAAGTTAAAGTATGATTTTAAATGATTCAAACAATTGTATATCATATTGACTTTATTTAATACATCCATTTTCTGTTATGTGTGTGTTGAGATAAGTTTCAGTAATTCAATCATTTTTTATTGTATGTCTGGAATGCTATTTTGATTATATGCTTATCACTAATAAAACAAATGTGGAACATTGTTGTTTATCTAAGTTCACATGTAATGATGTTAATAGATCATATAACAATAAATACAAGGAACAATGACACATCTTTTTTATCAGTATTTGTCCGTAAAACACAGACAATTAGTTTTCACAAGTACTTGTAAAGTATTATACCATATTATATTGCTAAAATTTAGTACTATTTTTTTTATTATTTAATCAACAAATAGTTTCACTAAAACATTTTATGATTTTAAAAAAATTCTCATGTCAATAGTTAAGATATTTACAAGGTATAATAAAAAGGAGTAGTCTCAATGATTGATATATTTAAAGGTGATGGTTCAGGTGAGCAATGTGCAGTCGAGGTCCTCATCTCGTCCGTCTGCGTGTGTACGTCGCAATACGCGCGCCACCACATCGCTGAGAGCCTCACGCGCACCCTCATCCAGTAGGGCCATGCATTTCTATAATAAATATAAAAATAATTTAAAAAAAATATTTGCTTGTGAAAAATGATTATCATACATAGGACCACTCTCCACATCCGCGGGTGCAGGCGCAAGTCTCATGCGGATGTGGGCTCAAGCCCTATGTGTGCTGAACATTTTTGCTTGTAAATAAGTTTTAATAAATAGTCTAGCATGTCCATTGCTAAATATCAGTGATTGAGAATAAATATATACTTTTTACAATTCACTACCCCTATCTTACCCGTGGGTGATCGTAAAAGATGACTAACTTATATAAAACGCATATAACATCTATGCAAGAGATGGAATACTCGAAACGAAACCCTATGCCAACATGTCTGATCAGTGTGGTATAGTGGTTCAATTTCCCTCCCATTATAGAGGCTCGAACCGAGATGGACACATTTTTTTGTAATGGCATTTAATTTTGTTTTTATAACAATTGAATGAGGTAGGTATAAGATACTGCTATGTGATAGTTTTCTGCCTGCAGCCATAAAGAAACCGGTTTATCTGGAATAGTACCACACTTTCACAGAGCGCTGACTGAGTAATAGCAATTTCTTACAACGCTCCGTTCGAAAGAAGCGAAGCGCTGAAATCCTTGTCCCTTTTCCATTTTCCCTAATTTACTGTGAGCAGTGACTTGGTTATACCTTATTACTGATCTCTAGGAGTGGCAGTATCAGATGGGCTGCCTGTTTGTTCGTACCAGTCAATAGAAAAACTCTTATTATATCTTTATTAGCAATAAATGAAGAAAATCAGGTTTTAAAATCATTAGTATCAAATTGCATATAATAAATAAATTACTAAGATTGATATTGAAAACATTGCTTTTGGATTATTTTAATCGTGCAACTATCAAGTTATCTGTAACCTTGTAAGACTACAAAGAAATGATTAATCTTGGCTCAAATTTCAAATTAAAGATAAACAATCTTATCTAAAATCAACAGATATATCTGTACAAAGAAATAGATGTGAGTGATAATGAGGGAAACAAACAGGACGATGATATCTTATATTTTTAATTAATTTCGTCATATTCACAACATTCATAGATTTGAAAAGTTACGAGGTTGCACTCTGGGTTCGACCTCTAGAGCTCAACATGGCAGTATGTTGGTCTCACAATTAAGCTAGTACTGCTAGATTAGACAAAATCTATTCAAACAAATAAAATTGTACAGATTATCTGTTACACAAGTGTTTTTCATAAATGCATATAAATGTATGTACCTACGGTATGAAGAACATAATAAAAAGCAAACGTAAAAAAGAATTGTCGCGTCTATTATGGCTAATCTCCCAACCGGCTAGATCAATTTTGACAAAATTTTCACTTTTAGCTGATATTATACCGAGTTAAATAGGTAATTTTTTTCGGAAAAATATGGGGTACCACAGCAATTAATAAAACCCGTGAAATACCCATTCAAATAAATAACTATAGATCCAATGTATATATTATAACATTTACAACTTCGGTTTATGAAGGTAGATAAGGCAAACAGTCACATATTCATAAATCATATTGTATTAAAGATGATGGATAAAAGCAAATGTCATATAGTAGATATGGCATTATCTCAACTATAACATTTCATAAGAGCTTATGGTAAAAAATGGATCATGTAATGCGAGTATGTTTCTTAACATTATTCCAAAAGAATAAAAACTCGATATAAAACCCTATGCTAAGCCGCCTGACTAGTAGTCCTCTAGCTTCTTGGAACAGGCCATGATCTGGGCTACCCCACCCAAATCGTCCAAGGCCACGGTAGGGTGGATGTGCAACCCCATAATTTGCCATACTGTACCTCTATTACCATTAGACGGACCACTGGTGCCAAGTCTATCTTCTTTGGTCAGCTAGACCATTCTAGCTGATAGCAATTAGACTACATGGTATAATAAACTAACTCCGTTAGCTATATACATATAAGGAGAGGCGTACGATATACTCGTATATGTGTTTTGAGAAGAAGATAAGATAAGAATCTATGGTGTTTGCATTACTGACCTGGTGGAATTGTTCATCGTGCAGTCGCAAGACGGCGCGTAGTGCTATCTCAGCGTTGGCGCGCACATATGAGTTCTTCTCCTTGGTGCCATTGACGAGGGCCGGTAGTAGCGCCCTTAGCACGTCCGCGCCGCAACTCGAGTCCACGTTTACAACGCCGGTGCGACCCAGCAGAGTGCTCGCGCGGGCCATCAGCTGCTTTACTTCGTTACTTGTGTGGTTCATGCTCTGTTTATAATGTGTTATTACTTATTAACTGTAATACTCTGTCTTCGCCCAGGAATTGATGAGTTTGTGTAGTAGTTACAATAAAATACAAAAATTATTTTTTATTGAGGGCTACAATGTTCCAGAAAATTTGGACATTCGAGAGTATTCTGAAATGTTCCACAATGATCTAAAATTTTGCAGAATATTTCATATTATTTCTGAATATCCACATTTTAGAATATACTAGGATATTCTAAAATGTTGTAGAATGCTCTAGAATACTTTCAAATAGATTATTTATAGAGGGCGAAATCTCCAGATCTTATATCTTTAAAAGCGCCCTTTTTCAGTAAAAACGGGAACCTTCCTCACAGAGAGGGTATAGAAAGCTACTTACACCACACAACTTATTGAAATAAGCATGTAATGCCTTATGAACACGTACCATTTTAAGTATATTTCATCATCATTCTCCTGCTCTTATCCCAATTACATACTTGGGGTCGACGTAATGTGTACTCGTATATATTGCAAAAGTTATTGGCAATAGTTTTATGACCGGCAACCTGCCTGATGTCAACCCTACTTGGGAATGTAACTGTTAACCAAATGGCATCGGCTGGTGTTGGCCCAGGCCAATATAAATTTCTTAGTCGTCTTTTACGACATCCACGAGCAGAGTAAGAGTTGGTAGTATTCGTCACTCGCCGCTACCACACAGCAACATTTTATGACTATATTTAACACAATAAATATACAAGGATCTTCGCAGATACGATCAGCTCTCAAAGGGAGAGCGCACTGTCTAAAACTATTTATGTGTCTGTTTATGAAACCCTTACTTTTATAAACCACAGAGGGATCATAAAGATAATTTACAACAGCATTCTTCTGGAAGCCGATTTTTACGATAACCATAACGCAGTAACATATGGTGATACATTTTATTCTTAACCTATCACCACAAAATGTTTAAAATTATAAAAAGAAACTAATTGTATATTATTTTTATAGTTTCAAATATTTGATATTTATAACTTACCCTGACAAATTGCGATAGTATAGTGTGAGGTACGGGCCTGTCATTCTCCAACAAATACCTCATCAGGTACCCGATGCCTCTGATACCGTTGCACGCGATAGGGACCTTGTCACTCGCGAGGTAACCTAACAGCGTCTTCTCCACTTTCTCCTCAAATTGATCTTTGTAGACAACCTGAGGGGTTTCTTTTAACGCTACGAAGAGTGCGCACGACCTTCCGTGTGTGAGCAACCAATCTTCATTATTTGCGTTCAGACCTAGGATATGATGAGATAAAGCTGCATCTCGCTGCGAGATCGGTAGGCAGTGGAGGATAGCTCCCAGACAACCGCCGACAGCACATCTGGGTGTTTCATCTGGCTGCCCGAGCATCGGACCGATTAAAGTTGTTAGGATAACTAGAGGCAGTTGCTCGGACATTTTATCACCACCGGCGGTGATGGTGTTCCGTAACGCCTGCAGCATGGTTTCGAGTACAGCTGGGTCGTCAACGCTTCTTATTCCATTGTGCATTTCAACGAAGAGTGGGTCGGCTCGAGTGTGTATGAGCACAAGCTGAGCTGTTGCAATGCCTGCCTTGATGCGTACGGGTCGGTTGGGGTCGTACAGCGCCTTCAGGAATGTTGTCTGCAGTTGTGGCAGGAACTGTTTCAGCATTGAGCCCACCTGAATAACATATATAATTTATAATCTAATACGAATTAAATCCGTGTACCTACCCACATATTGTTACTCAAACTTGGCATAACATATTTTAAATAATTATCATTAGCCAGGATCTCCCTACCTTCCATAGACTCGTCTTCCATAGACTTTGTCATATCTGCACTCATTCCTGTCCTACCTATATGTTCATTCATACAAATACTTTTCCATCTCTTTTTGAGTCTTCTACGGATGGATTTCTTACCACACATGCCTTCCATCTTGCGCCGTCACAGGCCCCATGCCAAGATAATCGGGCACCTCTAAGCCTTTCTATCGCTGATGACATTATCAGACATTCACGAATAAAAGTTTAATTTAAAAAATAAATATTTGAAATATTTATTAGTGCAAATTTAATATTATCTTTTATATATACAAAATTTTGATGATTTGTTTTGACGAAACATTTTAAAAGTCATGCTCTCATTAAAATTCGGTTATTTAATTATTTTACTTCGAGTATTAGAGCTGTGAGTGCAGATGTGATATGGCTGACGGATATGGTAGACGTGTTTGTAGATATGGATATGGAAGGACATGTTGCGCTGATCCTCACTTATCGTGAGATGAGAACAGGCTGATGATTAATTATAGTTCCTTAGTCGATATAAATTACTCAGATTTAGCATTTGACATTCGTTCATTAAAAATAATTACGCTCATAGAACTCTATTAGTTACTATTTGTAATCTCTAAATATATATTAAATTATTTACCTTTGATAATAATGAAGCCAATGTCTCAAGTACAGCCGCCTTTACGCTGGAATTGAACCTGTCGCCGAGGATACGGATAAGAGGTCCGGTAACGTGCACTACAGATGGCTGGATGGCGTCCGACGAGGTAAGCTTGATGACCTCGCCCAACATCAGCGCAGCATTCTCCTTGTCCTCGGGTAGACCGTTCAAGATAGACTCGCGGAATAGTGGTAGAATTGGTGCTAAACCCTATAAACGAAAAATTACCAATTACTTTAACATAAATAATAGTAGTTCCTTGTAAATTGTACAGTGAACTATCATAAATATTGACGCTTACCCATGGGTTTCATTTCGTATTGTATTATTTCTATGTCCATTTAGGTCAACGACCCGTAAATTTTTGGGTAAAATCTAAGGCATTTCCGTGTAGTAAAAGAGCAGGAACAGAAATACCACTCAGGACCTTACTGAAGGGTGTAATAGAGGACAACTAGAGAAAGATAATACATACAAACATCTATTAAAGAGAAGGAAATCTTGAAATAAAATCCTATATCAATCCTTTTCACCAATGTAGTACAGTAGGCCAATTTGAGCCCTATTTTAGTGGAGGCTCTAGTCGAGTATCTGTCCGGTATCTGAGCCCAGATGATGAGATGACGAAGGCAATATAAATGGCCAATGGTGTTGGGGATGCAATACAGTAGGTTATTACTATTATTACCCAGGACGGAATGGACGGCGTGTGTCCAGACAAATATTGCTTGCCATTTTTCTAGTGACCTCTCAGCTGCATTTTTATGACATACAAAAGAAAAATAATTGGGTATTATTTTTAACTTAAATAATACATTTCAATTTAAATATGTACTTACTTTGGGTAGACAGAAGCCCGGTAAGAATTCATCTTTGAAGTCGGCGGCTACATATCTGACCGCTTGTCTCACATCGCTAACGTGTGCGATTTGTTTCTCTGGATCGAGAGCTTTCGTGAGCGCTAGTAGTGCCTCCCACGCCATAAGTACTACATCTGGGTCTATGTCCGCGAACAGTAGTATGAGGCCGCGTATGAGTTGTGGCACGTGCGGGTCGAGGTCAGCCCGCGTATGGGTCACAAACGCGCACAGTAAGGAGGCGGCCGCCCTGTGCTTGTCACCTTCGCTTGTTCGTATTGTCTCCAGTAACGTGTCTATTACGCTGTGAAATAAATGATTATTTTAGTAAACGTAAAATTACGAGTGTCGGCGCCGGTATTTCGGTAAGCAGACAACATCACCGCAACAGAAGGATGTGACAGAGTAATCATTTAGTGGAAAATGTAAATTTTTTATGTCGTGAAAAAAAACGATAAAGGAATGGGAGTAAATGATATATTATAACAGCAAGAGAAGGGAAAATCAATATAAAAGCTTCTGTTATTGTGGAGTATGCCAGTACTCAATGGTTTATTATAAGACCAAATGCGATATGTTATTAGTGTTACCCAGAATAGTATTGGTCTTGTCTAGAATGCGAGATTAAGACCGCCTAGTTTTGGGAAGACCAAAAATCTGTCTCGCGTCTTAAAATTAACTGAAATGAGAGGTGGTAAATCCACCCATCGGCCTATAGATGTCCAGTGTTAGACATAGGTCTCCACGATAAGTGATCATACCATAATCGCCACGTCTTGAATTGATAATTACAAGTTTCCCAGGAGGATGATGTTACCCATTGGGATCTACTTGCGACTAGACATTCCCAAGTAGATAGGTAGGTATATTCCTTTTATTTATGAATAACTACCCCTTGTCTTCGCTGAGCATGTCTTAAAAGAAGACTAAGGGATATAATATGAGTATAATATCTATGTATGCTGAAGAAAAACTCGAAACAAATCCTGTACCAATCATGATAGTAGATCAACTACCTTTCTATTGTGAGGGAGGCTGGAGTCTAGTATGTGAGCTAAGATGATGTATAAGATTATGAAGATAGGATTATAGCATTACCATCGTACTCCGGGCGGGTCGACGACCGGCAGCAGTGCGTCCCGGCAGTGCTCCAGGTCTGTGCGCGAGGCGGCGCTAGGTGCGTGCGTGAGCGCCGCCAGCAGTGCGGGCAGCACGCGCGGCAGGTGTCTCGCGAGCGCACCGCCGGCGGCCGCAGCCAGCGCGGACAGCGCCCGCGTGTCCACACCACCACCAGTCAACACCGGCACCAGGTACGGCAATACGGCGCGTGACTTGATCGCCATTATCTATATATACACACACACACACATATATACATTTACTTTGTGGACTTGAAATTTCTCTACCTGATAAAATACAGAATACGGCAATCTACCAGGAGTGCAACATAACCGACAGAGCCTGAATAATAATGACGTTGAAATAGCAAAAAAAGTCCGTGTGATGACGGAGATCTTGCCCGTGGATGATCGTAAGAGAAGACTAAGGGATATAAAACACATATAAGATTTATACAAGACAAGGAAAACTCGAAACGAAATCTTCCCGACACGCCTGATCAGTATGGTATAGTCGGTTAATATCCCTCTTGTTTGGAGGAGGCTCGAGCCCAATAGTGGGACGGGTATGAGCTGAAATGAATGGAATAGCAATGGGCAGGATACACAGTTAAAAAAGAAAGGTTCTCGAGTGGGGACTACAAATTCTCGTCGGAAGTCTAAGCGTAGAACGTCTGACGCAGTGGACTGACGTAGAATGAAGGTGGCAGAGGACAATTCAGAGTGACATTCCCAAAAGGAAGTGATGGTAATGTAGATTGTATACCTGTTTCAGTCCGTCGAGTGTTGCATCCGCGACGTCTGTGTCGCTATCCTTGAGACCTTCGAGCATTTGTGGCAATATGTCGTCAAGCGCCTTGTTACCGATGGTCGCGTGGAGACTGTCGAAGGTGCGCGCCGCAGCCATGCGCACCTCGGGCAGAGGGTCGCACAGTGCAGTGCGGACGGTCGGCACCTGAGTACACACACACCCATACATTGATTCAAAATCATTTATTTATATTAAACTTTCCGAGGGCACTTATAAATTAAATTATACATTTTATTTGAAATTAATGTAATAATCTAATACCGCATTAGAACAGGATTGGAAGCTGAGAGGAGCCAGCAAAAATCAGTAATCTTGTTTTTTTTTTCCAATGACAACATCCTTTTATATAATACTAGCTTCTGGCCGCGGCTTCGCCCGCGTAAAAAGTAACTTTAAAAAAAATTAATTATTATCCCAAGGGAACACAATACCGAGATAAAAATATCCTATGTATTAATCCAGAAAATGGTGTATCTATCCCCCAAGTAATTGGGATTAAGAGTAGGAAAATGAATGATGATGAATATTAATAGGATGGTTTAATAAGTGATACCTATCGAAACAGGATACTATTTCCAAAGTATATTGCAAAAAATTACAGTTCAGAGCCGCACCAAGAAGGATTCGATCACGAGTTAACTACGAGTAACTATCACCCTCCTCATAAAAAAAATATACTTTTTTGACTTACTATGTGGTAACAGAGTAAGTATACATTTATTTCATCATCCCCACTTTCCTCGTAGATGTCATAAAAGAGGACTAAGGATTATTATTATAGACAACATTTATGCAAGAGAAGGAAATCTCGAAATTTAATATTATATCAACCCAACAGACCAATGTGGTATATTAGGTCAATTTCCCTGTTATTGTGATGGAGGTACGAGTCCAACAGTAGGTAGTTGATAGTTATTAATATAATGTATGCTGTACATACTAGTCCATCGGCAAAGCTGAGTACGGCATCTCGCGAGGTGGACGCGAGGATCTCGCCCAGTCCTATGCAAACTCCTTGCCTTTGGTCAGCTCGCTCAGAGCGCAGCCCGCGCTCCAAGATAGGAACTATTTCTGGTAAAACTCGCTCTCCCAACTGTAAACAAAAATATTAGTCATGTTTTTTTTTTAAAGATTTATTTTTTTATCTCGGAAGGCAAAGCTGTATGGAATTTGAAGTTGTCCTTTAATGATTAGATAAAGAAAGCTATACTCCAAGATGACGTCATACTTCATAATATCCATACTAATCTGCCCTAAACTAACTTCATTGTGCGAAAAAAGGATAGCATATGCCCCTCTAATAACTTCCAAAGCTTTTAGACTTTTTGATTCTGTATTTTTTCAAAATATAAATTATTAGTTAATTTTTTTTCTACTAATACAAAACATTAGTAATAATTTAATGTTATAGGCGTAAAAAATAATCTATTTATTTGATATAAATTGAACGTGCTTGACTTAAAGAAAAAGTTAAACGTCTGCTAAAAACTTCTACGTTCTTACCTTCCTCACGAGATCTCCGAGTGTCCTAGCGGCAACCTGGCGCTTGTCGTAGCTGGTGGACGCGAGGCAGCCCAGCAGAAGACCAAACAGGGTGGGTAAAATTTCACGCAGGGTCTTTGGCGTATTAGTCACTACCACCTGTCATCAATCGATTTGATACATTTATTTAAAAAAATAAAAATTCTGTGTCGCTGATGAATTTGTTATACACATGTAAGAGGACACAAAGTACATATAAACATAATTGTTATGTGGATGGCATTAATTTACGTCCTATGTAGAATTGAAGCTTTAATATCCGCGGTAATGACACGTCAATAAAACATCAAACCAATTAAATATCGTACTTGTTCTTCTCAATAAAGACCATATTCTGTTCTGATGACGAATTAAGAAAACAATGCGTTCCTACACACGTTGACACGCCCTGTGTGATCAATATGGGTATATCACCAGATGAGCAATAGCACTCTTGTTGTCGGAAGGTTAGTACACCAACTGCGTCTTGCCAAGCGTGGCAAATTAACCTAATAGAACATATTACTGGAATAATAGTTTCCTATGTGTTAATCCAGGAAACGATCCATCTGTGCTTCAATTTTCATCCAAATTTGTGTAGACGTTTACGCATGAATGAGTAACAAACATTCAAATATCTTCACAAACTGTCACATTTATAACATTAAGTAGAATAAACCACTCGGGACACTTAAATATTGTTAATTTTACATTCAACTATTGCGATATCAGATCAATGACCCTATAATGGTAAAACTATAGCATTATCCTAATTGAGGAAGTCTACCTTTAAGAGTAGACTTTAATAGGTTCATGGTAAGCATTCCTATTCGACTTCTTTAGTCATCAACAATAAAATTGTCCAGAGTTTAATGAAATATAAAATATTCGTACTCACCTTCCAAACATGCAAAGCCGCTTGTCTCACCATGAGGGCCACATCGCTCCTGCCCATATACAGTCCAGCCAGCACCCTATTCCTCCTCTCAGGGCCGAGAGCATTGATAATAGCTTTATGAGAGTGCTCCGTACCGAAATTATCATCTTCAGAAGCAGTTTCAGTGCTCATCTTACCGGACACACCAGATATACGGTACAGCAAATCACCTAACAACTGCACTGAACTGTATCTGATACGCCAGTTATCATCAAACAGACCCCTCTCCAGCTCCGGCAGCAGTAAAGTTATAGCTGATTCCGCGTACAAGTTAACGATTCTTTGTCCCGCTTTCAGTGCTGTCTCACGCACGTATTCGTTCTCGTCTGCGAGAGCTTTCAATATAGGGTTGATGATCTGTCCGATGTATGGTGTGAACTCGTCGGTGAATGCGCCCGGCATGTATATGAACATCATAATGTAACCGTCTTTCACGTGTGGCGCTATGTCTGTACGCTCCGCTGTCGCTATGATGTCTGTACAAACATAACATAAAAAATCACATTAAAAAATATTTTCATACAAATATTACTTAAACCAGAATTAATTACATTCTTATAGTCCATAAAATATAGCTTGATCTCTGTGACAGTTGTCACTAGTGCTAACGCACGCTTACGATGCAGTCCGTATTTTTGTCGATATAATTCCTTATTTTTTAAAGTTATTTGCTACTGCAATTGAAAAATAATGTATCAAAATCTTATTGAATTGCAATCAAATTGATCGATGAATCTATTACAAATGTAAAACAATTTATGAAAATCTTCCATCCATCCATCCATCAGCCCGTAAACGTCCACTGTTGGACATAGGCCTCCCCACGAGAATGCCATCTATAACGGTCCTGTGCCACCTGCATCCAGCGGTTTCCTGCGACCTTGATGAGGTCATCAGTCCACCGAGTGGGTCGTCCTACGCTGCGTCGTCCGATTCGTGGTCGCCACTCGAGAACCTTTTTTCCCCAACGGTTGTCGGTTCGTCGAGCGATGTGGCCTGCCCATTGCCACTTCAACGTGCTAATTCTTCGGGCTATGTCGGTTACACCCGTCCTTCTACGGATTTCCGTATTTCGGATTTTATCACGTAGAGAAATACCGAGCATAGCCCTCTCCATAGCACGCTGAGCGACTTTGAGCCTTTTTATGAGGCCGACATTTAGAGACCACGTTTCAGTGCCGTAAGTCATCGCTGGTAACACACACTGGTTATAAACCTTTGTTTTCAGACACTGCGGAATATTAGACGAGAAGATCCTCCTAAGTTTCCCGAACGCTGCCCAGCCGAGTTGGATTATGAAAATCTTATTGAATTTAAATTAATGAATTTTATTTAATTTAAACTAAAACTGTTAATTCATTATTTTTATTATTCGGAAGAAATACCACTGGAGCATTCCTGTAGGTTGAAGATGAGTTCTTGGTCACAGATTATTTCATGAATGTTTATTTTATAAAAGAAATTATGTTTTTCATATAAAATAAATGGTCTTATTAATATTATAACTAATGTCTGAATATTAAATTAACACAATTTACTTATTTTATAGAGTAATCGTGTGGTTTATATAACTATATAGTAACCAATATATTGGTTTTACTTGTTTTATAAATAATTAATAAGAATGTTATCGATTTACGTTTATCGATTGCCCCATCTCTATCTTATTCTCAGTCCAGTATGACTTTGTACTTGCGTAAGCATCATATTTGTATAAAATAGTTATTAAGTATTTTAAAACATATGAGGTACAAGTTTTGTTGTAAATATTTGTATTTTTAGATTCATAATTCAGTTGAGATATAGCTGGCATGTAAAGAATGTAAAAGGCGATACAAAATAAAATTGTAATCATGACGCGTATTCAAAATTATTTCATCGGTTTTGTAGCTATCTGTCACAGAGATCAAGCTATATTTTAAGGACTATAATAATCAACATTAAAAAAATACCTACTTCAACTAGTAACCAGTGGACTAAATTGAAACGGGAGCGTAAGAAAAACATCAGCTAAAAAAAAGAATAAACAAAATCGATTCGCCCAGTCGAAAGTTCTGAGGTTCTGAGAACCTCCCTTTTTGAAGTCGGTTAAAAAAAAACACCCAACCATACACACGATATTCCAATATTAGTTAAATTTTGATAACTATATCGCATAATGCATAGCCAACTTCTATTTAATATTAACTTTTGGAAATTAAAATTGTAACGCGAGTTCGATTCCACCATGGATACGTAATATAATTGTGCTATAGAAGTAATGTCGTCATCATTCTCTTGCTCTTATCCCAATTACTTGTGGTCGACGCAATATGTACTCCACTTCCATCGTACATATTGCAAAAGTTATTGGCAATAGCTTTATGACCGGCCGCCTGCCTGATGTCAACCCTCCTTGGGAATGTAATTGTTGATCAAACGACATCAGGTGAAGTTGACCCAGGTCGATATAAATCTCTTACTCGTCGTTTACGATATCCAGCAAAATATGGTTGGTAGTATTCGTAGCCGCTATCACACAGCACAATTTAGGTAACACCTAAAACGATATAATTAACATAACGTTGAGAAATTGTTGATATTAATTGAAGTTAAATAAGATTCGAATTTTATATAAGGCGATATTTGTCACGTAACATTGATTTTACGTATCTATGGTATACCTTTACCTAAAATTGAGGGGTCGTTGGTGAAAACAGACATTTAAGTCAATTATGTTTATATGTAACTATGTGATAATCACCACAGATTAAACTAGTTGTAGTCTGCCATAAGATCAAGTTGAAGACATTTTTTTTTTGCTTTTGCGGGCGTATACATATATCAGTCGATCGGCATCCGATGGAGTTGGCCCACGGTGATATAAAGCCCTTAGTCGTCTTTTACGACACCCATGAGCGAAGTAAGAATTTTTAGTATTCATAGCCACTACCATAGAATATCGGTAATAAGAATTAAAATACTTTTTTCTATACATATAAACCGATTCTGAGTTTATGTAATTATTTCAGTTTGTATAGAAAAATAAAATGAACTTAATAAATAAAAACAATTTTTAAAAATAAAATGAACTTTATCTGCCCTCATTACACATTACGTAGGTTAGTAGTTAGGTCGTCCCAACATGTTCTTACTTCTATAAACTCATCTGAACCGTGATATCTGCATGTGAGTGCTTGTTCTTATGATCCATCCATCCATCAGCCCGTAAACGTCCGCTGTTGGACATAGGCCTCCCCACGAGAATGCCATTTGCAACGGTCTTGTGACACCTACATCCAACGGTTTCCTGCGACCTTGATAATGTCATCAGTCCACCGAGTGGGGTATCGTCGTTACCTACGTTCTTATGATACCCTTATTTAAATAAGTGTCCGTTTTTAAGGTATTAAATTATTATTACGACCACCCACATTCATAATGATGACCGCCTTGTAATATCGGTATGTAAGGCATATTACAAGGAAGGTCCTCATCACATGTCCAAACCAAAACAATCTCGTACTCCTAATCTTATCTATAACTCGTGCCATTTTTAGATACCTCCTAAACCGTTAAACGATTCAAAATTGTGTATCACCTGGCATGATCTTGTGTAATTTATGCACGCCAAGTCCGGCGACGACTTCGGATAGACCCTGTGCGGCGCCCGACCTGTCCACCGAGCTGGACTCTGAAGTGAGCGTGTGCATCAACCACGGCAGCAGTTCTTCGAAGCTGCTCTCACCCATTCCCTTCACCATAGCGCCAAGAGCACGCGCCGATACAGAACGTACCTGTGTATAAACAATAACATTAGACCTTTTGGAACTGCACATATTAGATTATACTCATTCAAAATCAAATTCATTTATAATGTATAAACCCTTTTTTTTTCTACGGTCAGCGCACCGCTCCGTCCGGGGCGACAGAGGGGCATAAGCAAGCACACCCGTGAACCTCGCCTTTGTCGTTGGACGGGCCACCGGAGCAGCGTGAACTTAACGTCAGTGGCCGGGAATAATGTATAAACCCTGTGAGGACACTTCGATATTGTCATATTTAACATATTAAATTAATACAATAAACTACCACCGGATCGGAACTAGACCGCTACTGAGAAGATCCGGCAAGAAACTCAGCGGGTTTGTCTATTATTATTATTACATTAACAACTTTTTTATAAAAAAAATGTACATGTTTAGTAATAATTATCTCCAGTGTAATGGGACATTGAAATATGTATATATGTTAACCTCTGGTACAGGATCAAGCAGTGAACTCTTCAATCCAGGTATAATATTAGGCAAGTACGGCATAAGGTCCTTCTGATCGGTGAGCGAGTACATGTTGCCTATAATCTGAGCGGCCATCTTCCTCGTCTCCGTGCTGCGGTCGAGGAATGCGCGCTGTACCACCGGCATGATGAGCGCCAGGGAGGGCGCGTCGATGAAGTGAACGAACTTCGTGTCTAGTAAGGTCTGGAGACAGGCCGAGGTCTTGTTCGATGGGTCTTGTAACGCTTGGAGAAGCACAAGCACGATGGCTGTTGGAAAATTAACTCATTATTATTATTTTTTAAATTTCAAATATTATATACTAAAGACTTTTATATACTTTTTTCGTATGGTGATGGGGTAAGAATACAATTCACCACCATCTTACCCGTGGTTAATCGTAAGAGACGAGTAAGAGATATAAAACGCACATAACATCTATGCACGGGAAGGGAAACTCTAAACAAAACCCTATACCAACACGTCTGACCGATGTGGTATAGTTAGGTCCATTTCAATCCCATTATGGAGGAGGCTCGAGCCCAATTGTGGGACATATATGAGCTGATGATGATGATATATATAGAAAGAATCCATGTATTGCAGGGGAATTTACAAATTTATAATTAATTATAATGCATCATTATCACAGCTCTATACATGTTACTGCTGAGCTCAAGCCTTCTATACTGTAAGAGGGAAATTCATCTTCTACCACTTGGTGAGATGGGTTACCAACATATAATTAATGGACACAAACTATAATTAGACTTAGAACGACAATTTATGGATCGCACAAAATATTGTTCTGCGTGGGAATCGAACCTACGATACTGGCTGACTGGGGCTGGTTAAAAATTGGGTTATCTAGTATGGATACATTTTCTAAGCTACGACGAAAAATAAGGTCTTAAAGGCCACGCATATAAAACAATAGTATGTAGACATACCTTTCTAATATTAGATATTTTAATGGGTTATTTTATTAACAGCAAAAATATTATTACTGAAAAATAAAGTGAAATACACTACATAATTTGAGTATATCGTTTCATAGCCCCTGTGGCCTAATGGATAAGGCATCGGCCTCCTAAGCCGGGGATTGTGGGTTCGAGTCCCACCAGGGGTAAAAGGTGCTTTTTGGATTAAATTTCATTTTATATAAATAATTACGGATACCAAGATCTTTTTGTCGATATTTACCTTGAATTTCAGGATTTCTGATAACCGAGCCGATAACCTTAAGGGCTTCAGCTCCGGCCTCTTGGACGCGCATGTGCGAGTCACTCAGCACCTCAATTAATTTCGGTACGATGGACGGGAGACATGAAGACAATTGCTTCGGTGCACAATACGCCATTGCACCTAAAAGTTCGATAGAACCTGCAAAAAAAATACAAAATCTCTTAAACAACACATGTATACATATATTCAGAATTTTCTCCAAAATAATATATCATTCAATTTAATATTACTGATTAAATTATCAACGAAATTTAAAATAGGTTATTTACTTTTCAAGGACTTCTATAATTGTATAATTTTTCATAAAAATAATCAATAAATTCTTTCTTCTTAATATGTAAATAACATATTCAAAAATTCTAATACTTATCTGAGATCGAAATATTATTACCACATGTGGGACTTAAGAACATATATTTTGCGGCTGTTAGGTAGATTATGGTGATATTATTTGTTTATATTCTTTAATTGGTTTTCTATAACTTCAGGAATAAGGGTGTTTATGTTGTATATGACTGTATTCCTCTTAAACAACTGCATCAATTTTGGTAAAAAATTATGTTTTTTCGAGCAAGCAGTAAGGTATACCATCAGGTGATGGTAAGTGTCACTGCTGTCTTTGAAATAGATACTGCTAGGCCGCTGCCTACCAATATAAAACCCAAACCCACCCAGAAAGTTGGGCTTCCGGCAAAATTTTGTGTTTTCAGGTGGATTCATGAATGGTTTAGATAAAAAATAGATGCACAGCGATCAATTTCAAAGACGTCTCTATTTTAATTATTATATTTCTACAATACATTGGGCTAGCTAATATAACAGGATTACTGAGCATTTGTTGTTCTACTGACCTGCTTTAGTTCTCCAGTTGTCATCTTGCAACGCTTGCAGCAGCGATGGTAGCACCAGTTTGACACCGTGCGCACTCAACTTGCTCATGATGAGTTTGGCGGTGTCGTCAGCTGCGGCACGCACGTACTGTGAACTGTCGCCGAAGCACAGCAGTAGATGTGGCAGTACGTGCACTATGTACGGCTCGAACAGTCGACCCAACTTATAACACAGCATCTCGAAGCCAAACAATGCACCTGAACATTTTAAAATAAAAAATATTACTTACGTGATGGGATCAACATCAGAGGGCAATAATAAAATAAATCTTTTTTTTATATTATTTAATCCAAGGTATTTCTATTCACAATGCGTATTCTGAAAGATCTTACGTTATTATTATCGATCTCAGGTTAGTTGGTTAAGACAAAGGGGAGGGATATCAAAAAATTGTACATTAATCAGTTTGTGTTTTGCATCATTGTTTTTACGATAAGTGCTTTACATCCCTTGATCAGAAACCAAGTTATAGTTTTTAAACAAGGTGCAAAATGTTAAGAAATAATTCACTCCTTAATTTACCGTAGGATAAAAAAATCGACATCAAATCCCAATATATACATATATGCTAACCCGTTGACTAGCAAGGTAGAGTGCCACAGTTCCTATAATTACTATAATTCCACAGTGAATAACATAATATCTTAAAATATATTTACCTTCTCTATATTTGTAGTTCTTTTTCTCTTGTATAGCTTCAGTAAGCTTTCCCATGACATCCAATTGTTTCAATGAGAGTATCCCAAGACCCTTGATGATGCCGGCAATGCCATATGCAGCACCCTAAACAATTAATAACTTTTTGGGTATAAAACTAATATATACTAGTAGACTTGTGTGAATAATTCGGGCTATTAATGAAGGACTTACATATGTAACTGTAACCTGCCAACGGCATGTTTATACACTTTGGTAACCACAAATGCGTTCTTAAAAGCTAAAAATGCGAGATAATCAAGTGGTGTATTCAATTTAAGCATTTATTTTAAAATATTTACTTTTCTTTTCATCACTAGAGAGGAAAATAATTTCAAAATGACATGTGAATATTTACTGGCTGAGTTATCAATTATTTTTTCATTGATCATGTCCACGGCTTACTCCATGTAGATATAAATTTTGTCAATTAATTTCATCATTTCTCAAGAGCAGTATTTTTTCCTGATTGTATAGTAAGTATCATACATATAGACTTTTGTGTGACCATGTAGAATTTTGTATGTGAAATTTTAAGATCGCTTGACCAAGTAAGAGGTAAAAATTGTATAAAAAACTCATATTCGCATTTATAATATTATTTAGTTTTAAGATTTTGTTTTATATTTTTTTTATAGACGCAGTAGTTAGCTCGCTACCGACTCCTTGATTTCAGTTACATAATAACGAAAATTGAAATTATACTCACTTTCCTATCACCATACTTCTCAGCGGTGAGCAATTGCTTCATAAGTTTGTTCATGATGGTTGGTATTTCTTTCTCAAGTGCCGGTGAGCCTACCAGATGTGGCAAGCAGTTGCTGACAGCTTCTTGTACCTAGAATTAAGCATACAATTTGTCACCACCTCTATCTTTTTCTGCAGCTATCAAAAGTAAAGTCAAGAAAGAAGGTTGGAGTATGGTGACGGACTAGGAATACAGAGTATCAACTTTACTTTAGCAGTCTGTGATTTTAGATTTAAGTAGATAACAATTAATGGTTGGTCCAAAACGTGGAGGAGGTTCTACCCGAGCAGTGGCACGTATATAAGTTCAGATAATGATTTCTATTTTCGGGCCGGCTATAGTTTGGTACACGCCCCGTTCGATCCGTCTGGGGCGGCAAAATAGGCGGCTTGCGCCCCATAAGTTACCTATATCCTCTCCTTTGCCATTGTCGATTCCTTAACATTGAAATTAGTAGCGTTGAAGTCTTATCTAATGTGCCCTCGGATAGAAGACATCTTTATACCCCTGAATGTCACATATCAATATAATTAATGCAAACCTGTTGACTAGGTGTGGACAGTGCAGCGACCAATCGCAGGGTAATTGGTTTGATGCGCGGGTCCTTCGGCTCCAAGTGACGCGCCAGGGATCCCACAAGCAGCACCACACATTGGCGTACCGCGTCATAGCCACCAGACTTGGGTGCTTTGTCCAGGAAGTTCTCGAACACCGGCAATTGACTGCTCAGAGTTTCCTAAAACAATAAACATGTTTGAAATAGCTTTACAAGTACCATGAAATAATGCCCAAAGCCTCCACCCGTTCATATTTGTAAACTGTAAATTAAAGTAATGTTGATATATCACTGGCCTACAAGTAAATTGAAACAACTCGAAAAAACTAAATTTTTCGGGGATCGAAGTCAGTAGCCGATCTCGCCGGCGTTCCCGTAAAACCGCGGAAGGGGCCCGCTGTGTTTTTAGTGGGTATTCCGATCGGGCTTCAGCTGGCCGGCGTATGCCACGCTGTAGAAAAGTGTATTACAATTTAATATATATACTTTATTGATATTGCTTACCTTCCCGTGCAAATCGACGATGGCCATTGCAGCGGCGAGCATTTGATCACGAACTTGATCATGCCGGTCTGCCAGTGCGCGCTCTACAAAGAAGCGCATAGCAGGTGGTACCGCATGAGCCGGTAGGCGCGGGGCCAGCTCTCGCAGTGCCAAACCTACACCACGGCGAGCACCCCACTCATCCAAGGCTGCCTCCACTTCATGCCCGAACTGATCTAGCTTGGCAGGAATTAGCTGCAAAAAAAATTTACATACAAATTCAATTATTACAAGGAATTTTATTTCAGCCATCAATATATCTGACGATATCTATTGTTGAATAAAATGGAGATGAAAGAAGGATTATCCAAGGGTATAGTTATAAAGTAGTGTGACTGGCAAATTGTTTTGGAGAAGTTAATGCATAAGACCAGGACGTATATATTCTCACCGGTAATTTCTCCGAGTATATATCCTGCAGTCGTTGCAGCACGTGTTCAGGAGCTACTGGGTCCGTACTCTTCTCGACTAGATAAGCGAGTGCAGACGCCGCGGCGCGCTGGATAGGTTCGGCGGGATGTTGCACCTCTTGCAGCATCAGCTCGACCAATTCTGGCTCGCGACTCCACTGTTGTGCTAGGGGTAACTGGCTCCATAGATCTTCGGCTAGTTTCCTATTATAATGTGATGTATTGTAATAAAAACAATAGTTTATATAAATGGCGGAGGGGTCTAAGTTCCAACCTCTCGTGTCGATTATTATGAGTTCGATTCCCTCCCACATTAATATCTGTAACCTCCAGTACAGGTTATGCAAGATATTCTACATATCGGTAAAGCTATATAAAGTATAATTAACGTCGTTTTACTCGTTTCTATAGAATTTGTAGGTCTTTCATGGAGCAATGTATGCGATTTTATAATAAACTATATAAAAATATCCGCAACCGGCCAGGACCTAACTTTAAAAAGGCTATCAAGAATGGACTTTGTAGATCATTATCGTCTTGATCTTGTCCCCATTATTTGAGGGCGACGTAATATGTACTCCTCTTCCACCGTACATACTGATATAAGCAATAGTTTTATGATCGGTCCCCTGCCCGATGTTAAACCTCCTTAGAGCCATCACACAGCAAATATTTAATAAATATGATTTATGCAATTTTATTAACATCATCATGAGGTCAAATATTAGAACTGACATGTTTTCTAGTAGTGAGCCGGTCTGGGATAATACCATACTCTTGCAGAAAATCGTCATCTGAGCAATGGTAATGTGTTATTGTGCTTCGTTCGGCGAGCGAGAGACTCAGCAGCCCAACTTTCTGGATGGATTTTTATGGCCTGATATTGTAAAGATCTATGCGCGGCAGTACCATTTACCATTAAGTGTGCTTGCGCGGTTGCCACCAAAAGCCAAGCCCACAAAAATAAAGAATGAATGGCACTCGGAGACTGCCGCGGTAAAGCTACTGCATAGCATTTTTTATCAACTTATGCAATTATAATTATTTATTATACACTGGTCAACACTAGTTTTGGTGCTAAGAAACTGTATTTTTTTATTAACTTAGGATCGTATTCTGATTACATTTATACCAAAAATTAAAAGATTCTACGTGTAGTTTTGTAAATATTGACTTGTTTAGAAAAAAACAAAGTTACAAAGAAAAACAACATTTATTAAGTTATTGTGTACATAAAAACGATCTTTTTCGCGACTTTCGTGAATGAGATGCATTGGGACAATCACGTTGCATACCCCAGAAGTAGTCAGCCATCATATGCTGATCCCATCGACCTTGGTACCTCTCCTCCATCGTTTTTAGGTCCTGGGGAAAACGCTCCCCTTGTTCTTCGCTATAGGATCCAAGATTCTCTGGAAATTGATCAAGATGACTGTGGAGGTAGTGCACTTTGATGGACATATTACATCCTAAGTTTTTGAAGCTTTGTAGCATGACATTTACAATTTGTGAGTAGTTATTTGACTTGTAATTTCCGAGAAAGTTTTTAGTAACATGAACAAACGAAGTCCACGCAGCTTGTTCCAAATCATTCATTGATTTCAAAAAATCAGTATCTTTTATTAATGTTATTAATCTTTTATTAATCTGTGGTCCATGGAAAATCCCTGCTTTTATCTTCTCTAAGCTAAGACCCAGAATTATTCTAGGTATATACGAAAAACATTGCCCATTTTTATCTAACGCCTTAACAAATTGTTTCATTAGGCCTAGTTTTATGTGCAAGGGGGGCAATATAATTTTATCTCTTGAAACCAAAGGTGGGTTAATGACATTCTGCTTTCCCACCTCCATCGTTTCACGTAGGGGCCAATCTTTCTTTTCCCAGTGTTGATGCTTGGCATGACTATCCCACAGACAATAAAAACATGGGTATTTAGTGTATCCACTCTGTTGTCCTAATAAAAAGTTGACCATCTTTAGATCAACACAAATACTCCATTGGTGTTTGTTATATTTGATTTTGTCTAACACGAGCACGATATTTTGATACTTTTCCTTCAATTTTGTTGAATGAGCAATGGGTACTGAACCATATTTATTGCCATTGTGTAAAAGAACACTTTTAAGGCTTCTTTTAGAACTGTCTATAAAGAGGCGCCATTCATTTGTCTGATATTCTGAAAGACCCTTTCTGAGAATAAGGCCTTGCACATCATAACAAAAAACAATATCATTTTCAGAATGAAAAAAAGCTAGTAGGTCTTGCTCTCTTGTACGATAAAACGTCAATTTTGTACCTGTTGCCAACAAGTTTTTTTCTTTTAATCTCGAAGCCAATACTTCCACAGATTCTTTAGGTAGCTCAAGATCCCCTATCAAGTCATTCAATTCTTTTTGAGTGAAAGGTTTTGGTTCTGTAGACGCTATACCTTCGAAATAACTGGGGCTACTTACTCTCTTTATTAATGATTTCTTCAAATGACGGTTCACGGGTAGCACAAAATGTTGGAACAGGTACTGCCTCTGAATGTGGCAAAGGTCTTCGAGCCGATTCTAAGTCTGGGTAAATCATTTTTTTAACGTTAACACCACGCAAATTAACACAGCAGAAATAACAGTCATCGATGTGATTTTTTTGTTCTTTCCATTGCATAGGCACTCCGAATCTCATACGGCTTCTTTGACCTTTGACCTACTGTCTCAAATATTCACAGCACACTTTACAAACAATTTGAGGTATCCACGGCTTGTATTCATCCACAATTTTTAAGTTAAAGTAAGAAAAATAGGCACTTTTTATAAATTCTGTTATAGGTTTTCTATATTTTTTAACTGTGTATTCACCACAAATGTAACAAAACACATTTGGTTCATTGAGACAACTTCTTCGTGATGAAGACATGATGACAAAATCAATTTATTTATAAAAATGTACCGATGAGTTAGCAAACCGAGCGCACGAAAGTACTGATTACGGCCAATATTCAAAACTGAGGGTAAATCGAAAACTACACGTAGAAAAAAAAAAATAAAATACATTTAGTGTTACCAGTGGATACTTAGTAAAAATTCATTAGCACAAACTCGGCACCAATTTTTTTTTTTGATTTGTTGAGTGTTATTTATGTAGTATAAAATCAAGAAATTCCGTAAAAAAATAAATTTGAAATTATTATAAATTAATTTTGCAAAAATAAATTTCAAAACGTGTTTGACAGCGGTGGGATTTGAACACACGCTCTTTCGGACTGTGCCTAAAACCAGCGCCTTAGACCACTCGGCCACGCTGCCTGCCTAAAATCAATACTGCTGCTTTTCAACCATACAATCTTAGGTTTTATTTTCGTTACGGCATTTCTTGATTCGGTCGCCGCGCTCAAAGCCTGCGATAAAAGCTATGCAATAGCTTAAAAAATGTAAGTAATACCTCGCTAGATTTATGTATCATAAATGAATTTTAATATTTAGAATTAAGATGGGACACATTTTATCGCAAAAATTTGAAGGTCGTAGACGTGTAAAACTCACTTGTTGTACTCCCAAACATCGAAGGTGGCTACTAAGAGTCGCTTGGTGAGTGTGAGCGCACACTCAGGATCCTCCAGCAGACTGGGCAGACATTCCACTACACATAAGAATGCACGCAGAGCTCCGTCACGAACCACCTGAAGGAAATAACTGCTTGTAAGATAACACTGAGGGGTATGAGTAATGCATCTTGGATTGAAAGTTATTGAGGTTTTTATTCAAGAATTACTTTTAGCTCTCAGACGTCAAATTCCTGGGCTCATACTTCGCAATAGGAGGGAAATCGACCTACTTCGCTGGTGAGACAGATTGGTATGGTATTTTATATTTTCCATCGTCTTAATTTTATATGGATATTATATCCCTTAACCGTCTTTGCCGACAAGCACGTGTAAGTAAAGGAGGGAGAGAAAGATATTCTTAATGTCATCAAATGGAAGAATGTCTCAGTAGCAATAATGTAGTTAAGATAAAAGTAAGAGAATGATGCTGATCGGATGAAAATTTTTACCTCGCAGGGGCTCTGCAGCCCGTCCATAAGGCATGTGACGTCATCCAGGGATAGCGTGCCCCGCGCAGCGCACTCCGCTGTCTCCAGCAATGCTACAGTGCACGCTGTTTGGACTCGTCCACTTGTACTGCCTGTTTATAAAATACATTATTTAGAATAAAAAACAACTCCACTAACGTATAAATTCTGATGTCGGGTGGCTTCTTACAAACATACAATAAAGAGATACAAACAGACCAGGACCAAATATTTTTGATTCACGTAGGGATGTTTTGCGTAATGCCTCAACGTCGAAATGCAATCTCTACGGAAAATATGTGGAGTTAGGCTGACCGTCGCTTTCGTAACGACGACGTAAGAGAGCGAGAAGGTATGAAAGAGAGTATTGGTGTAAAGATGCAAAAGGGAATGCTCCGATGGTTCGGACATGTGGAAAGAATGCCGAACGAATGTCTGGTTAAGAAGATATACAATGCGAAAGTGGAAGGATGTAGGTACCAGGGGAGACCGAGACTAAACTACCTAGACCAGATTGGTCACGTACTGAAGAAAGGTGGAGTCAAGAGTCTCCGAAACGTGCGAGCGTGTATGAAGAGAATTATGAATGTTGAGGAAGCGAGTAAGTATGCAAGGATGGAAGGAAGAGTTCTCTGGCACTCTGTTCTCTCTGCCTACCTTGCAAGGGATATGGCGTGATGATATGTATGTATATAGTTGTTTTGCCAGGGAATGCCCACGATATTCTGCACAGAAAATCTGTACTTAGCCATTCCACTATATGTGCAATCAGATTTTACGGGTGGTGTATTCGTTGCTGAAGTAGTCTTATTTTACACAGTACATAGCTGCAAGAATCAAGGCAACTGTGCCGGTGGCCCGCTCAATGGGCGGTGTGGACTTTAGACTCAAAAAGGTCTATCATCACACCTTAAGGCGAGGTGACGACCGACGAGACCTTTTGACGACAAACCGCATTAAAAGCGGTTGCGTATTTTAAAAGATTAAAATATACAGACAACCGAGGTCTTTGTTTTATACTATATATAGATAGAGTTATTTTTTTAAAGTATTCAACGTCAAAATTTCAATGTCGATCGGTAGGAATTCAATAGTAAATGTATATTGATATTGACTAACTGATAAGATCTATGAGCAGTCTGAACATGTGGTCGATGGGGAACAGCGCGGGGTGCATCATGTCGTCATCAACACGTAGTGCGGCGTGCGCCGATATCACCGACAAACCATTCAACATCGTCGACTCGTCCGATCTCACTGACGAATTTGATAAACCTGAAATCAATCACATTATAAAAATTAAATTCCATTGAAACAAGTTTTACGAGAGCACCTGTTGTGAATTTTATATTAGAACACCGGATCGGAACACGGTCTCGATTTATTTTTTTAATCAGTTCTTTTTTAACAGACCACATCCGGCACTAGGAAATAATCCTTGTATTGTTACAAACATGTAATTAATAGATACATATGAACACTGACTCAGAATGACAATTTGTGGATTGCAAAAATGTTGTTCTACTTGGGAATCGACACTGGCACGGTAAATCGGTATATTAACCACTAAGACATGTTTCTTATTTTGTCTGTTAACCGAAGATGGCTTTCACAGCTTTGTCTGGACTATGGATGAGCGTTGAGGGCTTTGAGGGCGCTCTCGGAGCCCAAAATATCTCGTATGCACAGTAAATTTTAATTTTTGTTAGCTCAAGAATGATGCTCTGCGAACCAAGTTATGTGTTGCAAAAATCGACTGAGGAATCGGAAGAATGAGCAACTTATAAGTAAATAAATGTATATTACCTAGTTTAAGCAGAGGGAACACGTAACAAAATCCTGGTCCTGTGAGATGGTTGCTCTTCTGATTAGTTTCCTCGTCAGTCTGGGGTTTGGAACTGGACGTGATGGTGTGTATTGTATTGATGGTGCGTTTGGTGGCTTCGATCAGCTCGTCGTCCTCCCAGCTTGGTTCTAAGTCACACTGCGGTTTTAGTAACCTGTAAGAAATATCATCCGTGTCAATAGTAAAATATATTTTGAAATATATATTATTTGTTCTTTAAATGAATAATATAAAGTAATAGAAATATAATGAGCTTAGAAATAAAGTTTGAGATCTTTTTCAGAAAAACTTTTTCCAATATGTATCTATGTAATTTGACAGTTTCCACCATAAAAAACTACATTATCATTATGTTCTTATCCCAATTACTTGTGGTCGTAGTATGAAGTATTTTTCCATCGTACATTGTCATAACACTATTGCAACAAGTTTGGCTAATGGTTCTATGACAAGCCGTCATTTCTTTGGGGATGTAATTGTTGACCAGAAGCCATTGGAGGTGGCTCAGGTTGATTAAAGCTGTTACTCGTGTTTTACGATATCCACGAGCACATGTAAAGATTAAGTATCATTATATGGCTTATATAAATGATTAGAGTTGCAGATTTTTCCTCAAAAGTGCAAGTTCGAAGGTAGATTGGTCTGATAGAATGTTGAAACATATTATATTGCATTAGTAGATTACCTCACTGTGAGCCTGGCTACGGTGTCTCCCATGGCGGCGTGGTTGGGGAGCAAGGCGTGTTGCAGTTGCAGATATAAGCCGGCGAGTTGTGCGGCGGCGAGGGGGCTACGAAGCGCTCCCAGCACTGCGGGCACCACGCGACGGGCGCCTTTGCACAATGCAGCCTCCGAGCCACGCTGAACGCTCGACACCAGCCCCACCGCTATCTCAGCCCGACGGTTCAACTGTACACATAAAGGAATACATGAAAGCAGGTACCGTTCCAATGACACTATTTGTCCCACCCAGATTTCTAACCCTAACGATCGATTGTTGTTTACTTATATATTGGAATAACGAGACTTAAATAACAAATTCATCCATGTGGTGGTGGCATTAGAATAAAATTCACCATCCTCTTTTTTGCCCGTGGGTGTTGTACAAGACGACTAAGGGATAATATACAAATAACATCCATGTAAGAGTAGGAGAATTTGAAATAAAACCATATACCAACACGACTCATCAGCGAGTTATAGTAGGTTAATTACCCTTCTATTATTGAAGAGCAGCGACTCCAGCAGTGGAACGTGTATGAGGTGAGGATGATATAAATAACTAACATATTATTAAAATACATTATTGTTTGTTTTTGCACAATTTATTCACAATTTAATTTAAGGTAGCGAGATTGATCTAAAAATGAGGCACTCTTGAGAGCAAGTTTTTAAGATCGCATTTGTTGAAATGGAGTCTATTACTAGCTTTTTATCTAATTACTTTTCTTGTATATTTAATAAATGAATTGGTTTTGTGTGCGGTAGCAATAAATCTTATTTGGTTTAATTTGAATGCGTGGTGGCTTCCATTTTCTCAATGTATACTTTTTAATCACTTCTTCTATACTTCAAAATTTTTTTTTTGTGAATAACCGATATCCTATATATTTTCCAATATCAATCACGTGCATTATAAATTTTAAGATAAATAGAAACTTTAACAAACATTGGCGTTTCTAATACTAGTTGGTATGAATACGTAGCACCATAGGTTAGATAAATAATAATAAAAAACTTACCGCGCTCAGTCTCTGTCGTATAGCAGTTTCCTTTGCAAGTTGTGCCTTGATGGCTTCCTTTTGCTTCACGGTGAGTGGTACCTAAAATATATATAAATAAATAATATCCATATAAAGAAGTATATTGACTGATTCATCAAATTAAAGGCTAGAAACTACTGAAAGTCATTCAGCCTTCTGCCATTCACTGCCGGACGTGGTACTGCTTTTACTACTCTACTTTGCTAACAAAATGAGCCTGTAGGATAGCAGAGCTGCCGCGATTGAGAGCCGTTCTAGTTTATCACTCAAACAGTGGTGCAATGCCATAACCGCCACCCTTGGCAGGCGGATCGCGGTGAGGTGTTATGTTAGCCAATAGAGAGCTGCTGCCCACTATCTTCGTGAGACTTTTAGGCAATTTTACGACTACCATAGGTAAGTGGGCGGCGACAAATGTATACTCATGATTTCGCTTCACGAGGAAGACTTAATAAGTAATGATTCTAAGAAATTTAACCCCAAAAGTGGTCGAATGTAACAAAATTTGTATGTAATAAAAAAAGCTATATCCATTGTTTTCAAATGAAGAATAATGTTAAAGTGGCGCTTGTCAGTCATGTTAGCGATGGTAGCTGATGTTATAACTTCTCCATGTCAATACTGCAACCGAATCTCCTGGTGAACCTTCAGATATATTAAAACACCACCTCGCAACGTAATTTCATTGTATTTGGTGAATTTATTGTTAATTACTCTTCATTCATTACCTGTTTAACTTTCCCCTCTCGTCGTTTCTTCTCTTCAATCTCTCTTCTTAGTTGTAACTCTTCCAGCTGTTCTTTATAACTGTACGCTTTACTTTCTCGTTTCATATTCATTTCCTTATTGTCTTCATTACTAAATAAGACATTAATAAATCCAGTTAAAGAAATAATAAACACAGACTGCACGGATGGTTAAGATATCAACCTACCTTGTCAAGTGTTACGGATTCAATTGCCACATAGAACAATACTTCGTGCTACAAATTGTTGTTAAAGTCTGGCTATAATTCGTTTCCGTTAATTATATACTTAGTGCAATATGTAAAATTCTCGCATTGGATTTGGAATACCCCTTTAGTGCAGATCTCATTATGAAAAAAAAAAAGCTAAAAAAATTGCAAAAGAAAAATATAGGGTCACGTAGTATGGGTATGTTGCCTTATATTATTATGCTCCGAAAAGTAAAAAATGTTCCCTAAAAAGGGGAAGCTTAAAAACCTAAAATTGTCGTAAACCTCATAGCAAAAAAAATATAGACACATATATATACGGAATGAACCTGTTCTCTCTGCCTACCCTGCAAGGGATATGGCGTGATGATATGTATGTATGTATAATCGAACCTTTCAACACTTGAGATCGCTGTTTAAATCAACATGTCATTTATGTGGTCAAGTTTAATTTTTGATAAGTCTGAAATCATAACATACCCGGGCACGGAGCTCTTGTCATACAGTTCGCCCTCTGGTGTGAGATATGTGAAGTACTCGTCCCTGTTGACCCTCAGCAGCTCGGGATCGAGAAGCGTATCCAGGGCGGTTTGAATCGCAGCACCGCCAATCACTTCCGCGTTGGTGCGAACCAGCGTCGATACCACATTGGATAATGTCTGTGGAATATAGTTTTATATAATAATTATTTCTCACATCTTTACTTGCGTATTATGATAGGCTACCGTCTAATAGTTTATTTATTTATAAAGTTATTCTCTTACTTATTTACAGCTGGGCCTATTCCATTTGACGCCGTCGGGCTAACAATTACATTCCCAGGTGTTAGATGTTAAGAACAGTTATATTATTCAACCACATGCTAGTAGAAAATAATTTAGTATTTTATGTTATAAGAGATTTTATTTATTTACATTGCTATTTGGAGATTACGTTAAAAACGGAAAAGCGATACTAGCAACACTAGCAGTATTTGGTCGGACTAGTTTAAAAACGGCGGGCCAGAATAGAGAGGGGACGAATAAGTTTGTGTCATGTTATTGGTGAAAAATATATGTCGATATATGAATCCTTGATGTGTGTTTCATTGCTATCTTAAGCTTGTGAAACTTTCAAAGGTCGGCGACTATTCATAAACTCACTGCTAAATCTTTTGCGATACGTATGATGGAAGAATACATATTAGTAGATCAAAACTAGTCGCTAAGAAATTCTAAATAATTATACTGCATTTCTTCTTTTGTGTCAAAGCATTTAATAGTGCCAAGAATCCAGTCAAAATAGCAATTCAGTATTGAATCCTGTATCCGTGTGGTGACGGAGTAAGAATACAATTCACCACCACTATGTTACCCGTGGGTGATGGTGAGAGAGGACTAAGGGATATAAAATGCATATAACATCTATACAAGAGATGGACAACTCGAAACAAAACACTATACCAACACGTCTAACCAGTGTGGTATAATAGGTCAATTTCCCTCCCATTATGTAGGAGGCTCGAGCCCAACAGTGGGACATATATGAGCTGAGATGGAGATGGATTGAATCCCGGTGATCATTTGTTATGTATGAATTTATTTATATTACCAAAATTCGTTCAAAGTGCAGATTGCCAGCTTATATTATATAGGTATGAGACCTATTGCTTAAACTTAATTGGGTTAATAATAAGATGATGATGACACCGCTGAGCTTTTTTCTGGATGAAAGCTATGTAATGCATTGTTGTGTAGTCCTAATAACATTATCTGTGTGATGATGGAGAAATAATACAACGGTTATCACCCATCCTTTTCGTGGGTATAGTTAAAATCGATTATGATACGTACTCAGATATAACATAATTGCTGAAGAAGGAAAACTCGAAATAAAACGAATTATATATTTTTAGGCTACAGAGTATTAACACAAAGTTATTCAGTATATTTTATTTCAAGCTCATAGCTAGATGCATCCTTCCCACCATCACAATAGACCCTCGACGTCTAAAAGTTGCTTGTGCTGATTGCTACCGCTTCCATGGAGAAGTTAGGGTTGGTGCCATATTATATTAAACTGCCACAGACGGCTCACTATTCCTTATTTGGACTTGGCTGTAATCAACCAAGATGATTCCACCAAGTCTTCCTTCTTTTCCTTATCTCTAACCCTTATTTTAAAAATAGGTGGGCGAAGATAAAATTTATTAATACTCTTACCTCAGTAGGCACATAGTCGTATATAAATTTGTTTTTCAAATTGTTAGCATATAACGAGACCAGTTTCTTTGGGTCGTGTCGTAGATATGTGAGGAGCTTCACCCACGCGTGCTTATTCACGCTCACCGCTAGAGGGTGCTGGCAGGCCGGTAATACGTCTATGGCTAGCTCTTGAGAATCTTTTTCTGGATAACCTGCAGGTAAATATTATTAATTCAATTGTTTGCTAATGATATTTACTCAGCAAGGACCGGTCCACCGAACCCGGGATCATACAGCGTTGAAAGGTACGTGCAAGGCAGGTTATGAGGTCGCTCGTCGCCCACTCTGTTGTCCCGGACGGATCGGGCGGGGTGTGACTATATCATAGTCAGCCCCCTAAAACAAAGTGTTCCCGTGACTAGAAACTTAACGTTTTGTTTTGACATATTGCTCTTGGCCTAACAGTAAGAATTCATCAAAAAATGGGCCAGTAGTAATACCAAATTATAATGTACTAGAGTCTAGAGGCTTCGCTTCCGTTTCGGTCACTCTGACCACACAGTTTAAATATCTGATAACTTATAAGATATTCATTTTAATGATATACTGTAAATGGTTTTTTTATCTACATTAAATGTACCACGTAGCTTATATATTTAATTACATAAGTACTGTATTGCTTAAACTAGCTTCGTAAATAAAACATTATTTTTAGTAACATTTAAAAGTTAAACATGCTTACTACGGGTTATTCATAGACATATACCATCGCTGACTTTTTGTAGTTATTTCTATATTTCGTAATATATTATTTTGATGTACGTTTTAAGGTTAATCCATGTCAGTGTATAGAAATATGATTTTTACGACATCACATTGCCAATCTATTAAATTCTGAGCTTTTCACTATTGTAATATGTGGTTATATAAACCCTCTTCTTGACTTGAATTACTCTGTCTACTAATAAAACCTGAATTAAAATCCGTATTATAATTGATTTTATACTATGTAATAAAGACAACCCAGATTTACAATATGTTCCTTTTTAATTTTATGCTATGGACCTTTTTGTGGGTTAACAAGATTAGGTAAGATCGGGTATGAGTATATTGTGAGAAGCTCCAGGGTGGCACAAGTGATTAAAAATAAAATGACATACATGTGACGAGGAGGGATGATACGGTACCGTATGATCATACGGTACGTATACAAAAGACACAACAAAAGATTTGTTTTAAAATTTAATACTGATAAAAAAAGAATTATGTTACTATAAAACAAATCAGTTATTTTTTAAAATAATGAAATTGTGTAAATTAAACAGTTTTTCGAAGAATATTAAATCCTACCTCGTAATTAGACCGATTGTAGTAATTTTCTTCGCACTTTTTGTTTGCTAAATCTTTAATAATATCTGATAAATTTATAGGGGGGCATAGTCCGGAGCGTGCTCGTCGCGTCCCCTGTCAGTCTAGTTAGACTGCTAATTCGGCTCGAAAAATGCGTTCCGCAGTGCGGGTTAGGGCGTCCCCCAGAGGCGACGCGTACCGACCCGCCCCCGTCGGTACGAACATCGGCAGATGCGGCGATGGGGGCCGCCACCCATCACGCCTTGCCCAGTCAGGCGAGTCGAGAGCAGAGTGCCGGGTGAGCACGTGGAATGTAAGAGGATGTGTGGAAGGTAAGTTGCACGAGCTGATAACCGTTATGGCGGATAAACAGCTAGACGTGCTCTGTGTAACAGAGAACAAGCGAAGGGGCAGCGACGCCTGCGATCTTCCTGTTGGCGGGATGGCTCTGTGGTCTGGTGTACCACAGAGCGATCGAGCCAGCAGGGGGGGTAGGAGTGCTGTTGTCCTCTCGCTTGGCCTCAGGTTTACGGAATGTATGATCCCAGACTTCTTTGGGTCCGTATAAAACTAGGTGTCACCAAGGTATTCATGGTTGTAGCATATGATCCTCGAAGGCATCAGACCTAGAGAAGTTTTGGGATAATGTTAGAGAAGTTCTGGATATGGCAGAAACCAGAGAACGCGTGATTGTATGCGGAGATTTGAACGGATGGGTGGGGACCAAGCGTCCCGATTATGAGGACGTACTTGGTCCATTTGGTGATAAGAGAGTGAACGACGCAGCTAGGCTCATAGCGGATGTATGCATGGAGAGAAACCTTATTGTGTCAAACACATTTTTCCAACATAAGGACATCCATATGTATACATGGAGAAGGAATGAACAGAAAAGTATAATAGATTTAATTTTGGTAGACAGTCGCCTCCGAAGCAAGATACTGGACGCAAGAGCCTACAGGGGCCCCACAGTCGATGCGGACCACTATCTCGTTATTGCAAGATTTAGTGGTCTGTTCAGAAAGTGGAGGCACTGGCGAGAGCGTGTCCACTTCGGAGGGCTTGAAAGAATAAAGGTTGAAAGGTTGCAAGAAGAGTGTGTAAGAGAAAAGTATGCAGAGGGTGTCCGAGAACGGCTGACGATGGCAAGCCAGCCGCAATCGGACATTGAAGAATGGTGGAGAATATTGAAAGAGAGTATGGTAGATACAGCGAAAGAAGTATGTGGAAGCTCAAAGAAGCATAGAAAAACAAATGGTGATGCATGGTGGGATGCGGAAGTGGCAGCTTCCGTAGAGCAAAAGAAGAAAGCATGGCTGGACTATGTTTCTTCTTTGAATCTGAATGACAGTATGACTGAACAGAAGAAAGAAATATATCGGCAATGTAAGAATGACACCAAGGCCTTAGTGAAAGAGAAACGTGATAGAGCAAATATGAATGCAGAAGATAGGCTGACTAAAAACTTCGAGGGTAACACCAAACTCTTTTGGAGGGAGGTGAAGAGGTCTCGGGGTGGTTGGTCAGCCTTCAGAATGAATAAAATAAGGTCTAAAGGTGGAGACATTCTTACACAAACACAAGACGTGTTAAGCCGATGGAGTGAATATTTTGGCGATATGTATGCGGATACTCGAGTTGGCGCCGGTGTCGCATGTGGTTTAGTAGATCAACATTCGGCCCCGGCGTCCTCCGATGGCATCAGTATAGATGAAGTTGAATGGGCGATAAGAAGTTTGAAAAATGGTAAGGCAGCGGGTATTGATATGGCGTCTGCCGAGGTGATCAAGCTTGGTGGCTCCTGTGTCTGGGAGGCGTTCCTGTTGCTCCTCAATTTATGTTGGAGCTCGGGAATGGTTCCCAGGGACTGGAATAGCGCTGTCATCGTGCTCTTGTTTAAAAACAAGAGTTCGAGTTATGACTGCGCACATTACAGAGCCATAAGCTTGATCAGTTTGGCAGCAAAAGTGTATGGTAAAATTATCGAAAGGAGAATGAGGATGGTGTCCGATGGTTTACTGTATGAGATACAAGGAGGTTTCAGGAGTGGAAGGGGATGCATGGATCAAGTGTTCTCTCTGCGCAAGATTGTGGAGAAGCATCTGGCTCTAGGTCAGAGGGTTTTCTGCAGTTTTGTGGATCTGGAGAGAGCATTTGACACGGTTGTACGAAAGGAACTTTGGGACATTTTACCGGAGTATGGTATTAACGGTAAACTGCTACAGGCTGTGCAGTCCAGTTACACGGGCTGCAGAGCCTGTGTGCGGCTGGATGATGGAATGTCGCCTTGGTTTGACGTCAATATCGGCGTTAAGCAGGGGTGCGTTCTGTCAGCCAGGCTGTTTATCATATATCTGGATAAATGTCTCCAAAGGTTGAACGATATGAATGTGGGAGTCCAGATGGGCGACTCAGTGGTCACTGCTCTGCTATATGCATATGATGCAGTCCTGCTGGCACAGTCAGCGACTGACCTGCAGACCCTAGTCGACACAATGACAGAAGATTGTAAGAAAAGGGGTCTACGCGTGAATGTGAGCAAAGCCAAAATAATGGTCTGATGAATTTGTATATCTTGGATGTGGATTTAGCCGAGATGGAAGGTACACCACTGATATAGAGCGAAGAGTGAATGCGGGAAATAGAGTGAACGGAGCGTTGGGGCAACTTCTCGGCAGCCACCACCTCAGCCAGAAGGCACGTGTAGCAATACATAACGCAGTGCTTGTCCCAACATTACTATATGGAAGCGAGAGGTGGGTATGCAGGAAAGAGCATGAAAGCAAAATTAATGCCGTCGAAATGCGATCTCTACGGAAAATCTGTGGATTAGGCTGACCGATCGCATTCGTAACGACGACGTAAGAGGGCGAGTAGGTATGAAAGAGAGTATTGGTGTAAAGATGCGAAAGGGAATGCTCCGATGTTCGGGCATGTGGAAAGAATGCCGAACGAACGTCTGGTTAAGAAGATATACAATGCGAAAGTGGAAGGATGTAGGTATCGGGGGAGATCGAGACTCACCTACCTAGACTAGATCGGTCATGTACTGACGGAAGGTGGAGTCAAGCGTCTCCGATACCGGCGAGCGTGTATGAAGAGAATTATGAATGTTGAGGAAGCGAGTAAAGTATGCAAGGATAGAGTTCTCTGGCACTCTGTTCTCTCTGCCTACTCTGCAAGGGACATGGCGTGATGGTATGTATGTATGTATAAATTTATAGTGTCGCAAACCTTGTGTTCTATTGAAAACATAGCCAATCCAGATAATCTATTCTGTGTCATGGTGGATCGCAAATTTTTTTTTTTTTTTTCTCCTCCCTGCACTAAGGAAAATAATCCTTGTATCGCGGGGGACTTGCAACAAACATGCAATTAACGCAGACAAATTACACCCAGACTCAGAACAACACTTTGTGGATCGCACAAAGTATTGTCCTGCGTGGGATTCGAACCCACGGCACTGGCACGAAAGGTCGGTATCTTAACCACTACGCCATCTGTGCAGTCTATATTTTTTTATTATTTTTAATTTAGAAAAGCTTTCACCACTTGCGACAAGTAACAGTACTTGTAAAGTTAAAAGGATCCTGAGCGCAATACTGATATTTGGACCAAATCTTAAATCTGTTACAAATTTCATGATGAGGAGAATCTTGAGGAGATAAATTACTATTTAAAAACATACAAAGGACTGACTACTCCTCACAAAGTTTTAATGCATTTATATTGCTTGAGTTCTCATGAGTTAAAATAGCATCGAGGTTCTTACAATGTTCTAACAATTCATCTTTTGGGAGTTCTTTTAAGGCATATATGTTATAAAAAAAAGATAAATGTTTTTAATGTGCTTAGAAATCTGGTCAAATCTCAATTCTAAGGAGTTTATGGCTGTATCCATTATATGAAAAAATACTGCAATTTTATATTTTTGACGAGGCTCAATGACAACACACTCATAAGTAAATTGTTTTTTCTTGGATCGTGCACGAGTCTAGCCACATTTTCAAGGCCTAACACCTTGCAATCAATTTCAGAAGCTGGGGTTTTGGCGTCTCCAAGAACTTGAGTAAAATAATCATCTCATCAACGTGAGTTTTCAAAGCAATCTTTTGTATTTTTAATTAATTTAATGACGGAAACTAAGTCAAAATCTTTACTTTGCATAATTTACTTGTTTATGCGATTCAAAGTTTCGTACTAAATTATAATATAACATAAAAATTTAAACTGTTTAATTTGGTTCAACAAACCCGAAACTTCGTCTCGTGTGGAAGTATCCATACCTGTATTTTGGTAAACACTAAACAATGCATCGTAAACTTGTCCTATTTGATGTCTTAGTGGTTTTATTGCTTCGATTTGACTTTGCCATGTCGTGTCACTAAGTGGTTTTGGAGTAACTTTATCCATTCTTTAAAAAAATTGACCACCTTAATGTAGAAGTGGAAAAAGAAACATTTTTTGCACAGTATAAAAAAAATCGTAGCTTTTAGTGAGAACTTTGCCATGTCGTTTACCACTAAGTTTAAAGAATGAGTACTACAAGGAACGTAAAATGCCCGTGGATTTTTATTTTTAATCCTGGCTTGAACGCCTCCTTGAATACCTTTCATATTAGATCCATTATCGTACCCTTGCCCTCTTATGTTTTCTAAAGACAATCCAAGTGCTGATAATTGCTCCACAATAATTTCTGTTAGTGCCAGACCTGTAGATTTCTTGATTGGTAGAAATCCTAAAAAACTTTCATTTATCCCTAACGTTCTAATTCAAATTCAAAACATTTATTATGCATAAACCCTGCGAGGGCACTTACATATTGTCATTTTTTTACATTTAAAGTTAATCTAATAAACTACCACCGGATCGGAATGAGACCGCTACTGAGAAGATCCGGCAAGAAACTCAGTGGGTTTGTCTATTTATATTTTATCTATGTTATTATAATTTTTTTCATTTTTTATATATAAAAAAAAATAGTACATGTTTATTATTTAATTAGCTTCAGTGCGATGCCCTTCGAACGCAATAGTTAAAATACAATAAAGAAAGACCATGGCTGGACCGGATCCCACAAGCGGCACCCGATCACGAGTTAACTACTAGAGCAGCCATCACTCCCCTCAACCACCTTTTTTTTTTTTTATTGGTGGGCTATGGGTGCGTCTCGCCCCGCCGAATCGGTCCGGGGTGACGGAAAAGGCAGCGCGTGACCCCATAGACCCACCGTAAAACCTTCTCTCTTCGCCGTGCGAGCGGACCACCGGTACTCGATTTTAACTTCGGTGGCCCTCCCCTCAACCACCTTGGAGGGAAGGGAGAGACCCGCTCCACGCAGCTACCGCAAGCGGACCTTTCAGTGAGCATGACCAATACCATGATGTACTATAAATGCAAAAAAGTCAAAATTCGAGGCAACACACGCTACGCTTTACAAGTATGTATAATTATTAAAATGAAATAGTAACTAAACAGTTTAAAAAAAATAATGTACCTAATTGCTGAAAGAGGAGCTGTTCATAGCCAGTCTGAACTATCACTTAGATAATCTGAGATTTTATAATAACCTTTTTTACAGAGTCTGTTCTTCACAGCCCTTTTAAACTTGTTCACAGTCATATCTCTGATATCTTTTGGTAATTTATTATAGAAGCGTATACATTGCCCCATGAATGAAGCGTATACATTGCCCCATGTTCTTGAATGGTCTTGGGATTGAATAATAGAAATATACCTAATTATCATGGTCATCTGCTCAGTTTTGCTAGCTTCTGCAGTACAATCCAAAATAATAGAATAATATTTCGAAGTAATGATAGCTTCTATAATATGTTTTTATGACGTCTGAAATTGTATTAATGAACACATTTTGAATAGTTTTACTTAAGAAGGTTACTTGTTTCCCCTCTTTTTTTAAAACTCTGCGTACATGTACCTGCCTAACGGGATCAAATTCGGCTAACAACTCTACTAGTTTAAAAAAAATACTATTGTTATGTTGATACAGATTATTATCAGAAGTACTTTGAAAAGCCAAGCCATTTTTAGCTAACATTTTGATGACTGATGCAATTCGTAACAATACTTTATTCCAGTGTTCTATTTCTGATTTAATTATTCTCTGTGACTCGGCATCTATTGTATGACACGATTTGAGCTTACGTGAAAGTTCTACTCAAGATTTTACAGCTTCCACATGGTTTCGTGATGTATCATGAGATTTAAGCATATCACCTACATGCTTCCAATTTTTGTAGCCATCTTCAGATAGACCGGAATTGTAGTTATATTGAAGATTTTACAGTAAAACGAACAACAATTTTTTTGCCACAGAATATACAAGCCAATCTCTCAAAATTTCTTTACCGTTATTAAGCTTTCTCTTATAGTATCTCAAAGTAAACCTCCGACCATTGATATCTTGTGGAAATTCAAATTTATACAGTGGGTCTGGAGAACCTCTATTTACCATATATATTCTTTCTGCATCTGTTAATCTAGTGGGCCACGTGGCCGGATCGACATCTAAAATAGATGTTGATTCTGTAAAAACACTTGGAGTTGCAATAGCACCTTCACCTGCAATAGCACCTTCACTTGCAATATCACCTACAACTGCAATAGCAGCTTTAAGTCTACGTTTTTTATATTGGTGTCCCGACAAGCGTAATCTACCGTCAGCCATTCCGTACGGTACTGTGTTAAAAAATATAAATATGAAATAAATATAAATAGATGTAATAATATTGCTAATGTTAAAAATTCGAGAGTCATTCTGTTTCTCTGACTTTGACTGCTACGTTTATTTGATTAAACCAATGAATCGCAGTCACAGATGAGAATTAACAAGCCGAAAAAGGAGCAGTGTTAATTTTCACACGATTAACATACCACTTAAAACATTTCTAACATACCTTGCGGTCAATATTAAATTAAGGGTCGGTTTCACCACCTGTTATTAAAGTCCTGAATAGCCTATTTCAGTGGTCAGGCGTATCGAGGCGCTGGGGCTTAGGGTGGCCCTGGAGAAGACAGAGGCGCTCCTGTTTCATGGGCGCCTCATGGGGCCGCCCGTCGGCGTCTCGATCGTCGTCAACTCCGTCCCCATCAGTATCCAGGCCCATATGAAGTATTTGGGTCTGGTGCTCGACGGGAACTGGTGGTTTCGGGAGCATTTCCGTAGACTTGTTCCCCGGCTAGTCGGCTCGGCGTTCGCCCTATCTCGGCTGATGCCGAACTTGGGCGGACCGAGCTTCGAGAGTCGACGGCTATATGCGGGGGTGATCCGTTCAATGGCATTGTACGGCGCTCCCGTGTGGGCGAGGGCTCTGACCGTCCGTCTTAGGGCTATTCTGCGGAGACCGCAGAGAGTCATGGCGGTCAGGGCTATCCGCGGATACCGCACGGTTGCGACCGAGTCTGCATGCGTATTGGCCGGAACGCCCCCTTGGGACTTGGAGGCGGAAATGCTCGCCGAAATATATCGGCGGGTGTCTTCAACTCGCGAAGAAGGTGGCGATGTTTCGCCTAGCGAATTGGCCACCTGGCGTGAGGACGCTCGCCGGGAGGTTCTTTCCCGTTGGGCCACGCGGCTGGAGCGGCCTCGATCCGCATTACGAGTCATCGAGGCCGTCCGGCCCGTACTGATGGAGTGGCTGGAGAGGCGGCACGGAGTCCTCTCTTTCCGGCTGGTGCAGGTCTTGACGGGGCACGGTTGCTTCGGCAAGTACCTGTACACAGTCGCAAGGGTGGAGACGACTCCGTCCTGCCAACAGTGCGGCGGCGACCGGGACATGGCGCACCATACGCTCGAGGTCTGCGTGACCTGGGCTCAGCAGCGCCGTGCCCTTGTCGCCGCTATCGGTGCCGACCTCTCGCTGCCGGCCGTCGTGAAAGCGATGGTCGACAGCGAGAGGAATTGGGACGCGGTCGCCTCCTTCTGCGAGGACGTCATCTCGCAGAAGGAAGCGGCGGGGCGAATCCGAGAGGAACTTCTCTTCGAGGATTCGCGCCGCCACCGGCGACTGGGGCGGCGGAGGCGTGAATACCTCCGCCTCGTGCCGCCCTAGCCGAGGCAGCGGGTGACCGGACCGGGGATTAGTCTGGTCGCCCTAGGAGCGAGGCCACCGCGTGAGGACGACGCCCCGACGGTGCAAACTGTCCGGGCGTCGACATTACAGCGAGGATACCCGTGAGGGTAGACCGCCGGGTGGGCCACTGAAGTAAAAGACCGCGTACCAGTGATCCACCCGCACGGCGTCGAGAGGTATATTGTAGGGCGGGTCTACGGGGTCTTGCACCGCTTTTCCTGTCGCCCCGGACGGATTAGCGGGGTTTGACGTACCGTAGCCCGCCGCCAAAAAAAAAAAAAAAAAAAAGCCTATTTCAGTGTTGTTATTAATCGATTACTTAATTTGATTAATTTTAATGGGATTAAACTTAATGATCAAAGGTAATCGTGAGTGTATTAATCTGAATTAAAATATAAATCGTAATCACGATTAAAAATCAATCACTAATCGTTAATTTGATTAAACAGATTAAAGTACTTTAAATGATAAGCAAAAAATTACTTTAACAACATTTTAAGCTAAAAACTTGTAAAGTAAACGCTCGATGAAGATACGTGATGTGTAACAAAGTAACTAAATTGCAACCATGCTAAATCTCACAAAATATAATACGAATTATGTGAGAAATGGGTTATTATGACATGTAATTTTAATAATTTATCTGTATAATTTTAAAGCAAAATTAATGCGGACGAAATGCGATCTCTACGGAAAATCTGTGGAGTTAGGCTGACCGACCGCATTCGCAACGACGACGTAAGAGAGCGAGTAGGTATGAATGAGAGTATTGGTGTAAAGACGCGAAAGGGAATGCTCTGATGGTTCGGACATGTGGAAAGAATGCCGAACGAACGTCTGGTTAAGAAGATATACAATGCGAAAGTGGAAGGATGTAGGTACCGGGGGAGACCAAGACTCACCTACCTAGACCAGATTGGTCACGTGCTGAAAGAAGGTGGAGTCAAGAGTCTCCGAAACCGGCGAGCGTGTATGAAGAGAATTATGAATGTTGAATAAGCGAGTGAAGTATGCAAGGATAGAGTTCTCTGGCACTCTGTTCTCTCTGCCTACCCTGCAAGGGATATGGCGTGATGATATGTAGGTATGTATGTTTAATTTTTAAAAAAATTGATATACTAAATTTTTATATCGCTGACAGTGACCGCGGCTCGGCCCTACAGCTCACAAATGCCCAGTTTTTTTTTATACCTATTTTTATAATTTGGGCAATGTATCTTTATAAACACGATATCTTTATAATTTGTAGGTTATTTGTAATTCTGATTGTATAAGCTATATTACTGTAAAGTTACATCAAATTCCGTTCAGCAGATTTTGCTTGAAAGAGTCACAAACATCTATAGTTCTATAAACCTTCACTATCTTCCACGTTTATCATAGTATTGAGATTAATTATAATAACTGTTCGATTGTACCTGTGTTTTACATAAATATTGAAATGGAAAATGTGATTATCTAACTTTTTATTTTTGTTCTTGTTTCAACTGTTTTAATCAAACATGTTTAATCGTGATTAACGATTAATAATTATAATCACCAATTTTTTGATTACGATTCAATTAATTTTAATCGATAAAGTCACGATTAACTTTTTAATCGTTAATCAGATTAAGTTTTTCCCAACGCTGGCCTATTTGTCAAATAGGAACTGTCAAACTCATACAACAAATGTCAAAAAACTGAAAATTTAATTGACGAATAGGATAACCGGAGATGGTGAAATCGGCACTAAAACTATTTTACTATTTACGTTAAGGAATAGAAAAGTAAGTACACTTTTTAGCAAGGTGTGTTCAATATTACGTATATTTTTACGTACTACAAATTACTTTATAAAATAGATAGGTACTTACGTAGTAAATTCACCCGCGCACTTCAATATTTAGATGCTTAAACTGCCCCACTAAAAATCATGTCACTTTTAAATTTAAGAATAGAACCAACTTGTAGACGTAGCATATATTTCACATAAATAGATAAAACATTTTAATTCTGTATCACTTATTAACCGCTACATTATTCACGAATATGACGAAAATCAGAAAGTCTCTAGGGCAGAACATTTTTACTAGGAGTCTTCTAAATAAGTAATGGAAAATAGTACATCTTTTGCTTATATAATTATGATATTTAAGGGATTCCCCGGGAAATATCGCGTGGTACGAATGTACATAGCTAAAGGATTACTAAAATTCCTCCGAAACTTTAAGGGAAATTCCCATCAAACATAAACAGACCGAAAGGGTTGCCAGTTCAGAAATATAAAATCGGCAGAAAATTCGGATGGTTATTTTGTATTCTGGTTTCTAAGGTCTAGTCTAGTTGGTTTCTTATTTTCCTATTTAGGTATTTCTTCGTATTAGTGTTCCAAAAAATTTTAAAAGTATCGATACTTTACTCGATACCAGTATCGTATTAGATTTAACGATACCGAGAAAAGTATCGAAACAAAAGTATAGATATTGTTAGGTTCGATATCTATGGTACTCTGCAATTTATTTTTAAAACTTTCAATTGAGTAATATTCCGGATATTACTTAATCACAATAGCAAATATTATCCAAGAAATCTCGGAACTTGGAGTTCGGAACTTATCACCAATGAGACACTTAATAATGGTATCAAACTAACTAAATTTAAATTTCGAAGTCTTAAATTGTCGGTACAAAAATAAATTAGAGCAACAGTAAAAAAGTAAACCAAGATTACCCCACTGTATTAAATCATATTTTACTTCATTGAGAAATATAAATCTACTAAATAGGTAGTAGGTACCAATCACGAGAAACTGGCAACACACGCTCTAAACATAAGCTATTGTCTATAGAAGAGGAATCCCCCTACGACCTAAATCTAATGATGTGACTTAAATTTTGTTAAAAGTATCGAATATGAGTAGAATGGCAATATTTGGTCTTAATTTATTTTTGGCAAGTTACATCAGTCATTCAGATTTGGCAAATTTCTGCATTTGTATAATCAAGTATTAATAATATGTCTCACCTCTAAATGAACACAATGCTTGAACACAATCTAGTATCATTTTCCCAGTTAATTCTGCACTCTTCTCTTCAGGCGGTGTCTTCTCTTTCCCACTAAATAGCTTTCCTTCTTCCAACACTTCATTCAACTTCAGTGCTAAATTTCTTGCTAATAAAAACCTATCTTCTTTCGCTAATAGTGACTGAAGCTCTTCTATGGCAGTAGAACGGACGGCCTTCATGGGAGACAACAGTACTAGGACGAACGCCCTATAAATCGGGGAGTTTTGCTCGCTGGCAACACTTTGGTAGTTTTCCAGCACAGCTCTGCAGAGGAACACCACCTGTATTAGGACTATAAAGGGGTAAATGTTATAGTGATACTGGCAATTTAAAAATAAATAAAGCATGGTTGATGATGTGATTTTTATTGTATAGAAAATAGTTTGGATATGTTACCATCGTCGGTGGCTGCGCCTAGGATCCTGTCGTGGAGGAGTACGTGTTTGTCGCTATTGACCAGTGCGCTCCACACTGCGGGCTTGGAGGGAAGATCACGCGCTGAATCCAAGAGCACCAGCCCTAGCATCGCGCTGATACCCTCGCTGACAACTAAATGCTGAAATTGTTATATCCATATATTTTGAATCATTTATAAGGCGATCTAACACAAAAGAACGCGTAGATAATAGATGATGATGAATGATATGATATATGTGTTCTTTTGAATTAGGTCACCCTGTTTATACCTTTTTATTAAAATTAACTGTGAAGGTCATTTACGTGACTGTTATTGTTATTTTAGAACAACATCACAAGGAAAGTATCATTTGGCAGTTACACATTTTAACTAAATAGATCACCTTCTTTTTGCCTGAACTCTGACTGCCTCTTTGGGTCATTAGCATGGAACTGTTGAATGTGATATTTCAGCTTCAATTGCCAACAGAAAGCAAGAAGTTCGTAACTATAAACATAATTTCATCTTCTAACATGAAATTAAGATGGTGCACAGACAAAGCAAGCAGAATCTTGGTAAACAAAAAATGTAAGAACAACCACTTACTTGTAAAGGCTGTTGCACAGCCTTCTCCACGGCTTTGATAAGCACAGGCCTCAATGTTTCAGCCTGTTCACTTGTTGCTCCACAACTGCGGATACAAGCTGATACCAAGTTCACATAAGCGATGCGGACGACCTGGGTTGTGCTTTTGGCTCCTATGTTCTTCTGCAACATTTTTTTTGGGTTAGGTTAGCTTGCAGCGTTTGTTACTTAAACTGCATTATACAAACATAATATAAACGAAAGCACTGGATGAATAGTTAGATACGGAACCTCAATGATATAAGAAACAGAAAAAATAATGGTCCAAAGATATTCCCTTGTGGAATGACAATTTTAATTTCTATAAGATTCGATGTATTTTAGATAATAACTAGATTTTAAGTAGACGGCCATTTACTATTAACATGCTAAATTAAAGCTGTCTATACAGCTTTAGATCAGTTAAGTACTATTTCTTGAACATTGTTGTATGCATAGTTTGCTTTGTTTGATTATGCTTCATTAAATCAAAAGCTTACGAGATATCTGAATAAATTGTATAAACTAATATTTCAGTGTCTATAAATTTAGCATTATCACAAGAAATTACTAAATTCTTTTCATTACCTATGGCTGCATAGAGCTAGCAATCCCCATTGTAGACAAGGCTTCCTTCTTGTACTCACAAATATGGGTCAAAAATGTATATATGCATACATTAAAAAAAATATATAATTAGTGTTTTTGTAGGTAACAAGGTACCCCTTAAAGTACCCCTTAAATTAAAGGGCCAAATATATAAAAGCCTAATAAGACCTGCTGTACTGTATGGATCAGCATGTTGGGCGATAAAAGCGACGGATGAGAGACGACTGCATGTAGCGGAGATGCGAATGTTGAGATGGATGTGTGGTGTGACAAGAATGGATAAAATAAGGAATGAACATATAAGAGGAAGTTTGAAAGTTGCGCCAGTGACGGAAAAATTAAGGAGTGAAAGATTGACATGGTATGGACATGTGATGAGAAGGGATGAAAGTAATGTAGTGAGGAAAGCTTTAAGCATGAATGTTGAAGGCTTAAGGGGTAAGGGAAGACCGAAGAAAAGATGGATGAACTGCGTGAAACATGACATGGATAGACAAGGAGTGACCACAGAGATGACGTCTGATAGAGTTGTATGGAAGGAGAAGACATATTGCGTCGACCCCAAATAAATTGGGATAAGAGCAGGTTGATGATGATGTAGGTAACAAGGTACCAGGATCCTATTTTTATTTATTTACCTTGAATATATCTAATATTTTGTTAGGCATAGTAGTTCGACGACCCACAGTCCATTGGCGCAACACGTCCAGTGCCACGCAGAGCGTGCGCTCGTGCGACTCGCTGTCGAGTACACGCGACATATGTGTCGCGCTTTCCGCAAATAACAGTTCGCGATCTTCGCCACTCACGGCTAGTAAGCTTAATGTACCGACACCCTAGAACATAAATACTATAGTAAGATCTTTAGATAAGTCTGCTACAGTTTAGTAAACTAGAGATTACTATTGCAATGAAAAAAGTCAGTATAAAAATTCATGAATTATTTGAATCTTTGTCAGTCTAATATTTTGACTCTTACATTGAGTACTGCAATCTTATCTTCACTGGACGTCAACTTCCCTCCGGCGCCATTGTACTCAGCAAAAGCATGACTGAGCAGAGCTTTAGCTGCTGCTGTTTGAGTACATCGTTCTGCAAGACGTTGTAGTGCTACACCTGCTTCTACGCGTACCCACTCATCTTTAGAATGTAAATTTACTGCAAGAGAATAATTGTTATTATAATAACAATGACACTGTTTTGGGACAAAGTAATAACATTATTATACTATCTATGGTGACTACACCACTCCATTCCTTCCTTACAGGTGATTGAGGTTACAGGTATTGAAGAAATCAATTTATTTTCTCACCATATTTTACAATTAGTTTAACATTTCAACTAATAAATATGAAATCTATGATGGCTATGTCTGGCCTATTTGATTTGTCTGCATAATATCAGGCAAAAAAAAAAAGAGATAGAAGGGCATTTGGATATAATATTCTTTATGTTACTTGATAGGGAAAATAGTGAATGTCTTTGTTGTTTTGTTTATACAGTTTGCTTTAGATAATGCTGCTGTATTAATGAAGGGTTGGGCTGAATTAGGATTATGCAAAACCTTGTCCACCAGAATGTTGATCTAATTTTTTCAGTTAGCAATATATTTATAAAATGTTCATTTTATTTTTAGAATTGTAGTTATTTCTATCTTAATGTAAATTGCAGTTTATTGAATAAGTGTGGATAGTGTAATTTAAAAGAAGTTTTTCATATAATTAAGAGATGTGATGATAATATAGCATAGGAGCATGTGAGAAGAGACTCAAAATCATGATGATCTCCCTGGCCAGGTAGTGTAGTTGACTAACTTATTTTCATATGCATTTATAACCATAAAGATGCCTTGCATGATATTGCAGCATTTCATAAAATAGATATTGCAGAACAAATCAATATACAACAAAGTAAAATCCAAAGGATATTTATATTAGCCTTCAGTAACACGAAACCATTTTAAATTAGATTCTCAGATTATATGTTCTTTTTACAGGCTATTGTCTGAACAGAACCATCTTAATTATGTCTGTCATATTATGTCTTCATTGACATTTGGGCTGGAATATATTTAAGTCTTTATGCATGCTCTATGGTTATGCGTACTTTTAACCTGTCCTTTCCCTAACACATCTTCAATTTGACCCAGAAAAGTACGACGTGGTCTTCTCCTTGTAATCGTCCCACTCACACTCGCTTCGTATACTTGCTTAGACAACCTTTCTTCACTCATTCTTTCCACGTGGCCAAACCACCTCAGCATTCCCTTTTTTATCTTTGCCGCTATTTCTTTATTCACACCACAGCGCTGTCTGTGTTATTCCTAATTCTATCTTTTAAACTTACATCACACATACTGCGAAGAGCTCTCATCTCTACAGCATTTATTCTATTTGCATGTCTCCCCTTCCATATCCAACTTTCACTGCCATACAAGACAGTGGGCACTAATACTTCCTTATGCACAGCTAGGCGTGCCTTTTGAGACACATTCCTACTCTTTATAAAAGCGTACAATGCCCTATTAACTTTATTACCAGCATTAACTCGTCTTTCAACATCGTCATAATTTTTACCATCACTAGTAAACAGTACACCCAGGTATACAAATTCATGCACCTGTTCCAACCCCTTACACTTTATATATATTACATTCCGTCATACATTTATCCTTTTCAAAGACCATTACTTTCATCTTACTAACATTCACTTTCATACCTTTTCTTTCAAATGCATCATGCATAGTATGTATTTAGCTTCGCCTGTAAATTTTCAGCCGATGATGCAGTAAAACCTGATCATCGGCATAAAGAAGACATTTGACGAGTAACTTATTCATTCTTAAACCACATTCATTATTTTTAAAATCTTGCAAACAGCTATCCATGAATAGGTTAAACAGCCACAGTGACACTACACATCCCTGTCTAACACCTTTATCAATGTTAAACCATTCAGTGTAGGACCCGTTTATCCTTACGCAGGCTCTGGAATCCTTATAGATGGATTTCAGCGCCTGAATAAGACGGCCATCTACCCCATACATCGATAGTACCGACCACAGTTCATTCCTCCTCACTTTGCCATAAGCCTTTTCCAAACCAATGAATGCGCAAAATACTTTCATGAAGACTGTGATGAGTGTGAATGAAGCGATAGAGGTATGTCAGGATCGTGGTTTGTGGCAATCCGTAGTCTCTGCCTACCCCTCTGGGAAACAGTCGTGAGGCTATATATGTATGTATATTTAAGAAAACTGTTACCTTAAACATTTCTTAAATATAATGAAACAAAAGTATAAACTTACCAATTAAACTTTTTCCAATATCAACAGCCAATCCATCAAGATCAACATTGAGACTAGCAAAAACTTCTCCAACCGCTTGTACTATAGTTTCGGGACTACGGAGCATGGCTTTGGCGAGAGCTGGCAGCAATGCATCGCGGACATCGGCTGCACTCAATTGATGGAGCAGTTCATGACAACCTTTGATGTAGTTTGCATTTGGGCGGGACTTTACACTTATTATGCTTTTTGTGAAGCTTTCTAACATTTTTGCCTGCAAGGGAAATTGTTATCTATCTCAATACCAATATTCTTCATATTATGATATCCATATTATATGTAGTATTTGCAGACTTTGATAGATAGGTAAATAAATAGGTTATTTTCTCCTTGGATCTTCCAAATGAGAAAAATATTTTTAGGATTAGCGGGTTTGTGATTGCAATTCATTTTATAAGTTTCTGAGGATAGCACTGTCTATAACCAAGGTGATTCCTCAAGCAGGTTTTGCAATCCCAATATTTTGGTGACATAGGTACAGTTTGCCTAACTGGATGTAATTTAGTAAAAAAACAAGATCCTAAGTATATGTAGTTTATTAAGAAACAAGATATTCACCTTATGTTGTTCAATTGAGGCATCATCTCCTATTTGTTTCAGATGTCGACATAGTATGGAGAAAGCTGCGCAAATGTGTGGGCCAGCATCAGCGGGCATTGCCACCAGGGTCTCTAACCACTTTGATGACCTCTCTTTGCCAATGGTCAGCCATGAGGTGTGAAGCTGAAACAGTGAGAAATTACATTCAATGAGTGTCATAAGACTCATAACTTCATATTAAATTAATTAATTTCTGATTCATTTAAAAATTAGCACAAATAAGTAATTAATAGCATTTAAATTTTATAATGTGGACCCTTTCCGTAAATATTATGAAAATCAACCATAGAGGTACATCCTCTGTTTTCCTGTAAAGGGTGTAAATTATAAAGAATTTTGCTTTGATATTTTTCACATTACAATACATATAATGAAAATTATAATAAATATCAAAGATGATTTTTATGTGAATACAGTTGCAGACAAAAGCTATTTATATAACTTATATATAAAAATCCTCTCTCACAATGATCATTAATACCCCAAAACCAATTTCTAGACATTAATACAATTTTATTAATATTTCATTCTGGCTACATTTTCATTAAGTTATCCTTAAAAAATCTATCTATCATACAACAGCAATATGTCAAATATTGGATAACAATAGTTGATGTTCTAACTTTGCCAGAAGAGTGCTGCACATTTTCCTGAAAATTTCTCAGCCATTCAGAAAGTAAAGAGATGGTGGCAAATTGTTTTCTTAATGTTATATATCATAACATTCATTCACACAAAACTCACCATAGCATAAGCCTTGTCAGTTTTCCTTTTACATCCATAAGCAGAGACAACTGCAATAAAATTAGCCTGAGCCAGCACAAGTGACCTGTAGTCCACACCATCTTCTTCACTTGTTTTCAGGGTACCTTCAACCAGGACTGTGGACCATCGAAGTGCATATAAACCACTCTGGCATATACTTTTGCTGTAAATATTGAAATTATAATGGATTATTCACTATCCAGTTTCTTGCACACGAATGTCATAAATAGGAATGAGGGTAGTATGATTCACAGATCAAATTAAACTCTATACCAACCCATCTAAGACAGCTCTATTAAGAAAGTAGTTTTCAACCATGCTAACAAAGACAGTAACAGTTTCAATAATATTAAGAAAACATCTTGTGTGAAATAGCAACTTCATAATTAAGTTCTTACTAGACATGCTAAATGAGTATGAAATGCTGATTACATTTGACAATTATAAAAAGAAATAAAATAAAAGTATTTACGATGTTGCTGTGTTCTTAAGTTGTTCTGATATTTCTAGCAGGACAGGTAGCAAGCTTTTCAGAGTCCATTCCCTGTGATTGACAGCCAGGTAGTGCACCAAGCTCTTTACATATGACTGAGATGTTGAGTCTCTGTAGCGGTGTAGCGTAAGTGCTAGCAGGCGACAGACATATCGTACAGCTAGTTCCGTTATACCTGATGAAAATAATAACCATAAATAGCTGTATTTGTACTTATTTAATCAGTGGTTAATGGAATTATAGATATAAGTTTTATAATAAAGTTATCCAGAGATGTGATATTTAGTTTGGTTTAGAAGCTATGACACTTTATTTAGTTTTAAATTCTGGTTCTTCTTCTTCTTAATGATTGGCCTCATTGGTGAGTGATTAACCACAACTTCGCCAATGTCAAGTAAAATAAGTTTAAAAAATTATAATAGATTTATATTTTAGTCGTCAGTCATGTCGGTTCATTGTCTAAGTCCAAAGTAATTGTGGTTCTTTTAATATGAAATGATGTTATGTCACTATAAGCCTATATATTAACCAATAAGTATTTCATAGAAACCGACATATTTAATCACTATTTAGAAGTAAGAATTTCTATATGTCTTCATAGTACAGATACAATAATTGTCTATATTATATATGTATACTAATAATACTCAAATATTAATAATTTATTTCATCAATTGTGCAATAATAGTAATAACATTATATATGTGATGTAAATATGTTCTTGTTTCTCTTATAAATCAATTAAAAAAAAAACATTTCATTCCCATAAAAAAAAAACAATTCATGGAACACAAACAAGTAGCCAATATTCAGAAAATTTAAAATAGTTGAACTCATATCCATCTGTCAAATTCAGTCTCTAGGTATTGATGAATTCCTTTCAAATATATGTACATATAGTTTATTACAGATGCAATCTGTTGCATATAGCGTCCTCTGACTGGCGCACTTGAAACCTAGTAAAGGGAGAGCACACTATCTCAGCTGTCTCCAGGGGAATGTGGATCAATACAGCTAAATAGACAACCTATAAATACCACTACAATATATAATTTTTGGTCAATATTGTTTTACTTTTTACAGAAATTATGAATAAACATATGATTAAATATTATTTACCGGGCGTAGACAACACTTTACGAATTTCTTCGACAACCTCACGTCGTTCTTTCAAACTTGCGGTCTGGATTTTGAACGGTATATCCTTCAATTTTTTTAAAACCTGTCAACATAACGATGGATAATGTATCTGGACTTAGTTTTGTTTCAGTAACTTATTGGTTAGAAGTGGATTTACCTCAGAATCTGCCATTTTCCTTCACATTTATAGAAAATTTCTGTGGAAAAAAGCACACACGTCCTGTTAAACGAAATACAGATAAAAAAGAATTGTGGTATTGTGTTAATCAGCTGTCAAAATCTGGGTTACCAGTTTTGGCATAAAATATTTTTATACATACATATCATCACGCCATATCCCTTGCAGAGTAGGCGGAGAGAACAGAGTGCCAGAGAACTCTCACCCTTGCATACTTTACTCGCTTCCTCAACATTCATAATTCTCTTCATAGACGCTCACCGGTTTCGGAGACTCTTGACTCCACCTTCCTTCAGTACGTGACTAATCTGGTCTAGGTAGGTGAGTCTCGGTCTCCCCCTGTACCTACATCCTTCCACCTTCGCATTGTATATCTTCTTAACCAGACGTTCGATCAGCATTCTTTCCACATGCCCGAAACATCGGCGCATTCCCTTTCGCATCTTTACACCAATACTCTCTTTCATATCTACTCGCTCTCTTACGTCGTCGTTGCAAATGCGGTCGGTTAGCCTAACTCCAGAGATTTTCCGTAGAGATCGCTTTTCGACCGCATTAATTTTACTTTCATGCTCTTTTCTGCATATCCAACTCTCGCTTCCATATAGTATTGTTGGGACAAGCACTGCGTTAGGTATTGCTACACGTGCCTTCTGGCTGAGATGGTGGCTACCGAGAAGTTGTCCCAACGCTCCGTTCACTATATTTCCCGTATTCACTCTTCGTTCTATATTAGTGGTGTACCTTCCATCTCGGCTAAAACCACATCCAAGATATACAAATTCATCCACTTGCTCTAGTACATCATTACCTATTTTTACTCTTACATCTGTTCTGGCTTCATCTCTTTCAAAGACCATTATTTTGGTTTTGCTCACATTCATGCGTAGACCTCATTTCTTACAATCTTCTGTCATTGTGTCGACTAGGGTCTTTAGTTCAGTCACTGTCTGCTCCAGCAGTACTGCATAATCTGCATAGAGCAGAGCACTGACCACTGAGTCGCCCATCTGGACTCCCACATTCATATCGTTCTACCTTTGGAGACATTTATCCAGATATATGATAAACAGCCTAACGGATAGAACGTACCCCAGTATAACGCCGATATTGAATATTTTTATACATTGAATATTATTATACATTAACAGATCTAGCATCATACTGGACTGCACCTGCGTGTATCGTCCCGAAGTAATGTGTGGCGAAGCTTCGTACGTTTTGTACACTAGAAAGTTATCGCGATAAAACTGTGCTCATATTAGCGACTTCGGTATTTTACACGAAGTATCGTGCAATAATTAAAGATGGCCGAAATCATTTTCATGCGTTTAACTATGGATGACGAATTGCTTTACTATATTATGCTAATAATTACATAATGATTATTTGGATCCCTTCATGGGTTCCGCTTCATAATGGTGTAAAAATTCTAACACCATTTCATCACTCCACTCCATATTTATTGATTAACTGGAGATCCTCGAACGCGTCTAAACACATCGAAAATTTCCGCCGAAATGAAAACGCTAGTCTGACCACAGAGCGCGATATATTAGCACGCTAAAACCCTTTGTCTTATCGCCACCCAAGCGATAACGCACACGAAGCCCGAATGTTCGCGACGATAGCCAATAATGACCGTTCACATCTGCGTATATCGTCTCATTGCACGAAGCTTCGTGACGATACACGCAGGTGCGGCCCTAGCATTACTACTGCTTCTTTTCTCACCACACTTCACAAATTTAACAAAGGCTACATATTATCATCGTACTGCTCTTATCCCAATTGATTGGGGTCGACGTAATATGCACTCGTTATCCATCGTATATATTGCAAAATTTTTGGCAATAGTTTTAAGACGGACCACCTACATGACGTCAATCTTCTTTCAGAATGTAAATGTTGATTATAATGCATCAGATAAAAATGACCCAGTTCGTTGTTTTTACAATACTCACTAGTAATGTAAGGGCTGCCAGTATTCATTATCGTTATCACGAAGTATATAGATACAAAGAGTCCGAACGGTATACGGTTTTTCATAGCATTCACGGACACAATAATAAATCCAGATCTTAGTTCTCTTTTCTGCCACTGGCTACGCTAGGTTTAGGACATCGGTACGTCCTAGCCCCCGGCTATTATTATTATTACACGTAAACACGCGTTGGCTCGCGATATTGAATTTAACTAATTTAAATATTTAATTCCAGAGTAGTCAATAGCAACAGAACATTCCAGAGTGGCTGCGTTAGGTTTAGGGCGCAACGATGCTATTATTATTATTATACGTAAACACGCGTTGTCTCCTGAATGTTGAATTTAGTTAATTTAAATATAAAATGCCAGAGCTGTCAATAGCAACAAAACTGCCCACGTAAGGATTTAAACGAGGATTTCTTGAAAAGTGGCGCGTTCTACCAGCAAAAATTCTGTCCCCTAAATTGAGACTATTCGTTCAACATTACGTTCGGATTCCTTGTATTTATACCTCGTGGTCGCTATAAACAGCATTAAACGAAGACTATAGTCTTTAAAATATAGCTTGATCTCTGTGACAGATAGTGACAAAACCAATGAAGTAATTATGAATACGCGTCATGTTTACAATTTTAATTTGTATTTTTTTTTATTGCTTATGGTGGCAAACGAGCAAGCAGAACACCTGATGGCAAGTGTCAGTGCCGCCCAAGAACCTTTGCAATACCAAGGGTATAATTTGGGCCGCTGCCTACCAATAAAATCCCCAAGCCCACCCAGTTGGTCTTCCGGCTCTCTCGCTCACCGAACGAAGCGCAATAGCACATTGCCACTACTCAGACGTTGATCTTCTGCGAGAGTGTGGTACTACCCCGGGCGGACCGGCCCGCGGCTGTAGACAGAAAGCTATCAACAGCAGGGTACTACCACAATTGATTATATCGCCTATATTTTCATTCTTTAAATGCCAGTTATATCTTAACTGAATTATGAATATAAAAATATGAATATTTACACCAAAACTAGTACCTCATACGTTTTAAAATACTTAGTAATCATTTTATAAAAGTATGATGCTTACGCATGTACAAGATCATACTGAACTGAGAATAAGATAGAGATGGGACAAACGATAAACGTAAATCGATAACATTCTTATTAATTATTTATAAAACAAGTAAAACCAATACATTACATAATAAATTTAGTATTTAGTATTCAGACATCAGTTATATTATAACTGATATAGTATAACTGATATAGATAGACTTAATAAGACCATTTCTATTATATTAAAAAGATAATTTCTTTCATAAAATAAACATGATTATTCAAGAAATAATCTGTGACTACAGGAATGCTCCAGCGATGATGATAATAGTGACGATGAACTTGGATGTACTCGTTTCGAATAATAAAAATAATTATTAATTAACAGCTTTAGTTTAAATTAAATAAAATCCATTAATTTAAATTCAATAAGATTTTCATACATACATACATACATATCATCACGCCATATCCCTTGCAGGGTAGGCAGAGAGAACAGAGTGCCAGAGAACTCTATCTCTGCATACTTCACTCGCTTCCTCAACATTCATAATTCTCTTCATACACGCTCGCCGGTTTCGGAGACTCTTGTCTCCACCTTCCTTCAGTACATGACCGATCTGGTCTAGGTAGGTTAGTCTCGGTCTCCCTCGGTACCTACATCCTTCCACTTTCGCATTGTATATCTTCTTAACCAGGCGTTCGTTCGGCATTCTTTCCACATGTCCGAACCATCGGAGCATTCCCTTTCGCATCTTTACACCAATACTCTCTTTCATACCTACTCGCTCTCTTACGTCGTCGTTACGAATGCGTTCGGTCAGCCTAACTCCACAGATTTTCCGCAGAGATCGCATTTCGACCGCAATAATTTTACTATCATACTCTTTTTTGCATACCCAACTCTCGCTTCCATACAGTAATGTTGGGACAAGCACTGCGTTATGTATTGCTACACGTGCCTTCTGGCTGAGGTGGTGGCTGCCGAGAAGTTGCCCCAACGCTCCGTTCACTCTATTTCCCGCATTCAGTCTTCGCTCTATATCAGTGGTGTACCTTCCATCTCGGCTAAATCCACATCCAAGATATACAAATTCATCCACTTGCTCTAGTACATCATTACCTATTGTTACTCTTACATCTGTTCTGGTTTTATCTCTTTCAAAGACCATTATTTTGGTTTTGCTCACATTCACGCGTAGGCCCCTTTTCTTACAATCTTCTGTCATTGTGTCGACTAGGGTCTGCAGGTCAGTCTCTGACTGTGCCAGCAGGACTGCATCATCTGCATAAAGCAGAGCAGTGACCACTGAGTCGCCCATCTGGACTCCCACATTCATATCGTTCAACCTTTGGAGACATTTATCCAGATATATGATAAACAGCCTGGCTGACAGAACGCACCCCTGCTTAACGACGATATTGACGTCAAACCAAGGCGACATTCCATCATCCAGCCGCACACAGGCTCTACGGCTCATGTAACTGGACTGCACAGCCTGTAGCAGTTTACCGCTAATACCATACTCCGGTAAAATGTCCCAAAGTTCCTTTCGTACAACCGTGTCAAATGCTCTCTCCAGATCCACAAAACTGCAGAAAACCCTCTGACCTAGAGCCAGATGCTTCTCCACAATGTTGCGCAGAGAGAACACTTGATCCATGCATCTCCTTCCACTCCTGAAACCTCCTTGTGTCTCACACAGTAAACCATCGGACACCATCCTCATTCTCCTTTCAATAATTTTACCATACACTTTTGCTGCCAAACTGGTCAAGCTTATGGCTTCTTTATTGGGACTAATCCCACCGCACATTCCCACCATTGTAACTCCTGTAAGCCAGGATCCACAATGGTCACTATAAATGACACCGAGGTTTGACCCTCAGGCAGTCCCGGGAAATGATTTTAATTGTCTTGGAACCCGCAACAAATTTAATTAGAAAAGTTAAAGAGGAGGAGTTGGAAAAGAGTGATTCCACTTCCCTCCCAGGCAAAGCGGGAGACAGAAAGCAATATTGACTAGTCAGCCAATAAGTAAAGGGTTGTACAGCTACGATAAGCGCAGCAGTACGGCACCACGGATACGGGATAACTTAACGGGGCCTATATGTGAGCCTTAAGATTGGTTGCAGTAGTAGGTATGGCAGAAACGCCTAAACGCACGGAAATTTTCTCGAGTTGCTACAAGATCCGTGTAGTATACTACTCCAGATGTTACTTGCAAACTGTCTAACATAAGGTCGCGCTCGTTACGCCAGAGATCGCACTCCCAGAGAATGTGATGTGCTGATTGTTCATACTCGCGGTTATTTGTAGAACATTGACATAGTGGTGAAGGTACGAGTTTAAAAGAAAATAATTTACTTTTAAAGTTGCCATGTCCAGTTAGAAATTGAGCTACAAAATGGTCAACCTCCAGCCACACTCTCTCTAGGCGCTCGCGGACGCATGGGAAAAATAGATAGAGGTGACGGCCCTTCGATGATGAATCCCATCTTTCTTGCCATTCAATTAAAAGTTTTTCATAGACAACGGACTGCGGTGCAAACAATCGAGCGATTTTATTACGGTCGCGCGGTAGAAGGAAATCTGTGTTCATATTTTCCCTTGTCGTGTAATACATTGATGCCCGTCTCTGAATCTCCAAGTCAACCGGAAGTACACCCGCGAGTACCGGCAAAGCCTCGGTACTGACCGTCCTGTAGGCTTTACACAAGAATATTAAGGCCAATCGTTGGCTTTGTAATAATTTAAGGCGAGCTGCCCCTATGGTAGCCCTATCAGCCCAAACGGGTGCAGCGTAACAAATACACCCCAAATATGTGGCCATATATATAGTTTTCAGTGTATTAAAACGAAGGCCCCAGGTAGACGTTGATATTCTAGTAAGCGCATAGAAATTTCGTTTCGCTTTTTCACCTACAGTTTTAATATGCTCGACAAATGAAAAATTTTTTTCTAAGAGTAGACCAAGATAGCAAACTGAATCTTTCTTTTTGACTGTCATATTATTGAATTTTATACGCGGCAACGATTGTAAATTTCCTTTTAATAAAAGGTGATACGTTTTTTGTGGGGCAAATGTAAGCCGATTTCGTGTGCCCCATTCGAATATATTATTGAGACAAATTTCTGCTAATTTCTCTAAACCGTCTCTAGTGTTGGATTCTACGAGTAGAAGACCGTCGTCGGCATAGCCGATCAATTGACAGTGTTTCGGCAGAGGTAATTCGAGGAAATCGTCAAAACCTAAATTCCATAGATATGGACTTAGCACCGAACCTTGGGGGCAGCCCATCGTCAGTGCCTTCGACACAGCATGGTGACCAAGTTTCAGTTTAGTCGAGCTTTGTGAAAAGTATGACTGTATAATTAGGTAGATGTTCCTATAGCACCCACGAGTCTTTAATTTAAGAAGTAGCATTGGCCACCAGGCGTTGTCGAAGGCACCTGAGATATCCAGGAAAACGCCTAGCACGTATTTAAAAGCGGATGTATTAATAACTTTTCTCACCGCAATGGCTGCGTCGATAGTTGATTTACCGCGAGTGAAACCGAATTGCTTATGGTTGAATGTTGGTCCACCCGGCAATAAACGAGGAACAATTAGCCGTTCTAAGAGTTTGCCTAGTGAGGGCAATAAGGTGATTGGTCGATATGATTTCGGGTCATCTGGTGGCTTATCACCGCCTTTAGGAATTATCCGTATATATCCGCGACGCCATGACCGAGGAAAAATACCCTCAGATATACAACGATTAAAAACCATTAACATTGAGCTGCCCGATGCTCGACTAGCTTCTTTGATCATTTTATTTGATATTTTGTCTTCACCAGCAGCTTTGTTGAGGGGAAGAGCTCTAACAGTATTCATAAACTCGGCAAAAGACGGAAGGTCAGACATAGGCGAGAGAGGTGGGTCAGCGGCCCACGCGCGTATTTGTTTATGGTGTTCGCTGTCGACTGATATGTTATCGTCTGGAATTAACGTATTTAATAAAACTTCCGTGGTCTCCTCAATACCCGTAGTGTGTTTATCATTCACTTTGATATTTTGTACGTAAGCTAGGTCGATTGAGCGATTTGCTTTAAACTCATGATATAGTGGAGACCACGGACCTTCACTTTCTAATTTTCTGCTTATGGCTCTGTAATTGATGAGAGAGCTTATGGCTCTGTAATTTGCGCAGTCATAACGTGAACCCTTGTTTTTAAATAAAGGCACGATGACTGCGCTATTCCAGTCCCCGGGAACCATTCCCGAGCTCCAACATAAATTGAGGAGCAACTGGAACGCCTCCCAGACACAGGAGCCACCAAGCTTGATCATCTCGGCAGACACCATATCAATGCCCGCTGCCTTACCATTTTTCAAACATCTTATCGCCCATTCAACTTCATCCATACTGATGTCATCGGAGGACGCCGTTGTCGAATGTTGATCTACTAAACCACATGCAACACCGGCGCCAACCCTGGCATCCGCATACATATCGCCAAAATATTCACTCCATCGGCTTAACACGTCTTGTGTTTGTGTAAGAATGTCTCCATCTTTAGACCTTATTTTATTCATTCTGAAGGCTGACCAACCACCCCGAGACTTCTTCACCTCCCTCCAAAAGAGCTTGGTGTTACCCTCAAAGTTTTTAGTCAGCCAGCAGCAAATATAATTAAAAAAATGACGAGCCCACTGAGTTTCTTGCCGGATCTTCTCAGTATGTGGCTGCTTTCCGATCCGGTGGTAGATTAATTAAATTTAATTATAAAAAAAACAATGTAAAATTGACAATATGTAAGTGCCCCTATGGGGTTTATGCAAAATAAATGATTTGATTTGATTTGATTTGCCTATCTTCTGCACTCATACTTGCTCTATCAGGTTTCTCTTTCACTAAGACCTTGGTGTCATTCTTACATTGCCGATATATTTCTTTCTTCTGTTCAGTCATACTGTCATTCAGATTCAAAGAAGAGACATAGTCCAGCCACGCTTTCTTCTTTTGCTCTACGGAAGCTGCCACTTCCGCATCCCACCATGCATCACCATTTGTATATCTTGGATGTGGATTTAGCCGAGATGGAAGGTACACCACTGATATAGAGCGAAGAGTGAATGCGGGAAATAGAGTGAACGGAGCGTTGGGGCAACTTCTCGACAGCCACCACCTCAGCCAGAAGGCACGTGTAGCAATACATAACGCAGTGCTTGTCCCAACATTACTGTATGGAAGCGAGAGTTGGGTATGCAGAAAAGAGTATGAAAGTAAAATTAATGCGGTCGAAATCCGATCTCTGCGGAAAATCTGTGGAGTTAGGCTGACCGACCGCATTCGTAACGACGACGTAAGAGAGCGAGTAGGTATGAAAGAGAGTATTGGCGTAAAGATGCGAAAGGGAATGCTCCGATGGTTCGGATATGTGGAAAGAATGCCGAACGAACGTCTGGTTAAGAAGATATACAATGCGAAAGTGGAAGGATGTAGGTACCGAGACTAACCTACCTAGACCAGATCGGTCATGTACTGAGGAAGGTGGAGTCAAGAGTCTCCGAAACCGGCGAGCGTGTATGAAGAGAATTATGAATGTTGAAGAAGCGAGTGAAGTATGCAGAGATAGAGTTCTCTGGCACTCTGTTCTCTCTGCCTACCCTGCAAGGGATATGGCGTGATAATATATATGTATGTATGTAAGAATGTGATCATTTATGGGGACTTGGCTCTATAAACTTTGTTCCTTTTACCAGACCGAACGGACGAAAACATTTTTTTAACTGTACATATGTAATGACACGGTATCGAATAAAAAGTATCGATACTGTACTCATGAGTAGTATCGAAAAAAAAGTATCGTACTCAAAAAAGTATCGAAATAAAAGTATCGATACTTCAAAGTATCGAGTACTTTTTTAGGCCTTTTTTTTTTGCGGTGGGCTATGGACGTCGCACCCCGCCAAATCGGTCCGGGGTGACGGAAGAGTAGGCGCGCAACCCCATTGACCCACCCTGCAAGCACCTCTTCTTCGCCGTGCGAGCGGGCCACCGGTACCCGATCTTTGTCTTCAGTGGCCCGCTCGGCGGTATGCCCTCTCGGGCTCCTCTCCTGTCGATTTTATCTTTATTTATTTATATAATTAATAAATACATAAAAATGATAGCGGTGAACGAGTGACTGGTTGATTAGTTGAGTGAGTATGACAGACACAGATTAGAGTGTATAGAGTGAGTGTAAAGTAAATGAATGAAGGAAAGGTTAGGAACTTATTTGTGAACGGAAGGACGATTTTGAGCAATGGTCGATGTAATGTTTTAGGCTTACAACGATTGAACTAGGTGGCGTTACCATAAACATGAGCCGTAAGGTCGCAAGTTTTAAATGGATAATTTCTAAGATTTATTCGATACGATACCTGTCAAAAGTACTAATTCAGTAAAAGTATCGAATGCAAAGTATCGAGTACAAAAGTATTGGTATCGAAAGGAAACGTACTCGATACCACAAAGTATCGATACTTTTTTCGTGTCGCTATACATATGTCAGTATGTTTTATCTTTTATCTGCAGTCCGGTTAAGCTGTAAAAGCCCCTTCGGCTAACAGCTCGCAGTTGGTATGTTTTAGTGGGTATTCAGTGTCCCCTTCAGGGCCTGTGAGTCCCACATACCCCGCCCGGGGCGGGTATGCGACAAATGCATTTTTAACCACTGCGTTACCAAAAAAAAAAAAAAAACTTATCTGTTAAATCTGTCTGTACCTCTACCCGCCTCTACTTATTTATAGTATATTATACTGAGCTTAAATAAGTTGAGAAATAATAATTGGTGTAATAAATGCAAATATTCCTAATGCTTTATATTTGCTTTATTCACAATTTTGGATAATAATATATAATGGATAAAAGAAAAGAAAAATTGAATAAAATAAGATCTTATACAAATCAAATCGACAACGACTTGACTATGATATTGCAAACCCTTCAATGGGATAGAAAATATATTTTGGAGGTAAATATCTGTGTTATTTACATATTAGATAAGAAATATTCATGACACGATTTTGATGACATAAAATAATTCTATTTGTGATTTATCTAAATAGACCTGAACTTATACTGTTTTTATATTTACACATTTATAAGCAGAAACAAATAATTCAAATGAACACCAATGTTATATTATTAAGCAAAAAAAAACATTGCATTTATAGTTCCAGGGCTACTCTGTTGACAGTTCTCTGTCTACAGCCGTGGGCCGGTTCGTTTGGGGTAGTACCATAGTCGTAGAAAATAGACGTCTGAGCAGCGGCAATATGCTGTTGCGCTAAGTTCGGTGAGCTAGAGAAGCCGGTAGACCAACTTTCTGGGTGCATTTGGGGTTTTCATTGATAGGCAGCAGCCTAGCTATACTCCTGTTATTGCAAAAGTCCTTGGGCGGCAGTCACACTTACCATCAGGTGTGCTGATTGTTTGTTTGCCACCAGTATTAAAAAAAAATTGCGAAAGTGGAAGGATGTAGGTACCGGGGGAGACTGAGACTAACCTACCTAGACCAGATCGGTCATGTACTGAAGGAAGGTGGAGTCAAGAGTCTCCGAAACCGGTGAGCGTGTATGAAGAGAATTATGAATGTTGAGGAAGCGAGTGAAGTATGCAGAGATAGAGTTCTCTGGCACTCTGTTCTCTCTGCCTACCCTGCAAGGGATATGGCGTGATGATATGTATGTATGTATGTATTAAAAAAAAAAAATTAACCATTATTATAGTCAGTATGATATCTCTATATTTCTGTGTGGTGTAGTAATACCATTTGTGTCATCACAGCATGGTAATTATGGTATTATTTGCCTTTGGGGATGATGATGACAAGAAAACCTATCATTATGAGTCTCATACAGGCCCTGAACTTTAACACCTGATTCAGTTATTGTTTTACATAAATTTTCAATTGTTACCTATAGTTTTTTGCTTATAGTTATGGTGCTCCATTATATACTATTTAACATAACAATTTAACTAATAAAATGTATTCTTTTGCAGCATTGTGCCATGACAAGTTGTACATATGATCCAAACCATAAAGTTTTGAATAGCAAAGTAGATCAACATCATCAGAAGTGCTTACTGCAATACAATGGATATACTACCAATGAACAGCTACTGCCAGATCCACTAGATGCTAATGCCAGCACACTTATAAAACTTAGTAATAATTTTACCTGTATTAACATAACACTCATATAGTGCCCTTGTTACCAGACAAGTAATGAGTTAAATATATTTACTTTTCAGATAAAGATGACATAATGGCGATAATTGACAATGCTTCAAAATCAGATCCAATGTTTAAAAAAGGTAACTTTATAGCAGTAAATTGTAGATAAACTATTTAATGATTTTTGTACCGTATCATTTTGAAACTCATTGCTTTTTTCCAGAGTAGTAAGTAATATGTTATTTCCGACAACTGAAACTGTATTTTTTTAATTTTCCAGTTTGTATTGATATTATATGTGGATCTATGCGTCTATATCCTGTTTATATTGTATCCTTTATAATATTTTGATTTATATTAATCAAATGTTTAGATTTACACTATTTTCACTTGCTATACTAATTCAAGTTTTACTGACTGGGAACTTAGTCCTACAAAGAAGGAATTTCTTTTAATTCCTGAGTTAAACTATGTCCATTCTGAATGATTTTAAAAATTTATAAATATATACAAGGTGGAGATGACAATGCGACAATAAATGAAGACACTGGCAATATAGTGTATAGGAGTATTTTGTAACTATCTAAAAAGTCCTCACATGAAAATTTAAAAAAAAATATTTTCAAACAATTTTTTTATCATAAATATTGAAACAAAATACCCCACCGTTTGTAAATATTAGTACACTGACCTGTAATACGACCGAGTATATCCTTTCATTACGCCGCATACATTAGGTACTTTTAATTGTCTTATCTAAGTTGGATGACACAGTTTATTTGGATCTTATTGATCAGGAATAAGGTATTATATGCATTAATTCGTATTGCGTTTGGCGAATACTTGAAGTGGTATACTGACGATAAGTAGGTCCCTACCTTCATATTAGTTTATACCAATGCCGCGCCGGAGGTCTTTGATCTCTTAGTGATAGCCCAATAATTTTAATTTTTAATACAGAGTGTAGAAAATGTTAATAATACAAAGTAAGGTGCTGTGGCTAAACTATACGACATATTATATTCAAAGTTTGTATACCGGCTGGGCAAGTCACAGATACACTAAATTAAAATTATTGTCGCATGGTCGTCTCCACTCTGTATAATCTAACATTGATCTATAATTTTAGATTGTTAACAAAAATCAACTTATATTTTTAATGTTAAATATTTAAAGTTAAATTTTGAATGTTAAATATGGCAAAGAACTGCTCCGTTGTATTGACATCCATCCTTCAACCTATCAATTATTTATTGGACAGGCATCCTTATGATAGATCATTAAGACAATAACTAAATTTCGCAGGCGGGTTAGTGTTAGGAGTTCTCCGGGTAGAACAGCAAGTAATGCTGCTAACTGGTTTTTTAAAATAGATAGTTGGTAAAGCTGATGAAACATTTTTATATAAATCGAAAAATGACTCAAAAGAATACAAAAATATTTTTGATCATTAATTTAATTTCAGGATTTTCAATTTCGTAAAATTTATTTGATTTAGAATATATTATAAGCTTATTCAACAGCTAGGAGTAGAGCAGTGATCATAAACATCAACTATTACAAGTTTGTAAAATAAATACTTAAAATAGTAATAATTATGAAAACTAACACACCAGTTTCCTTAACACAAGGCGTGGGTAGTGGTGAGCTGGAGCCCCTGACACTGGACCGGCTGCAGTGCGCATACTCCTCAGACGAGAGGCGTGTCATACACGATGCGGTGGTCAACGCCTCGCCTGCCTGTCATGACCTGACTGATCTAGCCTTACTCAGGTCAGCTACTATAAAATTCTAGTGATTAAGTATCAACCTTTGGAATTCAGTGTTGTGTGTTTGATTTCACATGTCCGAACCATCGGAGCATTCCCTTTCGCATCTTTACACCAATACTCTCTTTCATACCTACTCGCTCTCTCACGTCGTCGTTACGAATGCGGTCGGTCAGCCTAACTCCACAGATTTTCCGTAGAGATCGCATTTCGACCGCATTAATTTTACTTTCATACTCTTTTCTGATACCCAACTCTCGATTCCATACAGTAATGTTGGGACAAGCACTGCGTTTTGTATTGCTACACGTGCCTTCTGGCTGATGTGGTGGCTACCGAGAAGTTGCCCCAACGTTCCGTTCACTCTATTTCCCGCATTCACTCTTCGCTCTATATCAGTAGTATACCTTCCATCTCGGCTAAATCCTCATCCAAGATATACAAATTCATCCACTTGCTCTAGTACATCATTACCTATTGTTACTCTTACATCTGTTCTGGCTTCATCTCTTTCAAACACCATTATTTTGGTTTTGCTCACATTCACGCGTAGACCCCTTTTCTTACAATCTTCTGTCATTGTGTCGGCTAGGTTCTGCAGGTCAGTCGCTGACTGTGCCAGCAGGACTGCATCATCTGCATAGAGCAGAGTAGTGACCACTGAGTCGCCCATCTGGACTCCCACATTCATATCGTTCAACCTTTGGAGACATTTATCCAGATATATGATAAACAGCCTGGCTGAAAGAACGCACCCCTGCTTAACGCCGATATTGACGTCAAACCAAGGCGACATTCCATCATCCAGCCGCACACAGGCTCTACAGCCCATGTAACTGGACTGTACAGCCTGTAGCAGTTTACCGTTAGTACCATACTCCGGTAAAATGTCCCAAAGTTCCTTTCGTACAACCGTGTCAAATGCTCTCTCCAGATCCACAAAACTGCTGAAAACCCTCTGACCTAGAGCCAGATGCTTCTCCACAATATTGCGTAGAGAGAACACTTGATTCATGCATCCCCTTCCACTCCTGAAACCTCCTTGTGTCTCACACAGTAAACCATCGGACACCATCCTCATTCTCCTTTCAATAATTTTACCGTACACTTTTGCTGCCAAACTGGTCAAGTTTATGGCTCTGTAATTTGCGCAGTCATAACGTGAACCCTTGTTTTTAAACAAAGGCACGATGATCGCGCTATTCCAGTCCTTGGGAACCATTCCCGAGCTCCAACATAAATTGAGGAGCAACAGGAACACCTCCCAGACACAGGAGCCACCAAGCTTGATCATCTCGGCAGACACCATATCAAAGCCCACTGCCTTATCATTTTTCAAACTTCTTATCGCCCATTCAACTTCATCCATACTGATGCCATCGGAGGACGCCGGTGCCGAATGTTGATCTACTGAACCACATGCGACACCGGCGCCAACTCGAGTATCCGCATACATATCGCCAAAATATTCACTCCATCGGCTTAACACGTTTTGTGTTTGTGTAAGAATGTCTCCACCTTTAGACCTTATTTTAATCATTCTGAAGGCTGACCAACCACACCGAGACTTCTTCACCTCCCTCCAAAAAAGTTTGGTGTTACCCTCGAAGTTTTTAGTCAGCCTATCTTCTGCACTCATATTTGCTCTATCACGTTTCTCTTTCACTAAGGCCTTGGTGTCATTCTTACATTGCCGATATATTTCTTTCTTCTGTTCAATCATACTGTCATTCAGATTCTAAGAAGAGACACAGTCCAGCCATGCTTTCTTCTTTTGCTCTACGGAAGCTGCCACTTCCGCATCCCACCATGCATCACCATTTGTTTTTCTATGCTTCTTTGAACTTACACATATTTCTTTCGCTGTATCTACCATACTCTCTTTCAATATTCGCCAGCATTCTTCAATGTCCGATTGCGGCTGGCTTGCCATCGTCAGCCGTTCTCAGACACCCTCTGCATACTTTTCTCTTACACATTCTTCTTGCAACCTTTCAACCTTTATTCTTTCAAGCCCTCCGAAGTGGACACGCTCTCACCAGTGCCTCCACTTTCTGAACAGACCACTAAATCTCGCAATAACGAGATAGTGGTCCGTGTCGATTGTGGGGCCCCTGTAGGCTCTTGCGTCCAATATATTGCTTCGGAGGCGACTGTCTACCAAAATTAAATCTATTATACTTTTCTGTTCATTCCTTCTCCATGTATACATATGGATGTCCTTATGTTGGAAAAATGTGTTTGACACAATAAGGTTTCTCTCCATGCATACATCCGCTATGAGCCTACCTGCGTCGTTCACTCTCTTATCAGCAAATGGACGAAGTACGTCCTCATAGTCGGGACGCTTGGTCCCCACCCATCCGTTCAAATCTCCGCATACAATCACGCGTTCACTGGTTTCTGCCATATCCAGAACTTCCCTAACATTATCCCAAAACTTCTCTAGGTCTGATGCCACATGTGGAAAGAATGCCGAACGAACGTCTGGTTAAGAAGATATACAATGCGAAAGTGTAAGGATTGTAGGTACCGGGGGAGACCGAGACTCACCTACCTAGACCAGATCGGTCATGTACTGAAGGAAGGTGGAGTCAAGAGTCTCCGAAACCGGCGAGCGTGTATGAAGAGAAATGAATGTTGAGGAAGCGAGTGAAGTATGCAAGGATAGAGTTCTCTGGGACTCTGTTCTCTCTGCCTACCCTGCAAGGGATATGGCGTGATGATATGTATGTATGTTTGTTTGATTTCAACTTTTACAGTTATTTCTATCCATCAGTCTATTTATGTCTACTTACGTCTTCTTCCGTGTGGTGACTGTGTAAGGTCCTCCACAGTTCACCATTTATCCTGACCATCATCATCATCACAGCCCATATATGTCCCACTGTTGAGCTCGGGCCTCCTCCGTTATAGGAAGGCAATTAACCTACTATACCACGTTGGTCAGACGTGTTGGTATAGGGTTTTGTTTCCAGTTTTCCTTCTCTTGCATAGATGTTATATGTGTTCTATATCCCTTAGTCATCTCTTACGATCACCCACGGGTAAGATAGAGGGTAGTGAATCGTATTCTTATTCCGTCACCACACGGATGGTGCCCATAGGTACCAAGGGTTTTAATATGTATATAACACCTGTGTAAGATAGAATAAAATGCTATACCAACCTGTCTTATTAGCTTGGTATAATAGGAAAATTACCTCCTCCGGAGGCTTGAGCCCAGCAGTGAAAATTAATTAAGCTACTGAGTTTGTTGCTAGCTCTTCTCAATTTGCGCCCGCATACCGTTCCGATGAATTAGAAAATATGCGTATGATGTGATTATATATTTTGACTTGAAAATGTTACATTAAATAAAAAAGAAAGAAAATCATTTATTTTGCTTTCGTTAAAAGCTAATGAAAAATTAACATAACTAAAGGAAATAATTTCTGACATATATATAATATTAACGAGAAACAAAAGAGCTATTGGCTCAGGTTTTGCTATTTTGTTCTTATAAAATACTGCTGATATTCTGCCAACAAGTTGAAAGTTATAAAAGCCTTTATAATTGTCATAGCGCCGGTGATGCTGACGAGGCTCCAAAGATGAAGACGCGTATGGAAATCCTGGCAGAGCTACGTGACATGCGGCGTCGACGCACTAAGTACCGCGTAGCAGCAAAGTCGCGGAACTACTCTGACGTGCTTCGTGACGTCATCAGAACCCAGGTATGATGTGAGACATAATTGTGCCTCTGAGTACATAGTTTATCTTTTTTGGCAGGCTATAGTCTGGATACACTTCTCCATTCTGTCTGGGGTGATGAGATGGTGCTGTGCGATTCTATATCCAATCATGTTCCTTCTCCTTCGCCATCGGTCCGGCCACTGCTTCCTTGAAATCCGTGACCGGTCCGGCGGGTTACCTTTTCGGGTATCGTCTTCACCGACCTTACGCGGTCCGCCTTTCTGCGGGTGGCGGACTAACCCCCGGTCCATCCATTGCGACTTGGGCTAGGGAAAGACAACACGGCACTAAGGAAGTAATCCTTGTATTGTGGGGAATTTAATAAGCATGCAATTAACGGACAGAAATTGCACCGAAACTCATCATCAAAATCTTGCTCTTTTCTCAATTAATTGGCGACGCAATATGTACTCCTCTTCCATCGTACATATTGCAAAAACCGACCGCCTGTCTGATAACAACCCTCCTTGGGAATGTAATTGTTGACTTGATAGCATCAGGTGGAGTTGGTCCAAGTCGATATAAACCCATTTAAAATGTGGGTCAAACTTTAATAACTGATACTGTAGCAGGTACATATAAATCTCTGTTATAACGATGACTTATAGGACGTAAGACTCCTTAGTCCTCCCATGACCATGAATGCTATAAAATGTTCGAAACATCGGCACATTAAAAATCAAATACAAACCCGACAGAATCCGTAAAAATAGTATTTTTTCCCCAATGGGTATTGTAAAATCGATTCGTTGATGTGACTGGATTATATACTGTAGGAGAAGGAAAGCTCGAATTAAACTCTTTTCTAACTACTCTGAGCAGTGTATAGTATTTTAGTTTCTCTTCATAATGTATATAGGATGTTAGGAAACGTACATGGGTACGTTTCCTAACGGACGGACGGACTAAAGACCTGTTCAGAGGGGGTGCGGACATCCTTCGAAAATAAAATTGGACCCTTTCTGTATACTTAATGTGACCAGACGTCCCGTTTTGAACGGGACTGTCCCTTTTTATAATAACTTCTCCCGGTGTCCCCGAAATGAACTCTGGGATGCAAAATTGTCCCGTTTTCGGCAATCACGCAAAAGTTTGAGAAGTTGAGCCGGCCGGCCATACGCGGGCGCTGTACAAGAGCGTTGTCGGATGACGTGAAGATAGGTTAGAGTACCCGAGTCTTCGCCGGTGCTTTTTTGATTATTTGTTTGACAGAATTTTCGTTCTCTCACTTCTCGCTATTTGTTTTGTTAATAGTATTTTCTATGAGGAACAAATTATGGACATACGAGAAAACCCAACCAACTTTCAGTTTTCAAGGCCATGTTTATAATTAGGAGAATATAAAACGCGTTAAGAGTTTCGTCCTTACTTAAAATCTTCACTAGCTATTTTAAAGTAAATTTGTTCCTCTAATAAATATAACGAAACATTTCGGATATTTAAAATGTCCCGTTTTGAGTCCAAGAATAAATGGTCACGTTATGTATACTATGAGTGGTCAGCGAGTTGGGGTGGCAAAGTTTGTTAAAATTTGTAAAAAATTGGTCACATGGTATGGGTATATTCATATGGTCTTAAAGATAAATATATGTTAACCATAATATAAAAATTAATATAACGTTTTATTGTACAGATGGAACATTACAATGGTACCCAAGAGGACGTCACAATTGATGTTGCAAGCAATGCAATCTTAAAGATGCAAAATGACAATGCTTACGATAGAGATGGCCATAATGATAAAGATGAACGTGATGGAGAATTCCCTAAGCGTGACAGTATAGACGGAGGCAAAGCATGGAGAGATAGAGAAAAAAGTAATATAGATAATAACAAGAGAGATAGTGTAAATGCAGATCGTTTGTCTAAAGACAACCATAGAGAAATAAGAAATAGTAGGCAAGATGATGGTAGGTATAGAGATAGATCCTGGGCAATTAGACGTGATCATGATACACAACGAGATAGACGTGGAGATATTAGAAACAAACACAAATACAGAGAAAGATCGCCTGAAAGTAAACATGATAAATTCGATAGAGAACTACACCATAATAGATTAAAAGAAAAATATGACAAAGACGGTAATAGACATCATAAAAGTAGATCGAAAGAAAAAAGAAGATCGAAAGACAGATATAATGAAAGAAGTAGAGATATAGAGAAGGAGAAACCTAGACACTTGATTACAGAAATAAAAAAAGAAATAGAACCTGCCCAAAAAGAAGATTTTGACAGTAGACGTGACTGTACTAACCCACAGTCTTCCACTGAAATAAAACAAGAGAAAATTTCTAATGAATGTAAAGCAGAAAATAATCATCATGAGAGAGAAAGTGAGGAGCGTAATAAATATAAACATTTGGATGTAGGTAACAGGTCTTCAGAAATAAAATTCAGTCATCGCAGAGAAGGCTATAAGAGAGATAAAGAAAAATACTATGATGAGAGGAAGCACTCATTTATTAGAGTAGAAAGCGATAAACGTAAAGAGAGATATAGAGATAGGAGCAGAGATAGAGAAGCAAAAAAATCGCGGACAGAAGATAAACATAGAATATACAATGAGATATATTCAGAATTGAATAATAAGCGAAATAAAGAATCATAAGTTTTAGGCATTTTATTTTATTTATTAAATTTTAATGACCTCCGTAATAAACTGTCTAACGCTTCAGATGACGTCAACATTAAGATTAGGGTCGGGCTTTGAATACACAATTTATTTAGATTGAATTAGTGAAAAGCAATAACATGGTACCTGTATTAGAGACGTCCACTTCATCATTCTCCTACTCTTATCCCAATTACTTGGGATCGATGCAATGTGTACTCTTCTTTCATAGTACATATTGTAAAAGTTATTGGCAATAGTTTTATGACCGGCCGCCTGCCAGACGTCAACTCTCCTTGGGAATGTAATTATTGACCGAACGGCATCAGATGGAGTTCGGCCAGGTCATTATAAGGCTCTTAGTCGTCTTTTAGGACATCCACGAGCAAAGTAAGTGTTGGTAGTATTCGCAGCCGCTACCACACAGCTTTAGAGACGTTTACTTATAATTGGATTAATTAGTATTGGTAGGGCGACTATGTTGTCGGGTGCCGTTTGTGGGTACCGCTCCAGCTATCGGTCGGTCTTTTACATAGTATTTGAAATTTATATTATATCGGGATTCGAAGGGCATCACACTGGAACTAATTCTTAGTAAGCATGATGTACTATTAAAAAAAACAGTAAAGAAGTAATAACAATAGACATATCCGCTGAATTTCTTGCCGGGTCTCGTTCCGATCCGTTGGTAGTTAATTGCGTTAATTTAAAACTGACAATATGTAAGTGCCCTCGGTGTGGCATAATAAATGAATTTGAATTTGAAAATTTGTCAGTTCAGTTTACAGCCGCGGGCCGGTCGGAAAATCGACGTCTGAGTAGTGGCAAAGTGCTGTTGCGCTTCGATGGCGAGTGAGAGAAGGCAGCCTAACTTTCAGAGTGAGTTTCGGTTGGTTGGCCGTTAAAAAAATGGCCATATAATATTTTACGTGATTCGAAAGATCAAGCAGGCTGCTGAAAATGACTACTATATCTGAAGATCCACGACTTATGAGAACTATCAGCCGCGGATCTACGACTGTTTCAATCCTTTAGCGTTTGAGGTAAATTATTAACAAAAAAAACGTCAATTTCATTAAAAAGACGTAAATTTTGGACATAGCATATTTTAAGCGGTATGTCATGTGAGCCTTTCTAGCCTAACCGCTTTGTGCAAGTAGTTTTTTATTTGTAATTATATTATAATTGTGATTTAAAATATTTTTATTCAGATTTTATCGCTTTTAATTCGTTTTTAATTTCTCAACGTTTGGAACACTTTTTAGTGTTAATGATCATCGGTTTTCAATATATATTTTTATTTTTAGTTTTTATGATCACGGGATGACGGGAAATTAAAAATCAAATACAAACGCGATAACATACCCAAAATAGTTTTATTTTAAATGTGTAATACTCGCGTAAACATCAGAAATCATTATGTTACGGGTTTGACACCCCTGCAGTAATCACTCGGAGCTGATGCTTCGGTTTGGCCCTCCTTTATATTTGTGGATGAAAAGCATTCCATTCATTTGACAATTAAATACTGCAAAGAAAATATATATTAAAATATGTATCTTACACAAAAATGTTTTTCTAAAAATATGTTTTCTTCTCATTAAAAAGAATTTTTAGAGTACCTATTTTGCGAAAAAAAACGTCTAAAATTACATAATCGTCGATCTTAAACAGCATCTATATACTTTTCTTAGGTTAATACACTCATTTTTTCTGCTCGCATTCTACTTTAACGACTTAAAGTATGCAACATACTTTACAGGAGATATTATCTCGGCGAGCAACGGACCGAGGCCGAATTAGCAAAAATAATCTGTATAGTAGGTACGTCACGGTTTTTAAATCACATTAGATTTGATTATTCATATAATAAATCCTTTGGTTACCTACTAGTTGATAGTAAACAGTGCGTGAATTATATAAAACTCTTTAAATTAGTTAGCTATGATTAAAATATTAGAAATTCTATGGCGATACTTTAAGATCGAAGTATTCAGTAATTGTTTAAAATCTAAAAAATGTCGAGATAGAAAGTATTATTATGTAGTTATCTTTAACTTTCCACAGACATACCTTTCGTCCGTTGGCATCTTAGAAGACGATTAAGAGACATGGTATGTAGGTAACGTCGATGCAAAATAAGGAAAACTCGATGTAATTTCTATGCTAACCCGTCTGATCAGGGTGATGTAGTAAGTGAATCGCCTTCCCTTTCTGGAGGAGGTTCGTTTTCAACAGCGAAATGTATATTGCCTGAAATGATTATGATCTATTACATTATTTTTCTTGTCAATAATCTCTTGCGACTTCCACTAGAGACTTAGGGCGCCAAGGTTATTAAAACTAGAGCTATTATGAGGCTCTGTACCCGTAACCAAAACTATTAAATATCGGAAATGAAAATAAATCTGAAACTGATGTAAAAGTTTCAAATTATTATTAGTTCATATAATGTCTGTATGTTTATTTCTGTATGTAGGTATGTTTTTTTTTTCAAACAATCGAACTAGCAACCTACACGCCTAGCACGTACACCTTTCCAAAAGCGAATAATACTCTAATCACGAAATTTAAAATTTCTCTTTTACATTTCCCTAAAAAACATCTATAATTGAAACTATCCGAAAATATTGCGTAATTCGAAATAATTTTATATCCGTAATCGGAATGATGTCATTCTAATATCCATATGCGCATTCAGACCCAAACTTTAGATCCACATCAATTAAAACAGTGTTTATCATAAGAATCCACTAGTATTTCTATAACAGGAGTCAGGTAAGCTGTCTACCAATACCATTGATGAAGAACTCATTGATGGCACACACCATGGTTAGAACAAACAAAATAACGTCGTTTATCTAGGCTCGGTAAAATAACGTTATCTACCTGAACAGTGAACAGGGCCGGTAAAAATAATATTGTCTACCTGATCAGTTTCAGTAAAAATAATATCGTTTACCTGAACAGGTTCGGTACAAATAATGTTGTCTACCTGAACAGGTCCAGTAAAAATAATATTGTCTACCTGAACAGTTTCGATTAAAACAATATTGTTTACCTGAACAGGTCCGGTAAAAATAATATTGTTTACCTGAACAGTTTCAGTAAAATAATAATAATATAATAGCCTCCGGGCCAGTCGTTACTCACCATGAGGCTAACGCAAAACTCGGAGGAACATTATACGGCTTCCTAAGTTCTTTTGATAAAAAAAGAAATGTATCACAAGATTTACAGAAAAGCCAATAAACCGCAGGGCAGCTTGTGGCGAGCTGAATGTGAGTGGCGACACTACGGTCCCGAATACTCCAGAGAGTCGATTAGGGCCTCGTCTCCAGCTGGCCTTCATTGGCTGGCTAGAGTGGAAACCGAAAAGTGCCCGAAGGACTCTCAGCTCTGGCTTGCCTTAAACAGCTGGTCAGAGAGGGGTCGCCAGAGCTATATGCTCGGGGGTGGAAGTGTCATTTCCAAGGGCATAACTACGGGGAAACCATGGCTCTGTTTATCACAGACTCAATGGTGAAACCGGCGCCGCACCGCTCGACACCCCTAGCCACTTGCACCAATGTTGCCCCCTGTTGCCCGTATGGCTTGTGTGCCTGTGGCGACTGTTTAGGGGGCCCATTCAGTGAGTTGGCGAGTCACCGTCTGCCACCGTTCATCTCTCAATATGGGTTTGAAGGCAGACAACAGTTAAAATTTCATAGATTTAAGATGAACCAGTCCACTAAGTACCCACTCCCATAATCAAATATCAGCTACCATAATCACACAATAGTTTTACCTTTGCCGCTGGCAGTCCACGTATGTTATGTGCAGACGTGGAATGTCATCGGTAGATGTCCCATCCCAATATTTAGATTAAATTTCTCCAAAGGCCTGTTTGTGTGTGTTTTTCTCCAAAGTGCGTGTTGGATCCATATCCCCATGTAAGCTTCCCAAAGGACCGGGCATCTTCCCTATGGAAGATCCCGTGAAAAAAAGAAATACATAATAATAATAATAATTTGTTGCCTTTTCAGAACTTAAACTAAAACCTAACAATTATAATAAAACAAAATTAAATCTAGTACTATCTAGAACAGCGCTGATTTTCAGCCATCCCCGTGAATCTATTGTATTGTGTGTGTGTGTGTGCGTGTGTGTGTATGTGTTTATGTGTGTGTGATAATAATAATATTGTTTACCTGAACAGGTCCGGTACAAATAATGTTGTCCACCAGAATAATTCCAGTAAATATAACTATTTGATCTTCCGTTGCGTAGACCTGTTAAACCTACCAGTAAGATTTTAATTCGAGCTTTCCATCTGTTTTAGTAAATGTTATCTGATTTTTCCCTCTTTTTCCTTAGTATTGTACCATTGAAAAGAAAATTCCTTGCGTTTTAGCATTAACATTATATTATCTCAGCTCGTATCCAGTAGGAGGGAAATTGACCTAGTATAACCACGTTGTTTAGACGGGTTCACATAAGATTTTATTTAGTTTTCCTTTTTCGTGCAGATGTAACATGCGTATTATGTTACTTGTTTTTCACGACGCCCATGGGCGAGATAGGTGGTAGTGAATTTTATTCTTACTTCGTCACCACACGGAATCACGGTACATTATGTCATAGAGTAGAATACAAAATATTGATTAAGTAAAATACTTATCTTATTTAAATCACAAATAGTTGACATAGATTGATATGTATAGCAGGCAATAAAATTTTCATAATGGAAAGTGTATTTATATAAATTTTATACAATAGCATTTTAAAACGTTGTCTGTATGTTATGTATATTGAATAAAACTATTAAGAGTGTCTTTGATAGAGCAACAGAAGCTGAAAAAACTTTTTCCTGTCTGGCTGTAGGTCATCAAGGATAAAAATAACAAAAAATCTCAGTACAATAAATATGTAAGTTATCAACGCAAGCAAAGCACCAGTCTCATCTTAACCACTACGCCATCTATACAGTCAAATACAAGCAAATTTATTTAATATAATACTGTAAAACACTAAAATATTGAATAAAATTTAAGAGTGCCACATAATATTTTCACATTCCCGCCAAAACTTAAACTTATTGCTAAGCGCAGGGTGTTGTAAATAAATTCTCATTTGTCTCGACATCGACATATTGTCTAAACCATAACGCAATGCTTCATATTGTTCGATCTAAATAACAACCCTACAGCGAATTTATCGTGTCGAAGTACATTATATTTATTTCATGCACTGCCTGCTCTTAACCATGTAATGTACGGATTTATTTTCAAATTGAAGCTACAAGCGTATCGGTTAAACTTGAACGCTATCATTATGATGTTTAGAACTAGAAAATTAGCTAGTTTCAAATGAATAAATACGTGTTATTACGTACCACGGTTAGTCGCAAGTACTTAGACGTACTCGTGATTTGAAATACTTTAACTGAACTTATAACAGAAGGAAATAATCCTTTTGTTGTAAGGCATCATCATCATCTCAACCCACATACGTCCCACTGTTGGGCTCGGGGCTCCTTCACTATGGGAGGGAAATAGACCTACTATACCACGCTGGTCAAACGTGTTGCTATAGGGTTTTATTTCGAGTTTTTCTTCTCTTGTATATACAACATTTTAAAACGTTGTCTGTATGTTATGTATATTAAAGAAAACTAATTTCATTACCACTTTAACGTAGCAATATAGAGTTATCCGTATATTTTAATAGTGGTAGGAGCACACTGGACAGTTCTCTGTATACAGCCGCGGGCCGGTCCGTTCGGGGTAGTACCACACTCTCGCAGTAGATCGACGTCTGAGTAATGGCAATACGCTATTGCGCTTCGTTCGGTGAGCGAGAGAGCCGGAAGCCCAACTGGGGAGGGTTCGAGGTTTGTATTGGTAGACAGCGGCCTAGCTATACCATTGGCAAAGGTCCGGCGGTCCGGAAAAGGTCGGCGGGTCCGGCCGGTTTAGTCCGTCAAGGGCGGCAGTGACACTTACCATCAGGTGTGCTGTCTGCTCGTTTGCCACCATAAGCAATAAAAAAAATAGTGAAGAACTTACTTTGCTCTGGTTAATCGTAGAAACCGATTAAGGTCTATAATCAGATAATCTGGACGAGGTTTCGTGATCAACAGTAATAGTATCAACAGTAGTATAGGTAATATGGACTGTGGAGAAGAAAATACAGATTTCATACGATTATCGCATAATTTAATCAAGTAATTATTTTAATTTGAATTAATAATAAACTATTTTATTTAAATTTTTAATTAAATGTATTTATTTTATCATTTCTATACTTCTATAATTAAATTAGTAGTAAGTACGCATAGCCGGCCAGTCTGTGTAAGTAGGGATACAATTTGAGGGACTAGATAGAAGCAAACATGACATATACAGCTAAATAAATAAATCAATGTTTCAATTAGTTAAGAAATAAAAAATCTCTCATTCTGAAAAGGGGTCAACAATAGAATAAAAGGGAAGAACTATTTGCATCATAGAAACGGGTTAAGAGCCCTCAGCGCTCACCCGCAGTCCGGGTAAAGTTGTCATAGCCATCTGAGGCTAAAAAAAAACATCATAGAACATTCGACTGTAAAACCTCGCAATTGACATATATCTATCTACCTAATAAAATAATTTTATAATTAAATAAAAATAAATACAATTCTCCACCCCAATCTTTCCCGTGGGTGATCGTACGAGACGACCAAGGGATATAAAAGGCATACAACATCTATGCGAGAGAAGGAAAACTCGAAAAGAAAACCCTATACCAACACATCTGACCAGCGTGGTATAGTAGATCAATTACCCTTCCATTATGGAGGAGGCCCGAGCACAACAGTGGGATATATATGGGCTGAGATGAATGACTGAATGATAAAAATAAATAAATGTGGAGGATAATAGATAAGATATTTTCATCAATAGATAGGAACTATAACATTAGAGGATATAAATTTAATTAGGTACGTCTATCCCTTGCAGTGGTATTTTAGTTAGATTTTCTTAGTTGTTTACAATGTAAGGAATGAATGATACAACATAGTATTCTTACATCGTCACTAAATAGAATAAAAAACATACAATGATAATGACGAATTAATATACGTGTGAAAGTCAATCATTGATGCAGATATTTACAGTTTCATCGATTTAAGATTATTATGCATCGAACAATCATTTTATGGCTATTTAGTGTTCATAGTGTCTAGTGTTTTTTTTGGCGCCTCCTATGGTGTGGTCACACCTCGATAATTTCGTCCGGGGTGACAGAAAGAACGGCGCACAACTCCATAGACCCGCCCACGAAGTATAGATACAAGGAGTCCGAACGGTATAGGCTTTTCCATAGTATTCATGGACACAATAATACACCCAGATCTTAGTTCTCTTTTCTGCCGCTGGCTGCCCTGGAGCTTAAGAGTACCGATGCTATTATTATTATTATACGTAAACACGCGTTGGCTCGCGAATATTGAATTTAATTAATTTAAATATAAAATTACAGTGCTGTCAATAGCAACAAATCATTCCAGAGCTATTGCTATTAGCAACAAAAGATTCCAGTCAATAGCAGTAAAACTTCACGCGTAAGGATTTAAACGAGTATTTCTTGAAAAGTGGTGCGCTCTAACGGCAAAATTTCTGTCACCTAAGTTGAGACCATTCGTTCACCATTACGTTCGGACTCCTTGTATCTTATGCTTCATGGACCCGCTTTATATGAATCTCTCTTTTGTCATGCGAGTGAGCCACCGGAACCCGAACCCGGTCTTTGTCTTCGATGGCCCATCTGGCGGTTTACACTCTCGAGTCGATGCATCTTCCACACGTGGTGGCCTCGCTTAGGGTGATAAGACTAATCCCCGGTACGGTCGTGGTGATGGGACAGGAACACAATTGTTGCCACCATTTATTTGCCCATTGGAGTCGTAAAAGTCAGCTATATATCGTAATAATGCTTACACCCAAAGTAAGAACAAATTTGTGTTTGTTTATTATATGTTTGTAAACAGTCTCACGATATTTTTTTTATTTCTACAATATTGTTCAAAAATAAAAAAAGAATTTATTTAGCGTATGATGACGGATTAGGAAAATAAAATTATGGTGTTTCTTTAACTCTTTCTTTCTAGGGTTAGAGACAATTAGATGATGTAAACACATGTCTTGACAGATAAGAACAATAAAATTAATAATACAGAAACGAAATAATGATCCATAGAACTAGCATGGGATAATAAACCATATTTTCATCTATTAAAAAATATGCTGCTGAACTGAGAAGTAAAACATAATATCGACGCCGGAAAGCGAAAACGTCGTAGTCCACAATGTACGAAAAAAATTTTTATTGCACTGTTCAAATCAGAAAAAAAAACTGATTCAAATGGTCCGGGTTACATAATTCTATGATGAATAGTTACGAAATTAACATTTTAAAAAAACGGGTTTAAACTTAAATGCCTGCATTCAAAAACGCTGTACGTTACAGAAAAAAGTAATGATAACTTATACTATGTCGACTACAGCAATTCGCTTTCCGTAAAAAAAGATTTTTGCTCATTAACGACGTTTTAGCGGGCAGCACGTCTAACTTTTTGCTTGCCAATTTGGCTTTGTCCTCCAAATGACTACCAAACTGGCTAATATTCTGTCAAATTTAAATCGCTTTACGTGTAATACATTTTGTCTTACCCCAAATAAGCAATTATTTTAGTTTACACCTATTCTAAGATATTAGTTTCATGGAATAACTAAATAACGTTTACAACATACAGTTTAGTTCAAATAATGTTGATTACCACGTTTTCGTTTTCCTTAAAAAAATGCATTTGACCCCGCTCCATACAACTCAATAATGCAATTACAGCGTTTTAACATTCTGTTAAAATAGTTCAATATGTCGTAGTCAACAAAATTTTGATAAATAATTGTTAGAATGAGATTTGAGAGAAAAATAATAAATCTAATTTCCAAAAAGCATGGGTCTACGTTAAAAAATACGCTAGTTATGATTTTTTGAAAAAAAAGTGAAACAGTTTTTTTGGCTCTGGTGAACATTTTCGATTTTGTGGACTACGACGTTTTCGCTTTCCGCCGTCGATATGTATGCAAGAATTACTCGTTTAAAGATATTAGATAACTAAAAATTTAGAAAATTTTAATAGATTTTCTCTTTACCCAATTATGTAATCATGAACATAACTAATACAACTTTCATGCTACATAACAAATAAAAGCTTTCACCTCAAGATATATTAGTTCCCTTATCGATAAATCTCGCATACGTAAATTAATCATTTAATAATCATATATTAAAGTAGATATTGTGCTGTGTGGTAGCGGCTACAAGTACTACCAACCCAACTTTGTTCGTGGATGTCGTAAGAGACGATTATGAGCTTTATAACGACCTGGGCCAACTCCATCTGATGCCGTTTGGTCAATAATTGCATTCACATTGGGTTAACATCTGGCAGGTGGCCGGTCATAAAAATATTGCCAATAACTTTTACAATATGTACTATGAAAGAAGAGTACCTATTGTATCGACCCCAGGTAATTGGGTTAAGAGTAGGAGAATGATGATGGTAAATCATATATAGATAGTGTGCTGTGTAGCGGCTACGAATATCACCAAGACTTACATTGCTCGATACGACTGAGTTCTAGTTCAGGTCGGACCGACAATTTTACAAGAACAATAAAGATGTGGGATGCTTAGTTGGTACATGTTTATCAATAGCGCTGCTCACATAATGACGACACGATAATACTGTCGGCAACGACACAGCGCTGTTGAAATATATGTACTAAGATGCATCCGATACTTTTGTCGTTCTTGTAAAACTGTCGGGTCGACCTAATGTGAACCAGCTCTAAGGGTTTTACATTCACTTGGGCTATTGTCATCTGATGTCGCTTGGTCAACAATTATATTCTCTAAGAGGAATGACGTCCAACAGATAGCCGGTTATAAAATTATAGCCAAAAATATTTGCAAAATCGAAGAGGAGTACATCTTGCGTCGACCACAATTAATTGGGATAAGAGCAGGTTGATGATGATGATATAGTTATTGTTTAAAAAAATCAGCCCTCGGAGTGAGTAAGTTATGATTCATACCTCTTTGCTCTAGCGCACAACATTCGTGATTCATATACGTAAAAACAGCTATTTTATAGTTTTTTTTATATGACTAATCCCATCGCACATTTCCACCATTGTAACTCCTGATTTAGGATTCACAATAGTCTTCACAGATGGCATCGAGGTTCAAACCTTGAAGATCAACCTTTAAGCTGATATATATACATATATATATATATATATATATATATATATATATATATATATATATATATATATATATATATATATATATATATATATATATATATATATATATATATATATATATATATATATTTCATATGTTATGTTGTTGTCTTTAGAGAGCAATATACCTCGCATCGCACGCGCGCCTCTCACATTTATATTTTCTTTTTACAATTTCTAAATATTAGTGAATGTGAGCAAAACCAAAATAATGGTCTTTGAAAGAGATGAAGCCAGAACAGATGTAAGAGTAACAATAGGTAATGATGTACTGGAGCAAATGGATGAATTTGTATATCTTGAATGTGGATTTAGCCGAGATGTAAGGTACACCACTGATATAGAGCGAAGAGTGAATGCGGGAAATAGAGTGAACGGAGCGTTGGGGCAACTTCTCTACTCTCGGGGCTGATCGATCGCATTCACAACGACGACGCGCGACGTAAGAGAGCGAGTAGGTATAAAAGAGAGTATCGGTGTAAAGATGCGAAAGGGAATGTTCCGATGGTTTGGACATGTGGAAAGAATGCCGAACGAACGTCTGGTTAAGAAGATATACAATGCGAAAGTGGAAGGATGTAGGTACCGGGGGAGACCGAGACTAACCTACCTAGACCAGATCGGTCATGTACTGAAGAAAGGTGGAGTCAAGAGTCTCCGAAACCGAAACCGTGAGCGTGTATGAAGAGAATTATGAATGTTGAGGAAGCGAGTGAAGTATGCAGAGATAGAGTTCTCTGGCACGCTGTTCTCTCTGCCTACCCTGCAAGGGATATGGCGTGATGGTATGTATGTAAATATTAGTCGTAATCGCGACCATTGTAAGTTTTCTTTTAATATAGTACAATATAATGGAAAAAAAATAGAAGAATATACAGTCTACGGCTTTTGTTTCGGCCATCACCTAAGGAAGTGAATTGGAGTGGGTCATAATCTACCTTACATGCACCAATCTATCGGTCTTTGAGCGGCCCACCTATCATATTATGTATAATATTATTGTCCTAATAGCGGCTTATTAATCTACTATATAACATATCTGCAAGAAAAACAGACTGGGAAATAAAACTGTATTCTGTCTGTAGCGTGGCGTAATAATCTAATTTCCATCATCTGGAGGATGCTGGTGTCCAATAATGTACGTTAAATACCTAAGTTTAGAGTTTTTATTTAGTACCCACCTAATATAGTTAATACTATTTTAATTTCCATACTTTTTATTGACAATCTGTTTAAGTCTCATTTAATTTTAGTTCTATATATTTTTTTTTTGGTTAAATGTTACCTGCTATTAACTTTGCTTGATGAACTTTGTATGGAAATGCTAAATGTTTAATTTCATTTAGCGATACCGTTGCCCAATAAGTGCATCCAGTGAGGTCAAGGGGGACCTGATATCCTAAACACAGGGTGACGTAGTTAGGAGTTAGGGCTCATCCATGTACTTACTCGTTATATAAATTTAATAAAATAATAGCTCGCTTATATACATTTAGACCCTACATTTTAATATAATATAAATTGATGTTGGTAATAAGAATTTAAATCATGTAGGGTGCTCATTAATTTCATAATCATCTTCTGTTTATATAACTTACCTACTATTCCTTAAGTGACAGTAGTCACCTAATATATTATTATAAAGTATAATAATAGATTAGCTACCTAAATTAGTTAGTTAGTTATTAATACCTAAATTAGTATAGTATTTATATAGTAGTAGTATATGGAATGTTTGTATTTTATTTTTGAAACATTAAAACATTATTATTATTATTATTAAATAATGAAATGTATATGGGTTGACAAAATTTTTAAGGTTTCTCGTACTCCGACGACTCGAAAGAAAAAGCGGAACCTTCATAGGATCACTTTGTTGTCCGTCCGTCTGTCTGTCTGTCAAGACCCTTTTTCTCAGGAACGCGTGGAGGTATCAAGCTGAAGTTTAAATCGAATACTCAGGTCTATTGTCCTTTGAAGCTGTAAAAAAAAAATCAAACTTCTAAGCCAACGCAATGAAAAGATACAGCTGTTTATGTCGAAAATTGTTGCAAATTATCGACACTCGCAAGGGAATCAAAACCTACAGTGTACTTCCCGTAAACTCAGAATCTTGAAATTTGGTACGAAGCAACGTCTTATAGCACAGATAAAGGAAAAATTGCGAAACCTGTAAATTTTTAATCACATCATATAATAAAAATATTGTCCCCTTTCCTCATGAACGCATAGAGGTATTAAATTTAAATTAATATCAAATACTTCAGATCTATAATACTTTTAAAATGTAACAAAATCAAATTTCTATGTCAACACAATCACAAGAAACAGAATTTAACCCGCAAATTTTAATGTCTGAATAGTAGGAAATAGCTAGTGGGCTTCGATCGGGTTGCTAGAGCAGTTTACTAGTTGCATCGAGTCGGCTGTCCTCCCGGTGCGTTATTCAATTCTTGGTCGCCACAGGAAAGATTTTCTTCCTCAACGGTTGTCAACTCAAACTCAACGGTTCGACAAGTAATTTGGGCTATCCATTACCACGTTAACGTGCTAATTCTCCTTACTATGTTATAGATTCGCATCTATGGATTGATTTTAATTTTTTTCACGTAGAAGTGACAGTTGAGCAGAGTTATAGGCTAACATTAAAAGACTATGTTTTAGTGCCGTAGTCACCGCTAGTTAGTCATATGCCTTTGTTTTCATACTAAGTGCAACAAGGCGAAAAAAATTAAAATAAAATGCACACGCCGGCGTGTTGTTTAGCGATGTATAAAGCCCGAGCAATGAGAGTGCGACGCGCGGCCGCGATGTTCGTCCCCTGACCCTGTCGTCTGCACGCACGTTGTGATACTTTATCGTATACATTCATAATATGTCTGTAGTTTGTATTGCTCGTGGTGACGGAGTAAAAATACCATCAATCCTTATCTTGTCCGTGAGTATCATAATAAATAACTAACGTATATCAAATAAAACCTTGTACCAATTCTTTGACATCTTTTACATCTTTGACTGACTCGCTGGGTTACCCTTTTGAGTATAATATCCATCGATGTTTCGTAAATAAACAATAGTGTTGTCGACCTCACCTAGTGTAGCTCAGGCCCGAGTACCTGTGCCTGATACCACTCTAGAAGAGGTTACGGGTGTATGGTTCGGCGATTAGTCCACCACCCACGGAGAGGCCTTCCGTGTGAGGGCGACGCCCGGCAACACTATTGTTTGTTATCGGTGTGTTAATGGATATGATACCCGAAAGGTTAACCTACCGAGCTGGCCATGGTTGTCAAGGAACAGGTACCACTTGTGAGCCCAATATTGATGGGGAGGAACATGGTGGTTATGTTATGGGTTGGCACGGCGTCCTTGTTCGTCGCCTCGGGTGTTGCGACGAACGGGGTTGCCGTTGTCGCCTCGGGTGGAACTGGCGATGTGTGTCGAGAATCTACCATAAAAAAACCATTCCACGCGTTCCGCTTTAGTAGTAAATTATGAGATTAAATTAAAATATGTAAAATATAAAATTAATAATTTATGTCCTTTTATAGGACTTAACTTTATCTATAAAAGAGAATATTTGTACGAGTATATATGACATCGTTAAAATTTAAACTAATTGTCCGATCATTATGAAAATTACATACATACATACATATCATCACGCGATATCCCTTGCAGGGTAGGCAGAGAGAACAGAGTGCAGCAGTAATGTTGGGACAAGCACTGCGTTGTGTATTGCTACACGTGCCTTCTGGCTGAGGTGGTGGCTACCGAGAAGCAAGATATACAAATTCATCCACTTGCTCTAGTACATCATTACCTATTGTTACTCTTACATCTGTTCTGGCTTCATCTCTTTCAAAGACCATTATTTTGGTTTTGTTCACATTCACGCGTAGAGCCCTTTTCTTACAATCTTCTATCATTGTGTCGACTAGGGTCTGCAGGTCAGTCGCTGACTGTGCCAGCAGGACTGCATCATTATGAAAATTGGTATGTATATGTACTTTTTCACGGAGAAAGTTTAGTTGCTATCCCCATTGATGTAACTTACCACCAGGCGGCGTTGCGATATATTGAATTCTACAAACAAACCAACGGGCTGAGTTTGCAAGTAAATGACGTTATTTAATTAAAATCGAATCAATTTATTAAAATAAAATTTATTTTTGAGCTTGTTATCCTGACATTTTTAGTTTGAATATGTTCTCTATAAGCTGATTTCATAAGATTATAAGTACCTTTTTTTTTTTTTTTGTGGAGTGGGCTACGGTCGTCGCCCTCCTCGCACCACTCTGTCCGGGGCGACAGAGGGGCGTAAGCACGCTCACCCATAACCCACCCGTGAACCTCGCCTTCGTCGTTGGACCGGCCACCGGAGCAGCGTGAACTTGTCGTCAGTGGCCGGCCCGACGGAATACCCCCCGAGGGGTACCCTCTTCTTGGGCGACATCCCTTCCCTCGTGGAGGACGTCGGTCTTTTCCTCGCGGTCAGCCTCTCGGCGGGTGACGGACTAATTCCCCGGTCCAGTCACCCGCGGCCTCGGCTAGGGCGACATAAGGCAGGTAATCGCGCCTACGCCGCCAAGATTATAAGTACCTATCCCTTCATTCATAAATGTGTGATATAAAAATACAAGTTACAGAGTCAGTGATGACTCACGAGCTCTATTATTAGACAACGCGTTGACATTGATTTGTCGTGTAATTTCATGCCGCGTGCACCCGAGTCACTTTTAATTATGTAGAACTAGGAACAAATATGTCTATTTGTATTTTATCGATAGAGACATATACTGCATTTGAAATAAACGTTTCGAACACTTTACAGTGGTAACCTCGGTAAAGTGTTCGAAAAATTAAAAATCAATTACAATCGCCATAGAATCCGTAAAAATAGTTTTATTTCAAATGTATACTCGCGTAAACATGAGAAACCATTACATATACTGCTACTTAGAGGGAGAGTATGATAATGTCAAATATAAATGTAGTCTAATCTACGTGAAGCGAGTATTCTCTCTTCTATCCAGTGTGGTTAAGAGGAGTGATGGCTACTTTAATAGTTAACTCGTGTTCTAATGTCACTTCATCACAATAGGAAGATCCCATCTTCCTATTGTGATATAGCTTACCGTGCTAATTTTTCAGTCTATATCTACACCTGTTCTTCTGCAGACTGCTGTGTTCTGGATTTTATCATATAGAGATGTCATGAGTATAGCTTTTGCTATAGTACAATAAAGGACTCTCGATGAGTGACTTTGAGCCTAGTTATGAGATCAACATTTAGAGACCTGCATTTCAGAGCCATAAGTCATTGGTAATATCACAAATGCACTGACTTTGACTGCACAGATAGTGTAGTGGTTAAGTTACCGACTTACCGTGTCAGTGCCGTGTCTTCGACTCCCACGCTTACACGGACAATACTTTGTGCGATTCACAAATTGTTGTTCTGAGTCTGGGTGTAATTTGGGAGAATTATTGCCAGGGTTGTGTTTAAAGTGTTAGGGTGTCACGTCAAGCCACCGAAGACAAAGATCGGGTACCGGTGGCCCGCTCGCACGGCGAAGAAGAGGTGCTTGCAGGGTGGGTTAATGGGGTTGCGCGCCGCCTCTTCCGTCACCCCGGACCGATTTGGCAGGATGCGACGTCCATAGCCCACCACAAAAAAAAGGGGTTGTGTTTAAAAAAAAATACAAACTGATTTTCGTTTTTATACTAGAGATAAGAAAGTGCATTTAAAGTGCTAGAAGATACAGCTCTATTTTTACTACCTACCATTGCACAGCCACCATAAGACTAACATCCAAAACTTTTTTATTGCGGACAGGCTATGATATGGTCACATTCCATCCGATCCATCCGAGGCAACGGAATGGACGGCGTTCAATCCGATAACTTACCGTACACGTGCCTCTCTATCGCCATGTGTGCGGGCCGCCGGTACACGGTCCTTATTAAACAGAAAATGTTGTGATGAATAATAAAGTCTTGTACATACATACATACATACATACATATCATCACGCCATATCCCTTGCAGGGTAGGCAGAGAGAACAGAGTAAATAAAGGCTTGTAGTATATTTTATAATAACCTAGTGTTAAGATTAATGGTCCGATTACGAGCAAAAAATGATTGTCACAAGTGGAATTCGTACCCACACCTATTGGAAATCCGTTCCAATCGTGCTGCCACTTGTGTTTTTATAAATAATCAAGCACATTAAATGCTAAATTTAAGTAATTTGAATAACAGGGTTGTGTCATCGTTTAATACAATTCTAACTGCAAAGTTTGAAGTATTAAGTCTATACAATGTGTAAACATTATCCGGTAGATGGCGCACGTCTCCTTAAGGACGATAATATAATACGATACGAGAATTGAATGTCCTACAATAGTTCAAGGGGGTGTAAGTGGCAGCACGATTGGAACGGATTTCCAATAGGCGTGGGTTCGAATCCCACTTGTAACAATCATTTTTCGCTCGTAATCGGGTTTTTATTAATAATCAAGCATATTAAATTCTAAATTTCAGTAATTTGAAGATTAAGGATTGTAAATAACTAGGTATTTAGTACAATTTCTAATTGTTATATTACCATCTCAAATTTAAAACAACATCACTTTTTTAATTATGTGCGTATTTAAATAAATAGGCTCACTTTCTGTGTTTAAGAGAGCATTTAAAGTCGGTCTTGAACCTCATATTTCACCAATCGTTTAGAATTAATGTTCCATTATACTATCAAGTTGAGATGTATTGCTGTGGTAGCGGCTACGAATACTATCAACCCTTACTTTCCTCGTGGATGTTGTAAAAGATGACTAAGAGCTTCATATCGATCTGAGCCAACTTCATATGACACCATATATTCATGGAGGATTTCGAGGAGACTGTCCTAAGAAGCTCGCCCGTCACATCCAGGTTCTATAAGCGGTACGTAGATGACACATTCACAATATTACCATCAGACAAAGTAACCATATTCCTTAACCATCTTAACTCCATTAATCCAAAAATTCAATTCACTATGGAACTGGAGTCAAATAGCTCTCTAGCTTTCTTAGATATTTTGGTTATTCGTAAACCCAATAACACCTTGAGTCATACAGTGTATCGCAAAGCAACCCATACAGACAAATACTTGAATGGTGATTCTCACCATCCCCCTTCACAGTTAGCTACCGTTTTAAAATCTTTGTTACAGAGAGCACAAGGAATCTGTGACGATGAACACCTGGCTGGGAAGCTGCAGCATGTCAAGCAGGTTCTACGTGCAAACAAGCTGCAAGTTCCTCGCCCCCGTCACGTAGACCGTGTGAAACCACCAACAGTTGAACGTCTCCCTGCAGTCCTACCTTATGTAAAAGGAGTCACTGACAAGATTGGCTATATCCTATAACATGCTTCTATAAAAACCTATTTTAAACCACTGAAGAGGATTAGTCAGTTCTTACCACCTGTCAAGTGCCAGATCCCTCTACAGGATGCAGGAGTTTATAAATTAGACTGTGACTGTGGTCTCTCTTATATAGGCCAAACAAAGAGATCTGTAAGAACTCGGATCAAGGAACATATAGCTGATGTGAAACACCGCCGTCACACTAAGTCTGCAGTCTGTGAGCATAGTCAGGACCGCGCCCGCCATTTAGATCAGGTTTGATAAACTACAAATCCTCGTAAAAGAACACCGATACCTGCCTAGAATGGTTCGCGAGGCTATTGAAATCAAAAAACATAAAAATTTCAATAGGGCTGGGTATTATCATCAAGCTGGGATCCTGTTATTCACTTAATTGAAAATAAAACTAAGAAGACCACCATAAGACTACAAGACACTGTGAGCACTTATTGTATAGATTTGACCCACAATAATAGTTAAAAAAAATAAATATTAATTTTAGTAAGATGAAGTAGGACGCCACTGAAAAATTCAATAATAAAATTAGTATCATGACTTCTGAGTTCTTCTTCTTCTTATTTTTATGTATTGGCAATCAGCTACTTAAATGAGCCATTGTTGCCAGTGTCGAGTTATAATTATCTTCAAGTTTTTAGTGTCTTCAGATTAGTCATTGTCCGTCAGTAAGTCAAATTGTCGCCATCAACAGTGCTATGGCCACACTGTTAATGGTATCTTGTGAGAACTTTGACGAAAAACGAAAACGTTGTAAAGCACTTTTATATGATATTCACTACATCTTAGCAGTTCCGTCACATCACATTACATAAAATGCCATCAAAATTATCTAATATAACACGTTAAAACACTAAGATAACGAATATAATACAAGAGCACCACATGACGTTTTAGATTCCCGCCAAAAAACCCACGACTTCTGAGTTTTCTCGCCGGATCTTTCTCAGTGTGGCCGCGTGCCGATCCGGTGGTAGCTGAATAGTTTTGTTAGTTTTGTAAAATTGCCACAATAATAATTATCATAAATTAAATACTTTAATAATAACAAATCATAAACAACATAAATTTTATATATAAAATCATTCTCTTTCTGTACTGGCAATGAATTTGTATTAATTTTGTATAAAAATGTGGGTCAAAATTTATATTTTTTATATCTTATAGGGTAGATATAAATAAATTTCTGTAATAACAATGACATATTGGACGTAAGACACTTTGTCCTCCCGTGACCATGATCACTGTAAAGTGTTCGAAACGTCGGGAAATTAAAAATAAAATACAAACGCGATAGAATCCGTAAAAGTACTTTTATTTCAAATCATATGACACCGTTTGGTCAATAATTACATTCCCAAGGAGAGTAGACGTAGGCAGGCGACCAGTCATAAAAGTATTGCTAATAACTTTTGTAATATGTAAGATGAAAGTGGAGTACATATTGCTTCCATCACAAGTAATTGGGATAAGAGCAGGAGAATGATATACTATCAAGTTGAGAGGTATCTTATATCGTCTTCATTCACCATCATTCAGCCTTTTGTCATTCACTGCTGGATGTAGGCCTACCTCATATTTCGCCACAAAGAGCGGTCCTGTGCTGCCCGTTTCCAACGACTTCCAGCAAACTTCACTAAGTCAACGATCCACCGGGATGGGTGGCCAACACTGTCTTACATATCTTAGTTCTTATAAGTATCTATATAAATTACTGAAATTTTAGCATTTAATATGCTTAATTATTTATAAAATCCGATTACGAAATGAAAAATGATGTCACAACCGGGATTCGAACCCGCGCCTATTAACCCGGATTTTATCAGTCATCAGTCATCATTTAGCAGTCATCGTGCCTTTATTTAAAAACAAGGGTTCACGTTATGACTGCGCAAATTACAGAGCCATAAGCTTGACCAGTTTGGCAGCAAAAGTGTATGGTAAAATTATTGAAAGGAGAATGAGGATGGTGTCCGATGGTTTACTGTGTGAGACACAAGGAGGTTTCAGGAGTGGAAGGGGATGCATGGATCAAGTGTTCTCTTTGCGCAACATTGTGGAGAAGCATCTGGCCCTAGGTCAGAGGGTTTTCTGCAGTTTTGTGGATCTGGAGAGAGCATTTGACACGGTTGTACGAAAGGAACTTTGGGACATTTTACCGGAGTATGGTATTAACGGTAAACTGCTGTAGGCTGTGCAATCCAGTTACATGGGCTGTAGAGCCTGTGTGCGGCTGGATGATGGAATGTCGCCTTAGTTTGACGTCAATATCGGCGTTAAGCAGGGCTGCGTTCTATCAGCCAGGCTGTTTATCATATATCTGGATAAATGTCTCCAAAGGTTGAACGATATGAATGTGGGAGTCCAGATGGGTGACTCAGTGGTCTCTGCTCTGCTTTATGCAGATGATGTAGTCCTGCTGGCATAGTCAGCGACTGACCTGCAGACCCTAGTCGACACAATGACAGAAGATTGTAAGAAAAGGGGTCTACGCGTGAATGTGAGCAAAACCAAAATAATGGTCTTTGAAAGAGATGAAGCCAGAACAGATGTAAGAGTAACAATAGGTAATGATGTACTAGAGCAAGTGGATGAATTTGTATATCTTGGATGTGGATTTAGTCGAGATGGACGGTACACCACTAATATAGAGCGAAGAGTAAATGCGGGAAATAGAGTGAACGGAGCGTTGGGGCAACTTCTCGGCAGCCACCACCTCAGCCAGAAGGCACGTGTAGCAATACATAACGCAGTGCTTGTCCCAACATTACTGTATGGAAGCGAGAGTTGGGTATGCAGAAAAGAGTATGAAAGTAAAATTAATGCGGTGGAAATGCGATCTCTTCGGAGAATCTGTGGAGTTAGGCTGACCGACCGCATTCGTAACGACGACGTAAGAGAGCGAGTAGGTATGAAAGAGAGTATTGGTGTAAAGATGCGAAAGGGAATGCTCCGATGGTTCGGACATGTGGAAAGAATGCCGAACGAACGTCTAGTTAAGAAGATATACAATGCGAAAGTGGAAGGATGTAGGTACCGAGGGAGACCGAGACTAACCTACCTAGACCAGATCGGTCAGGTACTGAAGGAAGGTGGAGTCAAGAGTCTCCGAAACCGGCGAGCGTGTATGAAGAGAATTATGAATGTTGAGGAAGCGAGTGAAGTATGCAGAGATAGAGTTCTCTGGCACTCTGTTCTCTCTGCCTACCCTGCAAGGGATATGGCGTGATGATATGTATGTATGTATGTATGTTATAAATAATTAAGCATATTAAATGCTAAAATTTCAGTAATTTAAATAACAAGGTTGTGTCATTGTTTAATACAATTCTAACTGTAAAAGTTTTAAGTATTAAGCCTATAACAATGTGTAAACATTGTCGAGTAGATAGCATACCGTCACCTTAAGACGTAAATATAATACGAAGTGAAATTTGCATGTCCTACAATTAGTCACGGTGGTGTAGTGGCAGCACGATTGGGCCGGATCCCAATAGGCGCGGGTTCGAATCCCGCTTGTGACATCATTTTTCATTTCGTAATCGGATTTCATAAGTATCTATATATTTAAGAAAAATGATTGGGTTATTCAATTCCTTCGTGACTAATCGAATTGATCGATATACGGTAATGAGTTTATCAGCTTATTTAAGTCCAATGTTAGACATAGGCTTCTTTCTCTACGTGGGACACAATACCACAATGGTCGCGCTTACGCAGGTATTATGAATTTTTTGTTATAACTTTTCTTAGAAAGTGCTCCTGTGGATTTTGATTGATGCTTCAGTCGGTTTTCACGACTCTCATGGGAAAGAGGGTGGTGAGATATTTTATTGTTGACTGCCATCATCCAAGAGTACTTTCATCATCATATCGGTTCATATAAGTCTCACTGGTATGCGAGAGCCTCCCCAACAGTAGGAGGGAAATTTACTGGTTGGTATTATAAGATTTTATTTCAAATTTGCCTTCTCATGTCCAGATTTTATAGGCCCTTAGTCGTTTCTTACTATACCCATAGGAAAAATGGGATGTTGTATTGTATTCCTACTCTGGTACCACAGGCATAACAGCTTATTAGCATATATGTATTATTATATTGTCATGAAGAAAGTATAGAAGGCATATTAAGATATCGACATACTAAGTCAAGTGTCACGAGTTCGGTACCCCCGGGGTTTAACAGAACGGGTGATCCATGAATTGTTGTTTTAGATTGATTAAATTATATATATGATTTCCATTTGTCCATTAAATTATATGATTTTATACCCCGCAATACAGGAAGAGTAGTTCATTTGTGTAGACTATTGCCACCGATGACAAAAACCGGATACCGATGACCCACCCTAATGGCGATAGGAAGGTATGTGTGTGGTAGATTATAGCGTGTTATTATTTATAGTTCTTCCAAGTTTGAGTGTAATTTATGTCTGTTATTTATTTGAGTCAAGAGTCTCCGAAACAGGCAGCGTGTATGAAGAGAATTATGAATGTAGAGGAAGCGAGTGAAGTATGCAAAGATAGAGTTCTCTGGCACTCTGTTCTCTCTGCCTAACCTGCAAGGGATATGGCGTGATAGTATGTATGTATGTATTTATTTGTTTTTCAAGTCTGTCGCCATACAACAATATAGAACTTAATGCGGGGTCTTAAAAATAATGAAAAAAGCTAAAGGAATCTGAATTTGACTAATTAATTTAATTGTATATACGATAGTAAATTTTGTAATTAAGTTGATGCCTCCGTTGGCAATTTCAATAAAATAAAAATAAAATTTTACAAGCAAAACATTAAAAAAATAAACAACCGTGATTAAAATTACTACTATTAATGTATGATATTAATATGAAATAGCTTAAATGTAATAACTCATTATTTTAAATACACGCACGTTATCTCAGAGAATATATTTTGAAGTGGCAACAATTGTACGCACGCACATTTATCTGACACAGAGTAATTGTTGCCTGAGGGTGCACATTAGACATTTTTAAAACTCATTTGTTATTTGAAAAGTTTAATGTCTCAAGTACTAAATGAACAAAAGGTTATCAACAATTTATAATATTGGACTTTGTAGAATTTTAGCACAATTATAGTGACAAATTTAGTGTGCAAAATTCAAATCTATAAAAGAGAATGTTTGTATATATGACATCGCTAAACTCAGAAACTATCTGACCGATCATTATGAAAATTGGTATGTATATGTATGTATTTTTTAAAGGAGAAGCTTTATATGTATGTGTATCCCCATTAGTGTAACTCACCACCAGGCAGCGCTGCGATGCAGGCTGTCGCCGGCAGAGGAGTGCTGTTGGCGGTGTCGTTGGACATCGCCAACGCATTCAATAGTCTGCCATTCAGCTGCATCAGGGAGGCGCTCCGATTCCATGGAGTACCCTTGTACCTGAGGCGGCTGGTGGCAGACTATTTAGAGGGGCGCAGTGTCCTCTGCGCGAGTCCCGCAGGGGACATTGTGCGGAAGCCCATGTCGTGCAGTGTTCCGCAGGGGTCGGTATTGGGGCCGACTCTGTGGGAAATCGGTTACGACTGGGCGTTGAGAGGGAGTCACTCCCCCGGGCTGAGCGTGATATGCTATGCTGACACGCTCGTCACAACCCGGGGCAGAACACTCGAAGAGGCGGCGAGCCTGGCCACTCTCGGCACCGAGGAGATGGTCAGGCGAATTGAGGCGCTGGGGCTCAGGGTGGCCCTAAACAAGACGGAGGCCCTTCTTTTTCATGGGCCCCGTGTAAGGCTGCCTATCGGCGCCTCGTTAGTCGTCAACTCCATCCACATCAGTATCCAGGCCCATATGAAGTATTTGAGTCTGGTGCTCGACGGGCGTTGGTGGTTCCGGGAGCATTTCCGCAGGATTGCTCCCCGGCTGGTCAGCGCGGCGTCCGCCCTATCGCGGCTCATGCCGAACGTGGGCGGACCCAGTTTCGAGGGCCGACAGCTGTATGCGAGGGTGATCCGCTCAATGGCCATGTACGGCGCACCCGTGTGGGTGAGGGCTCTGAACGCCCAGCTCAGTGCTGTACTGTGGAGGCTACAGCAAGCCATGGCGGTCAGAGCCATTCGCGGGTACCGCACGGTGTCTACCGAGGCGACATGTCTATTGGTCGGGACACCCCCGTGAGACCTAGAGGCGGAGATGCTCTCCGACCTCTACCGGCAGGTAACCTCAGTGCGTGACGAGGGTGGCTCCCCATCGTTAAACGAGATAGCCACCTGGCGCGAGGACGCCCGCCGAGACGTCATCGCTCGTTGGGTTACGCGGCTGGAGAGGCCCACACGGTGTTGTTACCGTTGAGGCCCTCCGGCCCGTACTGATGGAGTGGATGGAGCGGCGGTACGGAGTCCTCTCCTTTCGGCTGGTGCAGGTATTGTCGGGGCACGGTTGCTTCGGCTTGTACCTGCACACGGTCGCGTATAGGGAGTGGACTCCGTCCTGCCACCATTGCAGTAGTGACGAGGACACGGCGCAACATACGCTCGAGGTATGTTCGATCTGGGACGGGCAGCGCCGTGACCTCGTCGCTGTTATCGGTGCCGACCTGACGCTGCCGGCTGTTGCAAAAGTGATGGTCGACAGCGTCAGGGATTGGGACGCGGTCACCGCCTTCTGCGAGGCTGTTATCTCGCAGAAGGAGGCGGCGGAACGAGTCCGGGAAAATTCCCGTGACCCGGGCCGCCGTCAGTGGCCGGGGCGGCGCAGGCGCGAATATCTGCGCCTGATGCCGCTCTAACCGAGGCTTCGGGTGAACGGACCGGGGAATTGTCCGGTCGGTTGTACGTGAGGCCACCGCGTGAGGGCACGCCGACACGAGGGGAACCCGTAAGGGTAAACCGCCGGGCGGGCCACCGAAGACAAAATCGGGTACCGTTGGCCCGCTCGCATGGCGAAAAGTGTTTGCAGGGTGGGTCCATGGGGTTGCGCGCCGCCTCTTTTGTTGCCCCGGATGGATTTGTCGGGCGCGACCACATCCATGGTCCACCCTGCGAAAAAAAAAAATGAGGCAGCGATGCGATATATCGACTTCTTTAAACAAATCAACGGGCTGGGTTTGCTAGTAATATAAATATGTTCTGTGGCATAACTTCTATACAGATAAGAAATTGAACGGAGAATCGATTACTATACGTAGCTGCTACAATAGCTTACACTGTGAAATAGTTGGAAGAGATTTCCAATAAATTTTGTTTCAAGTCCCGTTCGAGGTTAATCAATTTTTAGTGTAAGGCTATGCTCTGATCACATCTCGTTTAAACTCTCCGTGTCGACGGAAATAACCAGATGTTTTCTTCCAAATCCTAGGGGAGTTACTAAGTGTAACCACTTACTTTTTTTATGAGAGCCCCGGACTAATCATCGGTCCAAATTCACTTTTTGACGATCTATATGTCAGTAGACTCTAAGTCTCTGTGGAGGCTCTTCATAGACCTATGCCGCCACTTCTTTCTGCAAGAGGATTGCCTCGAAGTAAACATAATGGTAGCAACACGGAGTCGTCTCCGTCCTCGTGATCGTTTACTGGTATTTGCAAAACAACCATATCCCAACAACACATGTACCAATCGGCAAGAAACGACTTCGCCCCATGTAATGTACACTACTAGCATCGGCCGGACGACGTCTACGGGGCGAACCCCAATAATAATAAGTCTAACATTACAAATACTAATTCAAGAGTTTAGAGAACGAGAAAAACAAAAACTGTTTTAATAAATATTTCTTTTGTTTGTTTTTTATAATTTGTTAAATATAATTGTTAAAAAATTCAATTTTGCGATTATGTCGCCAAAAATCCTAACAGTGGCAAAGGTTTAGTAACAACGACGTTCGAGTTAGTGATTGAAATCTAATGGATATCAAGTGCCATACAGTAGTTTTAGAGGGAACACCGCGCACTAAGTAATTAATTCTTGTATTGCGGGGAATTTTGTAAACATACATATATTTTATGAACATACATATACCTTATTAACAGACACAAATTGCACCATTTCTTTTTTAAATCGCCGTAATTATGTAGTACTGCATAATGTTATTTTCTCAATACAGAATACGTATTGATCATTTTTGATCACAATTCATACTTTGAAAATTAATTTCTAAGTAGAGAAGTAATATTTCTAAACTTCTGTTGATATAATTAAAATATAGGTACTCTCACAGAGTAGTTTTTATGACAAGCCTTAAGAAATTAATGTACTAACTTAACGCTCATCACTGTGGTGCAGAGTTTGTATTATTTTCTGCCTTATTTGTTTAAAAAAATGCTTGTTCTATATTAGAAATTCCATAACAAACAAATAAAAAAAAAAAATATAATAAGTTATCTCCTCGTGTATCGGAGCGGTAAAAGCCTCGCGGCGTCATACGACCTGCTTGCAACGCTCCGAGTTCGAAGTAGTTTCGAAGTCAGTCGCGTCGCGGTTACGAAGCGAAACGCTAGTCTATAACTTGGGTCGAAGTGTCTTACGATCGTCACATAAATCACGTAGCGCGTTCAACTTTGACTGTTGACTTGTGTTGTGTGTGATCGTGTGTGTTTGTGTTTATGTTTAATTAAACACGGATTATTTTTCCTCTCTTTTTTATGGTAAGTTATTTTTATTATAAATCTTTTTATTTAATTTTTTATGATAAAAATGCACGACTATTGTCTAAATAATATTAATTATTGACGAATGTCAAGACTCAAGTCCTTATTGGTTTGATCAATTCCACGTTCACGGAGATCATTTTCAAGTTGGTTTGAGATCTAGGCAGTTTGGCGATAGAATTAAGCCAATATTTTTATTATAAGTATATATTGTCGCCGTTTTTTTCTTTGTAAGAATAGAAGAATGACATCTGCTCTTCTTCTTTTTTAATCTCAGAAGAAGAAAATATAGTACCGCCGGCCTGATATAGGTTAATTAAGGAATCTCTCCTTAAGTGATATTTGAATATACTTGGTCATTAATATGTATTGGTCGGTTTTGTCTAGTGTAAGTTCAATAGATTGTGTTATAATTTGACATTTTAGGTCTATTTTTTTATTCATTGGATTCAAGATATGAAGGTATATTGTATCCATCAATATTTCAGGAAGTCCACTGTTTAGAAGTAGGCTTACCCACAGCGACAGTAGAATGCCTTTAATGTCAAGATTAATATTCCGGTTGACAATCGAGATAGATATTATAAGTTTCAGAAGAGTGGTGCTGCGTACTCTCCTAGTCTTCCGACAGCTGGTTTCTGTGACTTCCATTGGAAATGGAGGGGTGGTGATACATTGTGTTTTTACCACACGGAGGTGTGCCATTTTAAATAAACTACTAGTATATTTGAACACACATACCACGTTTTTTTTATTGCTTATGGTGGCAAACGAGCCAGCAGCATACCTGATGGCAAGTGTCACTGCCGCCCATGGACCTTTACAATACCAAGGGTATAGCTTAGGCTGTTGCCTACCAATAAATTGGGCTGTCGGCTCTCTCGCTCACCGAACGAAGCGCAATAGCACATTGCCATTACTCAGACGTCGATCTTCTGCGAGGGTGTGGTACTACCACGGAGTGACCGGCCCGCGGCTGTAGACAGAGAACTGTCAACAGCATGGTCCTACATATAACATCTATGCAAGAGAAGGAAAACTCGAAACAAAGCCTTATAGCATGTCTGGCCAGCGTGCTATAGTAGGTCAATTTATCTTCCATTATGGGGGAGGCTGGAGGCCAACAGTGGGACATATCTGAGCTTAGATGATTATGTAGATGAATTTAAGGCATAGCCAATATGATTTAATATTTTTATGATAAATGACTTCATATTCATAAAGATTGAAATCAAAGAATTCAGAACCAAGAATATGAATATCATAGAATGTCTAGTAAAATAAATAATAAAAAAGAAAAAAATGCCAATACTGAGAAATAGCTAGTAGGCATTATAGCAAACGTGAAAACTTTAATAAGTGTAAAAAATTAGAGACATAATTTCATAGGTTTGTGCGATGAGCTAAATTGAAAATTACAAATTTTATCGTGTTGGTATTTGTATCGAACTCGAGACACTTGACATGGTAGGTGGGTATTTTAACTAGTGCACTATCTGCCACTTGGTCCTGGTATTTGTTTCTATTAACACTGCATAAGAATTTTCACATCACATATTAAAGTTATAGAACAGTGTTGTAATAGTTAGTACATAACGTACAATACGTACAATGCAACAAGTTCACACGGAACAAATATTTGTCAGTTCCACAGACTGCTTCGTTCTGGGTGACTGGATGTATATTTAGAAATACAAAGGTATTGATAAAAAGAAATATATTTGACATAAAAATATGTAGCGTGATTTTATGAAACTACGATTCAATTTGATATAATGTAACGACTATGAATAAGGAGTAGGGAATTGTAAGGGTTAGTAACCCATTCTTTGTTCGTAGATGTCTTAAAGACGACTGAGACAGAGAGATGGGGTATGCCGGGCGCGGCGCCAACTAAATGTTAGCGCTACTACCTATTTATTTTGTTCACGCTGTGGAAAGGCATTTATGCGCTATCCCCTGCCCGTGACAGATGGGGGAAAGTGTGGGACTCGCCGGCCGGCTGCCCGGCCGAAATACCCACTAAAACCACAGCAGCTTCTTACATACATATACATATCATCACGCCATATCCCTTGCAGGGTAGGCAGAGAGAACAGAGTGCCAGAGAACTCTATCTTTGCATACTTCACTCGCTTCCTCAACATTCATAATTCAGCAGCTTCTTCCGTGCTTTTATAGGGTGCCGGAGAAGAAAAAAAACCACACGTTATTCGTTCCTGCCGGTTACGGCGAATTCATGGAACCGTTTTCACATGTACCGCAACTCTGCCGGGTCCACACATCTACAGTACGCAGGCTCACCTCGAGAAAGTACCACTTTCTCCCCTTAGCAGCTCAAGTAATGACTTTTTTTTGCACTGGATTATGGACTTGGTCGTGCCCCGCCAAATCGGTTCGGGGCGACTGAAGAGGCGGCGCGCAACACCATAGACCCACCAAGGGTTGTGATATGCATATAACATCTAAGCAAGAGAAGGAAATCTTGAAATAAAAACCTGTTTGAACAGCGTGCTATAGTAGGTAAATTTTTCTTCTGGCTGGAATGGATAAATTGAATTTAATAACCCTTCCTTTATATTACTTTAAAAAACTTTTAAAAAAGCACTGTTATTGGATTATAATGAAAATAATATGTCAAAAAAATGCTGTTCATTATGTAGTTATTTATACTAGCGATACTATAATTAATTTAATGTAACGTAGCCATTATATCTTTGTATATTAATACTGTAACGGTTTTAATTATAGCCATTAATGTATTCAAAAAAACTTAATATCCATCTACTGCCGGAGTGTGGTAGTGAGTGCGGCGTATAAAAGGCATTTAAATATTCAAAAATTTAGCCGTCTCGACGAATAAAAAGTGTGAAATGGCAAAATAAATTCATATTTTTATTAGAAATATTTTAAAAAACATATATATTATATATATATATAAAAAGATTTCTATATTTTATTTTTATTTTATCAATGATGAGCGCTAAGAAATAAATCCATGTGTGCGGGCAAACATAAACATAAATCACAACTAGATACTTCAAGCATACTTTATTCAGAAACAAAACAGGTATGACTCACACACAGAATTGTTCTGCTTAACTGGCGAACCCACAACAGCCTTTATAAAGTATCTTAATTCATTAATCTAAGGATATCCACTCTTCGATATAAACCTCTCTAAAAGCGATAGTACCATAATCACCATGCTTGGCAGGACAGTGTCTATTCATTTAGTAATCTCTCGGTCAGATTTTACAAATCACACGTAAACGTATGGTAATGATCACACAAAGTATTTTTAAACCTTCTCCACTTATTATCTTAATAATCGTAAATAAACATGTAAATTAGTGGGTATATGTACGTATTAATGAAAAGAAAGAATATATAGTCTTGAGGCAAGGTAAACGTTCTTTATAGAGTTCGTAGATTTTAGCCCTAAGTTAAAAAAGAACCGATAGGCCACAAATCCGTGATGATGGCAAGTCAGGACGAGCTTATTGAAAGATTCAGTTTCTATTATATATATTACAGCGCATATATGTCCCACTACTGGCACTTTCTAACAATTAGAATATGAGATACCTACTGTACCACGCTAGTGACACGTGTCGGTATAGGGTTTTATTTCGAGTTTCCTTTTTTGCATAAATGTTATTTGCATATTATATTCCTTAGTCGTGTTTTACGACACCCATGTGCAAGATAGAGGGTGGTGTATAGTATTCTAACTCAATTACCATACGGCAACATATACAGATTGAGGATTCAAACCATAACCTGCCATAAAAAAGTCTATATGTCTTGTCAGTAAGATTAATGTTAGCAGTATTTATGTCAAAAATATTCCACTGAATCTTTCTCAAGTTACTACAAATTCTTTATGATATATTAGAATAATATGACTATAAACTTTACAAGATCATTATTCTAAGTTTGATGTGTTATAAATTACTCTTTTACGTATATCGCCGTTGGCAAAGTACATGTAAAAAATAAGCACAATAAACTTTTATTGTTGATGGCTACAATTTAAATAAATAAATAAGAACAATTTACTGAATAGATTAGAGAATTATCTTACAATAAGTATAGTCATCCATATAAGTTCAGTTATACCTTAAATGGTGATATGGATATGTAAGTAAAACAATTTCAATGATACGAATTGATCAGTTAATATAAAGCGCTCGTATCATTTATTTTTGTTGACGTAAATATAAATGCGAAAGGGAATGCTCCGATGGTTCGGACATGTGGAAAGAATGCCGAACGAACGCCTGGTTAAGAAGATATACAATGCGAAAGTGGAAGGATGTAGGTACCGAGGGAGACCGAGACTAACCTACCTAGACCAGATCGGTCATGTACTGAAGGAAGGTGGAGTCAAGAGTCTCCGAAACCGGCGAGCGTGTATGAAGAGAATTATGAATGTTGAGGAAGCGAGTGAAGTATGCAGAGATAGAGTTCTCTGGCACTCTGTTCTCTCTGCCTACCCTGCAAGGGATATGGCGTGATGATATGTAAATATTAATAGTCTGCTTATGTTATGAGAAATTTTATTTTCTGCTGCACTAAATTCGAGGCATTTTTGAAATCGTAAACTTAGATATATCCTAATGCGTATCATCTCAGCTCATATAAATCTCATTGCTAGGTTCGAGCCGCCTCCACAATAAAAAATAAATTGACCTACTATACTACTATGGTCAGGCGGCCTGGTACACGGTTTTATATGGAGTGTTCCTTATTTGCATAGATATTGTATGCATTACATATTATACGTGTGGTGACGGAGTAAGAATACAATTCGCCACCCCCTATCTTACCCGTAGGTGATCGTAATAGACGACTAAGGGATATAAAAGTCATATAACATCTATGCAAGAGAAGGAAAACTCGAAACAAAACCCTATACCAACACGTCTGACCAGCGTGGTATAGTAGGTTAATTTCCCTACCATTACGGAAGAGGCTCGAGCCCATCAGTGGGACATATATAGGCTGTGATGATGATGATGTCATCATCATATCCCATAGTCGTCTTTTATCATTGCCATTATATGGGGTCGTGAATTGTATTCTTATTTCGTTACCACACCAATGTATTCTAATAAGTAATCCTTGTAATTTATATCGCCTATCTCACTAATATGTGATAATCAGACGTTTGATCTGTGATCGCCTCCATTAGTTTAATGGGAGTTGTAAGCACGTAATATTATTTACATCAAAAACTCATTTATAGTTATTTAAAATAGAAACTGTAATTGTTTACCTAAGTAGTTATATATTCTGCCTGTTGATATAAATTTATTTCACTCTTCTCTCTTTTTTACAACAACCTGCATGAAGGAACTAATTCTTTTATTGAAGATGATTTTGCAAACATATAGTGTGTTTGTTTTAACGGGTTAAATTACATCCAAAAGAGTAATAACAATCTGTGCATCGCCAAATTTAGCTATTGTCCTGCGCGGTCATCAAACTCTAGATACTTGGCGTGGTAGGTCGGTATGCCAACATTATCATAAAACTTATTGTAATCGTTTAATTTCCTGCCTAAAGTAATATAATATTCTTGAGCCATAATAAAAACTTATGTATTTACAAATTAGTTGTGATTCCTAGTTCTGAAAATTTAAAATTCAAGTTGCACAGAGTTTAGCCTATGACAGAAAAAAAATATAAATATAATTTAATTTTTTCATATATATGGTATTTTTTGGTAGATTTTTATTTTCAAATAAGGAAGCTCATTTAAAGCAAAAATTTCTTAGAATAAAAAAGCACTATCGAAGTTAGTTGCGGTCTGTGACGGTTTTCAGCTTAAGCTCGCGAAGCCCGGGCCTGAGGCGTCAAATTTTTAGAGGTATCAGAATTTCAGAACTCCATCACTGGTCACGGTACATGTTATCTGCGGATAAAAGATGCATGGTGGATTATATGGTTCGACAAAGCCCTTCTTTCGTTATGAAAAGCTAAGCGAAATGCGGTTGGACGAAAAAAGAATAAGTAAATATAATCCCTAAAAAGCAATGCGACAAAGTATTCGATATTCTTAGAAACTCGCGCTTTAAACTTCCAAATTGAAGGCATAAGTGAGACATTCCCACTGAGATCATGACCACAGCATTAAACGTTAAGCTGACTGCATATGGACGCAACAGTTCCTAACTAGATTTAAGTAATATTTATTTAAGCAAGAGCGCTTATTGAAATGTGTGAAACCGGCTTAAAATCTCACACATCAACTTGTCTCAAATACGCGTGTTTGTACAGTTAACGCCTCAATTTTTAGTGTTAATGGAAGTTATAAACTGATAACATCGAGTTCTTTGGCTAATAAAACCATTATATGTTGACGACATAGAAAAAAAAGCTTTCGGGAGTTTAAACCTCAGAGTTTTATATTCTGACGTTCATTATTTTTAAGAGTAAAAAAGTAGGTATTTATTATTTTTTGAGAAGCTTGCATTAGTATTAAGGAATAAACCCCTGCGGGTGAACTTTGAGTTTTATTTTATTGCTTATGATGGCAGACGAGCAAGCAGCACACCTGATGGTAAGTGTCACTGCTGCCCAATGGACCTTTGCTGTACCAAGGGAAGCTAGACCGCTGTCTACCATTACAATCCCTAACCCACCCAATTGGGCTGCCGGCTCTCTCGTAGAAAGGCACAGTTACTGGACACTGCTTACAGCTAGGCTAAATGCAAACGCTTGTAGATCACTTAAAAATATATATAATATGTCAAATTCATGATACTCGCCTTATGAAATTCAGTCAGATAAACTGAACTACCTAGTCGCTCTTTCAACTGCAATACCATGGTATTGCAGTTGAAAGAGCTTAACGACAATGTTCCTAATATAAATAAATATTTAATAATTAAATAAAAATATAACTTTTTTATTTATTTAATTAAAGTGTATTTTCACATGGTTATTCTTATATCATCACAATATTTGCAATTTTCGCAGTTCTTACGAGGCTCGCAATTATGGAATTGTGTTACAATTGTAAAAAACAAAACCTACTTTAATGGTAAAATATCTTTTCCAATTATTTGTTCTACTTTGTATATATATATATATATATATATATATATATATATATATATAGGTTAGTAGTTAGGTAGATCCAATTTCGAGAAAGAGGTCAGCCGACGAATCCAACTCGGTTGGGCAGCGTTCGGGAAACTTAAGAAGATCTTCTCATCCAACATACCTCAGTGTTTGAAAACACAGGTCTATGACCAGTGTGTGTTACCAGTGATGACTTACGGCACGGAAACGTGGTCCCTAAATGTAGGCCTCATAACCAGGCTCAAAGTCGCTCAGCGTGCTATGGAGCGGGCTATGCTCGGGATTTCTCTGCGAGATAGAATCCGAAATACGGAAATCTGCAGACGAACGGGTGTAACCGACATAACACGAAGAATTAGCACGCTGAACAATGGTGGTGGCAATGGGCAGGCCACATCGCTCGAAGAACCGACAACCGCTGGGGAAGAAAGGTTCTAGAGTGGCGACCACGTACCGGACGACGCAGTGTGGGACGCCCCCCCACTAGGTGGACAGACGACCTAGTGAAGGTTGCTGGGCGTCGTTGGATACAGGCGGCACAGGACCGCACTCTGTGGCGTAAAATGAGGGAGGCCTACGTTCAGCAGTGGACGGCAATAGGCTGAAATGATGATGATGATGATGATATATATATATTTTAACAATGAAACAATTTAAAATCTGATAAGACTTGAGAAACGTGGACGTTTAAACTATTACCTTTGATTTACTGTTAATATCTTACCACTTACATTCATATCGTTGAAAACAGAAGTACTCTACGTAAGTAAAGGTTTGTGAGCCCAGTGAGATTTATCAGATAAAAAGAATTGATTAATTGAACATTTTAAATATATAATAAATTAAGGGAAATAATTTTTCCTGAACATTGAAATTATTATATATATATATATATATATATAATAATATATAACTTAACTTTTTTTACTATTGTGAATTTTAATTAACCTAAAGCTTAGTAACTTTCAGAACTTGGCAGAATTAATTTTGTTTGCTACGAATTATTTTAAAGTACTGACGGCAGGCGTGCATATATTGTTGGATTTCATGAATTTCTTAAAAATCAGTATTGTAAATAATTTACTTTAATAATTTCTGAATTACTATAATTATATACACTATTCATGGGTAAAATTCTAAATCTAATAGTCAGTCACAAACGTCGCTCAGTAAGGGTTAGATAAATATTATTAGTCATCGTTCTTCTGTTCTTATCCACTTACTTGGTGTCGACGTAAAATTTTTATGATCAGCCTCATAGCTGATGACAACCCTCCTTGAGAAAATAATTGTTGACTACACGGCATCAGATGGCATTGATCCATATCAAAATAAAGCTCTTAGACGTCTTTTGCGACATCTACGAGTAAATTAAGGATTGGTAGTATTCGTAGCCGCTCGCACATAGGCGAAGGATGAGAAAATTCGATATATATAATCTTAGTACAATTATGGAATTTAATTCAGTACTCGTTGTTATTTTATAAATAAACAGAAATAATTATTATAAATATACAAGTTCAGCTATAACTACAACATCTGCGAATGAAGGAATTAATAAGTATTGTAGCCATAAATAATTACGTGTGACTTGTCCTCAACACCTGTTTAAATGCTGAAATTCATACATTTGTCATTTAATATAGATGAAGTTATTTATTTATATTACATACAATTTTTTCTGAGTGGTTACAGGTTAACAATAAAATTTGTCGCCATCGCATTCACCTGGCAGCTATAATAACTTTCACGTCAAAGTAATATACTTATTTATAAATAAATATCCAACCGTGTCACCTAAGTACAAGTATAGATACGAAAATTAAAAAAAATTGGTTTGGCTTCTGTTGCTAAAAAAAAGCCTTCCATATAACTTTTTCTTTAATATTTAAGTGCGTTCTGTCAGCCAGGCTGTTTATCATATATCTGGATAATGTCTGCAAAGGTTGGACGATATGAATGTGGGAGTCCAGATGGGCGACTCAGTGGTCATTGCTCTGCTCTATGCAGATGATGCAGTCCTGCTGGCACAGTCAGCGACTGACCTGCAGACCCTAGTCGACACAATGACAGAAGATTGTAAGAAAAGGGGTCTACGCGTGAATGTGAGCAAAACGAAAATAATGGTCTTTGAAAGAAATGAAGCAAGAACATATGTAAGAATAACAATAGGTAATGATGTACTTTTTTTTTCTTTTTTTTTCCCCCGCAAGGTGGACCATGGATGTGGTCGCGCCCCGACAATTCGTCCGGGGCGACAGAAGAGGTGGCACGTAACCCCATGGAGCCACCCTGCAAACATCTCTCTTCGCCGTGCGAACGGGCTACCGGTACCCGATCTTTGTCTTCGGTGGCAGGTAATGATGTACTAGAGCAAGTGGATAAATTTGTATATCTTGGATGTGGATTTAGCCGAGATGGAAGGTACACCACTGATATAGAGCGAAGAGTGAATGCGGGAAATAGAGTGAACGGAGCGTTGGAGCAACTTCTCGGTAGTCACTACCTCAGCCAGAAGGCACGTGTAGCAATACATAACGCAGTGCTTGTCCCAACATTACTGTATGGAAGCGAGAGTTGGGTATGCAGAAAAGAGTATGAAAGTAAAATTAATGCGGTCGAAATGCGATCTCTGCGGAAAATCTGTGGAGTTAGGCTGACCGACCGCATTCGTAACGACGACGTAAGAGAGCGGGTAGGTATGAAAAAGAGTATTGGTGTAAAGATGCGAAAGGGAATGCTCCGATGGTTCGGACATGTGGAAAGAATGCCGAACGAACGTTTGGTTAAGAAGATATACATACAATGCGAAAGTGGGAGGGTATAGGTACCGGGGGAGACTGAGACTCTCACCTACCTAGACCAGATCGGTCATGAACTGAAGGAAGGTGGAGTCAAGATTCTCCGAAACCGGCGAGCGTGTATGAAGAGTATTATGAATGTTGAGGAAGCGAGTGAAGTATGCAAGGATAGAGTTCTCTGGCACTCTGTTCTCTCTGCCTACTATATGGCGTGATAATATGTATGTATGTGTTTAAGTATAATGTATAGACTATTTAAAAAATTGTTACGAGTGGTGACAGGATTACAAAACATTTGCCTTACTTATTCGTTGGGGGCGTGAAGATCATCTAAGGCATGCTAAGGGTTGTGATTAAGGGACTATCCGCTCATTTATGGGGAAGGCCTACCTCAAATAATAGATGACGAAAGACTGAATAATGATAGTGATATATTTTTATTATAGTGATATATTGTAGTTATTAGTTATAATTAGTGTGACCACAATGCGCAGCGGACGAAGTCGACGAGTCGCTTTACTTTCCCTAACAAACTCATTTGAATACAAGTGCGATCTTATTTACAGCTATTTATTCAATTATGGCGTATATATTTTCGCTTTAACGTTGCGTGAACAATTTATTATGTTAATTTAGAGTATTTCTATTATAATTTATGTTTGTTGTTCGTCATTTAATTGATTCTATAATTATTTTTCTGATGATTTAACTTTGTAGCTAATTATATTTATTATTTATGTGGAATATTATATATATGTATATAGAAGTTATAATATATGTTGAAGTTTTAATATATATATATGTATATAGAAGTTTTAAAGTATGACGAGACCGCTAAGTTTCTTGTCGGATCTTCTTAGCTATAGCTTATATATATAGCTAATCTTGCTTGCACTCTATACATAAAAGAACATTACTATACCATGAAACTTATTTTTTACAATTTTTATATGTCCCACACCTCCACTCAAATTCAAATTCATTTATTATGCATAGGCCCTGCGAGGGCACTTACATATTGTCAGTTTTAACATATTATATTAATTCAATTAACTACCACCGGATCGGAAGTAGACCACTATTGAGAAGATCCGGCAAGAAACTCAGCGGTTTAGTCTGTTGTTTTTTCTTTTAAATCTTTTTTATACAAAAAATGGTACAACATATGTAATAAGAAATAGCTCCAGTGTGATGCCCTGCGAACCCAATAGTTCAAATAGAATGTAAAATAACCACGGCTGGACCAGATCCCACAGGCGGCACCCAATCACGAGTTAACTACTAGGGCAGTCATCACTCCCCTCAACCACCTTGGAGGGAAGGGAGAGACCCGCCCCACGCAGCTACCGCAAGAAGACCTTTCAGTGAGCATGACCAATACCATGAGCTACAAACGCTAACCAAAGTCAAAATTCGTTGGGCAAAACACGCTACGCTTTACAAGTATGTAAAAATATTATAAAATAAAAACGAACAGTTTACAAATATATAGTAATTGCTGAATGAGGAGCTGCTCATAGCCAGTCTGTATTATTGCTTAGATAATCCTCGATTTTATAATAACCTCTTTTACAGAGTCTGTTTTTGACTGCCCTTTTAAATTTATTCACAGGCATGTCTCGGATATCTCTTGGTAATTTATTATAAAAGCGTATACATTGCCCCATGAATGACCTATTAATTCTTTCCAGACGAGTAGTGTGTACAACTAATTTGTCCTTATTCCGAGTATTAACACAATGAATGTCACAATATCTTTCAAAATTAATGATATTTCTTTTTACATACAATACATTCTCGTATATATATTGTGATACAACAGTCAGAATATTTACTTCTTTGAATTTCTCTCGAAGTGAAACTCTTGGGCCTAGATTATAAATTGCGCGGACAGCCCTTTTTTAAAGAACAAAGGTACTACTCAGATCCGCGGAGCATCCCCACAGTAATATGCCGTATGACATAAGACTATGAAAATAAGCGAAATAAACTATTCTAGCTGTTTCAATATCAGTCAATACTCGAATTTTTTTGACCGCATAAGCCGCTGAGCTAAGTCTGTTTGACAATTTATCAATATGCAGGCCCCACTGGAGTCTAGCATCTATAGTGATACCTAAAAATACAGTTAATTCCACAAGGTCTAGAGCCACACCATTCATTTGAACATTGGTTCCCACTTGTCGAACATTAGGTGTGGTAAACTTAATACATTTTGTTTTCTTCTCATTAAAAACTAGATTATTTGTACTGAACCAATGAACAACGTTTGACAGTGCGTTGTTCACATCGTCATAATTAAGCTTTTGTCTTTTGATTTTAAATAGCAAAGATGTGTCATCTGCGAACAACACAATGTTTTGACTTTCTCCTATATAGTAGGGTAAGTCATTCATGTAAACAAGAAACAGAAATGGCCCCAGAATGGATCCTTGTGGAACGCCCATTTTGATGACAGAACCAGATGATCGTGCACCGTTAACATCGACCCTCTGAATTCTGTTGTTTAGGTAGGAAGTTAAAAGCTCAAGAGCGCTATTCCTGATCCCATAGTGGTATAGTTTTTTGATAAGGGTTTCGTGGTGCACAATCAAATGCCTTAGACAAATCGCAAAATATACCCAATGCTTCATGCGATTCCTCCCATGCTGCAAATATATTCTTTAACAATTCTACACCCGCATCAGTAGTAGAGCAATTCTTTGTGAAACCAAATTGATTTTTATGAAAAATACTATGTTTATTAAAATGACTTAACATCTGATTGAGTAAAATTTTCTCAAATACTTTACTAAGTGTTGGGAGTACGGAAATAGGGCGAAAATTGTTAACATCTGACATACTACCAGATTTGTGCAAAGGAATTACTACTAATTTTCATGAGTTCAGGAAACACACCTCGAGCAACACAACCATTAAACACAAATGCCAGGTGGGGAGCAATAATAGATACTATAAAATTTACAGTCTTTACAGATAAGCCCCACAGATCTGCTGTTTTTTTTATATTAAGGGTTTTAAAAGACTTTAAGATGTCATTCACACTGACATCTGAAAATTTAAAGGTAGTGTTACATTTCACAATACATTGTTTAAGGAGCGATTCAGCTAAAATAGGGGACGACGCTAAATATTTTGTTGTTAGTACAGGCACATTTGTAAAATAGTTTTCAAATACTGTCGCCACTTCTTTATCCGCTTTCACATTTTTATCACCTATCTTTAAGTTGAAATCCCTTTTCCGTACAATGTTCCTACCGGTTTCACTATTTATCACTTTCCATGTCATTTTAGATAAAAAGAAAGAAAGAAAAGATAGAAAGAAGCAATACTATGTATTAGCTTCTGCCCGCGGCTTCGTCCACGTTAAAAATAATTTACCCAAAGTTGAACTGTTATCCCAAGGGAACACATTACTAGGATAAAAAGTATCTTACTTGTTAGTCCAGAAAATGATGTTTCAACAATTTATGCGTGACAAACATCCAAAAATTTTCATAATTATAATATGTATATATATGGTATAGTATATATATATTTATATATATATATATATATATATATATATATATATATATATATATATATATATATGTATATATGTATTTATATATATATATGTATTTTCATAATTATAATAGTAGTTATTGTACCTACGACTTTGCTTGGGGTATGTAGATTTTGTCAATCAATCTTCTATACCTGTAGTAAAGTACTTTTTTCTACATGATGACAGGTATAATAGTTAAATAATGAGCTTAACAAGTAATTCTTATTTATAATAACATTTAGAGTTTCCAATTATATATTAACCACGAACGAAAACTATATTTATAGATTGATGATATTTATAGTATATTATATAATATTTATATAATATATACATATATAATATTTATAGTCTCCGAAACCGGCAAGCGTGTATGAAGAGAATTATGAATGTTGAGGAAGCGAGTGAAGTATGCAGAGATAGAGTTCTCTGGCACTCTGTTCTCTCTGCCTACCCTGCAAGGGATATAGCGTGATGATATGTATGTATGTATGTATATTTATATATATATATATATATAGAAGTATGCTGCTGTCTTTATACTACGAAAATTACTGAACCGATCGGCATAATACTTATAGGTACCATAAGACGTAGCGTGTTTCGGAGGTTTTAGTATATGATGTTGGTGACTACTTATCCGGAAAGTTGTAAAGCGGGTGGGGGACGGCTAGTGTTTAAAATATAATTCAAAAGATTTTGTTTCAACCAGATTCTACAAGCAGCATCGTCTTACTGCGAGAAAAGTGTCGTACAATAATGGAATAATAATGAGATGGTAATAACTAAATACTCAAATTATTTGAATAAATATTTGACGAGTGAAGATTGCCCGCTAAGTACAGCATGAGCGCACTTGGCGGCGGTACTTGGCACTTAAGTTAGATAATTGATCCGGCTTGCATAATTAATGATATATCGACGGTACAAGTTGTTTAAAGTTGTATCCACTTAACATTACTAATAGCTTTCGCTTAATTACTTGTATAATGTAATTAGCAATGGTACATCAGCTATAAGGGTGGGACTGAACTGGAAATAGTAGATTGATATGAGATCGAACTCGAGTCAAGATTTAATTTTAAAGAATTCCCAACATATGAATAAAAATATCTCCTTCACAATGTACACTGTTGAATATATTTAGGTCTCATTTAGAGGGAATATTGATGGGACTGTACAGATGGCGTTGTGGTTTAGTTACCGACCTCTCGTGCTAGTGCCGTAGGTTCGATTCCTACACAGGACAATACTTTGTGCAATCCACAAATTGTTTTTCTGAGTCTGGGTATGATTTGTCTACTGTAAGTATCTTTGTAAAGTTCCCCGCAATATAAAGATTATTTTCTTAGAGCAGGGCGGTCTTTAAAAAATATATTAATATAATCACCATGTTTGGACGACGGTATGGTGTACCCAGGGGTGTTATAAGTCTATCAGGGAAGTACTCATTCTTCTGGTCTCTCCAGATAGTATGTCTCTCACGGGCAAGTAAGTGTTAGTTTCACTACATACAATTTCTAAAATAGATGTTTATTCATAATTATTTTAGCTCGTTGTGCATACGTTGATTACTTGTTTTTTTTTTGCAAAATACAAAACTGCATTATGTAAACCATTCTTGTATTACAGAGAACATTATAACATATAATTATCTTGAGATTGTTTATTATTTTTGTTTGTTATGTATGTATATACAATACACGGTAAACTTCGAAATAACAAAACGATACTATTCTCTCTCGCTCTTCTTTGAAAAAAATTGAAAATTTTATTTATAAAAGAAACAAACCTAAAATAAACGGTAACGTCGTCTGACCAGTGTGATACGCCGACTGGGTAGTGGGATATATATGAGCTGAGATAATGATCAAAAACGATTCAGACTTCGTCACCACACAAGGAATTTTAACAAAATAATTTTTGTTTACAATAAACTTTAATACGTGTGGTGACGGAGTAAGAATATAATGCACTACCTCTTGCCTGTGGATTTTGTAAAAGATGACTAAGGGATAAAACATCAAGTAACAGAAGGAAACCATGTAATCGTTTGACCAGCGTGGTGTAGTGGGTCAATTTCCCTCTCATTGTGAAGGAAGCTCAAACCCAACAGTGGGGCGGATATGGGCTGAGATAATAATGATGATAAAATTTTCATACATGTATTGTAACTCAAGATATACAATATTTATTTGTACTAATATTTACGTTCAGATCGAACCCACGATTGCGTGGGTCGCGGCGAGGTCAATAAACAACTATTTCACTCATGTACTTTGACTTTTGTAATAACAGGATGTAACTTGAGGTACAAATTCTTGTGTGTCATGCATTACTTTATAATACTTTAGTGTATGAAATTCGAATTATCACCATAATTTGTTCTTTCGCCGTTTACTGTTAGGCGTGAGTTTTCCATCAGAATTAAATCATTTAAGGAGATTTAAACGCCACGTTTGGCAGAAAGAAAGTCAAAAAGAGTTAGAAAGTCTACAAGTCACGTCTGGAGTAGCATACCATATAAACCATGTGGCAACTGGAGTTAATTACCGCGTTTAGGCATTTCTGCCATACCTATGCTTTAAATATTAAAACTCACATATAGGCCCTGTTAAGCTTTATCATATCTATATCACTGTATTGCTGTGTTTATCGTAGCTCTATATATTTTTATTTATTGACTAAATTGGGAATTCCTAGATTCAGATTCATTCGGAATTAAACTCTACCTCTCTAATACCTAGTGCTAGAACTATACTGTGGACAAATCTCTATCTACAGCTGCGGGCCAGTCCGTCCGGGGTAGAGTACACACTCTCTCTGTTTTCTTTATATTATTCACTTTGTTTGGCGATAAAACGTCTACTTTATTTGTAAATTAGGACGAAAACATCTACGTTCAGGGATGGCTGGAAATCAGCGCTGTACTTAGTGACAGCAAAAGCTGAGCCAATTCCTTTTAATTTCTAGTTTTAATTTTCTTTTATTATACCTGCTTGTTTTTAGTTTTAGTTTTAATAAAAAGGAAATAAATTATTATTATTAATTAATTTGTAAATATTAGACTACTTTTTCTTACTTAGTAATGAGTTTTACAATATGTATTTACATCTATCAATTACCTAAAGTCGTGATTCTTACTCTACCACTATATGAATGGCAATAAATTCAATTCATTAGTTGGTATTTAATGAATGCTAGTTATAAGAGTCAAATGTCACATAAAAACAATGTGAAATGCTATGAAAATGCTTTGTATAAATACACAAAGTTTGTCATAATCACTATAATTTATGACACATTCAACAGTTTTTACATAAACGTATGGGAAAAGCGTTTGTTCTATTGTTAGATTTTCAGTTGGACATACAGCATTAAAGTTAATTGGTACGGGATCGAATGCAATTGTTTTGCTTCCAATTGCTCAAAAGCTTTCTACTATCGATTATAGATTAAATAAATCATAGATTTACTAATAATACATTTATGAGTTATATTTTTTTTGGTTCGATTTAAATAGTCAAAGGTAATATTGACTGCACAGATGGCGTAGTGGTTAAGATACCGACCTTACGTGCCAGTGCCGCGGGTTCGATTCCCACGCAGGACATTACTTTGTGTGATCCACAAAGTGTTGTTCTGAGTCTGGGTGTAATTTGTCTGCGTTAGATGCATGTTTGTAAAGTCCCCCGCAATACAAGGTTTATTTCCTTAGTGCAAGGTGGTGTTTAAAAAAAAAAAAAAATTTAGTTAAAAAAATATATTTTTTATAATAAATCTTATATTATTTTTTCTAATATTTCGAATGATAATATGAAAATAATTAAAACGGCGATTAACTCACCCAGTGCTCGAACTTCAGCCATAACAATTCCTAATAGTAATATTAATTTTACCACGTTACCACATAGACTTATAATCACTGTATTATTATTTAAAAAAGCGTAATAGCTAATTAAATTTATCGTGTGGCTCCGTAAGTAAGAATACACGTGGTAAGAATACGTTATACGTTTTCAGGTGTGAACCCTACTGCGTCGTTTAGTGGTACGACAATAGAAATGAGACGTTGGTACCAAGTCGAATAGCCTATGAAAGTCTACATGCGGTAGCTGCGTGGAGCGGGTCTCTCCCTTCGCTCCAAGGTGGTTGGAGAAGTGATGGCTGCTCTAGTAGTTAAATCATGATCGGCTGCCACTTGGATCCGGTCCAGCCATGGTCTTTTATATTGTATTTCAACTATTGCGTTAATTTTCGATAGACTATTGGTTTATGGTTAGGGGGTTAAGGGTTATTGGTTTGAAGGACTTCACACTGAAACTAATTCTTATTAAGAATGTTAAATTATTTTTTTGTGGTGGTAGTTTATTGTATATTTTTTTTGTGGTGGTAGTTTATTAGATTAAATTAAAATGTTAAAAATGACAATATACAAGTGCCATCACAGGGTTTATGCATAATAAATGAATTTGAATTGGAATTTTAAATTGGAGCAATCGACATTAAAAAGTCGATAGGACCTACTGAGAGATACGAAGTCTCAACAATTCCAATAGAACGTCGGTCAAGGAGTCGAGCGGGGTGAGCTGAAATTTGGGTGCAACCGCGTATAGATATTAGATATGAGCAATGCTCCACTTGTGGACAAACCTTTTTACAAGAAATGTCATTTTTACAACCGTTTGGTTCTTTTGAACACCCAGATTTTTACTTGCTAATTTTACTTTGTCTGCTAAATAACTTCTAAACTGCGTTTTGCTGGATATTTGCCCACCAAATAGAGGAATTGGTACTAGCGGCACGTTTAATTAGCGGTGAGGGTTGTTACGATAGGCTGTTGAACCACGTCGTTCCTTTGACCTAGACGATTTGGACGAGCCATGACTAGATAAATAAAGGATTAAGTTAGCGAAGCTTATTTTGACTTTATACATAGATTAAAAGAAGTTGAACAGATTACCATATACTCTTAAGTTACCACATAAGATTGCATTTGCCATTCTAGTGATTAATGATAGCTTGGAGTAGGAGTGGCTGATGTCTGCCCTCACATCACGACGTTAGCGGGTGTTGTAACTTGTAATATATTGGTGTTTCATTAATATTCAAACTGCAAGAATAGGCATTGAGCGCGTTGAAGTCTTTTGTTTTGCATCAAGTCTTTTTATACCTATCTGTATTTTTAGTATTAAGCAACTAACTTTACCGGCAGCTTCGCTTGCATAAATTTCATATCTATTTAATATTACTTTTTATTTGAACGTTCAGGTTAACCTGAACGTTCAAATAAAAAGACCCGTGACATTAAATATATTACAAATTAATAACATGCACAATACAATCATCATTATGTTATCTCAGCAGTTGCTATGACAATGGTAATTTTACTTATTGATGTGCGATATCCGGTCGTTTCAAAATATTGCTCAATTGGCTAATATTTATTGGGACTACTCCACTCGTATATGTCGTAGCATTATGTATTATAACTTTTCTCTATAAACAGGCTATTTTATACAATAGCATTTCTTGGCATTCAAGTGTTGTGTCGCTGTTAATATCAGTAAATATTTACTGATATTAACAGGTTCAAATATTTTTTTTAGCATTATACTATTTTTATAAATATTATTCGCTTAAATATTCATTATTTTATCCGCTTAAGTATAATAAAATATATAATGAAAATAATATAAGTCACATGAAATAAAATTATTATGACGAAGTACTCACGGTCTTGCAGTGATCGAAAATACTGAAAAGTATTCGAAAACGTAAAGGTCAAAATAAAATTAAAATCCGTTAAAATTCGTAAAAATAATAGTTTTGTACCACATACATATGTAAATGATTGTGTAAACATCAGATGTGATTATATTCCAATCATTTATTTCTGCACTTCAAATCAAATTTCAAAATGTTTTTCGAAAGTCTATTTTATTTTGACTTAAATACACCAGTTTTTCTGGATTTGAGTTCAGAAATAACCGATTATATAACTAAATTTGAATGAAGTATTTTTTTTTTATATCGAGAACTCGTTTACGTGGGAATAGAGATTTAATTACAAAGTCAGCAAACAGTTATTGTACACTTGTGTATAATAAATTGCTAAATGCAAATATGCCAGCCCTAACTTTAAAGGGAGAGAATGAGAACAAAACATCGAGTAGGGCGCGAGCCCTAATCACGAACCCTTCGCAACGGATGCAGACCGTTCATCACGTCAAAAAATAAAATTACCTACGATTATTTTTTTACCTTAGAGATTCCTCAAATGATTTAAACTAAAACAAACTTTGTTCAGCCTAGTTAAAGTGTGATTTAGAATGTACATAATTATTAGAAATATTTCACCCGAGGCTACGTTACAGGCATCGAATAACTTAAGAGTAATTTGAGTGTGTTAGTGTTTAATGACAGTGTTACGAAAAAACTGTAATCAGATACGTGTATGGCAGCGTTCTGTGAGATGTTTTGTTCAAAAATTACTGGTAGCAAAACATCAGAGATGCAAACTTTTGCACTTTGTTTTAAAAAAAATGTATTTTTCTTATAACTTCTTGAATTATTATACTATATACAAAATTGAAGTAAGTTTTAGGCTGTATATCTTTTATATTTCATGATAATGATCAATTCTATATATATATTTATTTTGTTATCTTGGCAATCGATCCAGTAGATTAATTTAAATATTGTATTGTGATAAAGAATTGATCTTTACGTTTATCTATGTATGTCTTACCGGAAAAAAAAGCAAATTTAAAAATAAAAATAAAATAAAAAAGAAATGCATTTACTCTGTCGCCCAGGTAAATTTGTATAATATAGGAACATGGTATCAGTTTTATTATAATTCCTAATAAATTAGCACCAAGTCAATACAAATTAGATTTGATAAAATTTTGCAAAAAAATAAAAGCAAAAATATATTCGCTCACCCTAAAGTTTTGATTTTATTAAATATTTAAATGTATAATCTATTGAATAACAATATTTAAATGAAATGAAAAATCTATGTTACTCTTTCAACATAAATCACGCATAAAAAAGACAATGCATTATAAAACACCACATTCAATTTTTAATGTGGTCTTCGGAGTTGCATTCACTACTAATGCGACTATATTAGTTCTGGGGCCCAGTTGACAACAGTTTTGTACCTCATACATAAACGAACGACTTGTCTGGGTTTGTACCACATTATTGGTGAAGATTGACACGTGAGTAGTGGTAATTTGCTACTCTTCTTCATTCGATTAGCGAGAGTTGGAGGCCCAAACCGCTCGCTTGCTCTACCTGTCCTTATTCTAATCCTTCAAAAAGTTTTATATGTTAGATAGTAGGTAGGCAGCGATTTAGCTGTTCGTTTTATTCTACTGAAGTTCATGAGCATTATTCGCCAATCACCATTAGTTGTGCTAATTGCCCCGGACGGAGTGGTGCGAGGAGCGCGCCGACCGTAACCCACACCAAAAAAAAAGGTGTGCTATTTGTTCGTCTGCTACCAAAGATAATAAAAGTTACTACTATACTTGAGCCTAAATTAGTATACGACGTTATACTTCTAGCATTCGTAACGACGACTTAAGAGAGCGAGTAGGTATGAAAGAGAGTATTTGTGTAAAGATGCGAAAGGGAATGCTCCGATGGTTCGGACATGTGGAAAGAATGCCGAACGAACGGCTGGTTAAGAAGATATACAATGCGAAAGTGGAAGGATGTAGGTACCGGGGGAGACCGAGACTAACCTATCTAGACCAGATCGGTCATGTACTGAAGGAAGATGGAGTCAAGAGTCTCCGAAACCGGCGAGCGTGTATGAAGAGAGTTCTGAATGTTGAAGAAGTGAGTGAAGTATGCAAGGATAGAGTTCTCTGGCACTCTGTTCTCTCTGCCTACCCTGCAAGGGATATGGCGTGATGGTATGTATGTATGTACTTCTAGCTACCTAAGTAACATACAGTCATGGCCAAATCCTAGTATAATAAATCGTGCAAATAGTGGTGTACAAAGTAAAAAGTGATTTCTCTCACATATATATTATCAGATCAGTAGCAATAAGCAATAAGGGTTATATTTAAATGTTCACCTGACTTGGTGGTCTTTTTTTATAAAATATAAATTCGCAATGGAAATCTAAAGAAGATAACTATATTTTCAGATGCGTATAGTTTGATTTTTAGTAGGAATTTTAGGGACGTCAAGATATTTTGAGGTTCACGTCTTGAACAATGGCCAGTTAGATCAATACAGTAGGAGCTGCGCCGGCGCATAAAAATACGTATTGACTCTTCAGGGTTGGCGTTTAAAATAAAAATAACTTTTATTTTTAAATGCCTTCGACTTTTATTGTAAACGTCAATTAGGTTATGGATATCTTTATATATGCAAATATTTACATAGATGACGGAGTGTTCTAAGGATCGATCTATCGTGCCGAGTATTGTCAACTCTATCTGATGCCATTTGGTCCACAATTACATTCCCAAGGAGGGTTGACGTCTGGCAGGCGGCTGACCATAAAACGATTGCCAATAACTTTTACAATATGTACTATGAAACAAGAGTACATATTGTATGGCCCCAAAGTAATTGGGATAAGAGTAGGAGAATGATGATGACATATTACAACGCGTGTCATTTATCAATAACATGCAACAAATAATTAAACTCTCTTTTGCATCTTAAAAATCATTTATTATCAGCTTAATTGACCTACTATATTACGCTGGTCAGACGAGTTGGTATGAGTTTTCCCTCTAGTTCATAGATGTTTTTTGTTTCCATATTATATCCCTTAATCATCTTTTACGGTATCCATGGCCAACAAAGAACGTATTGAATTGTTTCTTACTCGGTCACCACACTGAAAACTTATTATAAAAATTAAGATTAATATAGACTAATAATACATTTTAAATGATCATGATTACTATCATATATATTAATTCGGCATTTTGAGAAAGTTTGCCCGAGCAGATGTTGCAAGAGTTCATGGAATTTTAAATATTTATCATTTCATAATAATTATCCGCCATGTACCTATATGTATACATATATATATTTTATTATCATAATATACTAAGTATGTATATTATAGTATGATTTATCTAATACGCTTCTGATTTATTATTAAAATAATTATCCTTAAATAATATTTTAATTTATTCTTGAGTTTTTCATTATTATGATTATAATTAATATATATTAATCTAAACGTAAAGTACATATATATGTACTATTCATGCAATTCAAAATAGTACATTATTGATACAGCACTAAGTTTTTAAACTAAAAGTAAGGTTGTAAGGTTTTAGTACTAAACAGTAGCTCACCAATGATTCGTCACACAGCACGCTGTTTACACAAGATCCGTTTATATTCAAACAATTTCCTTAATGCCGATTGTTTGCGCAACAGGATTTCAATCCGTTGACAATGAGACTTAGCGTCAGTCACCCTCATTGTATTCGAAGTTAGATCGGAAATTATTGTTATGGTTTTTTAGTAAATATAAATAGTAGCGTCGATTTGATATTACTTTCTTTTCCTTTTTTGAACGAAAAAAAAATTAAAACTCTTGTTTTAAAAATTAAATTAAAAAGTGTTTTTCTTTGCTTTTATACATACATACACATCATCACGCCATATTCCTTGCAGGGTAGGCAGAGAGAACAGAGTGCCAGAGAACTCTATCCTTGCATACTTCTATTCATACACGCTCGCCGGTTTCGGAGACTCTTGACTCCACCTTCCTTCAGTACGTGTCCAATCTGGTCTAGGTAGGTTAGTCTCGGTCTCCCCCGGTACCTACATCTTTCCACTTTCGCACTTTGCTTTTATAAGTTTCAGTATTTAAATGGACTTATTATTAAAATAGATAAGTTTCAAAACTTTAGGAAACAGTGAATGAACCTCTGCTCGCTACTCTATATGATGTGAGCCGATCTTAAGAGTTATGATATAATAAACGCAAACGTAGATGGAGGTGTTATTTTATTAAATACAATAGCCAATTCTAACTGTCATTCTAACAGTAGTCTAATTTATTGTTAAACAAGTATACTATATATATATATATATCTAATTTGTTTATTTTTTTTCTATTTCAGACGTGTCACATCTGTACAATATTATACAGTACTTTTAGAAATTATTTTATTTTTTAACTTTTATCAAAATATATCTTCATTCCTTTCATGTATAGAGAGGTATTTTGTAGGGACATACGTGTATTGATAGAGAGAATGTAGAGTGTTATTGTGTACCATGTACAAACAGTTGCGTGGCTCCCGCTCGTATTTCGAGTGTTTCACAATAGCCTCCATCCGCTTACAAATATCTATAAGTGTTGTTACACTTATAAGGATTACATATAAAAGAAAATCGATAATTTTAAATTGATTGTCAAAGTATTTCAGTTATTTTTTTAAAACAGCCAATTGTTCTATGGCATTTGCATTTCAGGAGACTACGAGCTCAGAGAATTTACAATGCTCAGCATGATATTTATGGATTGAATTGCATGGAAATCAAACCAACGGTAATAAATATGGGAGGTCGTTACTTAAATGATTATGCCACCCGTGCAGTTAATATTGATAGCTGATATTAAATCGTCGAGAATGGAATATTACGACGTTTATGGTTCTTAATAAGCGATGCCACAAATGCGGAATGTTCTCAATTGGAATATTTTAAGAACATTTAGCTAATCACTTATTTACAGCATTAGCTAATTTTTTATGATTCCTTTTTTTGAAGTGTTACTTTTTTTGGCGCGTTAGGGAAAAATGATGAGAGTATATTTTTACGATGTGCGCGCGCACACCGTCACGAAAAACCGACACCCTGAAGTTAGCTATAGTCAACACTTTAGTTTTTTAATTAGATAATGCGTTATAATAAAACTTTAAATGTATTAAATACCTTTTTTTCTATTGTTAGTGTCGTTTTTTCTACAAACGTACAATAAGGCGACAGATAAAATTTTTGAAAAGAGTTTTATCTTGTTACGCCAAAGAAGTATAACTTGTAACGCGTGTACATAACGTTGTGTACGTTATATATACATAACGTACACACACACTTTTTTATTAAAAAAACATTATTTAGTTTCTTGTGTTATAGTTTACATACCTGTGGGGTATCCATGTTCTATTTCTAAGTATTCGTTTGAGTATTTGTCGACCTTCTTTAAAACTAAATACACACACACACACATAAATATATCTAAATAAATCCTATCTGTAAAATCCGATTATGAAATGAAAAATGATGTCACAAGCGGGATTCGAACCCGCGCCTATTGGGATTCCGGCCCAATCGTGCTGCCACTACACTACCGTGACTAATTGTAGGACATGCAAATTTCACTTCGTATTATATTTACGTCTTAAGGTGACGGTATGCCATCTACCCGACAATGTTTACACATTGTTATAGGCTTAATACTTCAAACTTTACAGTTAGAATTGTATTAAACGATGACACAACCTTGTTATTTTTAAATTACTGAAATTTAGCATTTAATATGCTTAATTATTTATAAAATCCGATTACGAAATGAAATTTAAAAATTAAATTTCGGTAATTTAAAAATAACAAGGTTGTGTCATCGTTTAATACAATTCTAACTGTAAAGTTTGAAGTATTAAGCCTATAACAATGTGTAAACATTGTCGGGTAGATGGCATACCGTCACCTTAAGACGTAAATATAATACGAAGTGAAATTTGCATGTCCTACAATTAGTCACGGTAGTGTAGTGAAAGCACGATTGGGCCGGAATCCCAATAGGCGCGGGTTCGAATCCCGCTTGTGACATCATTTTTCATTTCGTAATCGGATTTTATAAATCCTATCTGTCTAATATCCAAATTATAAATTATTAAATTATCTTAACTATTTGCTGCTGTATTTTCTGAGTGCTATGACTACTTCAAACGAGGTTTAAGAAGAGCACTTTCTTCAAGGTAGGCAGTGGCCTAATTGTGCCACTGGTATTGTTAAGGTCCATTTGCAGCAGTATTACTTACCATCATATATGCTGTTTGCTAGTTTGTCACCATAGGTAATAAAAAAAAATTAATAATAATATTAAATTTAATATTTTTTTTATAGAATACAATGAAATTTTTTGAAAGGAACATTTTAATCACAATAATATAATTTTTGATCAAGTTATAAAATCTCTTATTAAATAAAATAGTGTTCACATGATAATTTATTAAGAAAGTTAGTTCTTAATGGCCAAAATATATGCCTATATAAAATTTATTAGCGACTATGTGAAAACGGTAGTTTTGAGTCATCTATGATAATATTTTATATCGATATAAATATTGATGTACCTGGGCTGTATCGATATTTCATTTATCGACATATGGTACACATATATTATATTATGTGCTACAGTTCGCCATAATTTATTAACTCTCGAACGCTGGGGGCCCGCGAATAATATCAAAAAAATTCAATAGACATTGCCTACACGAGTGTTTTGTATGAGGAGATAAATATATCCAGGGATTTGGTCTGTTGACTTTACAAAATTGGCTCGCTTTATCCGATTGGTATTTATTGTTATACTCCGCATTGTATAATAAATATCGCAATGTTTGTATGTCAATCTAATAATTTATTATTGTTTCTGATATATGTTTCAATATAAAAGTACATATTTTAAAATTAACATGTCTTATTGTTAGTGTCTATTAGTTTTCACTCAATCTTGACTGTACAGATGGCGTAGGGGTTAAGATACTAACCTTCCATGCCAGGATTCGATTCCAACGCAAGACAATACTTTGTGTGTTGCACAAAGTGTTGTTCTGAGTCTGGGTGTAATTTGTCTGCTTTAATTATATGCTTGTGAACTCCTCTGCATTACCAGGATTATTGCCTTAGTGCAGGATGGTGTCAAAAAAAATAAAATTGGGTTACTTCATCATCATCATCATCACAGCTTAAAAATGTCCCACTGTTGGGCTCGGGCTTCCTCCATAATGAGAGGGAAATTAACCTACCATACCGCGCTGGTCAGATGTGTTGGTATAGTGTTTTGTTTCGAGTTTTCCTTCTCTCGCATAAATGTTATATGCGTTTTATATCCCTTAGTCGTCTCGTACGATCACCCACGGGTAAGATATGGGGTGGTGAATAGTATTCTTACTCCGTCACCACACGGATAACTTAGTCTTAGGTTACTTAGTCTTAGCATAATATATGCTATGAGCTCTAACGGTAAAATCTTTTTTCCAACGTGCCCTTTTACTTTATAGGTTAATGGCCATTGAAACCATCTGTTACATAACGTATGAAATTGCTTTAATCTGTCATGTGTTATTCTTATTTAAATATATATATATATATATATATATATATATATATATATATATATATATATATATATATATATATATATATATATATATATATATATATATATATATATAACATAAAACAGGTTGAAAATTTAAAAGAGATGCTTATTTGAAAGAAACAACAAAAGAATAACGATACATGTAGTGATAGGACTACACTGTTGACATTTTTCTATCTACAACCGCGGACCGGTCCCTCCGGGGTAGTACCATACTCTCGCACAAAATCGACGTTTGAACAGAGGCAATGTGTTGTTGCGCTTCATTAGTTAAACGAAAGAGATGGAAGCCCAAATTTGTAGATGGGATGTGTTAGGTAGGCAACGCTGTTATCTTTTGTATTGCCTTTGCAATGGATCTTTATCCATGAGTGTGAGGAACACTTAACTTCAGGTGTGCTACTTGTTCGGACCGATTAGTCCGGTCGCCCGAAATGAGGCCACCGCGTGAGGACGATGGGCAGTGACTAGAGAAGAACCCGTAAGGGAAACCGCTGGGTAGGCCACCGAAGACAAAGATCGGGTTCCGGTAGCCCACTCGCTCGGCGCAGAGAGGCGCATTGCGGGGCGGATCTATGGGGTCGCGCACTGCCTCCTCTGTCGCCCTGGACGGATCTGGCGAGGTGTGACCAGGCCATAGCCAGCCGCAAAAAAAAGGTGCGCTACCTATTAGTTTGCCACCATACCCACTCTCAGTAAATGAAATTGAGACTTTATTTCTATTACTGGTGTAATTTGTGTCACTAAATACATCAGACAATCGTAGATCTTTTAATATCTATTTATGTGAGTCAATATTACTAATTTTTTAATAACAGACAACACCCTATACTAAATAAATAAATCCTCGTATTGTAGAGGACTTTACAAACACGATATATATGCACACAAATTATTGCCAAAGTCGAAACAACCATATGTGGAGTGCATAAAATATAATAATAATAATTCTTTATTGAACAACCAACAATAATTCGTAATACAGTTATAATAAGGTTCTAGTTACAAATGAGGCTTAGTATATAATGAAATATGATCCCTAAATCCTAAACTAGGTTTAATCCCTGTGTTTTAGGAATCAGTATTCCGCCGTAACAAAAACATGAAAATACTTTTGTTTAGGTTGTGATGTTATTTTATAACATTATGACAAAAAGAATACAAAAATAAAATTATGTAATAAGAGAAAAAAAAAAAGGAAAATAGCGTAAGTGATATAAAGTGGAGGGTGTGTACATGTATTGTGTGTAAATGGTGTTGATTGTGTATGAAGATATGTGTGAGTGAATGCAGTACTTACGAATTGAGAATCAAAACTAATTGAAATTTTATAAATATTGACCCGGTATTGAACTTACGACACTTGGCATGGTAGATCGACATCTTAACCACCATGCTACCTCATTATTTATCACTTTAAATATGTAGCGTTAGATGACATTATACGATGCTAGTGTATTTAATACACGGATGTCCTGTTACCGATTTTAACAATTCACTATTTTTAACCGTTGGCAATGTGTACACGTCACCTGTTCTCGATTTTAAACATTAAAATAATTAGTGGAAATAGTGAATCCCTTCGGACATACTATGTGACAGATGGCCGATTCTGATAACGAAATTGACTTTATTCGACTTTATTTAACTTGAGGGCTAAGGAACCCTTCAAGTTTAAGTCACATAAACTGTAACTTACTTTATTAGGGTATGGAGAATGTCTAAATTATTATTACTTTTTAATTTTATATATATTGAGTAAATTGATTTTTATAAAACTAATAAGGATTCTTTTAGAAGACAGCTTAGAGATAAATCAAACAAATAATACAAACAACACCCATACTAATCAATATCATTTGTGGATTGCACATTTGTTCAGCATGGGGTTTGAACCCACGACACTCGTATGGGAAGACCGCTACCTAGGCCACTATGCCATCAGCGCAGTTGTGACGTAATAGACTAGGTACTCATTAGCGTCATCCTACTCTTATAGTTTTGGTGGCATGTGTTAACCTATTCTAAAAAAATATTGTTATTTATTATTGTAACGTAGGTGTTATCATTGTAACGTAGTAACTGTGTCCGGTACACAACAATATTTTTTTTAAAGACAACATTCTGCACAATGACAATAATTCCATGTATTGTGCGGAACTTTACATACATGCAACTAACCAACAAATTACACCCAGAACCACTATCTGTGGTTCGCATTAAATATTGTCCTGCATGGGAATTGAACCCACGCACTCGCATTATAGGTCGGTATCTTAACCACTACGCCATCTATGCAATCAAGATTAGTACTGGATTATAAAAATTTAGTCCCTTATATTTTTCTAACTTACAAGTTCTTAATAAGACGACGTAAGTGAGCCAGTAGGTATGAAAGAGAGTATTGGTGTAAAGATGCGAAAAAGAATGCTCCGATGGTTCGGTCATGTGGAAAGAATGCCGAACGAACGTCTGGGTACCGGGGGAAACCGAGACTCACCTACCTAGACCAAATTGGTCACGTACTGAAGGAAGGTGGAGTCAAGAGTCTCCGAAACCGGCGAGCGTGTATGAAGAGAATTATTAATGTGGAGGAAGCGAGTGAAGTATGCAAGGATAGAATTCTCTGGCACTCTGTTCTCTCTGCCTACCCTGCAAGGGATATGGCGTGATGGTATATATGTATGTGTAAGTTCTTAATGATTTAATTCGAATTCTCATCATTTCAGTTCATATACTCGTATCTCCCACTGTTGAGCTCGAACCTCTTCCTGTACGGGAGGGAAATTGACCTAATATACCATGCTGGTTAGACGTGTTGGTATAAGATTTTGTTTAGAGTTTTCCTTCTCTTGCATAGATGTTATATGCATTTTAAATCCGTTAATCGTCTCTTACAATCACCCACGGGTAAGATAGGGGGTGGTGAATTGTATTCTTACTCCGTCACCACATGTATAAATCGTGTTTTACTTCTCTTTTAAAAATATTCTCAACAAAACAAATTTCTTTAAAAAAAGTCATCGTCTACTGTCCACGTTAGAAATGTTTAATTTGAAACAGGTTTCTTGAGCCGGTTCGTCTTATAATAATGGTCATTGTGCTACTTATTTATTTATATTATTCACTAAGAACGAGGGTAGAAACAATACAAGCGAGGAAGGGCTACTGCATTTGTGTTTGTATTGACCTCTTAAGAATAAGCCTTATTTTATTTTTGTTATAAATAAAATTACGCACTGAGAAATAAATCTTTGTGTTGCTAGGGATATGACAAACGGTTAACGGACACAAATATATCCAAATAAGGTGCATATATGTATGAATCGAAAGAATTATCTGATGCAAAAATCAAACCCACAACAGTACGAGAGTTGACCTCTCGATATATATAATTTTTATTTCTATAGATAATTTTTCCATCTGTACAGGTGCCGTAGAGTTTAGAACCCCACGCAGGACAATACTTGGTGCGATTCACAAGTCTAGTCTAGTCTAGTCTTTGTGTCCGTAAGCTGCATGTATGTAAAGTCCCTTTAATGCAAGGATTCCTTAGTACAGGATGTTGTGTTGAGGCCATATGTTATTTTCTTCAATATAGTCTTATCAGACGTCATCTCTGTACTCTCTCCTGTCTATCCGTGTCATGCCTCACGCAGTTCATCTGTCTTTTCTTTGATCTTCCTTTACCCCTAAAGTCTTCGAAATTCATACATAAATCATTCCTCACAACATTAATTTTATCCCGTCTCATCACATGTCTATGACATAGATTAAATAAAATGGATTTTAGTAAAAAAAAAATAAGGGAGAGAATTTTACTTGCTATGCTGCTCTGGTCAGACGGGAAGGTACAATGTATCATTTCCACCTTTTGTTCTCTGGCAGAGTGATGTTATCTGTAACTATATCTTAGTCGACCAACAATAAATAAAGGAATAGTGAATTGTATTCTTTATCACAAGGAAAATGTATATATTTTCTTTACCATAAGTCCCACTACGAGGCTCAAGCCTTTCTCCATAATTGAGATGAAAATGAATCTACCAAATACGTCAGATGAGTACGTATAAATAAAAATTTACAAATATTTTGTAAAATCATTCTATTTTCACAAATGACTTTTCACTAACAAGTTGACCTTAAGCAGAGTCAGATTCGCGTTTAGCTCAGTAGAGCGAATAATGGCAGGCAGGTGATAGAAAGTACATAAACAAAACAATACTTGTGGTAAATATTGAATCATCGAAAGTGGAATTGGTATTCGTACAATGATCGATCAGTTTAGATGCTTATAAAATAATGACAAGCAACATAAAAATGTTGTAAAATCGACCTGTTTTGAAGTACTTTGAAATGACAACTTTGAGGTCATAGATGGCGTAGTGGTGTCGACCTACCGTGTCGATGTAGTAAGTTTGATTCCTATACAGGATACTGGACTTTGTGCGATCCATAAATTGATGTTCTGAGTCTGAGTGTTGTGGACACAAATAAATTCCTACAGAAAGTTCTCTGCAATACAAGGTTTATCACCTTAACTTTAAAAGAAACTTTGAAATCTGAAATCTTTAAAAGATAGTAGGTTAATTTTCCTCCCATTACGGAGGCGGCCCGAGCCCAATAGTGGGACATATATGGGCTGTGATGATGAAATATGTTAAATATAATTTACAGGAATCAAAAGCATTATTCGATATACATATATATATTTTTAAAACATCACAAGCCTTAGTACAAGCACTAAGCGAATAAGGCTTGTATGGCGGGGGACTTTACAAACATGTAATTCATTATCATCATCATCTCAGCTCATATATGTCCCACTGTTGGGCTCAGGCTTCCTCCATAATGGTATAGAAATTAACCTACTATACCGCACTGATCAGACGTATTGGTATAGGGTTTTGTTTCGAGCTTTCCTTCTCTCGCATAGATGTTATATGCGCCTTATATCCCTTAGTCCTCTCTTACGAACACCCAAGGGGGTGGTGAATTGTATTCTTACTCCGTTACCACACGGAAAAAACATGTAATTAATGCAGGCAAATTACACACACACACTCAGAACAACACATTGTTGACACGAAGTGTTGACCTGCGTAGGAATCGAACCCACGTCACTGGCACGGAAGGTCGATATCTTAACCACTACGCCATCTATGCAATCGATTAAATGTAAAGCTTAAATCATTCGCTTACCACTGTAGTTACCGTATATTCACCTAAACAGAGTTATTTAACATGATCATTAATAAAATAACCGTTATAAAATATATTCATGTCGCCATAATAACTTTGCTTTAATGGCCGGCTCTTACATGTGACAACTTACGTCCGACCACACCCCTAACAGACCTAACCCATGGGAAGTACCCATCACAGCTTAGTATGGTAATGTGTCATTCGACAATTACATTAAAAACTTTTGTATTACGATTTTAATTATTATATACAAGCGATTTTGTTTGCTTCTTATGATGGAACATCGTTTATTAAGGTTATTTATCGTATGAATTAAAAATATTTTTACGTATTTTATTGTATTTGTATTTGATGATTTTTTCACGACGTTTCGAATAATTTTTAGTTATCATATTAATTATTTTTTAAACTACCCTAATAACGATGACTTATTGGACGTTAGGCACTTTAGACCTCCCGTAATTGTAAAAAAAAAAAAAAATATCGGGTAGTTAAAAATCAAATACAAATTAATAATAATAAGTATAATATATATAATATTACCTTTTCAAAACTAAAACAAGTAATTATAATAAAAGAAAATTAAAACTAGAAGGCTAAGCTTTTGTTGTGGCTAAATTCGTCAAAATCCGTATATATAATTTAATTTAAAATTCTCATCGGTATCTTATAGTTTTCCGTGTGGTGATGATATAGGAATACAATTCACCACCCCTATCTTACCCGTGGGTGATGGTACGAGACGACTAAGGGATGTAAAACGCATATAACATAGATGTAAGGGAAGGTAAACTCGAAACAAAACCCTATATCAACACGTCTGACCAGCGTGGTATATATAGTAGGTCAATTACCCTTCCGTTACAGAGGAGGCCCAACAGTGGAACGTGTATGGGCTGAGATAAGATGAGATGATGATCTTATAATTGTATTGTTTAAAACAGTTCATCATCTCAGCTCCTATACGAATAACAAATGTACTCGAATCTCCTTACGATAAGGTTTTCTTTCTCTTACATATGCTCTATGTATATCATATTCCTTAGTCATCTATTACGACATCCAGGCAGGTAGGAAAAATGCAGGTGACGGGCAGGAAAGGAAGCGTTGAATTGTATTCTAATTCTGTCACTACACGCTAAAAAAAAGGCTAAAACTCATTAATGCTTCAGTAACCATTTCAATATTGTACTATTTTTTCCTTACACGTGTTAGGAATATCCTCGATACGGGTGCTGGACGCCCTGGGAATATTGTGGCAGTCACGGCCAGTGCCCTCAGCCCTGTGCCGCATCTGCGTCATGCTTCGCTACTCACACTTGACTGATGGTTTATGTTATATGCAGAGGTAGAATACTACTAACGCTCTAGGATAATACCTTATCATCACCCATATATTAGTTATAACTACTATACTAATAAATATTTTAGGAGTAAAGATATCAGTAGGAACAGTTATTGTAAAGCTATCTTTCTTTTTTTCGTTATTTATTGTAAATATTTCTTATTGATTTTATTGAGTTTGTATTTGATTTTTCTTGCCCAACGTACCTATCCTTCGATGTCTGCATTAACTATGAACGCTAAAAAAAATACAAAAAGCGATAAAAATAATTTTAAAAATCATTCTTTCTTTCCTTTTCTAGTTCTTGTGAAACGTTCTTAATTTATTTTTCATATAAATTAATGAGATTTCTTTAACATGCTAGACTATTTATAAAAAACTTGTTTACAAAGACAAAACAATTGACAATCATTTGATATTTATTTCATTTCCAGTAGATATTGGTTTAAATACCACGTGTGGCAGTCATTTTTCGCTTGTAAAACATGTTTTTGTTTTCCGTTTAAAAACTTCCGCTTGTGCCCCTTTTTAAAGGTGACCCTAAGCATGTAACTAGTTCGCCTTAGAGACAATCTAACATTTGGTTTCACTTGGTTGTGAGTGAATAATGATGAAGTTAAAAATGTATTTGAGCAAAATAGTGATAAGAATTAGATTCTCTAACCATGAAAAAAAAAAAAATATAAAAGCTGTTGAATCATTGATCAATTTCGTTCTAACGCGTAATTTTGTAAATCAGTTTGAAACTTTTTATATTGAAATAATCGTTATCGACATAGCGTGATTAATTTGTATATTTATTCTTTTTCTAAATAATAGATGGAAGAAATATTTGTTTGTTAACGCGAATAAAGTTTGCTTAATACGACCTTGTTAAGTTACTTTTATTGATAGTTGTGGCCGTCACTTTTTTTTTATAGTAAATCTATGTAAGGAGACTATTCAAATACACTATTAACAAATAATTTACTAACGGAAGATTTGGTTACTAACAGCCAACATATTACTGAGTTAGGACGACTTTGCTCGATTTTATTTTAATAACTAGCTTTTGCCCGCGACTTCGTCCACGCAGAAGTCATCTCTGACCGAGTTAAATAGAAAAAGCAATGCAATGTGTTGAAGGTTTGCCGCTAGGACGATGATTAACAGCGTCAGAAACTGGGATGCGGTCGCCGCCTTCTGCGAATTAGTTGTCTAATGGAATTAGGCAATAGGGTGGGTCCGAGAAAAAATACTCTACGTTGACACGCTCTACCACACTTTGCCATTTTGTTACACCCCCTGAATTCATAAAATCCTTTCATATTGAATCTCTTAGTCATAAAAAGAAACGTGCGTCAAAATTTAATGTTTCTAGCTTTAATAGTTTCGGTTTGGCGTTAATGAGTCGTTTAACCCGCTTCACAGGCCTAATTTACACAATCAAAGGGTGAAAATTGACAAATGCCGGATATTACCTACCATAGAATATTTGATTCGACTCGTAATTTGAAAAGAATCAATAAAGATTTTTTTCTCCCTATACAAACTTTGCCACTCTGTTCCACCCCCTTAGGGGTAATTTCGTAAAATCCTTTCTCAGTAAAACTCTACGTCATAGAAAGAAACCACTGTCAAAATTTTGTAGTTGCCAGCTTCAATAATATCGGCTTGGCGCTAATGGCTTAATGAGTCGTCCAACCCGCTTCGCAGGCCTAATTTACACCCCCAAAGGGTGAACATTAACAAATGCTGAAACACGTGTTTATTTATTTTTACTGAAGATAATTTATACGTAATTTGAAAAGAATCGATAAAGATTTTTTTCTCCGAACATTTTTTAAATTGACATAACTTTTTTATTTATAAACCAATTGACATGAAATAAAGCCTAAATGTTAAGTGAAGCTTACCACAATGTATTAGCGAAAACCGCGTCTAAATCGGATATGCCGTTTCTGAGATTAGGGTGCACAAACGCACAGACAAACAGATAAACAGACAAAATTTTTAACAATTATTGTTTTGGGTTCTATTTGTGTTGATAAAGGTCCCAGTAACATTTTTCTCATATATCTTTCATGTACAGACAGCGATCCGTTACATTTTTGTTATATGTACCTATAGATAGATAATATGTACGTAATTTGAAAAGAATCGATAAAGATTTTTTTCGCCGAACATTTTTTAAATTGACATAACTTTTTTATTTATAAACCAATTGACATAAAATAGCCTAAATGTTAAGTGAAGCTTACCACAATATATTAATGAAAACCGCGTCTAAATCGGATAAACCGTTTCTGAGATTAGCGTGCACAAACAAACAGATAAACAGACAAAAATTTTAACAATCATTGTTTTGGGTTCTGTTTGTGTTGATAAAGGTCCCAGTAATATTTCTTCTCATATTACTTCCATGTACAGACAGCGATCCGTTACATTTTTATTATATGTATAGATATAGATTATTTCTAAAGTTATGATTTGTTTACTTACTTTCATTTTGCCATAATAAATGTATTTTATTCTAACAAATACAAGTAATATCTACATTTAAAACAAACGTTTCGCGGTTAATTTAGCAATTTAATATATTTTAGAAAAGCTTTTTGAAATAGTTAATATAGTGTATAGTTTTACGTCTGAATAATGTCTGACATATAACATTATGCTATCGTAAAACCTTTTAAGGAACTTATACACTTTATTAATTTTGAATATATCATGAAGCAACAAAATTAAATATTTGCTATATATAAGATTTGGCTGTATATGCTTTATTCCCTTATCTGGTCAAAGAAACAAAGGCAGATCTTACATCGAATCTTAAATGGTATACACGTGTTGAGATATAATATGTATGATTATGCTATCTATAAAGTTATTCGCTCATTATTAAAGTTATATTACACTATTAGATGATAGAAAATGATATATCACATAATATTTTACATATATCGTTAATATTACATTGCTGCATAACTGACCTTTGACTTAACGGCCCCGACGATGTTGTGAACAACACGCAGTTCAATAAAGTCGTAAATCTACAACCTTATGGCGAAACGTCTGGATAAATTCTTTTTTTTATTTTCATTTTTAAATCTGCATACTAAGCAATATATAACGCGAGGGATTTTAAAAATATATAATTAACAGACAAATTATATATAGACTCATTTCAATTGTATTTAAGATTAGCTATTTATTTGTTTTTATATTATTATTTTTGGTCAGAGATATTCTGTTATGAGGACAGGCAACCGGGCGACGGCAAGGTTAGCATGCAACCCCATAACTAGTCGTACACTACTTCTCTATCGCCATTTGGGCCACCGATACTGAGCCCTTATCTCCGTTAGCCCGTCAGTCGGTTGGACTGCTAGTTTTTGTCTCCAGCAATAAAGAGCAAGCTCGTACGGCATATTACCACACTATAATAGAAAATTGACGTTTGAGTAATAATAACAATTATTTACTGTGCTTCATCCGTGGAGCGAAAAAGCGGAAGGTTACTATTAGCAATTTGATGGTGTCTGTGGTATATTGCAAAGATTAATTGGTATCTTCAAGTAGGCTGCCTACTAGTCCGTTACCAAAATAAAAAAAAGAAATATGGCCGATGGTTAATAGATATATTGGAACAGAAATTACTGTTAATGATAGAGAAATGTCCACCTGTTTAGCATTCAATCACGTATACATATCGATCAGGCGATTTTTAATAACGAACACCAATTATATTTTTATTTCGTTAATAAAGAAAGTAATTGTAAAGAAACATTCGTGTTCGCTGGTGCGTTGCGATCTGTCGCGCGACACAGTGCGTTGTCGCCCGCATCGGTGATTAACAGGCTTCGATGGTCATGATAGCTTCCGTTGAATGTAAATAAGACAGACCTTGGAATTTATTTTTAGTAGTAGGGCCACTCTGGTGACAATTTTCTCTCCCCAGTCATAAATGAGCTGACTTGTCTGAGATATACACTATATATTTTTATTCTGGCGAAAAAAAAACGATGGTGCTTCGTTCGGAAGCGAGAGAATGTAAGGCTTAGGCCTTCCTAGGCTAAATTTCACCTCTACTCCTAGTATTTTGAAAGTAGAATATTATATTACATACTAGCAGACCCGGCGAACTTCACTGCGCCTAACAGCCAATGTATGAAAAATAAAAATACTACAACTCTATCGCAGCGCCAACTTCCGGGTCCAATTGAGAATCTAAACCATTCTCGAGCCCACTTGAACACGTACAATAGATTTTAACAAAATCCGTTTAGCCATTTAGGAGGAGCTCAGTGACCTACACACGTATATATATATATATATGTACATATATATATATGTACATATATATATATATATATATATATATATATATATTGCTTTTATACATACATACATACCATCACGCCATGTCCCTTGCAGGGTAGGCAGAGAGAACAGAGTGCCAGAGAACTCTGTCCTTGCATACTTCACTCGCTTCCTCAACATTCATAATTATCTTCATACACGCTCGCCGGTTTCGGAAACTCTTGACTCCACCTTCCTTCAGTACATGACCGATCTAGTCTAGGTAGCTGAGTCTCGGTCTCCCCCGGTACCTACATCCTTTCACTTTCGCATTGTATATCTTCTTAACCAAACGTTTGTTCGGCATTCTTTCCACATGTCCGAATCATCGGAGCATTTCCTTTAGCATCTTTACACCAATACTCCCTTTCATACCTACGCTCTCTTACGTCATCGTTACGAATGCGATCGATCAGCCTAACTCCGCAGATTTACCGCAGAGATCGCATTTCGACCGCATTAATTTTACTTTCATACTTTTTTCTGCATACTCAACTCTCGCTTCCATACAGTAATGTTGGGACAAGCGTTGCATTATGTATTGCTACACGTGCCTTCTGGCTGAGGTGGTGGCTACCGAGAAGTTACCCCAACGCTCCGTTCACTCTATTTCCCGCATTCACTCTTCGCTCTATATCAATGGTGTACCTTCCATCTCGGCTAAATCCACATCCAAGATATACAAATTCATCCACTTGCTCCAGTACATCATTATCTATTGTTACTCTTACATCTGTTCTGGCTTCATCTCTTTCAAAGACCATTATTTTGGTTTTCTTCACATTCACGCGTAGACCCCTTTTCTTACAATCTTCTGTCATTGTGTCGACTAGGGTCTGCAGGTCAGTCACTGACTGTGCCAGCAGGACTGCATTATCTGCATATAGCAGAGCAGTGGCCACTGCGTCACCCATCTGGACTCCCACATTCATATCGTTCAACCTTTGGAGACATTTATCCAGATATATGCTAAACAGCCTGGCTGATAGAACGCACCCCTGCTTAACACCGATATTGACGTCAAACCAAGGCGACATTCCATCATCCAGCCGCACACAGGCTCTACAGCCCATGTAACTGGACTGCACAGCCTGTAGCAGTTTACCGTTAATACCATACTCCAGTAAAATGTCCCAAACTAGATACTTGTCTTTTACAAAACCCCGAAGGTAGGAGATAGTAAAAGATTGTATTGGTACTCCACCACCACATGAATTAAATGTTGTTTATTGTAGCAGTATTCATGGCCATTATCAAATAATTATTTAAAGAAAATAAAAAGAGTAAATATTAATATAATTAAAATATTTACGATCGAATAAATGTAAATCACATATTATATCACACAAAATAAGCTTCGATGTGCTTTAACATCAAATTATAACTATCTATTAGTCTTGATGTCGCCATTTAAATCCAATTTAAAATTTTTGAATAATTCATTAGACATAAACTAATTAAATGTTTCAAAGCTGTCTTTGGTAAATGTGATCGTGTCAGAGCTATAGGGGTCAGTAGCGTATTTTAAGAGTTGATTTAGCTTTCTAGATGTAATTAGTTCATCCATTAATCAGACTATCGGGTTCCACTATTAAACATAAAAACCAAAGAAAATGGAGCAGACAGCTTGGCGAATGTAGATGGTAATATGTGTTTCTCAAGAGATCGTTACCGTCTATAACTCTGGTTATCTCTTAGTAAGGGGTGATAACAAAATTATAAAAACATATTAAAAAGTTAATTTTTAAAATCATCAGTTATTTTAAAATCTTGAAAATATTCTAGCTGTGTGGTAGCGGTAGCACGCTCAACGCATTTTTGACATATGAAGCTAATATTTAGTTTTGCTGTGTGGTTAGTGGCTATGAATAATACTAACCCTTACTTTGCTCGTGGATGTCGTAAAAGACGACTAAGAGCCTTACAACGACTTGGGCCAACTCCATTTGATGCGGTTTGGTCAACAATTGCATTCCCAAAGAGCGTTGACGTCTGGCAAGTGACCGGTCATAAACTATTGCCAATAACTTTTACAATTAGTACATATGAAATAAGAGTACATACTGTATCGACCCCGAGTAATTAGGATAAGAGTAGGAGAATGACGAGTTATTTTAAAATCTAGACCGCGTCGTTTCCCGCCATGCAAAACATATAAACCCGAAATATAATTTTATTGATAATATGTTCTTCTTTATAATGTAAATATACAGTATTCAGCTCGGCTCATATACGTTCCACTGCTAGGCTCAATCCTTTAAAATACGAGGAAAAATGTCTCACGCTGGTCAGATGGGTTGGTATAAGGTTTTATTTCGAGCGTTTCTTTCTCTTGCATAGAGCATCTATATACCTATACATATCATATCCCCTCGTTTTTACGACCCCCACGGGCAAGTGCTGATCAAGTGTATTCTAATTTCATCACCACACGGAAATATACAGTATCTATTATTATTTACGTAAAAAGTATAACCTAAAGTATATTTTGAGAATATTTAATGATAAAATGACCAAAACAAATAGGCAACTGAATGTAATCGATATTCCCAAATCTCCATTATTTCTAAACCTATTACAATCACGAATAAACTGTTAATATTTTAGTGATAGTTCATTAAAATATTAGTATAATCGTTAGTTTGCTTGGGTAGCATTGTAATAACATCCTTTAAATTGGTATTATACTATAACAAAAGAAAAAAATGAGTGGCACGCCGCTGTCGGCCGCCTCGGTCCAAAGTTGGCAACCGGTTTGGTCGGCGCGACGCGCGCTATTGACTGACGTCACTGGATACATGGATTATTCCGTTGATGATTCGCTCAACGTTATCTGGAGCAATTCAAAAGTTTAATGTAAAGCATTTATTGGCTTACATTGGATGTGAAACCTGTTCACTAAATGTTAGCTTTATATGTAAGCTGAAATGCAGTCGGCTATGGAGATAGCTATGCTTATTTCTTTACGAGATAATACAAAGATCCGGGGAAGAACGAGCGTAATCGACTTATCCATAAGGTTTTACGCTAAAGTGCTAATGTGTAACCCATATAGCTGGATTAATTTCCAAATGTTGCGAATGGGGGCTCTCGAGATTATCAAATGTCGATCTCATATCAGACGTTGCAGTAAAGACGAATTAGGTATAACAATACTCGTTGATTGGCTAAAGAGTAGAAACTAATAGAAGTAGAATATCTATCACTTATGTTCCTGTTTAATGAAAAAATAATAACATTTCCTATGTCGTTTTGTGAGGAGAAAATTAAATTTATAAAGAGACTATGGCGGCTTTCTGCACCGTCAGTATACAATTACGATTGATAAGAAGTTTTTGTTTCTTTTGAATCATCACTATGTGATATTCTCCCAGGAGACCCACGTCCTGTAAACAATAATGGTTTATAAGATCCATCAGTTTTAAAGATACTGCCATGATATTCATTTAGGCTTTAAATAAATAAATGATTTGTTTCTTGTGCACTCCGTATATTAAATATATTTATATATACTCAATATAGATATAGATATGAAGTACTATACGCATATTATAATACTATGAAAACAGTATGAAGCTATACAATAGCAATTGACTAATTTTTCTTAACCCTTACGTAAAAATGGAAAACTTAAAATTGATTTAAAGTAATTCTCGTTTAACAATGTATACTTAGTGTATTTTAAAAACTAGATTAATAAATACTAGTAACTAAAAAATCCTTGAGAACACTTCACTAATAAAAATATACTCAGTTTACAATTACTACATACATTTTTGTGAACATTCAAACTGTTATATGGCGATAGATGGCGATATTTACTTACCTCAATAATTTTATCCGTGTGGTGACGGAGTAAGAATACAATTCACCACCCCCTATCTTACCTGTGTGTGATCATAAGATACGACTAAGGGATATAAAAAGCATATAACATCTATGCAAGAGATAGAAAACTCGAAACAAAACCCTATACCAACACGTCTGACCAGCGCGGTATAGTAAGTTAATTTCCTTCCCATTACAGAGGAGGCCTGAGCCCAACAGTGGGTCATATATGGGCTGTGATGATGATGAAATAATTTTACTTAATATTATCGAGTTGTGTATAGAGTGTAAGTTAAATAAATTACAGGTAGATGACTTACTGAAAAGTAAGGTTTATTTATATTATTTTATCTTAAAATGGAGGAAAGGAAGGGAGGACACTACCTTCACATGATTAATCAGTATGCCGCACATCTCAAGAAGGGAAGGGATATAGGATAGGATGAAGGTGGAATAGGATATGAGAAAACCTTACCCTTATGATGAACAGCCTCCAGAACATCACCTCGAAATTTGACGCAGAAATAAGTATAATGGTTCCACAAGTGTTTCACCTTTAAACGAGCCATCCTCATGAACATACATCAACAAATGCGATCATTTTTTAATGAAAATATTGATTTTAATAAATTTATTTATTTTTGATCATCAGAGGAGATAATCTTCAAAATAGTTTATTAAAGATTAATATTCGTGCAATATTATCCAAGAACAAATATCCTGAATAAAAAAAAAACACAAGAAATAATATAATTGTGATAATACATTACTCAAATTTAAACAGTCAAATTTAAATGAGTTCTCAATTATTAAACAGCATATAAATTAAACAAACTTTTAATGTTATTTAATTATGCAAACATAATTTTGAAATTCTATTTAGTAATAAATATCAATCCATAAATTATAACGTTAATACTGATTTGTGATCAGGCGTGTGACACTTGAGTTATAAACGTATTCGGTAATAGAAGTTACGATTTAATCAAATATTATAGTTTTTTATTCTAAACAGCCACTGGTCCTAAAGAATTCTTGCATTGCGTGAAATGAAACATACAATTGACAGACATAAATCGCAGCTAGACTCAGAAAAACTATTTGTAGATCGCAAAAATTATTTGTGTGGATCAAATCCACGACAGTTTTTACGGTAGGTATCTTGACTGGTTGGGGTGTCGGGGATAGAATGTCAATAGACGATCTCTCCGGCATCCCATAAAAGCGCGAAAGGGACCGCTGTGGTTCTAGTGGGTATTTCGGTCGAACCATCTGACCGGCGAGTCCTACACACCCCTTCGTCTGTCACCGGTGAGGGCTAGTGCGTAAAGGCATTTCCATAGCGTGAACAAAAAAATAAAGGTATCTTGACTGTATCATCTGTAGAGTCATCAGTTCAAGTAATAAGTTAAAAGATTCATCTAATAACCATTACCCAGCTCGAGGTTATAAATTAAAACAGTTATATGTAACTATGTAATATTATAGTACTAAAACATATATAAGGCATATCAATGCTCTATATTTGCTGACTTATATTAGTCATGAAGTTATTATAAACACAGTTGTTTAAATTCAAACATGGTTTATATTTGCTTAGAAGTGAAATGCCTTCCATGAAAAAAAAATATATATAACATTTTATAGTGACAGATCTAAATAATATTTTGCTATAGATGATATGTGAGAATAACTTTTTCTTATCACCGTAATCATCATTCATCATCATCATCCTTATCGTAATAACTTATGATAGACGTAATATGTACTCCTCTTTCATTGTACATATGTAAATGTTATTGGCAATAGTTTTATGATGGGCTGTCTGCCCGACGACCCTCCTTGGAATGACTACGTTATTCGACCAAAGTAAGGATTGGTAATATTGGTAGTATTCGTAGCCGCTACCACACAGCAGTTCTGAAATATTAGAGAGTATTTTTAACCAACTTCTGAAAAGGAGGAGATTGTCAATTTGACTGTACTGTTTTAATACGCGTGTTAGATAAACCTTTTACTGGATTAACACATAGGATACTTTGGGATATTGTAGCTTTGGCATAGCATTTCAACTTTGGGAATATTACTTTTATATGGGTGAAGCCGCTAGCAGAAGCTAGTTTGTCATAATTTTTTATTCCGAGTAAATGTACATTTACCGTGCGATAAATATGATTGTCAAAATCTAATCCATAGACAGTATATTCCTCTAATCTCCTATTTATATTTAAGATAATAATTTATGTTATTAAGTCGTCAATTATACACGAGACAAAAACTGAGCACTCAATTAAAGCTTTTAAATTCATTTATTTAATTAATGCGCGATATTTGTGCCATTATACACATATATTAACTGAATCACACGGTTATTTTATGTTATCTGATGATGTAATTATCATAAAACACGTAAAATACGTTAGTTGCTAATTAATTTCTAGATATTTATGATATTTGATTCGCTAATGGCAAGTGAGACTAAGTGATTCCAATCATGAGATCTTGGTTTTACTGGATAATTAATACAACTGTAAATTCATACGTATTTTGTGTGTTTATTTAATAAACGATAAATGATCAAGGTCCAGTCAGACTTACGAAGAATTCCGTGTCATCACGCAATATTGTGTTCAATTTTATCTACTTACTTTATATCCTCACTACTCACCAACATGCGTGTAACATTTAACTTGTTAGAATACTTTAACTATTACCTTTATTTAAAATACTACTACTATTTTTTTTTTAATAAATAATTAAATTTACAAAAAGGAAATGTTGAACTACCTTTAACAAATAGAGATACCAAGTCGGAAGAGGTTAGTGGTAGGTGGAGAGTAGCTGTGGGCACCAACTAGAGGAACTTCCTTACAATGCGCCGTCGTGTCCAGATGTACCGACCTCTAGTCCGTAACGTGAGCCTCTTATAGTATTTTTTTATTATTTATTATTATAACTACTCATATATAATATAATCCATGACAAATTACTGAAATTTTTAGATTTTAATATGCTTAATTAGTTATAAATACCCGATTACGAAACGAAAAATGATGTCACAAGCGGGGTTCGCTAGCTAAAAATTTCAGTAATTTGAATAACAAGGTTGTGTCAACGTTTAATACAATTCTAACTGTAAAGTTTGAAGTATTAAGCCTATACAATGTGTAAACATTGTCCGGTAGATGGCATACGTCACCTTGAAGACGTAAAATATGATACGAAGCGAAATTTGCATGTCCTAGTTCAGGGTGGTGTAAGTGGCAGCACGATTGGGCCGGACTCCCAATAGGTGCGGGTTCGAACCCCGCTTGTGACATCATTTTTCGTTTCGTAATCGGGTATTTATTAATAATTAATCCATGACAATTTCAATTGTCTTCTTATTACGGTTCATGAGAAATAGCCCCCTGACTGACGGTTGCAGGGATGAACTGGCGGTTTAGGAGGTAATGAATTCATATAATAAAGTTTAAATAACGGCTTTGATTACTACTATGATAATAGTTTGTGCAACCCCTAAATATTTGTTCTCAGTATATATAAGTCTGCATGTTTGCGTCTACTAGTAGTTTTGTAGTCCGTGTGGTGATGGAGTAAAAATACAATTCATTACCTCCTATTTTGTGTGTATAGTAAAGAACGATTAAGGGATTTGATATACATATATCTGTGCAAGAGTAGGAATATTCGAAATAAAACTCTATACCAACACGTCTAATCAGCGTGCTATAGCAGATTTCTTCTTTTATTGGCAGCTTGAGCCCAGCAGCGGGACATATACGAGCTGAGATGATGATGATTGATTTGTAAATTCCCCGTGACTTATTGTTTTATCATCTTTGATGTAAATGTCTTTCGAAAAGAGAAAAAAATAAATGATGTTATCCAAGTTTGAATCACACCCACGATTCTCACGTATCACTATTTCTAAATATGTATATAGGCTTTATATTTATATTCTGTTAAAAAAACCAACGATTTCACATATCTTAGTTCCACTTTAAAAAAAACGGCCCAAACCCACCGTCGTTATAAATAACTCGAGCCCCACTACCATCTTAATCTTTAGAACATATGGCGTTGTTCCGTTACAACACACGCCCAATAATAAATTACTATCGATACGGCGACTAATAACTTGAATTCTTTTGTTAGTATTTTTAAAATAACGCATTTTGTTGTATGAAGAAAATTCTTTTTATTTTCGTCATTTTACATAAAAATAGTTATCATCTCATGATGATCCTGCTGTAATCCTACCTATTTGTGGCCGATAAAATGTATCCTCATCTTCAATCGTATATATTGTAAAAGTTTTGATAATAGTTTTATGATTGGCCGCTTGCCTGACGTCAAATCTCCCAGGGAATATAATTGAATATAATTGTTCACCCCCTGGTATCAGATGGAACTCAATGTAAAATTCCTCCTACATAAGGATTTGTAGTACTCGCAGTCACCGCCACAAACAGACTTTCAGAAATATTAGTGTTAAAATTAATTGTAAAATTCAGCTATTTAAATCGTTTTCATTATATTATTATAAAATAATGGGTTATTATAATACAATTAAAGGGGTTCACAATTATTACAATATTATCTTGGTCATCATTTCTAGAACCCCAGAGGCTGTTTTGTTTTGTCACTTCAGCGTACTAATTCTTCAGAATACGTCAGTTACAACAGTTTATCTACAGGTTTCAGTATTCTAGATTTTATTACGAGAACACATCCCAAACATAATCTTCTCAATAACACTTCGAGAGATATTTAGTTTAATTAAAAGTCTGATGTTTAAAGACCACGTTGCTGCAGTCATCGCTGATAGCACAAACGTAATGATTCTCAAATTTTACCCATAAATATAGTATATTTAGATATAAGGTATTCTTATCCAGCCCATATACTTTCCAACATGAAGCATCACCTTCTGTATAATATATAAGATTATATTTCTAGTTTCATTTCTCTTGCAGTGATATTACGAGAATCGATTACATAGAAATTACTAATATCCTTTTATCGATTACACAGGGGAAAAGTAGGAGTGATAAATAATTTTCCTAACTAGTTACTACATTGAAAATATTGTAATACCATCATGCTATAAAAGTTATTGAGATATTTTCAATGGATTTTCTGAAAAGGCCTTACATATAGAGATATAGAGTAGTGGCAGGCTTGTCAATAAGGCCATGTTATCTCTGTCGCTTGAACAGCGACGTGAAGGACGATTAACTGCACTATATGTATTATTATATTATTATACCTCAACATAGAATTGACGTCGTTATCCCGTAGACAGCTTATGTAGGGTTGTTACGAGAATTACTTTAACATAATCCGTAAAAGCAATAGATTAAATAATGCTATTGCTCAAATTACTGAAATTTAGCATTTAATATGCTTAATTATTTATAAAACCCGATTACGAAGCGAAAAATGATGTCACAAGCGGGATTCGAACCCGTGCCTATTGGGATTCCGGCCCAAAATACTCTACATATACTCTACACCAATACTCTCTTTCATACCTACTCGCTCTCTTACGTCGTCATTACGAATGCGGTCGGTCAGCCTAACTCCACAGATTTTACTTTCATACTATTTTCTGCATACCCAACTCTCGCTTCCATACAGTAATATTGGGACAAGCACTGCGTTATGTATTGCTACACGTGCCTTCTGGCTGAGGTGGTGGCTGCCGAGAAGTTGCCCCAACGCTCCGTTCACTCTATTTCCCGCATTCACTCTTCGCTCTATATCAGTGGTGTACCTTCCATCTCGGCTAAATCCACATCCAAGATATACAAATTCATCCACTTGCTCTAGTACATCATTACCTATTGTTACTCTTACATCTGTTCTGGTTTTATCTCTTTCAAAGACCATTATTTTGGTTTTGCCCACATTCACGCGTAGACCCCTTTTCTTACAATCTTCTGTCATTGTGTCGACTAGGGTCTGCAGGTCAGTCGCTGACTGTGCCAGCAGGACTGCATCATCTGCATAAAGCAGAGCAGTGACCACTGAGTCGCCCATCTGGACTCCCACATTCATATCGTTCGACCTTTGGAGACATTTATCCAGATATATGATAAACAGCCTGGCTGACAGAATGCACCCCTGCTTAACGCCGATATTGACGTCAAACCAAGGCGTCATTCCATCATCCAAGACTATATATGATACACGTATATAATCTATGCAAGAAAAAGAAAATTCAAAATTGTTTTTACTGTTAACTAAATGTATACAAAATATTTTATTAAATCTGCCATGATTATAACAACGCCATAAATATCTTACAAGTATCAACCCTACATATAACATAAGTAACATTTATATCAGTGGGGTGGGGGCCACGAGCATCAATATCCACACTGTCCGCACATGACGCGCTGACTTGCAGTTTCATTGAGAGCCTGCCCCTCATATGTACACAGCGATTGCTATTAACTTTTCGATTAAAATGTTCATAACATCATGATTGGAATAAAACAAATTTTTCAGTTTTATTTTTGTACACTTCGAGCACTTTAGGGCGTTTGTGGTCATGGGAGGGATAAGGTCTACTAAGACCCCATACCCCATGAACGCGGTAAGAATAATTTTATTTCAAATGTGTAATACTCACATAAACATCAGAAATCACATAATGATTGGATTAGGGTTTTTTTTAAATTTATATTCCCCTTCTTAGTTTATATATATATATATATATATGGCATTGCTGAGCTCGAGTCTCCTCTACAACAGCTGGCAAATTGATCTTCTATACCACGCTGGTTAGATGGATTGATTATATTGCCAGTTTTCTTTTTATATGCATAATACCTATACATATTACATCCCCTAGTTGCCTTTGAAGACTCCCACATAGCGATAGAGGGAGTCAAATCAAATCAAATCAAATAATTTATTATACATAAGCCCTGAAAGGGCACTTACATATTGTCAATATTACATATTTTTTTAAATTAATCTACCACGGGATCGGAAAGCCGCCACAAACTGAGAAGATCCGGCAAGAAACTCAGCGAGCTCGTCATTTTTTTTTAAATTACATGTTTTCTTAATATTATTGGATACATGTTTAGTCCCTATTACCTCCAGTGAGATGCCCTTCGAGTAAAGATTTATTTTTTAAAAGTTAAATACAACATTAACAAAAAGGAACAAAACAAAAAAAACAGAAATGGTTGGACCAGATTCCACAAGCGGCACTCGATCACGAGTTAACTACTGAAGCAGCCATCACGCCCCTCAACCACATTCGAGGGAAGGGAGAGACCCGCTCACGTAGCTACCGCAGGCAGAGACCTTTTTAGTGAGCATAACCACACCAAGATCTATAAATTAAAATCAGATAACTCAATCAAATCAATAAATAAATAACTCGTTAGGCAAAACACGCTACACTGTACAATTTAGGACAATGATAAATATACAGAGTTCAGACGACAGTGAGGATCAGCACCAAAACAATGTAAAAGTTAAAATTATATAAAGCAATTGCTGAGAGAGGAGCAACTCATAACCATTCCGTATTATCATTTAGATGATGATGATGAGAGTGATGAATTGTATACTTATTCTGTCACCACGTGTAAATATTTTAACGTCTACTGTTTTTATTTTATATTGTCTAACGGCCAGCCACGGGTCTTGGCGGCAACGGTGGCTGAGTCTGTGATCGCAACAGCGGCCATACCAAGTACATCTTGCGCGTCTAAGTAGCGTGTTCGTGGCCAAGCCGTAATAGGTATTTAGTATCCCACTTATCTATCAGCCACTATCCACTATAGGAAGTAGGCCTCCATAAGAGAGATAACGCGTTAACTGCTACGCTTGACAGGGAATCGGTAATCACATTTAGTGTTATAAGTATGCTTGGTTATCCTTCAGTCGTTTTTAGAAATCTCGCGGGAAAGTAAAGAGAATTAAAGAAGTGGTTGTTGAATGATGTTGTCCGTGTAGTGACGGAGTAAGAATACAATTCACCACCCCATATCTTACCCGTGGGTGATCATACGAGACGACTAAGGGATATAAAACGCATATAACATCTATGCGGGAGAAGGAAAACTTGAAACAAAACCCTATACCAACACGTCTGACCAGCGCGGTTAAGTAGGTTAATTTCCCCCCCATTACGGAAGAGGCCCGAGCCCAGCAGTGGGACATTTATGGTCTGTGCTGATGATGATGATGATGATGTTGAATGACTTCTTGCACATTCGTGTACGTGTGCATTTGTGTATTAAAATGTAAACCACCATCTTGAAATTGCGGTCATATAGAACAATGTTATTAATTGTATCGTTTTTTAAGTCCTTTCTTCCTTTACTTCCTTTCCTTCCTTTAAGTCCTTTCTTTTGATAACCATATTATGGAGTTGAAAAGAAAATCTAATTAGCCATATTAGAACGGCGGCCGTATTGAAGTTAATATGATATTGGTTATTACTTACTGTTTTGTCATTAAAACTAAAGGTATATTCAAAACATTCTGATCAATCAGATAAGGAGAAGTGTGTCAAATTTAATGACCAAAATTTGATTACAGACGCACATAGCAGTCAAGTGAAATTAAATGCAAAGTTGTAAAAAATATAAAAAAAATATTAAATTTAACAATTTTATATACTAGAAACGTGTTAGTTTAATAAAATTGTTAAATATAATTGAGTTTTATATATTTTTAATTATTAAAATAACAATCATTCCACGTGCCCACCCGGCACTCTGCTCTCCTCGACTCGCCTGACTGGGCAAGGCGTGATGGGTGGCGGCCCCCATCGCCGCAACTGCCGAAGTTCGTACCGACGGGGGCGGGCCGGTACGCGTCGCCTCCGGGGGACGCCCTAACCCGCATTGCGGTACGCATTTCGAGCCGGATTAGCAGTCTAATTAGACTGGCAGGGGACGCGAACGAGCACGCTCCGGACTATGCCCCCCTCCGGAAGAAGGAAGAGAATTATGAATGTTGAGGAAGCGAGTGAAGTATGCAGAGATAGAGTTCTCTGGCACTCTGTTCTCTCTGCCTACCCTGCAAGGGATATGGCGTGATGATATGTATGTATGTATGTATGTATGTAAAATAACAATTATATAAAATACAAAATTTAGAATCAAATTTAATATTTAATTGCACCGTAATAACGTGCAACTCTAAAGATAAATACTATCATTATATTCAAAACTATATCTCACAAAAAAGTTAATTTTAATCCAAGTCATATAATTCTGTGTGGTCTACACAACTCTAACTCTATAAATGTTTTAGTTAAGAGCAGTCGCTTCCTAAATCCGTTTTTCAAACGATTTTAACCTTTCTTAACGGAATCGTATGATCGTCTATTGCATTAAAATGAGCTCATGTAATAAGAAATATATTCCCTGTAATAGCCCTATTATTTCCATTATAATGTACGCGTGTTAGTGTTGGCCCTCGGACTGACCGCTCGAGGCTAGTAGCGACTAAGGTACTGGGTAATGACTGTGGGCTCTCGCGGTGATTGGCAAAGTTCACATGCGTCGTGACTTATTGAACATGCTACGTAATGTTAGCATCTAAACTAATCTAATATTACCTGGGTATGAAGAGAAAATCTATCTACTATATCTTTGCCTAGAGGATTGTAGATAGATCATCGACAAGCTGAGAAGAATCGAAAAAAAAATCATCTAGCTTGTTATTTTTTCATTTAATCCTTTTAATAAAATTGTATACACCATGTTTAGTAAGTATTAGCTTCATACTGTAATGTCTTTCAACCCAGGCCTTTCTTTTTTTTAAAATACAATACAAAAATAATTATGAATGGACTAGATTCCATAAGTAGTATTCAATAATGATTTTCATACATGCCCACGCTCGTCTCCACGGCACTGGAAGAAAGGGGGTTCTTTTATTTCTATTCATCGATCAACCATATTGAAGCCTCAAGGCAATGCAAATTTCACGCCCAGTTTCAACCGCATATATACTATCAGCTCTTATCAAGTTGATTAAAGGATATAAGTTTCAATTGAATTTTTATTCACTTAAACATTTTTAATTTCTCTTGTATGCGCAGGGCATGTAGACGATGTGTAGCCGGTTATTACTTACCTACTCAGTCCAATGGTCGATCCGTTTCTCATTCAACTGATATACATCGTCTTTCATATAAACTAGCGATATTATTATGTCTAGTGCTTGAACTAAGATAGGACAGAGGCTCTTGGATTTTAAACCGTAGCTATTTAGGCAATTAATTAAGCATATTTATTTCTTCACATATCAGCCTATCGACGTCTACTACTAAATATAAATCTAATCAAGGTGAAAAGAAGAACAAATATTTTTTATTTTTTTTTGTAGTTGGTGCTATAAATTTCTTAAAAACTACTACTGCTCTATTCTACTGGTGATTACTCGGGCTGTTCTTAAGATAGACTCTTAAGAACCGGCTGAGTAATCATCGAGCATGTGAGATGATGATACAGAGCTCGTATATAACACGTAAAATAAATATTTAAACAGGTGTGATAAATTACGAAAGCCAAAACCTTTAACACCCACCTAATTAGCAATGTAAAACTTATAAATATACGAAATATAAGCACCGTTGACACTATACTGGCTGTTATGGGAGGCAACATTAGCCTAGTTTTCGCTATTTAGTATTCCAACGAGATTTGATGACAGATTCTATGTAATACATGCTTTACATATACAATAGATTTTTAAGACTAATTCAGCCACACATTTCCACCATGCCAATTCGTTTAATCCTGAGGATGTACCATTGTACGTCTCGATATAGATGATACCGAGATTTGATTCTAAAGTAGTTCCAAGAAACACTTTTAATATCGCAATTTAATTGCACAGATGGAGAAGTGGTTAATATATCGGCCTACTGTGCCAGTACCGTGGGTTCGATTCCCATGCAAGGCAATACTTTGTGTGATACACAAACTGTTGTTTTGAGTCTGGGTGTAATTTGTCCGTTAATTATAAGTTTATAAAAAGATTATTTTCTTAGTACCGGGTAGTAGTGTTGTAAAAAAAATAGAAAATGAAACACGAGTGGTTCTGTATTAAAAACCATAAAATATTAAGTCTTATACGATACTTAAGTGGATTTTTAAAATGTCAATCACATGCAAGCTTTGATAACAGTAATAGCCTTTATTTTTGCCAGCTCTGGCTACATACCATTTCACTGCAGAAATAAAAGGGCGATGCAATCTCTTGACGCTATTATCCTCCTCTCCGCTCATTAAGAACCACGAGGTCTTGAAACAAATTTGTTTACTTTGATAAAAGTAGGAATTAGTAATAAAATTAAGAGCTGCCACTATTAGTCACAGGGTTTTAACGCCAATCTTAAAATCAAAATAGGCAACACTTTTCTATAAATAATTCGATGAATCAATTTGTTTTTTCTTTTATGTAATTAATTTAATCAAACAAAGCCTGGTATTTCCAAATAAATACAGTTTTACGAAAAATTGATTGAATAATAAAAACAATGAGAACAAAAATTCTTCTCACCTATAATTATAATTTGTGAGCAATCACAGTTGCACAATCAAAGCAAACGTTTTGTACAGCTAGATTAAAATAACAGCAAGCGAACGATTTGTGGCAAACAATTTGCTTTTATCTTATATACAAAAATATTCACGAATAAATCCTTTTAACTATCGATTAATAAATCAATAACTTAGAATTTTAATATAATTTATAGAATATGTGATGACGATGAAGAACATCATTCATCATTCTCCTGCTTTTGTCCCAATTACTAGGGGTCGACGCAATATGTAACCCTCTTCCTACATATTGGAAAGGTTATTGGCAATAGTTTTATGACCGGCCGCCTGCTTAACATCAACCCTCCTTGGGAATGCAATTGCTGACCAAATGGCATCAGGTAATGTTGGCTGAGGTCGATATAAGGCTCTTAGTCATCTTTTACGACATCCACGAGCAAAGTAAGGTATTCGTAGCCGCTACCACACAGGGCGATAAAGAACGTATCCACGTAACTATAATCAAATTTTTAGAGAAGTAAAATTTTAAGTGCAACTATAAACTATGCTCTACATGAGCAGAATTTGTTATAAAATGTTAAAATAGGAGATAAACACCAATAAACTAAGTGTTAAAAATACTAACGTAATCCTAATTATATTATAAATATGAAAATATGTGAAGATGTTTGGATGTCTGTCGTTCTGGATGAAAATTGGCATACAGATAAATTATTACCTGAATTAATAATACATAGCATACTTTTTATACCGATAATGAGTTCCTTTGGAAAATTAACTCAAATTTGATCATATTACTTTTTACGCGAGTTACTTTTTATTTTTTAAACTGCCCGTAATTGACTACAAACTATTAGCGCAATGATAACTCAACCAAAATTTTAAATATAATTTTATTGTCTAATTACACAATTTCTTATAAATTCGCTTCGCTCTTCACGCTAGTTGATATGGCGTTGAGCAGACGTGACCAATTACTTTATGACGGTAATGATAAAATTCTTTGAAAATCACTTGAGTTTTTGAAGTTCAAAGAGAAAGGAGAATAGCCATATATTTTCGCAAACTGACCATCACAGATTACCAAAACAACAACTTGGATATATCGTCAACTTTTAGGAAGTGAAACATTGTCAAGCACTAGCATGTATTAAAAAAATAAGGCGATTAGTACTCTCAACGGGAGTTTTGGCGGGAAAAAGGAAATGTCATGTTGTAGTGTTTTAGTATTTCATTTCATTCATATTAAATAATTCTGATAGTATATTATGTAATCCTGTAGGATAGGGAAAGTAATAACGTTCAAGCAACAAAGCAGCAAGAGTATAAAGAATAACAGTGATTTATATAACTTCTCATTTACTACAATATACAAAAAAAAAAAAATAGGCGTCTTTTTGTTAAAAAGAATGACGTGACTTATTGAGAGACTTTAAATAAACTAAACATAAGAATTTTCTTCAAGTTGTGTCATGAAAAAAGAAATATATAAAATTAACTGAAATTTGTGAAGAAAGTACAATAATATAATAAAGATAATTTGTTTATGATTTGGCAGTACAAGTTCAGATCACTTTGCGTATACGGGAATTAAAAATAATATCTCTGTAAAAGTGAATTACCAATGCATGGTGTCGCCATTCTATTTCATTCTAACAGCGTTTTATCATTAGAAAAAGTTAGAGAATGGATATCTGAATTAAAACTTCGTTGATTGATTGTAATAATATTATTATTGACTTTATAGTTACTCTTGCTTTAAAGTATTTAAATAATATGGGTTTTCTTGCCCTGATTTCGATGTGAGATTATTCTAACGGCCTTACAGGTAGTGTGATAAAATTAAATTATTGTAAATCGAGAAGGAAGGGAGACCGATCACTTTGCCATAGTTAATCAATATACTGAACACCTCAAAAAAAAGGGGATACGGGATGTGTTGATAGAGAGATTAGGATAGGATTAGGATAGGTAATGTAAGGAAAATTCTTACAACTGAATGACGAGCAGCCTCTGACGCAGTCACATTAACATCACATCTATTAGATTTTTAGTAAAAGTACAGTTCACCATCATCATTCTCCTACTCTTATCCCAATTGCTTAGGGTCGATACAATATGTACTCTTCTTTCATAGTATATATTGTAAAAGTTATTGGCAATAGTTTTATGACCGGCCGCCTGCCAGACGTCAACCCTCCTTGGGAATGTAACTGTTGACCGAACAGCATCAGATGGAGTTGGTCCAGGTCGTCGTCGTCGCAAAGTAAGGGTTGGTAGTATTCGTAGCCGCTACCACACAGCAACAGTAAAAGTACAATTAAATAAGCAATAAATTGTTAGACTACATGAAGTTATCATTTTTTATTAATAAGTAATTCCGTCAAGCACCCTTTAAAATGGAATATACAAATAAATTGCATCGTGTGCCCGCTTGGGGGCTGGTTGGGCACAGAAGTACAAATTAATTTACATTACTTTTACGATTATTTAATGAGATATAATATTAATTAAGTGTTTATGACGCTAATGGCTAAATTATCGTTAAATGTATTATGACCGCGAAAAGATACCAGCGCGGTCTCTCTATATATGCCATTTTATTAATATATTTACTTTAGATTAAAATTTTATTATGCTTTTAAAGTAAAAGCAAATAACATTTTTTCATCGCAATAAAAATGATAAAACATGCGAAGTGATTCCATAGCGCGGTTTCTCTTTGAATGCATAACTGTGGCTTTTAATTACTGATACAAATTATTTATGAATTTCTTTTTAAATATTAAAATTTATAATGATGAATGATCTCTAACGGGTGCAAAATGGACAAATTTTATTATTATTTTTTAGTAAATCAACCTCTAGTAAGTTTATCACAATTAATTCTAACACTTTCACAGACTTTTTTTAATCTAGTCCGTATTGTCGATAAATCAATCTCTCGATTCATGCTTCCCTCATTAATTGGTTTTCTGGGTGGGTTTTTATTGGTAGACAGCGGCCTAACTGTACTCCTGGTATTTGCGGCGGTAACACTTACCATCAAGTGTGCTGCTTACTCATTTGCCACCATGAGCAATAATAATATAAAAATGTGTATACCTTTCCCTTCTGTATATTTGCCGAATATAATAGGTACCTAATATTGAGAAAAAAATGTGAGTAATATAAGTATAATAACAATATATATTTTTAATAACAACATTTTTTATAAATTTTCGTGTGGCAATTGATATGGTATTCTGGTTCAAAATAAGATATTAACGGTATTTTCTACAAATAGCTTAGATTTTCTCATTGAAAAATTACAATACGAACATTAATTCTGAGACACTCCGTAGCTCTGATGAAGTAGAAGAGCTGCAGCATCCCAGCATTCCAATATGGTATATGAGTATTCATTATTGCCGTGTAGTAACGACCAATACTATCACATCTTTTCACACGAGCCTTACGGTAACTTGAGGGAGCTATTATGGAAAAAGACACTTTTGCGCGATAGACATAAACGAACTGTAAAGAAAAAGAAGAAAAACAACGATTTGTTAATTGCACAGAGATTTATCCTGTGTAGATTTAAAGCCATATAACAGTTTAAACAGGCAAATAAATCAAATATGGTACATAAATAACTTTATTACATATATTATATATACATATATAGTATAGTAGCGATGTAAAAACCACATGTTTTATTAGCTATAAAAGGCAGATTGATCATTTAATAGCCTATATTTTTTTCTATGCAAGGGAAGAAAACATTCCATGTGATAACAAGAGTCAGTGTTGCACTTCCATTCATCCATTGGCTCATTCCAATAAGATGGTGTAGGCACGCATGTCTACGATTGATTCCTCCCTAGCCGAGGTCACGGGTTGAAGAACCCACAAAGAGGCTCACCGTATGATAGTAACAATATAAAGTACTGCCATGGTACTTGAAATAGTAACCCGTCGAGCGAGTCAATGTCAAGGAATCTGTACTGGTGATCAGCCTAAATGACGATAAATGTATAACCCATCCGCTTGTTGACCCGACAGCTTATTGAACCGTATTTTTTCTAAGAGCTGCTCATTATCTCCTGTTCAATCACCATCATCACCGCCCATAAATGTCCCACTGTTAGACTCGAGCCTCCTCCACAATGGGAGGGCAATTAACCTACTATACCGCGCTGGTTAGACGTGTTGGTATAGGGTTTCGTTTCGAGTTTTCCTTGTCTCGCATAGATGTTATATGCATTTTATATCCCTTAGTCGTCTCGTACGATCACCCACAGGTAAGATAGGGGGTGGTAAATAGTATTCTTACTCCGTCACCACACGGAAAGTTCTGTTTAATAACTTCTGTTTAATAATCTCAACTTAATAAAAAAAAACTATATTTTAATTATTTTTATACATATACGCCATACATTATGTGAGTCCAGTTCCAGACTCACATATTGTATGGCGGCGGCTACAAATACTACCTTTTACAATTAACCCTTACAGTAACGGTGGGTGACGCAAAAGACGACGGTTTTACATCTATTTGGACTAACTCCTTACGATGCTCGACAATTGTATTTCCAAGGAGGGTTAACGTCAGGCAGGTAGTAGTTAAACTTATGCAATATGTACACATTGGGAAAAGATTACATATTGCCGACCCTAAGTAATTAGGATAAGAGCAGGATAATTATGATGATATCTGACTCTAGAATTGGCTATATATCAATATTATAATATGGTCATTTAACACCAAAGACCACACGTCGTGTAATAAATACAACAAAGTAACCGACGTGCCGCATCTCGCACATTCAAATGTATTTTATTCTTTATATAAAGTTCAGGTATAATAGCCAGCGGATAGTGAGCCACATAAGTAAATAATTTATCTCTAATGCAGTAAGAATTTATAACTAGACTGTACAAATAATAAATATTCCGTGTGGTGACGGAGCATGAATACAATTCACCATCCCCTATCTTACCCGTGGGTGATCGTAAGTGACGACTAAGGGATATAAAACGGATATAATATTTATGCGAGAGTAGGAAAACTGGAAACGAAACCCTATACCAACACGTCTGACCTACGTGATACAGTAGGTCAATTTCAATTTCATTATGGAGGAGGCTCGAGCCCAGTAGTGGGACATATATAAGCTGAGATGATGTTGATGTACAAATAGTGACGTCACTATCATTAGATCATCCATCGAATGAATCATCATCATCTCAGCCCACATATGGCCCACTGTTGGACTTAAGCCTCCTCTGCAGTGGGAGGGAAATTGACCTATTATACCATGCTGATCAGACGAGTTGGTATAGGGTTTTGTTTCAAGTTTTCCTTCTCTTGCATAGATGTTATATGCGTTTTATATCCTCTAGCCGTCTCGTACGATCACCCACGGTTAAGATATGGAGTGGTGAATTGTATTCTTACTTCATCACCACACGGAAAACTGAATGAATACTTGAAATGAAAACCTATATATAGATCAATAAGTATAGTAAGTCAACTGAGAGAGTATGGCCTGTGGTAGCGGAGTAAAAATACAATTTACCACTCCTTTTCTTGCCCGTGAGTGTCGTAAAAGACATTTAATATGTAGAAAAATCTATGCTGGAGAAGGAAAAAAGGCGAATAGAGACAATGGCGCACCTTTCCCATAAAGACGATAAAATAATACGAGCTACAATTTTATTGTCATACGATAGTTCACACTCGTCTAAAGTGGTAAAATGATTGGAACGGATTGCCACTAGGCGTCGGTTCAAATCCTTGTGACCTTAATCTTTTTGCTCCTAAACAACTTTTTATAAATAACATGTTATATAATCTAACATACGAAATCTTAATAATTTTGATAATATATTAATTTATATTAATAATTAATATATTAATTTATATTAAATTAAAATAATTTAATAATTATTTTGGATAATTATAAGTAACCCTGGACATAAAAATCCAACCGTAATAGTTGCGGTGGGATGGTGTTTCAGAAGTAATGGTAGGGCAACATTCTTGAGGCCACCGAAGAAGAACCAAACCAAAGATCGGGTACCAGTGGCCCGCTCGCACGGCGAAGAGAGGAGTTGCACGGTGGGTCTATGGGGTCATGCGCCGTCTCTTCCGTCACCTTGGACCGATTTGGAGGGCGAGACGCATCCATAATCCACCGTAAAAAAAAGGCAACATTCTTGACAGTTTTCTGTCTACACTCGCGAGCCAATCTATGGTAGTACCACACACTCTCAGAAAACCGACGTCTGGGCAGAAGCAATGTTGTGTTGCGTTTCTTTCGGTGAGCTGCAGAGCTCGAAGTCCAACGTTTAAGTGGGTTTGGGTTGGTAGTCAGTGGGCTAGCTGTACTTGTAGTATTGCAAAGGTTCGTGAGCGTAGTAATACATACCATCACATATATTGCTAGCACGTTTGCGATCATGAGCAATAAAAAAAAGATATTCCGCTACCCGCGTACATTGGCACCAAAGGTCTCATGTTGTTTTTGTCGTCACTTGTTAGTGGGCTACAACACTTGACAATTTGTCAGCATGATTTGTGTACGCGTCCCACATGACACCATTTGCATTTGTTTATAGACTTTGTACCGGTTATTATATACTAGGTATCAACTAGTATACCCACTACGTTGTTAAATAACAAACATTGCAGATGGAAAACGATATGCAATTTATTTATTGCAATTTGCTTTTTATATTTGAAATAAAACGTTTTTGGTTTAAAATGCGTTGAGGTAAATTGTAATCCAAATGGTTATTTTTTTATAAACTCGCAGTAAGGTAATAATCATTGTTTTTGGGGGACTTTATAAACAGAAATAACGGATACAAATTATACTTAATCTCGAAATTACAATTTGTAACTGGCACTACTAATTGTCCTATGTAGGAATCGAATCCTCAAGACTTGGCACGATAGATCGATATCGTAATCACTGTGTCATCTGTGCAGTGAGATTTTAAAAGATAGTTAAGAGGAATAAGTGTGAGAAGATTTTCCACCCTCCCTCTGTGTTTATATGTATGTAAATTTTTTCTATACATGTGTGACTGAACTCCTCCGAAACGGCTGGACTGTTTTTAATATCTTTTTGCGTTCGAGGTGGATTCAAGAGTTGCTTTGATTAACAGTTGGACTCGGCAGGTGGTGGTACGATCGATTTCAAGGATTTTTTATTTTTTTAGATTTTTGCAGGACCAAGTTTTTTGGGTTAGATAGTAATACTATAAAATCCTACTGCCGATTTTGACAAAGTCAAAACACTGCATATCCTTAAATTGTAATTCAAATAGCTAGTTATCCCACTAATACCTACTATAAATGTGAAAGTTTGTGATGATGTTCGGATATTTGTTACTCAATCGCGTGTAAACTGTTTAATAGATTTGGATGAAAATTTGTACTTAGATAGATCATTTCCTAGAATAACACATAGGATATGTTTTATTCCAGTAATGTATTCCATTAGGATAATAGTTCAACTTTGGAGTTACATTTTACGCGGGCGAAACCGCGACCAGAAGCTAGTTAATACATATATCGAAAATCTGTGTCGAGAGAGAGAGAGGTTTTGGTTGGTAGGCAGCGGCCCAGCTGTGCCCTGTCATTGGTCCATGAGTGGCAGTAGGTATGCTGCTGACACATTTGCCACCACAAGCAAATAATTATATATACAGTATAACCTCGATAAGTTAAAGTCCAAAGGAAACACAAAATATTTTAAGTTATAGAGGTTTTAAGTTATCAAGGGTCCATGTTAGGGATAGACTTTTAATTTATCAGCGTATGTGAGTGTTGTTAGTTTTCTTATTGAACGCATTTTAAGCCAGTTTTATCACACAGTATGTAAAGTAATGTTTCCAGGACAATAATCAAAAACTTATGATCCAAGTAAGCCGTTGTCTTAAGGCTAACCGCCGCAAAGCTTTAGATAATTACGAAGAAGAAAAAAATAGGTGACATATGTATTATGTATTAGTATGTTTACGTTAACAACTTAACTAGTGAATACCACCATTGAAACCTTTTGTTTTGCACACTCTTTAAAAATGACTTATTGGCAAACAATTTTATGTTATAGAGGTTGTGGAAACATTTCTTTAAGTTACTGAGGGCCAATACAGAGATTAATGATTTAAATTATAGAGGTTGTTTATTTTAAGTTATAGAGGTTTTGGGCTCTGATGGGAAGGGAATATATTATTTTTTGAAGTTATAGAGGTTTTTAAGTTACCGAGGTTTGAGTTATCAAGGTTCTACTGTATATATATATATATATATATATATATATACAAATCTTTATCTATAATTTGTAATAACAATGATTTGTGGGGCTTGATATATCGTAGTAAAAAGTTTAATAATATCCATCAAAATACTTGTATATCACCCAAGAAGATGCTGTACTTCTTCGAGTACATAGAAACATAAGGAAACAATGAACCTTCTTATATCGTGTTGAGGATATAATGATGATATTGATGTTATTGTTTCAGATCACATGAACACATCACCGAGACATCATGTCTGCGGTGATGAGTACGCTGTCTATGATCAGCGGTGGACGGCGCGCACATCGCAAGCTCGCCAGGTAAACATCCATTGGTCTTTTTTTAGTTTTAAAAGACAACACCCTGCACTATCTTTGGATTACGGGGGACTTTACAAATATGTAATTAACGGACACAAATTACACCCTAATCATGCTTGCCTGTACTCTACGCTTTTCTATACGGGAATTTAAAAAAAACATGATAAGTCTTATATGTAGATGATAGTTTATTGATTTTTAACTACGCATTAAAAACAAAGTAAATTATCAGAGCTCATTATATATATAAAACAATAGTCATTAAATTAAGACAAAGGCCTTTTAATGGACCGGAAATAAAAACAGTGAAATAAGAGCTGAGCTTCATAATAAAAAAAATACAGATACAATAAAATAAAATACAAAAAAAACCTATACAACTTCTCAACTTAGTTAAATGAAGAGAAAAAATAACAATTAACACTTTCAAATGTACAATGAAATTAAAAAAAGATAAGAACTGTAGTCAATGTCGCAATATTAACATAACAAGTCAAACATCACATCGACGTTATACAAAAGTTAACACTCCACAGATAAATCTAAAACTATCATAATACTTGTCATTGTCTGAGAACTACATTTAAATAAGTCTAATTCTAACAATGCAAGTAGACTGTTAGGGTTGTCGAATGTGTATCGTATCGTCTTGTATACTTAAATATTTTAATTAAGAAAATAATGGTATAAATTAGGAAAATATTGGTAAAATTAAGAAAATAATAGTAATAATTAAGAAAATAATGGTAAATATTAAGAAAATAATGGTAAAACTTTAAAAACATAATCATCAAATAAAAATAGATATCATCACGCCATATCCCTTGCAGGGTAAGCAGAGAGAACAGAGTGCCAGAGAACTCTATCTCTGCATACTTCACTCGCTTCCTCAACATTCATAATTCTCTTCATACACGCTCGCCAGTTTCGGAGACTCTTGACTCCACCTTCCTTCAGTACATGACCGATCTGGTCTCGGTAGGTTAGTCTTGGTCTCCCTCGGTACCTACATCCTTCCACTTTCGCATTGTATATCTTCTTAACCAGACGTTCGTTCGGCATTCTTTCCACATGTCCGAACCATCGGAACATTCCCTTTCGCATCTTTACACCAATACTCTCTTTCATACATACATACTTTGATATGTATGTATGTATAAAATAAAAAAATAATGGTATCTGAATTATGTCATAACGATATGCAAATCTTCCGTGTAGTGACGGAGTAATAATACAATTCACCATCTTCTATATTACTCGTGGGTGATCGTAAAAGACGATTAAGAGATAAAATATGCATATAACATCTATGCGAGAAGAGGAAAACTCGAAGTAAAATCCTATACTAACACGTCTGATCAGCGTGGTGTAGTAGATCAATTTTCCTCCTAGTGTGGAGAAGGCTCCAGCTCAGCAATGGAATATATATGAGTTGAGATGGAATATGTAAATCTATAGAAACATTAATTTATAAAAATCCGATTACGAATTTTTATCCGGGATTCCGGCCCAATTTGGGCCCGAATCTCGTTAAAAAAGATTTTTTTAATCTGTATATGACATATGAAATTAATTATAATTTAAAAATCATTATTACTACTGTAATTATATGGCATTCAGCTAATTATTTTGTAAATTGCTTATGTTGACTTATAATTGCCTTGAATATGTTGACTTATTACTTGTATACCTAAAGTCGTAAAATCTGGCAAGGGAGCACACTAAGAGTGGGCAGGAGCGGTCGCATCACTAACATTATCAAATGTACTCGCCTTGTAGACATAGTAAAGCAAGCTTTGTCAACCCTGAATACCAACTACAAATCCAAAAAATTAAGCGTACTTAGCAATTTTGGCAATACTGAAAATTAATAAATTATATTTAACGGGGACGTAACACCTTTTTTCTGCGCGTACAAAGTCTAGTAAAATGTAAAAGAAGGATAGAGTAGGAGTGGTATATTGTAGGTCGTAAAAAACGTGCATTTCTTATGAGAAAGCGCGGAGCATAATATTCTGAAATTGACAAAAGAAAACGCCTAAAGAGCTATCCTTGATGAAAGTAAATGCACAAATGTTGTAAAGATATACCCAAATCGATTCAAGTGTGCATATAAAACTTGAAGGCTCCATTTTTCAGGATCTCATCATCAGACCCTAACGACGAAGAGACCACCTGGAAAGTAGTCTTTATCGAACAAAAAATAGAATTTTCCAAATCGTTCCGGGCGTCTTCTCCATTTATGAAATCGATTAATGAAAATAATATTTAACGGGGAAGTAATATATGATTTTTATGTAGACAAAGTCGCAAGTAATTGCTACTTTGTCTAACGCAAATGACATATCGCAACATTTTTCACATTGTCGCTTTTTAATATGTAAATTATAAAGCGACAATGTGAAAAATGTTGCGATATGTCATTTGCGTTTACAACATAGTTCCCAAAGTACTAAATGCACTGAATTACGAGAATAAAAATAATTTATACAATAACTTAATCTTAATTTAGTTGTGGAAAATCATTATAATATTCCATGGTCGTATATTAACAATGTATCATTAAATACTAAAAATACTTGACCCAATTTTGGGAACAGGTTTATTTTGATAATGAGGCGCTATTAAATTTTAAACAAATCTGAAACTAAGCAGTGTTATAACTTCATTATAAAAATAGTATAATGAAATAAATGTGTTCCATATTTAATCACAATTCATCATCATCATCATCATCATCACAGCCCATAATGTACCACTGTTGGGCGCGGGCCTCCTCCATAGTGGGAGGGAAATTAACCTACTATACCGCGCTGGTTAGACATGTTGGTTTTGTTTCGAGTTTTCCTTCTCTCGCATAGATGTTATATTCGTTTTATATCCCTCAGTCGTCTCGTACGATCACCCACGGGTAAGATATGGGGTGGTGAATAGTACATATTCTTACTCCGTCACCACACGGAAAATCATCATTATTATCACAATTATTTTCGTTTAAATACATTTTGTGTTTAATATTTTTGTTAAAATACAAGAATTTAACATACTTTTAAAATAAAATAATATTTTTTTCGATTTTTATCACGTTTTTATCGTGTTTGATTTTCACTTTCACGTCGTTTCGTGAGCGTTGTTCAAATTGTTTCACGTCTAATAACGATGACCTGTTGGATGTGATACACTTCCACCAGTGATCATAAACGCTGAAAACTAATGCGTTAAAATCCATAAAACTAGGTTTATTTCATAACAAACTCGTGTTAACTCCTGCTGGCACAGTCAGCGACTGACCTGCAGACCCTAGTCGACACAATGACAGAAGATTGTAAGAAAAGGGGCCTACGCGTGAATGTGAGCAAAACCAAAATAATGATCTTTGAAAGAGATGAAGCCAGAGCAGATGTAAGAGTAACAATAGGTAATGATGTACTAGAGCAAGTGGATGAATTTGTATATCTTGGATGTGGATTTAGCCGAGATGGAAGGTGTACCTTCACTCTTCGCTCTATATCAGTGGTGTACCACTGATATAGAGCGAAGAGTGAATGCGGGAAATAGAGTGAACGGAGCGTTGCGCTGGGGCAACTTCTCGGTAGCCACCACCTCAGCCAGAAGGCACGTGTAGCAATACATAACGCAGTGCTTGTCCCAACATTACTGTATGGAAGCGAGAGATGGGTATGCAGAAAAGAGTATGAAAGTAAAATTAATGCGGTCGAAATGCGATCTCTACGGAGAATCGGTGGAGTTTGATCGATCGCATTCGTAACGACGACGTAAGAGAGCGAGTAGGTATGAAAGAGAGTATTGGTGTAAAGATGCGAAAGGGAATGCTCCGATAGTTCGGACATGTAGAAAGAATGCCGAACGAACGTCTGGTTAAGAAGATATACAATGCGAAAGTGGAAGGATGTAGGTACCGGGGCAGACCGAGACTAACCTCTCTAGACCAGATCGGTCATATACTGAAGGAAGGTGGAGTCAAGAGGCTCCGAAACCGGTGAGCGTGTATGAAGACAATTATGAATGTTGAGGAAGCGAGTGAAGTATGCAAGGATAGAGTTCTCTGGCACTCTGTTCTCTCTGCCTACCCTGCAAAGGACATAGCGTGATGATATGTATGTATGTTAACTGTAGTTGATTCCTCGATTTACAAGAATCATCATCATCACTCTCCTACTCTTATCCCAATCACTTGTGGTCGACGCTCCTTTCGTACATATTGCAAAAGTTATTTGCAATAGTTTTATGACCGACCGCTTGGCTGACGTCAACCCTCCTTGGGAATGTAATTTTTTCAAATTACTGAAATTTTTAGCATTTAATATGCTTAATTATTTATAAATACCCGATACGAAACGAAAAATGATGTCACAAGCGGGGTTCGAACCCGCACCTATTGGGAATCCGGCCCAACCGTGCTGCCACTTACACCATCGTGAACTATTTTAGGACATGCAAATTTCGAATCATATTATATCTTACGTCTTCAAGGTGACGTATGCCATCTATCGGACAATGTTTACACATTGTATAGACTTAATACTTCAAACTTTACAGTTAGAATTGTATTAAACGATGACACAACCTTGTTATTCAAATTACTGAAATTTTTAGCATTTAATATGCTTAATTATTTATAAATACCCGATACGAAACGAAAAATGATGTCACAAGCGGGGTTCGAACCCGCACCTATTGGGAATCCGGCCCAACCGTGCTGCCACTTACACCATCGTGAACTATTTTAGGACATGCAAATTTCGAATCATATTATATCTTACGTCTTCAAGGTGACGTATGCCATCTATCGGACAATGTTTACACATTGTATAGACTTAATACTTCAAACTTTACAGTTAGAATTGTATTAAACGATGACACAACCTTGTTATTCAAATTACTGAAATTTTTAGCATTTAATATGCTTAATTATTTATAAATACCCGATACGAAACGAAAAATGATGTCACAAGCGGGGTTCGAACCCGCATCTATTGGGAATCCGGCCCAACCGTGCTGCCACTTACACCATCGTGAACTATTTTAGGACATGCAAATTTCGAATCATATTATATCTTACGTCTTCAAGGTGACGTATGCCATCTATCGGACAATGTTTACACATTGTATAGAGAGTGGCAGCACGGTTGGGCCGGATTCCCAATAGGTGCGGGTTCGAACCCCGCTTGTGACATCATTTTTCGTTTCGTATCGGGTATTTATAAATAATTAAGCATATTAAATGCTAAAAATTTCAGTAATTTGAATAACAAGGTTGTGTCATCGTTTAATACAATTCTAACTGTAAAGTTTGAAGTATTAAGTCTATACAATGTGTAAACATTGTCCGATAGATGGCATACGTCACCTTGAAGACGTAAGATATAATATGATTCGAAATTTGCATGTCCTAAAATAGTTCACGATGGTGTAAGTGGCAGCACGGTTGGGCCGGATTCCCAATAGGTGCGGGTTCGAACCCCGCTTGTGACATCATTTTTCGTTTCGTATCGGGTATTTATAAATGTAATTTTTTACTAAACGGCTTCAGATGCAGTTGGCCGGGGTTGATATAAAACCCCCCTCACCGAGACCCTCCAGCCCGACCTCCTTCGTAGAGTGGTCGAGGAGCTGTTCCCGCGGCAGTCGGAGCACACGCCCCCGGTCATGGCTTCGCCAGATCACGACCGGGAGGCCGTCGAGAGTGTTCCGCCCGTGACGGAGTCGGAGGTGGGGGCAGCCGTGGCGAAGATTCGTTCCGCCACCACGGCCCCGGCCCGGACGGAGTCCTAGTCCCGGTCCCTCCTCGAGCATTTAGAACCTCGCCTCAGGCAACTGTTCAACGCCTGTCTGACGTCTGGACAGTTCCCTGAGTGCTGGAAGGAAGGGAGGTTGGTTCTCCTGCCAAAGCCGGGACCCCGGATTTGCCGTCGGCCTACAGGCACATTGTGCTTCTGGACGATGTGGGTAAGCTGCTGGAGCGTGTCCTCGCTGCCCGCATCGTCCAGCATCTGGAGGAGGTGGGGCCCGGTCTGTCGGACGCTCAATTTGGGTTTCGGAGGGGGCGTTCGACCATCGGGGTCCTGCTACGCCTGAGGCAGACGGCCGCGGAGGCTGTCGCTGGCAAAGGAGTGCTGTTGGCGGTGTCGTTGGACATCGCCAACAGCACGGGCGGCGTCCACCCTTTCTCGGCTCATGCTGAATGTGGGCAGACACAGTTTCAAGGGCCGACGCCTGTATGCGGGGGTGATCTGCTCAATGGCCATGTACGGCGCACCCGTGTGGGCGAGGGCTCTGAACGCCCAGCTCAGGGCAGTGCTGTGGAGGCCACAGCGAGCCATGGCTGTCAGAGCCATTCGCGGGTACCGCACGGTGTCTAAAGAGGCGGCATGCCTATTGGCCGGGACACCCCCGTGGGACCTAGAGGCGGAGATGCTCTCCGACCTCTACCGGCGGGTTACCTCAATGCGCGAAGAGGGTGGCTCCCCATCGTTCAACGAGATAGCCACCTGGCGCGAGGACGCCCGCCGAGAAGTCATCGCCCGTTGGGCTACGCGGCTGGAGAGACCTAGCCTTTTGTTACCGTTACCGAGGCCCTCCGGCCCGTACTGATGGAGTGGATGGAGCGGCGGCACGGAGTCCTCTCCTTTCAGCTGGTGCAGGTATTGTCGGGGCACGGGTGCTTCGGTTTGTACCTGCACACGGTCGCGTATAGGGAATGGACTCCGGCCTGCCACCATTGCAGCAGTGACGAGGACACGGTGCAACACACGCTGGAGGTGTGTCCGAGCTGGGACGGGCAGCGCCGTGACCTCGTCGCTGTTATCGGTGCCGACCTGGCGCTGCCGGCTGTTGCGAGGGCGATGGTCGACAGCGTCAGGAACTGGGACGCGGTCGCCGCCTTCTGCGAGGCTGTCATCTCGCAGAAGGAGGCGGCGGAATGAGTCCGGGAGGATTCCCGCGACTCGGGCCGCCACCAGCGGCCGGGGCGGCGCAGGCGCGAATACCTGTGCCTGATGCCGCCCTTACCGAGGCTTCGGGCGATTGGACCGGGGCGACGCCCCGACGGCAAAATCTGTCGGGGCGTTGACGAGAGGAACCCGCGAGGGTAAACCGCCGGGCGGGCCACCGAAGATAAAAATCGGATACCGGTGGCCCGCTCGCACAGCGAAGAGAGAGGATTTTTACGATGGGTCTATGGGTTCACCCGCCGCCTTTACGTCACCCCGGACCGATTTGGCGGGGCGAGACGTATCCATAGTCCACCAAAAAAAAAAAGGGGGTTGATATAAAAGAAGCAATACTGACTCTATAATAAGTTAAATCAAAAAGTCTCTATAATAAACACATACATACATATCATCACGCCATATCCCTTGCAAGGTAGGCAGAGAGAACAGAGTGCCAGAGAACTCTATCCTTGTATACTACACTCGCTTCCTCAACATTCATAATTCTCTTCATACACGCTCGCCGGTTTCGGAGACTCTTGACTCCACCTTCCTTCAGTACGTGACCAATCTGGTCAAGGTAGGTGAGTCTCGGTCTCTCCCGGTACCTACATCCTTCCACTTTCGCATTGTATATCTTCTTAACCAGACGTTCGTTCGGCATTCTTTCCACATGTTCGAAGCATCGGAGCATTCCCTTTCGCATCTTTACACCAATACTCTCTTTCATACCTACTCGCTCTCTTACGTCGTCGTTGCGAATGCGGTCGTTCAGCCTAACTCCACAGATTTTCCGTAGAGATCGCATTTCGACCGTATTAATTTTACTTTCATGCTCTTTTCTGCATACCCAACTCTCTTTTCCATATAGTAATGTTGGACAAGCACTGCGTTATTGATTGCTACACGTGCCTTCTGGCTGAGGTAGTGGCTACCGAGAAGTTATCCCAACACTCCGTTCACTCTATTTCCCGCATTTACTCTTCGCTCTATATCAGTGGTGTACCTTCCATCTCTGCTAAATCCACATCCAAGATATACAAATTCATCCACTTGCTCTAGTACATCATTACCTATTGTTACTCTTACATCTGTTCTGGCTTCATCTCTTTCAAAGACCAATATTTTGGTTTTGCTCACATTCATGCGTAGACCCCATTCTATAATAAATTGTTCTGAAATGAAATATGTCTGATACCTCGGCATCGTCTTATTTGTGGTTCTGACAGGTGGATATTGGTGGGATTAAATAAGACTTACTTGTTATATCAATTTTCCGTGTGGTGACGGAGTAAGAATACTGTTCACCACCCCATATCTTACCCGTGGGTGATTGTACGAGACGACTAAGTGATATAAAATGCATATAACATTTATGCTAGAGAAGGAAAACTCGAAACAAAACCCTATACCAATACGTTTGACCAGCATGGTATAGTAGGTTAATTTCCCTCCAATTACGGAGGAGGCCCGAGCCCTACAGTGGGACATTTATGAGCTGTGATGATGATGATAATCATATCCAATACTAGGCCAATTTTTTTTTTAATTGCTTATGCCGCTGCCTACCATTACAAACCTCAAACCCACCCAGTTGGGCTTCCGGCTCTCTCGCTCACCGAACTAAACGCAATAGCACATTTCCATTACTCAGACGTCGATCTTCTGCGAGAGTGTGGTACTACCCCGGACGGACCGGCCCGGCTGTAGACAGAGAACTGTCAACAGCGTGGTCCTATCACTAACTATGAGAGATATTCCCTGCAAACCTTCTTCCATTGTGGAGGAAGGTGTAGCACTGGAAGGTACGTATAAGAGACAATAATCGACTCTTAACGCAGCAGATTAATTACATACTACGCATGTCACACATATCGCTTGCTCAGAAGAATAGTGTCACAATTCAAAATAGCAAATTTTTCAGGAGGGTCAAAATAAGTATCTATTTCCTTTTTTTCAGCTCGGTTCAGCAGCGATTCCAAATGCACGAACGTCAGCATAATATCCTTAAGAATGACGATGTAGAGTTGATGGGGTGAACTTATAATATTAACACCCCTCCACCATCAAAAATAGAAATATAATGAAAATTGTAATTTTTAGAGTTGTGACACTATTCTTCTGGGCAAGCGATATATATTTCGTAAACTTGAAGTTGTTTGAGGTTTTAGTTTCATTTTGAACAGAATTATCAATGCAACCTCCTGTGACTGTACTGAATTTCCATCCTCAATTATTAACATCGCCAAATTTGGTTCAGAATCGGTTAATAGTATCGTTGATATTCTTCTCTAACAATGCCCAGTACTGTTCATATTTTCAACCTGTTGCTCGGATCAAATAAACACTACTTTCCGAGTAATAGAAATGGTTTTTTTTTTAAATATACAAAGTAAAGTATAAGTAGAACGTTTACAAGGAAAAAGTCACGATAAAGTTAGCGGATGAACTTTTTTTAAATACAACCACATTGAACTAAGCAAATAATATCTACCTGCATTTAAGGCACAAGTTACACCCAGACTCATAACATTAATTTGTGAGTCGCACAATGTATTGTCCTGGATGGGAATTAAACTCACAACACTTGCCATTGATATCTTAACTACTACACTATCAGTGTAGTCATAAGAGAAATAAAAGGAAGGAAAATCCAAAATAAAATCTTAAATATTTTAGTGTATATATCTTGTAAATATGCTGTGTATGTGTGTATAAGTATATGTTGTGTCCCTGTGTGGTAGCGACTACGAATACTACCAACCCTTACTATGCTCGTGTCGTAAAAGACAACTAAGAGCCTTATAACGACCTGGGCCAACTCTATCTGATGCCTTTTGGTCAACAATTACATTCCCAATGAGGGTTGACGTCTGGGCCACCGAAGACAAAGAAAGATCGGGTACCAGTGGCCCGTTCGCACGGCGAATAGAGATACCGCCTCTTCTGTCGCCCCGGACCGATTTGGCGGGGCACGACCACATCCATGGTCCACCTTGAGGGAAAAAAAAAAAGGGTTGACGTCTGGCAGGTGGCCAGTTATAAAACTATTGCCAATAACTTCTACAATATGTACTATGAAAGAAGAGTACATATTGTATCGACCTCAAGTAATGGGGATAAGAGTAGGAGAATGATGATCTTGTAAATATGTTCAAGCTATATATACTTTTGAAATATAAGAAGTTGTCACGTAAACATATATAATTATTTATTTATCCAACCGGTTATTTTTACCTTGCAATATTAGCTTAATTACAGAGTAATATTTCAGTTATAACAAAGACAATATTAACAAAGGTGTTATGTTTCTTTGTTGTTCTATGATCGTAGTGTTTCCTGTATAATATGAATATATAAATATAGTGATATTTTATTGTTTTTTTCACACTTTTTTGGTTCCGCTATATATCAGCTGTTGATAGACGTGGCCGACCTCAAGGCGCAGGTGGCGCTGTTTGTGTCACCCGCGCCAGCCGCGCTATCGGCCAGGGCCGGATACTCGGCGGCCGCTGCGGCGCCAAAGCCGCCTCGCGCTGCGGCGCCGACGACGTTGGGTGATGGCGTCAGCGTCACACCCATCCCCGCGGCGAGGAAGACGCCTGCCGCCGCGAAGCGCGCGCCGCCGGCTGACGCTGGCGCGGTCACCGCGGTGAAACTCCCTGTTCCCGTGGTGAGGTTGACGCCTCTCCCCGCGGACCGCTTGCCGCCGGCTAGCGCCCCTGCGGCGCCAAAGCCGCCAGGCGCCGCGGAGCGGGCCCCTGGAGGGGCTCAGCCGACCCCGACGCTGGAGGTGGGAGGCTTGTCGGACGAGGCCCTCGCCAAAATCATCAACGCAGTTGGCAAACTCGTTGATGCGCGTGTGGCCGTTCTGGAGGCAAGACTGCCTCCAGAACCACGTGTCCGGCCGCCCCTAGCCGCGGATAAGCGGCCGCATGTGGCACCAGCCCCCGCCCCGCTGCCTTGTCAGGGTGGCCGCGTGGGGAGCTACGCCGCGGCCGCGGCCGGGCCTAAGCCCAAAGGCCCCGGCCCAGCTCCGAAGGGACCCGCCCTGAGGAGGAAGACGGCTCCGGCTCCTGCCGGACCGCTGAAGTCGCCCGCAACAACACCGCCGGCGACGACCAGCGAGGCCGCGACGAGGCCTTCCGCGTCCGGCACGACTGCCGTACCCGAACAGGGTTGGCAGGTAGCCGAACGCGACAGAAGGAGTCGCGGCCAAAGGAGGAGAGCGGAGGCCAAGCGCGCCGCTGAAGTCCCCGCTCCTCAGGCAGGAGCCGGACGGAAGAAGAGACCGCGCAAGGGGCTCAAGTCGCCGAAGACGGCCGCAGTGGTGATCACTGTGCTGCCCGAGGCGGCCGAGAAGGGCCTCAGCTACGAGGCCGTCTTGAGGAAGGCCCGGCGGGAGCTAGACGTCTCCGATATTGGAGGCGTCGAAGCCAGGACCCGCAAGGCCCGGACGGGGGCTCGAATTCTCGAGTTCCCAGGGGCCGAGGGCGCCAAGACGGCCGACAGCGTGGCCGAGAAGCTGCGAGGTTTATTCGCCGTGGAGGGTGGCATCAAGATCGCCAGGCCCGTCAAGTGCGCCGAAATGCGCATTTCGGGTTTGGACGATTCGGTGACGGTGGAAGACATCCGGGAGGCTATTGCCTCGAAAACCGGGTGTCCCATAGACACCGTCCGGGTCGGTGCCATTCGTCCCGGTCCGGGTGGCGTAGGTGCTGCCTGGGCGCAGTGCCCGGTGGAGTCGGTCAGGCAACTGGCCGGCTCAGGCAGGCTCCTCGTGGGCTGGAGCTCGGCGCGGGTAACCGTGCTTGAGCACCGGCCCGCGAGGTGCTACAAGTGCATGGCGGTCGGACACACTCGACCGACGTGCACTAATTGCTTCGACTGCGGCGGATTGTGTTTCCGCTGCGGTCAGACCGGGCACGTGGCGGCATCTTGCGCCGCCCCGCCCCACTGCCCCGCGTGTGCGGCGGGCAATAAGCCCGCCAAGCACCGCATGGGCTCTGGGGCGTGCAAACCTCCAGCTTCGGCCCCAAAGGCGCGGGGCGGCCCTACGACCACGGCCGCTCCCGCTCCTAGCGCGGTCCGATCGCCCGCTGGCGAGGAGGTCATGGACACAACCCGATAATGGGTACACCAGCCATGCACCTCCTCCTGCAGGCCAACACCAACCACTCCGCCGGAGCGCAGGATCTCCTCCTGCAATCCATGGCGGAGTGGTCGATTGGTGCAGCCGTAGTCGCGGAACCGTACGCCGTGCCTGATCGCCCCAATTGGGTGGTCAGTCGAAACGGTACTGCGGCAATCGTCGTCTCAACGCAGCGGCATTTCCCGTCCTTGTCCCTTTTGGATAGGGGCGAGGAATTTGTCGCGGCGGAGTGGGGAGGGGTCACGCTCTACAGCGTATACCTCTCCCCCACTAGGAGGATGGACGATTTCGGGGCCTCACTCACCACCTTGGAGGCCTCGATACGGCGACTGGCACCGGGCCTCGTCCTGGTTCTGGGGGACTTCAACGCCAAATCCACGGCGTGGGGCTCCCCTATGACGGACGACCGCGGGCGGGCGGTCAACGAGTGGGCGGCTTCACTGGGCCTCTGTGTTCTGAACAGAGGCTCGGTGAACACGTGTGTGCGGCGGCAGGGCGGGTCGATAGTGGACTTGTCGTTCGCTAGCCCCGCTGTCGCGCCACGGGTGAGGGACTGGAGTGTCCTGGAGGAGGCGGAGACCCTGTCGGACCACCGGTACATCCGGATGGAGGTCTCCCCCCGGGAACCCGGTAGGGGTCACAGGGCGGACGGAGCTCCCGCGTTTCCGCGGTGGGCTGTGGGTCGTCTTGACAGGGATCTACTGGCGGAGGCGGCCATTGTCAGTACGTGGCTGTCCTCACCACCCCCAGCAGACGGAGTGGACGCTGAGGCTGTCCGCATTCGCAGTGCGTTAACGCAGATCTGCGATGCGGCCATGCCCAGAGTGCGGCGGCGTCCGCCTCCGAGGCAGGGGGTCTACTGGTGGTCCCCAAGACTGGCGGACCTTCGTGCGGCGTGTATCAGTGCCCGAAGGTCCTACACCCGCAGCCGGCGGCGTCACCGCGACGTCGAGCGGGAGGGCCAGCTGTACGAGGCGTACCGCAGTGCGCGGACTGCCTTTCAGCTGGCCATCCGAGCCGCCAAGGGCGCGAGTTGGCAGGAGATGCTGGACGGTCTCGACCGTGACCCCTGGGGTCGCCCATATCGCGCGGCGCTGAACAAGCTTCGCGCGCGGGCCCCCCCCCTCACCGAGACCCTCCAGCCCGACTTCCTTCGTGGGGTGGTCGAGGAGCTGTTTCCACGGCAGTCGGAACACACGCCCCCGGTCATGGCTCCGCCAGATCAGGACCGGGAGGCCGACGACGACGAGAGTGTTCCGCCCGTGACGGAGTCGGAAGTGGGGGCGGCCGTGGCGAAGATTCGTTCCGCCACCACGGCCCCCGGCCCGGACGGAATTCCAGTCCGGGTGCTGACGTCGCTCCTCGAGCACTTCGAGCCTCGCCTCAGGCAGCTGTTCAACGCCTGTCTGACGTCTGGACGGTTCCCTGAGTGCTGGAAGGAAGGGAGGTTGGTTCCCCTGCCAAAGCCGGGACGGTCCCCGGATTTGCCGTCGGCCTACAGGCCCATCGTGCTCCTCGACGATGTGGGTAAGCTGCTGGAGCGTGTGCTCGCTGCCCGCATCGTCCGACACCTGGAGGAGGTGGGGCCCGATCTGTCGGACGCTCAGTATGGGTTTCGGAGGGGGCGTTCGACCATCGGGGCCCTATTACGCCTGAGGCAGGCGGCCGCGGAGGCCGTCGCCGGGAAGGGAGTGCTGTTGGCGGTGTCGTTGGACATCGCCAACGCATTCAATAGTCTGCCATTCGGCTGCATCAGGGAGGCGCTCCGGTTCCATGGAGTGCCCCTGTACCTCAGGCGGCTGGTGGCAAACTATTTGGAGGGCCGCAGTATCCTCTGCGCGGGTCCCGCAGGGGACATTGTGCGGACGCCCATGTCGTGCGGCGTTCCACAGGGGTCGGTTCTGGGGCCGACCCTGTGGGACATCGGGTACGACTGGGCGTTGAGAGGGAGTCTCCCCCCCGGGCTGAGCTTGGTGTGCTACGCTGACGACACGCTCGTCACAGCCCGGGGCAGGACACTCGAAGAGGCGGCGAGCCTGGCCACTCTCGGCACCGAGGAGATGGTCAGGCGGATCGAGGCGCTGGGGCTCAGGGTGGCCCTAAACAAGACGGAGGCCCTACTTTTCCATGGGCCCCGTGTGAGGCTACCCATCGGCGCCTCGATAGTGGTAAACTCCATCCACATCAGCATCCAGGCCCATATGAGGTACTTGGGTCTGGTGCTCGACGGGCGATGGTGGTTCCGGGAGCATTTCCGACAGATTGCTCCCCGGCTTGTCGGCGCGGCGTCCGCCCTTTCTCGTCTCATGCCGAATGTGGGCGGACCCAGTTTTGAGGCCCGACGGCTGTATGCGGGGGTCATCCGCTCGATGGCCATGTACGGCGCACCCGTGTGGGCGAGGGCTCTGAACGCCCAGCTCAGGGCGGTTCTGTGGAGGCCACAGAGAGCCATGGCGGTCAGAGCCATTCGCGGGTACCGCACGGTGTCGACAGAGGCGGCGTGCCTGTTGGCCGGGACACCCCCGTGGGACCTAGAGGCGGAGATGCTCTCCGACCTCTACCGGCGGGTTATCACAGCGCGCGAGGAAGGTGGCTCCCCATCGTTGAGCGAGATAGCCACCTGGCGCGTGGATGCCCGCCGAGACGTCATCGCCCGTTGGGCTACGCGGCTGGAGAGGCCTAGGCACGGTGTGGAGACCGTTGAGGCCCTCCGGCCCGTACTGATAGAGTGGATGGAGCGGCGGCACGGAGTCCTCACCTTTCGGCTGGTGCAGGTATTGACGGGGCACGGGTGTTTCGGGTTGTACCTGCACAGGGTCGTGTATAGGGAGTGGACTCCGGCCTGCCACCACTGCAGGAGTGACGAGGACACGGCGCAACACACGCTGGAGGTGTGTCCGGGATGGGAGCGGCAGCGCCGTGACCTCGTCGCTGTCATCGGTGCCGACCTGACGCTGCCGGCCGTCGCGAGAGCGATGGTCGACAGCATCAGGAACTGGGACGCGGTCGCCGCCTTCTGCGAGGCTGTCATCTCGCAGAAGGAGGAGGAAGGAAGGAGGAAGCGGCGGAACGGGCAAGGGAGGATTCCCGCGCCCCGGGCCGCCGCCAGCGGCCGGGGCGGCGCAGGCGCGAATACCTGCGCCTGATGCCGCCCTAACCGAGGCTTCGGGTGATCGGACCGGGGAATTGTCCGGTCACCCGACGTGAGGCCACCGCGTGAGGGCGACGCCCCGACGGCGAAATCTGTTGGGGCGTCGACGAGAGGAACCCGCGAGGGTGAACCGCCGGGCGGGCCACCGAAGTTAAAAATCGGGTCCCGGTGACCCGCTCGCACGGCGAAGAGAGAGGAGTTTTACGGTGGGTCTATGGGGTCACGCGCCGCCTTTTCCGTCACCCCGGACCGATTTGGCGGGGCGAGACTAATCCATAGTCCACCAAAAAAAAAAAAAAAAAAAAAAAAAATGGTTCCGCTATATATTAAATTTAATGCTTGAAGTAATAAATTTATTCTTTATACCTACTGCAGTCTGTACTTCTAAGTGTCGTGTTTATGAGATCCGCAATTATCATTCTGAGCCTTTTTTTAATTTTTTTTGCGGTGGGCTATGGATGCGTCTCGCCCCGCCAAATCGGTCCGGGGTGACGGAAGAGGTGGTGCGTGACCTCATAGACCCACCATGCAAACTCCTCTCTTCGCCGTGCGAGCGGGCCACCGGTACCCGATCTTTGTCTTCGGTGGAATCGTTCTGAGCCTAAGTATAAACTATGTTCATCATCATTCTCCTACTCTTATCCCAATTGCTTGGAGTCGATACAATATATGTACTCTTCTTTCATAGCACATATTGTAGAAGTTATTGGCAATAGTTTTATGATTGGCCGCCTGCCTGACGTCAACCCTCCTTGAGAATGTAATTGTTTACCAAATGGTATCAAATAGAGTTGGCCCAGGTCATTATAAGGCTCTTAGTCGCCTTTTACGACATCCACGGGCAAAGTAAGGGTTGATAGTATTCGTAGCCGCTACCATACAGTACAATATAAACTATGTCCATGTTGTTTGTAAATACCTTTGTGCAGGATGTTGGCCTTTTTTATAATCTTGTCTGCTTAAGTTCAATAGGACCTGACCAGAATAAAAAAAATGGTTATAGAGCATATTTTTATTGTAATTTATCCTGTATGGTTGGTAGGTAGAGACCTAGCTCTACCCCTGATATTGCAATGGTTCACGACAGTAACACTTATCATCAGATATGCTCCTTGCTCATTTGCCATCATAAGTAATAAAAAATATATACATGAATCATTTCAAAATATTTTTGCTTTAATTAACTTTTTGTTCACAGCAGTCGCAAGTCTGGTCAATACTCTGACGCCGGAGATGATCGTAGTCGAAGCCAACATGACCTCAACAAACAACAACGATCTTCGTCATTGGTATGTACTGTTATAGTTTTAAAGTTCATTACGTATAGTTGGACTGTGGATGCCTACCACCCGCAATTAAAACCGACCGTATCAGAGCAATACGGAGATACTTTGTTGCTGAAATGTTGATGAGACAATCTGCTCTCGTGAGTGCCTTTCGCCTAACAGTGAACATTATCCTATATAGTGGATGGTTTTTTTTTTTTTGGAGTTTATGACTTGGTTACTTAGACCTTTAAGCCAAGTCTTCATAGTTTAGACACTTCGTCAATACTTCTTCATATTGTGTAGTCTTAATAGTCATTGTCCATCAGTAAGACATGTCGTTACCATTAATCGGGCGCTGATAACCAAATCAATGGTTTTCTTGGGAATTTTGGCAAAATATGTAAATACATGTAAACCACTATTATACCATATTCACTACACTTCAGCACTTTAACTGTATCATATTCTATAAAATACCAGCAAAATTATTTAATATAACACTACAAAACACTAAAGAAATGAATATAATACAAGAGCGTGACATGACATTTCCACATTCGCGCTAAAGCTCTATAGTGGATGGATTAATATAGAACGGAATAGTGCTGTGTGGTAGCAGCTACGAATCTAGGATTCGTATTAGGAATGGTAGGCCATTCCTTACTTTATTCGTAGACAGTATGAAAGACAATTAAGAGCTTTATATAAACCTGGGCCAACTCCACTTGATGTGTTTGGTCAACAATTACTTTCCCAAAGAGAATTGACATTAGGCAGGGGGTGGTCATAAAGCTATTGCCAATAACTTGCAATATGTAGAGTAGATATTGCGTCCACCACAAGTAATTGGGATAAGAGCTGGAGAATGATGATGAATATATATTCTTGATCGGGTATAGCTTGTGGAATCTGATCCAGCCATATTTTTTTATTATATTTAAGTATTAAAATAAAGTAATAAATTCTCATTCGCAAAGCGTTACACTGAAGTAACTACCTATCAAATACGCTATATACAATTTAATTTCACCTCAACTCATTTAAGTCCCAATGTTGGGCTTCTTCAAAACAAGAGACAGATTGCCCAACTATGGTATATTTGGGCAATCTGTCGCTGGTCAGGTAGATTGGTATAGGGTTTTATTTCGAGTTTCCCTTCCCTTGAATACGTGTTATATACATATTATATCCCTTAGATATCTTTTAGGATACCCCAGGTATAGGGTGGTCAATTGTATGCTTGCTTCTTCACCACACGGACAAATATTTTTTTTTTAAAGGAATATATTAAAAAAAATACTAGCCCGCTGAGTTTCTTGTCGAATCTTCTCATCTTGTGAATGCTTGGCAGACCAGTGGCAGATTATTAAAATGATTTCAAGTAAAATGATAAATTGACAATATCTAAGGGCTCTTATAGAACTTATGCACAATGAATCATTTGTTTTGATTTTAATGTTGTGATGCCTTGATATATTGATATTATGTCGCAAAATATTTCCAAACTCAATTTAATTAAATACGCCAATTGTCAATTAATTCGTATCTGATATTAGTTTATTGAAGACCAAGAACTGTAGCTATGGACTGCATATTTTGTGCTTAGCTATTCCGCGATCTTAACGAATACAATAGCCATTATTCCTAGGCTGTGTGGGCGATGCTCCGGGGTATGCGCACGACAATATCCACGTAATTGACGGCTGTACTTCATACGTACGTAAACAATTGTAGTACTTGGAATAAATATATGGCCAGTTATTAACAGGGTCCTAGGCATTCAAAGTTAATGTCTCGTTATAGCAGACATCATTTTGATTACACGATTTGTATTAGATAATGCTCTTGTGAGGTTTATTTTGTCATTTATTTCTTAATGTAAGTTGGTTTTAGAGGGCGAGGTCATTAAGAGTATGCGTAATCCTAGAGCATGCATGAAGACTATTATAATGGAAGTATGTCAGGATTGTGGTTTGTGGTAATCCGTGTTTCTGCCCACCCCTCTGGGAAACAGGGAGGAAACAGGCGTGAGGCTATGTATGTATAGTTTTTACCCACGGGTAAGATAGGGGGTGGTGAATTGTATTCTTACTCCGTCACCACACGTACTATATTTATGTACACTATTGAGATTTAATATTTAATACATTTTTTTTTTATTTATTTAATCCATAAAGAAAATACATATTAATTATTATTGTACCTTTAAACTTTTTTAAGTTTGTATAGGTACTCACATTCAAACAGCGAGGCCAATAAACGAGTCTTATGATAGGTACTTACATTACAATATACAAATACATATAACTTATTTGACAATCGAGAAAAAGTAAGAAACGCGTATCTTAATACACACATTTTTTTGTACACATATTTTCATTTTCTTTTAAAGAGGGTAGTTAAAATAAAATTCACTCGCAACAGATGAGCAAGCGAACCTTATACAGCCTGTTTCATATATATGCTATTTCATTATCTGTCACTTCATCAAAGCTACTTCACACTTTGAATACACAATATTCCAAGTATAGTGCAATCAGTTTGAATTGTATAATTTGAAATTAATGTTCAGCAAATTGTACTCAAATAGTATTTTTTATATTTTTGCTTGTAGTTCATACTATTTATTTCTGTATTGATTCTTATTAGTATTTCATTTATTAGTGAAGGAATTATGTAAGCAAGTGTTCGTCTCCCGTAATAATTGCAGTACATACATACATACATAGCCTCACGCCTGTTTCCCAGAGGGGTAGGCAGAGACTACGGATTGCCACAAACCACGATCCTGACATACCTCCATCGCTTCATTCACGCTCATCACAGTCTTCATGCATGCTCTACGATTACGCGTACTCTTAATCTGACCTTTCACTAACACATTTTCAATTTGATCCAGGCAAGTACGACGTGGTCTTCCCCTTGTAATCGTCCCACTTACACTCGCTTTGTATACTTGTTTCATCAACCTTTCTTCACTCATTCTTTCCACGTGTCCAAACCACCTCAGCATACCCTTTTTTATTTTTGTCACTACTTCTTCATTCATACCACAGCGCTCTCTTATAACACTATTCCTAATTTTATCTTTCAAACTTACACCACACATACTACAAAGAGCTCTCATCTCTACAGCATTTATTCTACTTTCATGTCTTCCCTGCCAAATCCGGCAATATAAACGATAATTTGGTTATCACGCGTAACGTTTACGCTCGTATAAGTGGTAAGACGATTGGAACGGATTACCAGCAGATGTGGATTGAAGTCCTACGTATGGCAATCAGACGGACGGTCGATAACTACAGGAATTGATATACGATCCGCTAACATTTGTGAGCGAATATTTCTTCATTCTTTGCTCTAAGATTACTTGGATTCGAAGCAGTATGTAATCCTCTTCCATCGTACATATTGCAAATGTTATTGGTAATAGTTCTATGACCGACCGGTGTCTAACATCAACCCTCTTTGGGAATGTATTCGTTAACCAAACGGCATCAGGTGAAGGAGACCCCAAGTCAATATAAAGCGGTTAGTAGTCTTTTACGACATCCACGAACAAAATAAGAGTTGATAATATTTGTAGTCCCCACCACAAAGCAAATCTTTACTCTGAGATATTGCCATTTTAAAGAAACATATAAAACTACATACAAGTAGATATGAAAAAGACCGCGTTGTAACACTCAAGCATATTGTATTCAAAGCTATCGTCCTTCATTTTGTTGTCTGGTATAATCACTTGATCGCTAATAGCTTGTTTACGCCATGTAATCGCGTTCTGTAGATCTGACTCATTATAGCAATAGGGTTACTACACAGACGGAATCACTATTCCGTCTAAGTCACTACTTAAAGAGTAATTTTCCACATGTATTATTGTGGTTGCAAATTAAATAAGGAATAACATTTGAGGAAAGATTAAGCCTATTGACGTCCACTGCTGAACATCATCCTCCGGTGGTTACTGTTGTAATTCTCACCGGTGGAAGAAAATGAAGTAGAATTCAAATATTTTAATACATTTTTTTTCTCAAATAAAAATAAAGTTATTCTTTTTTCTTATCAAAAATACATACAATTTAACAGTTTGAAGAAAAATTGCAAGCATTTGATTTATTTAATTTTATCATTAGATTATATAAAAATTGTCCTGATCTTTTAACTTATAGTATTTATTCTAGGAAATTTAGGCCATTAACTTTTTACAAAGAATGTTAATTGGCTGGTCTGTTTAAGACATAATATGTGTATATAGTATTCTCTAAAACATTTGAAAAATCGTAGCCACGTCCGTGCACCAACGCCCATTAGAGTTTTTTATTTCCTAATGAGAATTTTTTGTATCGTAAGTGAAACTAGACATATAAGGTAATTCTCTGTGGACATTTCCTGACAGAGTAGATACTAAGTTATTTTTTTATTCACCTTATTGCTAATACAGAATGATTCTGCGTTAGAAATGAAAGATTTATTTGGTCGCATTAATAACGTATGTCTTCATGCGTATTATATTAATAATACAATTAGTCAACAAGCCTTGCTATGCAAGGCTTGTTTACAATTCCATTCTGATTTTATACATAGCTTAATTAAGTTACAGTGTTTTTATTTGAAACACGGATGAAACGAAACCCTTACGAATAAAACTATAAATAAAAATTAAAAACATAAACAGTGCATAACATAACAATAAAAATAAAAACATGATAATAATTTATGTAATGAAAAAATAAACGATTATGAAGAAGGTCGCATAGTTTTTTTATTATGTTTTTAACAGACTATATAGTGCAACCCATAGACTATAGTAGATCAGCGGCCTACAAACGTGCAATTATCATAAGTGTTTTAATTGGATACCATTATAGTAAGTGTAACGTGAAGTTAATAGTTATGGCGTTGCGCTCCACGACTCCAGTGCAAGAGTTGTGAAAGATTTAAAAATAACTAAACAATAGGATAAGTCAACAGAATAATTTACTTAATATATTCCTCATACAATAATGGATAATATAAGAGGAAGTTTGAAAGTTGCACCAGTGAGGGAAAAGTTAAACTGTGAAAGGTTGACATGGTATGGACATGTGGTGAGACGGAATGAAAGTAACGTTGTGAGAAAAGTTTTAAGTATGAATGTTGAATGCTTTAGGGGTAAAGAGAGACCAAAAAAAAGATGAATGGACTGCCTGAGGCATGACATGGATAGACGGGGAGTGACTGCAGAGATGACGTCTAATAGGACCGTATGAAAGAAAATGACATATTGCGTCGACCCCAAGTAATTGGGATAAAAGCAAGATGATGATGATGACGATAATGGATAAGAAAAATAATAATTACTCATGAGTAGGTCTCTGACCGTTCAACTCAGGGCTTTTCTGTGGTGCCCCCAGAGAGTCAAGACAGTCAGAACCATCCGTGGTTACCGCACGGTGTCGACCGTGGCGGCATGTGCATTAGCCGGAACACTCCCGTGGGGCCCGGAGGCGAAGATGCTCTCCGATCTCTACTGGCGGATTTCTTCATTACGCAGCGAGGGCGGTTCCCTATCGTTTAGCGAACTACTGGTGCGAGAATACACGCTGGGACGTCATTGCCCGTTGGGTTACCTGGTTGAAGAGGACTCGACACGATGTTGTTACCGTTGAGGCCCTGCAACCCGTACTGATAGAATGGGTGTAGCGGCGGCACGGAGTGCTACACTACTATCCGATATAATATTTAATCAACTATCCGATATAATATCTTTAAGCTAATAACTCATGGAAATAAAAATAACGCAAATAATCTATTTTTGATAAACATATTTCCCGTGACGAAGTACAAATACAATTCACTACCCCCTATCTTACCCGTGGGTGACCGTAAGATACGATTAAGAGATATAAAACGCAGATAACATCTATGCAAGAGAAAGAAAATATTACCTAAACCCAACACACCTGACCAGCGTGGTATAGCAAGTAAATTTCCTCCCAATACGGAGGAGGCTAGAACCCAACAGTGAAACATATATGAACTGAAATGAGAGATAATGATAAACCATATTTAAATTACAATTTCATTCTACAATGTAAAGTAAAACTCTCTAATTACATTCCGTAATAATATGAAACTTGGTGTTTTGACAAACAACGCACTGCATACATTATATAATACATTTAATTTAATTTAATTTAATTTAATTTAATTTAATTTAATGGACAACTTACAATTAATAGATACAAATTACACACAATATAAAGTTAGCTCAGGTCTATATAAAGCACTTAGTCGTTTTTAACACATCCATAAGTAAAGCAAGGGTTAATAGTAACGTAGCGTACACAACGTAATCAAACTATCACAACAATTTACACAGGAAAATCACAAATGATTCAAATTTCTGAAATTTAACATGCTTGATTATTTATAAAAACTTGATTACGAACAAAAAATGATTGTCACACATGAGATACGAACCCTCACCTATTGAAAACACGTTCCAATCGTGCTACCACTTACACCAGCGTGAGCTGTCGTATGACATTCAATTTTCGGCTCGTATTATATTTTCGTCTTTAAAGGAGACGTGTGCCATCTATCCGACAATGTTTACACACATTATTCCCTTGTAATCGAGTTTTTATAAATCACAAATAATGACAATATATATTCTTATCCTATTACCACATAGGTAATTTTATTCAATGAGGATAAACTTAGTGTAAGCAACGGAATTACAATTATTTCTTTGAAAAAATCATTATTAATTGCATAGAAAGTATTAAACTTGATATCACTATGGTTTCTATCTGTGAATTTCTCTGCCTATGGTTGTCTTAACATCCGTATCATTAACGCATTTTCATTATAAAGCTAGCAATTAGTAAGCCACACTATAATTAAAGAGAAAGTGTTTACTTGTAACCTCAAAGCTTACTCGACCGATATTTATAATTATGTTAGAGAACTAGTATGATGAGTGAGTTTTACTATTAAAGCTTGACCCTTTCCATACATGATCATTTACTATTCTCTTGCACAGATAGGTGGTTATTTGCTTAAGAAGTCATTAGATATTTTAGGCAGATAACGTGGATAGAGGTTAAAGAAACGCTCAGCTATATCCATATTCTATTCCCAAATATATGTACGAAAAATCTAAAAAAAATACTGGTTATTTTTGTGTAAATATTTTTATATATGCAATGATTACTTTATGCAAAAGACTAAGAAATGAATAGGTATAGGCCAAACTAGAAATTAGTATTTTAAAATTTGATTTAAAATATGATTGTAAATGGCCAATATCGTAAGGCGTTATACTGTTTCACTGACGTCAACCCTTATTAGGAATGGCATTGTTGACTAGATGGTGCCAGATGGGGTTGACAGGTCGATGTGGAGCTTGTAATCGTCTTTTACTACACCCACGAGTAAGGGTTGGTAGTATTTATAGCCGCCGCCACACAAGATATAAGAGAAAATTTTAAAGTTTCACCAATAACGGAGAAATTAAAGAGTGAATGCTTAACCTGGTATGGACATGTAAAGATATGGGGGAAAATTAATATTGTGAGGAAAATTTTAACTATGATTGTAGAAGGATTTAGGGGTACGGGAAGACTAAAGAAAAGATAGATACACTGCATGAAGTATGATGTCGATAGACAGAGAGTGGGTTGCATGGAAGGAGAGGATATATTGCGGCGACCCTAAATAATTGGAACAAGAGCAGAATGATGACGAAGAGACTTTTAATTAATGTACAACAAACTGTAATTAGTAGAGTTAAAAGATATCGAATAATAATAAGGTCTTCTTCTTTTTTTCTTATCTTTTACTTTATTTCCTTTTTCTTCTTTTATTACATCTTTTTTCAACTATGTTCATTCATTGTCTCTTCTCATTCATTCATCTTTTTTATACTTCTTTTTTCACATTCGTTCTTTCTTCTTTCTATCATATTCAACTGTTTGAATTATCTAAGTACTGTGCCAAAGCGTTTATCAATTATATATTAATTATCCTATTTAAAAGAAAGATATGATGATCATTATATTTTTCCTCCATCACCGATTTTTTTTAACTGTCCTTCTCATCAAATCCATCTACATATAAAATATTGCATTAAATGTTAAATGAATAAATGTTTACCATCCTGAATGTATCACTAACCGCTAAAGAAATAAAACTTTACGTGACTACACGACGATGGGATGTCGAATATATTGCCTACAATCACGCGAACACCAATGACGTTGTGAAAAAGAAAACCATAGCGTGTGCATGCGTTTTATGGGATCGGTTATAAAGTAAGATAAGAAGCGAGCTAAAGCGAATATATGTAGTTTTTCTTTTATAAAATAGAGTTTTTGTAAAGCAATAGGTATTGACTTGACTGTCCATAGCGTACTATGTGTCGTAGGTTGAATTCCCACGTGGGGCAATATTTTGTGCGAGTTATAATTTTTTTATTCGTGTCTCGTTTTATTGTTAACATATTAATTTAAATTAAAAGTTTATAACTTCCTTGTGGAATAAGAATATTATATTTGCTATCCTTTATTTGACTCGTTCGATTAAGATTCTCACTAAAAAAGTGAGCAGAAACTCTATACTGGGAAACACATACATATCGCTTTACAATCACGAAATTGTCTGCCAAGGTTACGGTTCTAGATTCTCAATTGTGTTGGCAGCCTATGTCCAGTAGTGGGCGGAAGGCTGAATGATGATGATGGTTCATAATTAATTGAGTAAATTTAGAAATATCAAGAACTAGGTAACGAATTTAAACAATATTTTTGCATTCGACCCAATTATAGCGTTTGTATTTGATTTTTATTTGTAACTTTCGAACGAAGAACCCAGAAATCAAGGTCACGGGGAAATTGTCCTTCCGTGACTATGAATGCTTAGAGGTAATAAAATCCGTAACATAATTTTATGCTGACAGTCGCAAACGCAGCTCAGTAACAACTATCTCGCTAAAGGCAATTATTATCCAAAAATCAATATTTACAAGATAAAAGACATTGTGACAGTGCTTCCCCAGTTTTTGCACCTGCAAATTGGTAAGTGCTTGATTCATACCTGATAATCGTATTAGATAGATTATTTACTATGGCGTTTCTCTGTGTGATGAATAAGAATACAATCCATCATCCCTTTCGCAACTAAGAAATATAATATGCAGCTATATCTATGCAAGAAAAGAAAAACTCGTAATAAAACTCTATACCAACCCGACTTATAATATAGTATAATAGGAAAATATTCCACCTATTATTGAGGAGGCTGAAGTCCAGCAGTGGGACATATATAAGTTAAAATAACGAATTACTATAATAGTTTTTAAACCGCTCAACGCTATCTATAGAACCTCAGTAAGCACAAATAATACACGGGTGGATAATCTTCATGACGGAGCGCGTGTGCCGACTTCACTGCCCTACTTATACTAGAAACTAACACATTTAATTTACCTGCACACATGGCGTAGTGGTTAAGATATCGACCTATCATGCCAATGGACATGGATTTCTATGCATGACAATCTCTCTGTGTAATAAACTAATTGTTGTTCCGAGTGTGGTATGTAAAATTTGTGAAGTGAAAAAAAAATTGTGAAGTCCCTCGCAATACAAGCATTAGTAGCTTAGTGCAGAGTATTGTCTTTTAAAAAAAAATCCACTTAGATCTTCGAAGACCTTGCGGCGAATTGTATTAACACCTTAAACTAAGACTGATAATGAAATTAGTGGCGTATACTACATAAAGCTTGGGTAAATTGTATTCTTACTCCGTCACCATACGGATATTTTATAATTTATTTGTCGAATATTTAAAATTAATTTCTTTGGAGGTTTTTGGTACATCAAATTTTCGTATGTGATACCGTAGGTTTCATATCTATTATCTCTACAGTAGATGAACGCAAGACAATATGAAATCAATATTTCAGTAAGCAGAGTCATCATTACAAATGGCGGTCAAATTTGTTTTTAAATTTCTCTGTAATGTTTGTACGGATGACGTAATAAACAAATTAAATCATTTTCTCTATTATAATATTAGTAAAAATTATAAACTTAGCTATTTAAATCAAGGCAATTATACCAGTAGGGTATGCTATAGGCATTTGCATATATACGTAGGCGGGCATAGTGGGGTATATAAATCGGTATGGGGTATAAATGGGGGTATATTACTCTCTATTACGTTGCCATTTTATCGCTCTACGTGGACTACCAAAAACAAAAATTCAAATTTAGGCGAAAAAATACCGTCTCATTATCCGTATTTTAATAATGATAATACAGTAATCGCAAAATTACATTTCGGCCAAAAAAAATTCATTCACAAAAACAAAATAAAAATAAACAACGTATTCGCTTGCCCTTCATCTCAACATATGTAAATATTGACCGTTAGTTACCCACACGTGCGCCTGCATGGCGCTCTCGTGACTGCAACACGGCGTCGCCAATGATATCCAAACCATAATAAGGTCATTGATTGATATGCAATGTTCGGAATGTATATCTTCTTACTCGTTAACACGAAAGAATTCTTGATAGTTATCAGTATCAAAATTAAACTGACACTTAAAAAAAAACTAATTATCGCTGTTGTGTAGGGGTAAAATCCCCTTCTATTTGGAGTTTGGTGTAAGAAAGTTAACGAACTCCTGATGTTTATACAAGTATTACACATTTGAAATAAAACAATTTTTAGGGATTCTATTGCGTTTGTATTTGCTTTTTTATGTCCCAACGTTTCAACTCTTCACAGCGTTCATGGTCACGGGAAGACTGAAATTAACAATCAAATACAAACGCGATAATTCGTAAAAATAGTTTCATTTCAAATGTGTAATACTTCAAATTACTGAAATTTTGCATTTAATATGCAGAATTATTTATAAAAACCCGATTAAGAAACAAAAAATGATGTCACAAGCGGGATTCGAACCCGCACCTATTGGGAGTCCAGCCCAATCGTGCTGCCACTTACACTACTGTGAACTATTGTAGGACATTCAAATCCCGCTTCGTATTATATTTACGTCTTTAAGGTGACGTGCGCCATCTACCCGACAATAATATGTATAATACTTGCGTAAACATTAGAAATTTTGTTAGTTAATTAATTTTTTTTGCGCTACAGGTATGCATTATTTCTAATATTTTAACAATTATTCATCATCATCAACATCACCAGCCTATAAGATGTTCACCGTTGGATTTAAACCTCCCTTCGATGGTAGATAATGTTATTACCAATATGCTTGGCAGGCACGTCAGCGATCACAGCATTTTATTACAAATATCCCAGTAGCTCTCCATTCCTTTACTGATTCCTCATCCGATTTTTGGGACTCCACGGGAAACTTAAGGTAAAACCCGTTACGACATGGGGAGATAGCTGTTACTCCAAACTATGAATCGTGAATTACATTAATATGTATTTCTATTTTAGGGCACCAATGAGGCACAAAGCTTATTATTTAAACGCTTACATATTTCTTTATACGCTGCCTATAAAACACCATACCACTCATCTGACCGGCGCGGACTATGTGCAATAGTATACATATAGACTGAAGGCAAACAAAAACTAGGGTAAAAAAATATACCTTAAATATTGATGTTGAATGATGTTCATTTAAGTTGTAATAATAATTGAGCTACCGTGACGGTAACTTACGAAATGATTAAGTGGTATGATGCGCACGACTCAAGGTCACGTTGCGAGTTCATTTATAATTTGTCTGTTTGTTTCAGCAAACCCTGGAGGCGGGCGGGGTCAGTAACCTCGAATCTTTGGAGGCAAAGGTCAGTCACATCACATTATATATTAACGTATCTCTCTTTTTGTAAAGACATTTTTATGATCCAAATTATGACCTCATTCAAAATAACTGCACGAAAGCATAATGGTTAAGAGACCGAACTGTGCTAAGTGTCGTGGATTCGATTCGCACGCAGTTTAATACTTTATGCAATTCAAATTTTGTTGTTTTGAGTTTAGCGGTAAGTCGTGTTTGTTAAATCCACGGCAATACAAAGTTTATTTGCTTACTGCAAAGTATTGAAATGTCTTACTGAGACTACGTAAGTAATTAGACGATTTATATTAAAGATTTTTATCCATGGGCTACGGTCCTCATCCTGCCTTTCAGAAGGATGATATGATGCTTCCTAGCCCAGTTTATCCCCTCTCCATCCAACCAGGTGGTTTTACTATTATCTTATTATTACTCCTGTTAATATTTGGAACAGTACATATAAAAACATACCTCCAACATTTTTTTAAACTAAAAAGAGGCGTTATTAATTCGTCAGCATCTTTTTCTCAATAATAATCTTATGATCCTCTTGTGATAACGTGTATGCAAATTATCGCCATCACCTTACTTTCCCGTGGGAGTAGTAAAAACTTTGAAAGGGACCATCGGAGAAGTAAGTAGCTACGTTCACCTCAAAAACCTATAAAAACAAACCACAGTCTTCAGCCTTCCTAAGAGTGTGATTATGATAGTGAGTGATTATGATATCTTTATTTACCACATATTTCGAAGTTAATAGGTTGATATATTGAAAGATAAGATAAACTATTTAATTTCAGTAGGTAAAGTTAAATAAAATCACAAAATTATAAAATGGAGGAGAGGAAGAAAAAACCACCACTTTCCCACGGTTAATCAATATACCGTACGGTATACGTACCTCAAGAAAGGAAGGAATACGGGATGGGATCAAGGTGGAATAGGAGATAAGGAAATCTTACTCCTGTGATGAGCACCGCCTCCAGAACTTCTACTTGCAATTTTCCGCAGAACTTATACCACGTTGGTCAGACGGGTTGGTACAAGATTCTATTTTGAGTTTTCCTTCTCCTGCACAGATGGTCTATGAATATTATACACAGTAAATTATGCAATTAAAAAGAAATAAAATAAACCATTAGTTGGATCAGAATATCATGTAAAACTTTCTAAATATCTATTAATTCTTAAAATATTAAGCTTATATTATAACCAAAAACCTGTTAATATAAAAGACACTTTCACACAAACGTAAAAGAAAACAGCACGTTGCCAATTTCCGATTCCAATACAGAAGACATCAACGCGCTCAGATGAATGATAATTATTCTAATGTTTTTATTAAAGTAGCAGGAAGTTGTAGCTATTACTTATCTCCTACTACTACTATTATACGGCATGTAATTGCTAAGAGAGTAGTTATGGCTAAGTGAAAGCCGAATAGACTCCTATGATATCTAAACCTATCTGTTGAGTGATACTTCATCCTCAACCTGTCGACTCCACTGCTGGACATAATTGCCATAGTTGGCTGACAGATTGGAGATTCCTTTATTTAATTTTTTTTTTCATATATTTCCATATATTATTATTATTATTTTTAAGAATAATGCTCCGCACTTTTTTTTTTTTTTTTTTTGGGGGGGTGGGCTACGGTCGGCGCACTCCTCGCACCACTCCATCCGGGGTGACAGAGGGGCGTAAGCGCGCACACCCGTAACCCACCCGTGACGTCGCCTTCGTCGTTGGGCCGACCACCGGAGCAGAGTGACTTGACGTCAGTGGTCGGTCCGACGGAATACCCCTGAGGAGTACCCTCTCCTCGACCGACATCCCCCTTCGGGTAGGATGTCGGTCTTTCCTCACGCGGTCGGCCTCTCGGCGGGTGACGGACTAATTCCCCGATCCAGTCACCCGCGGCCTCGGCTAGGGCGGCATCAGGCGCAGGTAATCGCGCCTGCGCCGCCCCAGTCGCCGGCGGCGGCTCGCGCCGTCGAGGAGACGCTCCTCGCGCACGCGCTCCGCCGCCTCCTTCCGCGAGACTACTGCCTCGCAGAAGGTTGCGACCGCGTCCCAGTTCCTGACGCTGTCGAGCATCGCCCTGGCGATGGTCGGCAGCGTCAGGTCGGCACCGATGATTGCGACGAGTTCACGACGCTGCTCTGCCCAAGCGGCACAAACCTCGAGCGTATGCTGCGCCGTGTCTTCGTCGCAATCGCAGTGGTGGCAGGACGGTGTACTCTCCCTCCTGACGACCTTGTGCAGGTATTTGGCGAAGCATCCATGCCCCGTCAAAACCTGCACCAGTCGGAAGGAGAGCACCCCGTGCCGCCGTTCCAACCACTGCATCAGCACCGGCCGGAAGGCCTCTACGGTCCGCACACCGAACCGAGGCCTCTCCAGCCGGACTGCCCAACGGGCAATGACATCTAGGCGGGCGTCAACGCGCCAGGCGGTGAGTTCCCTCAAAGAGACCACACCGCCCTCAGCGCGCACCCCCGACACCCGCCGATACAAATCGGCGAGCATTTCCGCCTCCAGGTCCCACGGGGGACTCCCGGCCAACAGGCACGCTGCCTCCGTCGCCACCGTGCGGTACCCGCGTACAGCCCTGACCGCCATGGCCCTCTGTGGTCGCCACAGAAGAGCCCTGAGTCGGACGGTCAGGGACCCCGCCCACACCGGTGCGCCGTACAGGGCCATCGACCGGACGACCCCCGTGTACAGCTGTCGGCACGTAGCGCTCGGTCCGCCCACATTCGGCATTAGCCATGAAAGGGCGGACGCCGCGCCGACGAGCCGCGGAGCGAGCCTGCGGAAATGCTCCCGAAACCACCAATGCCCGTCGAGCACCAGGCCCAAATACCTCATATGGGCCCGGATGCTGATGTCAACCGAATTGACGGTGATCGAAACGCCGATGGGAGGGCCCATGCGGGGCCCATGGAACAAGAGGGCCTCCGTCTTGTCCAGGGCCACCCTCAACCCCAGCGCCTCGATCCGCCTGACGATCTCTTCGGTGCCGAGAGTCGCCAGGCCTGCCGCCTCCTCCAGCGTCCCACCGCGGGCTGTGACGAGCGTGTCGTCGGCGTAACAGATCACGCCCAGCCCGGGTGGGAGGCTCCCTCTCAACGCCCAGTCGTAGCCGATGTTCCACAGGGTGGGTCCAAGGACCGACCCCTGTGGGACACCGCACGTCATGGGCGTTCGCACAACGTCCCCTACTCGGTTGGTGTAGAGGACGCTGCGCCCCTCCAGATAGTCTGCCACTAGCCGCCTCAGGTAAACTGGCACTCCGTGGTATCGGAGCGCCTCCCTGATGCAGCTAAATGGCAGACTATTGAATGCGTTGGCGATGTCCAGGGACACCACCAACAGCACTCCTCCGCCGGCGACGGCCTCAGTCGCCACGGCCCTCAGGCGCAGCAGAGCCGCGATCGTCGAACGACCCCTCCTGAACCCACACTGGGCGTCCGACAGATCGGGCCCCGTGCCAACGAGGTGCCGCTCGATGCGGGCAGCCAGCACCCTCTCCAATAGCTTGCCCGCATCGTCGAGCAGCACGATAGGCCTGTAGGCCGAGGCCAACTCTGGAGACCGTCCCGGCTTCGGCAGGAGCACCAGCCTCCCCTCCTTCCAGCACCCAGGGAACCGCCCGGACGCTAAACATCTCGGTTGCCGTGATAGGCGGAACACTGTCATCGTCGGCCTCCCGGTCAGTGTCTGGCGAAGCCATGACCGGGGGCGTGTGCTCCGCCCGTCGCGGGAACAGGTCCTCGATGACCCTGGTGAGGAGGCCGGGCTGGAGGGTCTCGGTGAGGGGGGGGCCCCGCGCGCGGAGCTTACTCAGCGCCGCGCGATAGGGGCGACCCCAGGGGTCTCGATCGAGACCGTCCAGCATCTCCTGCCGACTGACGTCCTTGGCGGTACGGACGGCCAGCCTGAAGGCCGACCGCGCATTGCGGTAGCCCTCATAAAGCCGGCCCTCCCGCTCCTCATCACGATGGTGCCGCCGGCTGCGGGTGTAAGCCCTCCGGGCGCATATACATGCGGCCCGAAGATCCGCCAGCTCCCGGGACCACCAGTGGACAGCCCTTTTCGGGGGCAGACACCGTACACGGGGCATGGCCGCATCGCAGATCTGCGTCAACACATTGCGGATACGGCCAGCCTCGGCGTCCACCCCGTCCAACTGGTGGGCAGAGGACAGCCACGAGTGAACGATGGCTGCCTCCGCCAGCAGGTCCCGGTCCAAACGACCCACAGCCCATCGCGGGAACGCGGGACGTCCGTCCGCCTGATGACCCCTGCCGGGCGTCGGGAGGGTCCGGGAGACCTCCATCCGGATATACCGGTGGTCCGATAGGGTCTCAACCTCCTCCGCGACGCACCAGCTCCTCACGCGTGCGGCGACAATGGGGCTAGCGAACGACAAGTCCACTATCGACCCGCCCCGCTGCCGCACGCACGTATGCACCGAGCCCCTGTTCAATAAACAGAGGCCCAGTGCCGCCGCCCACTCCTCGACCGCCCGTCCTCGGTCGTCCGTCCTGGGGGACCCCCACGCCATGGACTTGGCGTTGAAGTCCCCCAGAACGAAGACTTGGCGCGGTGCCAGTCGCCGTAACGAGGCCCCTAAGATGGTCAGGGAGGCCCCAAAATCAGTCACGCTCCTGTTAGGAGAGAGATAGACTCCGAAAAGCGTAATCTCTCCCCAGTCCGCCGCGACGTATCCGACGCCCCTATCCCTAAGGGTCAGGGACGACGAAGGCCACGACGTGGAGGCGACGATTGCCACAGTGCCGTCGGTGCTACCCAGCCAGTTAGGTCGGTCGGGCACCACGTACGGCTCTGCGGCTACGGCTACTGCTATCAACCACTCCGCCATGGCTTGCAGGAAAACGTCCTGCGCACCGGCGGAGTGGTTGAGATTGGCTTGGAGGAGACGGATGGCTTCGTGGTCCATTAACGGGCCGTATCCATCGTCTCCTCCTCCGCGCTAACGGGCGATCGGGTCGCGATCGGAGCGGGAGCGGGCCCGGTCGATGAGCCGCCCCGCCCCTTTGGGGCCGATGCCGGGGGTCTGCAGTCCCCAGAGCCCATGCGGTGCTTGGCAGGCCTATTGCCCGCCGCACACGCGGGGCAGTGGGGCACCGCAGAGCACGATGCTGCCTGGTGCCCAGCCTGACCGCAGCGGAAGCATAGCCCGCTGCAGTCAAAGCAGTTGCGACACGTCGGTCGGGTATGCCCGACCGCAATGCTCCGCACTAAGGAATTAACCATTATGTACCGTGGGATCCACACTCTAAACAGTTAGTTGCGGATTGCACAAGGAATTGTCCTACGTGGGGATCGAACTCATAAAGTACGGCACGAGAGGTCGGTATGTACCACTGCACCATCTGTGCAGTCCTTGCATTGCTTGGAATAATGTCATGTATATGTAACTTACTTTACTAAATAAGGGGTAGGGTATGAGAAGGCCCCGGCTTACAGTAACTTAATATAAATGGACGAAGTAGATAACATTACTTTAAAACAAAGTAAACTTGAAATAAAACTAACTAAACACCTGAAAAACTTGGTAGATTAAATGAATTCATCTGGAAAAGAAGACTCGAGGCCAAGAGTGAGATGTATATGAGCTGAGATGCTGATGAGAATATTATAATAAAATAAAAACAAAGCAAAAAAGAATCTCGTGACCATGTCGACAACTTGCATGAATTTACTCATTATCCAAATAAAACCAGAAATTAAAACCTTCTATTCTATCGCCTCTATTTAGCGATGTGTCACGTATCGACAAATTACAACGTGTCGACGATGCTACCTCGCACGACGTAACGACTTATATCGATGTACAGATAAGGCGAAGTATTTGCACTATATTTACATATAAGAGATCGATATTCGCTAATTAGTTATGTTCTCGTTTGTAGTGATTAGATTTACACATTAAATGTTTTTAAAAATAATAAATACGATGGTATTGTGGTTTAAAGTAGCGCTTCTAATTTCGTGTTTATAATTTCAATCTTTACGAAAAGTATTCTTTGTGTGCCCCACATGTGATCGTTCTGAATTCAATGTTATTTATATCAAATGCCGTTTCTAAAGTCCCCTGATCAGTAGTATAAATACAGATAGAATAGATATTTTTTTCTAATAATGTGGAGGGAACTAGAGTCCAACTGTGGACCATATATGAGATGAGTGGGAGAAAAAGAAAATCTTCCACAGCACAAACAACTGTTCATTTGTTCATTGTGTTACAAAAAAAAAATACTGCAAGTTACAATAGACATGGTCATTTGTAAATAGAAAATTTGCAAGCATTTACAGCTTAATAAATTAATCTGAGTGGTAGCATCATGCCGCAAAAACCAACTGAGGGGTAACCAGTATAGGCTGCAGTATTTTGCTATAAAATTTATTATAAGTTTTATAGCAAAATCAACCGTAATAGTCAACCCATCTGACAAACCTATGAATAATATATAAATATTATGGTATTATATTCGCTTGAAAAGGCATATATTTAACAGTGGAGGTCGATAGGCTCAATTTTTTTTTTTTTTGTAAGTACTAAGGAATTTAAGTTGACATTGGTCTAAGGAACTATGTCTTGTTCTGTGGGGACTTTACAGATATACAATGAACGTTTGTTTTTAAACTATTTCACGGTTTTTATCGTCTCTGTATTTGATTTTTACTTTTGCGACGTTTCAAATACTTACAGAATTTATTTTAATGCCAGGAGCTGTAATATTTTCGATACGTCGGGAAATTGAAAAACCAAATACAAATACCATAAAATTCATAGACATATATTCATTACAAATATTCGCTATGTGGTAGCGGCTACAAATACTACCAAACTTTACTTTGCTCGTGGATGTCGTAAAAGACTAAGAGCCTTTTAACGATCTGGGCTATCTCCATCTGATGCCGTTTGGTCAACAATTACATTCCCAAGCAGGGTTAACGTTTGGCAGGCGGCCGGTCATAAAACTATTGCCAATAACTTTCACGATATGTACTATGAAAGAAGAGTATATATTGTATCAACCCCAAGTAATTGGGATAAGAATAGGAAGAATGACGACGATGATATTCAGTACAAATATGTTATATTCGCGTGGTATGTAACATCAAAACTCATTACCTATATACGAAAATAAACGGACACAAATACACTCAGAATCATAACAATAATTTATAGATTGAGAACTCTCAACACTGGGAAGGCAGATCGACATCTTAAACCTTAATTTTTTTTATAGCTTATTGTGGCAAACGAGCAAGCCGCACACCTGATGGTAAGTGTCACCGCCGCCCATGGACATTTGCAATACCAAAAGTATAGTTAGGCCGCTGCCTACCAATACAAACCAGTTGGGCTTCCGGCTCTATCGCTCACTGAACGAAGCGCAATAATACATTGCCTTTACTCAGACGTCGATCTTCAGCGAGAGTGTGGGACTACCCCGGATGAACCGGCCCGCGGCTGTAGACAGAGAACTGGTAATAGTGTGGTCGTGCCACTAATAAAGACAAACAGACACACATACTAATAAACACACAGCGTAGTTCTACCATTAATATCAAAATAGATTGCATAATTAAACAGATGGTTTATAACGAGATGCCTTGTTTATATTCCCGGCGGTAAATCGTAAGTAAAGTAATTCAAATTAAGTCTTAAGAATGTGGAGTACTTTGTGGAGCGAGTGATACACAAGGTAATTGTGAACCGGTTTTTTTTTATTTTTGTACGTGTGTACATCTTTGATTGTAGATTTTTGTATAAAGATTAGAATCTTACGCATTTCTTCTTAACATGATTATTAAATGTAATCAAGTGTTTATGATACTAAGAGTATGTTTTAATTAAAATTAACATTTACATAACATACATAACATTTTCCGTGTGGTGACGGAGTAAGAATACTATTCACTACCCCATATCTTATCCGTGGGTGATCGTACAAGACGACTAAGGGATATAAAACGGATATAACATTTATGCGAGAGAAGGAAAACTCGAAATAAAACCTTATACCAACGTCTGTCCAGCGCGGTATAGTAGATTAATTTCTCTCCTATTACGGAGGAGGCCCGAGCCCAACAATGAGACATTTATGGGCTGTGATGATGATGATGATCATGAAAATTAACATATTTTAAACTATCACTAAATCATTCTTCTGTTCTTATCACAATTACTTGTGGTCGACGCAATATGTACTTATACATAGTGTATAAGTTTTGGCAATAGTTATATAACAGGGCGCCTGTGTAATGTCAATCCTACATGGGAATGAAATTGTTGGTCAAATATTGATGATTTATTTGCATTTTGTGTAGATATTTCGAATATTCAAATTCAAAAAGACATTTTCTTTAAATAGTAAATATTTTTGTAACAAAAAATTGTCTTCTAAATTTACTTAAGAATATAAGTTCTAATGAATAAATTTCGTTTCATTGTCTCATATCTGTGAAGTCGATTGGACTTAGCTCTTATTTTCACATTTATGTTTTGGTCGGATATCCTGTAGATGTAATCAGACGGTTTGCAAGTCACGTCTGTGGTAGTATATTATATAAACTTAGTAACTCGAAAAAAAAAATCCGTTCATTCAAGCGTTTCTGCCATACCTGCTATTATAATTACGTTTAAGCTATGATGTATCCGTACTAATGTGTAGCTACAATTCTTGTAGCTGTTCTCTTATTTATTAACTGATTAGTAAATTTTCCTTCCTGTCTGCCGCACTACGTAGAAGGGAAGTGGAATCAATCTCTTTTAAAGCCTCCTACTTAAATTTTTGCCGCATCCCAAGACAATTAAAAGCGTTTCCCGGTACTACCTGATGGTCAAACCTTGGTGTCATCTGTGGAAACCCATTTTGGATTTTCGTTTACAGGATTTACAAAGAGGGGAAAGCATGGCAGAATTAGACCCAATAAAAAAGTTATGTAATCAACCAGTAGACCAATAAAAGAAGAAATGTAATCTGGTTTAAAATATAAACTTTTATATCAACTAAGTATAAATACGGCAATTAATATTTACAGTAAAATAGCGCAGCTGCCAACGAAAAAAGAATTCTTTAGAAGTTAGTTAAATAATAGACATTTCTCAAGTCTAATCTCTTATAAAAACAAACATTAATCTTTTGACTGGCGCTAGAAGTAAACACAATAGGAAATACAGTTACAAATCGCACACAAACACACACATACACACAACGGAACGGCAGAACTAACTAACACGTATCTATACAATAAGATATAATCGTTTACATCATCAATTGTTTACTGCCACATTGGTACAGTTTCATGAACATGATACTGCTAAACGCGAGATATTTTGATTCCCGGGTAGAACATAACATGATTCGATCCTATCAGGTTTTTGTAGCAATGCGATTATGTAATTAAATTATATACTCGATAATTATTGAAATAATAGAACAAATTGAAACAATGTGTAAAAATTTTTCAATAAATGAAATACTAAGACGTCTTTCGTGAAGAAGACCTGTCGGGATGATTGGTTTCTATTCATATCTACCAAGCTAGCTTAACTGGTAAAGCTATTTGCTAAAATTCCAATAAACGTTGATTCAAGGTAATTTTTTGTTTGTAAATATTTTTTTTTAATATACTGATATCTAATATTTACGCGAGTATTACAATTGAAATAAAATTATTTTTACGGATTTCATTGCGTTTGTATTTATTTTTAATTTACATACATTTTGAAAACTTTACAGTTTTTATAGCCACGGGAGGACAGTCACAGTCCTTAGTGCCCTCTTTCTCATCCTGGCTTTTTATAAATACAAAATTGTGGTGCGTCCAGATTGCTCAATTCAAGGAACACATATATTTTTGCTCATTAATCACACATACATCTTCTCAACACAACTATTCAAATATTTACCGTAGGTACTATAAAAAGAATTGTCTTTTTAATTTTGATTTGGAATGCTTTTCCTTGAAATCGGTGACCTGAACTTCAGGTCATAAGTAGCCGAGACAGTCGCATTAATCTTGCAACTACGTCTATTGTTTTTATTTTGTATACATTGTATAGTAAAAATAATTTATTATATTAAATCATTATGACTAACGCGAGTAGGGTTCTGAGAAAATTTACTCGAGATAACTCTAGATGATTCCATGCAAAATAAATTATTCTATGCGATGACGGGGTAGGAATACAATTCACCAACTTTCGTAAGAATCGATTGAAGCAACTGCCTTATCTACGCAGATAATATTATCATCAATCCTTTTCTATGCACGAGTATTATAAAACTTTACTTATAAACAGATAATATCACGGCAACAGAAGTAGAACCTGCCATAGCATGAGGTGAACTGTACTAATTATTGAGAAACGCACATGTTTATGTAAAATTCGAAACAAAACTCCATATATTTATAATAATAATATGCCTTGGATAACGATTTTATCGTTGACATGAAGCCAGATCGATACGCAGTTGTACATCGGTTTTGTTTCAATTATACAATTCGTTACGGCGGACTCGGCGGCGCCGACACAGCTTCGCCGCGAGCTTTTTGTACCGAATTGATTAAACGCGATCGATTATACCCAAGTATCGATTACTCGCCAGACATTTATTTAATCAGCGGAGCTTTTGTGCTTTAATTTTATAAAATAATTATTGATATGGTGAATTTTTAAGGAACAGTACATATATATATACACACACACACACATACATATCATCACGCTATACCCCTTGCAGGGTAGGCAGAGAGAACAGAGTGCCGGAGAACTCTATCTCTGCATACTTCACTCGCTTACTCAACATTCATAATTCTCTTCATACACGCTCGCCGGTTTCGGAGACTCTTGACTCCACCTTCCTTCAGTACATGACCGATCTGGTCTAGGTAGGTTAGTCTCGGTCTCCCTCGGTACCTACATCCTTCCACTTTCGCATTGTATATCTTCTTAACCAGACGTTCGTTCGGCATTCTTTCCACATGTCCGAACCATCGGAGCATTCCCTTTAGCATCTTTACACCAATACTCTCTTTCATACCTACTCGCTCTCTTACGTCGTCGTTACGAATGCGGAAAACGTAGAATGTTTAATATTTACTAATATTTTTAAGAAGGCAATAATATCCTGCTATATTAAATTAATTAAATGGATTATTGCTATTTATATTTTTTACATTAAGCATTAGAACCATGACCTTGTCATAATTCCAAACTTTATACTTGTTATTTCATATTCAAACACCACTTTTAATAAGACGTACGAATCAAATTACCTTGATTAAAGATTAATTAATTCTAAAGACCGTTGCCCTATTTCCTTTATGATCCGGTAGTTGATTATTAGATAAGATAAATAAAAAAAAAGTAAAATTAATATTATCTGAAATTGTAAACGGATATCGCATCAGAATTTATAAATATGATACGGTTTTGAATGAGATAAAAATGTCGCTATATAACACGATGTCTTAGGTTGACAATTAGATCCCTAGCCAGTGACACAAATGGACTGACCGGGGATCACATTGCAACCCACATAAGAAACGACCTAGAGAGGGATTTGTACCGGCTTTTGTTGTCGTATCGCCACCAGGGATAAGTACTTGAAAGGGAAACCCGTCGGCGGGTTCACAAGATCAAGAAATCGATTCTGCTGATCCATCCAATTGGCAATGAGGGACACTATGGCAGGTTATGGACTTGCACATGGTTTTCTCGTCATCCCATACAATTTGGATAGGCCGTTATCGGACGATGGCTTGTCAAGGAAAAGAAAAAAGGGAGCGGCAGACAGCAAGATTCATCTCCCAAGACGTCCTTAACTATAAATATAATATACATACAACCAGTCCCCCGTGATACAAAGTTTAATTCTTTAGTGTAGAGTTTTAATGTCTTCAATTTATAATATTTGATTTTTTTATTATAATATCATCATTCTCATGCTTTTATCCCCATTACACGGGATCAATGCAGTATGTACTCGTTCATAGTTCAAAAGTTTTATGACTGACCGCCTGTTTGACGTCAATCCTCCTTGGGAATATAAATGTTGACCAGGCGGCTTCAGTGTCATCATCAGATATATATATATAGCTTTTAGTCGTCTTTTACGACATCCACCTGCAAAGTGAGGATTAATTCGTAACCGCTAGCACAAAGTACAATTTGTAATTATAACATCTCGTATATAAATAATAACTACTATAAAATATATAGAGTTAAGAGTCGCCATGGCTCACGACTCGAGACGCTATACGAACCTGTTTCATGTCGTTCCTCTATACTCATATATAGAGCACTGTTGTGTAATCAACGAGCTTGCACCAAGAGACTGAACTCATTAATAACATTCTTAAATACTCAACATCGTAAATTAACTCGTAGGGTATCTCATAACAAGTCTTTCATTTTAAGATACTTGCTATGAATAAGATGTGTCCTCTAGTTATAATATACCTATTAGTGTGAAAATGTTAAGCAAGCTAGTTCTTATATCCAGTTTTTGTAGAAAATTTTAGAGTTAACATTCAAAATCTTAGACTTGTTTAAAAAAATATATCAATACTACTGCCAGTATATATATATAGTATATATTTAATATTACTATTAGAATATGAAAGTAAATTTGACCGCTGTCATTTAGAATAGATTTAATTCATTTAGGAAATTGAGCAGTTCAATACAAACAGCGCAGCGCCGATTCGATCCTTGTCTTACCCTTTTCTTTTAATTTTTCCCTTTTTTTTTATATATCTTAATATCCATCCAATAAATACTAAAAAAAAAATACCGAGCTAAGGGTCCATCCAGATATTATTCTTTAAATATATCAGATACAGAACTTTTCCCCGAGGTGATCTGTATTTTTCAAAAATTAAAGACTTAACTAACCTAGATTATTTATTTTTGTCAATTTATATATTCAATTTAAGTTATAATAATTTTAAAATGCTTCGGGGATATTTTTAATAAAAAAGATACGTGGGTTTAAGAATATAAGAGTCGAGATACGGCCCCGGTTTAAAGTTCTATATCAGGCTATTACAGAAATATTTGACAAGTATTCAATGTGTCTCAAATATTTACCAATTCTTCTTACTAGTATAAGTTATAATCTCACTAGCCATTTCTTCCTCTTGACTCTAATTAAAGTCAGTATTTTGCAAGGAGACGATGTCCGTTTTCAACTATTTATCTGACATAACTAAGAGTTGGCTATTTTGGTAATTATAAATTAAAAATATAGGTTATATTTATTGTATAACTTTTTTTTTCTTGCTTGGACTATGGATGTGGTCGCGCTCCGCCAAATCGGTCCGGGGCGACCGAAGACGCGGTGCGCAACTCCATGGACCCACCCTGCAAGAACACCTCTCTTCGCCATGCGAGCGGATCACCGGTATCCGATCTTTGTCTTCGGTGGCCAGTGTATAAATACTATATGTTACTAGGGGAAGGAAAATTCAAAACAAAACCCTATACTAATCAGTCTGACCAGCGTGGTACAGTAGATCAATATCCCTCCTACTGTGGTGGAGGCACGAACCCATGAGTGGAACATATAACTTGGCTAAAGACGATTACTTGTCTATGAGTAACTAAATTGCTAAGCTTTGATAGTTTCTATTAAAACGAAACTAAAGAGAGAAGTTCACTAAATCAATGGGTTGATAGATTATTGAAAACAGCTTTAAGATATTGGATGACCCTTGTACTAATATATAGCCATTCAACTCATGTGTCGCAATGACCCTTGAGGAAGTTTCGGCAAGTGTAGCATTTTAGCTACCCTTATCACTTGTACATTGTTTATAAAGATTTACACTAATGATACTACAATGAACTTTATATTTTCATGTGTTTATTCTGTACGTGTGTTTGTGCCTGAACTTTTGAATTTCTGGACAGATTTTGATGAAATGTTCGTGTGTATTCAGGTGGATCTTGGCATAATAGATTACCCAGTAGGTGGCACTCCCATAGATTTAAAAGAATTTTAATTTGATGAATCATATATATATTTGTTCAATGTCAATATCAAACTGAAAACACTAATCAGCGGATATTACTTCTTAATCATTAATCCTTGTAAACAAATTTAAATTAAAAATTAAAGATAAAGAAGTTTAAACAATAGCTTTATGGTTCAGTTCACGTATACATACTAAATCAAAGACTAAATGTAAACTTTTTATCGAATTATTACCCTACAAGTACTTTCAGATAATTTGTGAGAAAAAAGGGCGTCGTTGCGGCACTACTCACAATGGATGGGAACCGTCAGATAGGCTAAGCTATAAATACGTACCGAGTTAACTATAAATACAGACTTATATCTTGACTGTATTGTGTGATAGAATGAAATTGCTTTCACGCTGCAATTTCGTATGAAATTGGCTGTTGAATACCTTGTACATTGGTTATAATGCTTCATTTAATTCTAGACTTAGCTGGATAAATACAAACGTTATGTCTGTTGTAATTGGCTTGTTTGTGTTTTAGTTAAGCTGTCTGGTAGCGGCTACGAAAACTACCAACCCTTACTTTGCTTGTAGATGTCGTAAAAGATGACTAAGAGCCTTATAACGACCTAGGCCAACTGCACCTGATGCCGTTTGGTCAACAATTACATTCCCAAGGAGGGTTGACGTCTGGCAGGCGGCCGGTCATAAAACTATTGCCTATAACTTTTACAATATGTAGATACTATAAAAGAAGAGTACATATTGTATCGACCCCAAGTATGCTGCATATCTCAGCCAATCCACTATTACTGTATGGTAGCCGCTACAAATACTACCAACTCTTCTTTAGTCATCATTCTCCTACTCTTATCCCAATTACTTGTGGTCGATAAAATATGTACTCCTCCTCCATTGTGCATATTGCAAAAGTTATTGGCAATAGTTTTATGACCGGCCGCCTGCCTGACATTTTTTTTTAAATTTATTTATTAATTATACAAAAAAATACATAATTAATTAGTTATAATAGCAACTAAAAACCACTAAGGTTTAACCTGTGCTATAATAATGGGTCTACTTACAAAACATGTTTGTGTACAGTACAAAGTAGAATGCTTTTAAAATATTATATACTAAAGCTAAATCAAATTTAACAAATATTGTTTCAACTTATTTTTAATATTTTTATCTGTTACACTATTACACAAATTTGAGGGTAGATTCTTTATAAGTCGAGGTACCATATAAGCGGTAATTCGCTCGCCATACATATTAAAGGCGCGCTGCATCTGAAGTTGATTCTAGAAATTGCCCGAGTACATACAGGATGTTCGATAACATTTCTTAAGGATTTTTTAAAAAATTGTTCCTTCAATGGCATAAAATTAACATGCGAGTGAACAGGCAAAACTTGACAATATTTAAATAGGCCATTATCATTGTCGTGAAATTGTGTTTTAATTTTAGGTGAGATTATCATTTTTAAGATTTTAGCCTGTAGTTTGTATATCTCATCAAGATAACTAATATAGGTACGACCATAGCTACTAAGACCATATTGTATGTAAGATTCAGCCAATGCATGATAAAGCATGATCTTTACTTTGAACGGTATACACTTTTTAAGTACATTGATATATGCAAGAAATTGTCTTAGTTTATTGCATACTCGTTCAGTATGATAACTCCAATTGAATTTTGCGTCTATTATTAAACCAAGATATGTCTGAGATTTTACAATACCTATGGATGGACACTTACAATTTATGACAGCATGTAAACAATTATGATCATGAGCTGCATATCGGTAATTGTTTGATGTACGGGGATTTAATAACTAATAACTTAGTTTTGTCCGCATTGAGCACTAGGCCAGCATCATGACACCACCTTGTTAAGGCATCTAGGTTTGTTTGCAAGCGTTGGCATGCAGTTTCAGGATTTCGATCTGCAATAACCAGACAAGTGTCGTCCGCAAATTGGTAACATGTGTTATTGGTAATGCAATTTTTCATGTCATTAACATAAGTTAAAAAGTACAGGGGACCTAGCACCGATCCCTGAGCTGTCCCCTGTTTTACCGACCTGGATTCACTACAAACGTTGTCAATTCTTACACTAAAATTTCGGTTTTTTAGATAATTTTCACACCAAGATAATAATGGGCCACGCACTCCACAGTCATCTAGTCTATCTATTAGTTCACTATGTAACAGAGTGTCAAATGCCCGGGAGAAATCAATAAATAAAGCAAGAACGTTTTTTTTTTTTTATTTAAGTGGTTATTGACTTCATCCGTGAAATTTGACAAGAGACCCGATAACCCATTGTTGACCAAACGGCATCAGATAGAGTTGGCCCAGGTCGTTATAAGGCTCTTAGTCGTCTTTTACGACATCCACGAGCAAAGTAAGGGTTTTCGTAGTCTATACCACACAGCACCCTTTTTTAGTGGTTGTCCTAGAAGGCGACTAAGAGCTTCATATCGACCTGCGCCAAATCCTTTGGATATCATCTGGTTAACAATTACATTTCTAAGGAGGTTTGACATCAGGCAAGTGGCCAGTCATAAAACTACTGCCAATAATTTTTACAATATGTATGATGGAAGAGGAGTACATATTGCAACGATGACAAGTATTTGGGATAGCAGCAGGATGAGGATACTGATGATGTCAGTCTATCGGCTTGCATTGTTAGGTATAGCCTTCCCCAAAGGAGAAGACAACCACCACGCTTTGCTGGTGGCTGAACATTCACAGTTGATGATATAAGTTCCTTGAGAGCCTGCTGGTGTTGATCGTCATCGCGACACAAATAATAATATAAATAATGATCATGATGTATTTATGATAACTTTTGTTATCCCAACGGTGGTTTTGACAACTGTTGAGAACAACCTTTGGTGATCATTGCCCGATATGCCAGAGTTGCAGTCTATACTCAGCTCCTATTTGTCACTCTATTTATAGCTCTTATTTTTTAACTTCAGTTCAAATTACTAAATTACACAGAGTAATATTCGTTACGAGTTGAGCTAATAGACGCGGTTCTGTATACATCTAAAGAAAATAAAATTGATTTAAATCGATCGCAACGCTATCTACTGGATTCAATTGTCAATCTAAACCATTCTTGAATTCATCTGAATACACACAGAGAATTTAATCAAATCGCCGTTTATGAGGAATTTAGTCTTGGGCCGGCCATGGATGTCAATGAAGCGGTACCAGATCCAATGGCAAGGGAGCATAATCTATTATGGGGCCGCACGCCACACTTGCGTCGCCTCAGACGGAATGAGCGGGGTCAGTCCAGGCCTAAATAGAAAGCCTGCTAAAAAAAAGAAGGCATTGATTAACACAAGTGTGTATTTGTGTACAGAATTTCTTTAGATTTTGAACAACAATTTATGGATTGCAGAAATTTATTATAATTGTCTTACGTAAGAATGGAACCCACTAGCACTGTAGATATCTTAACCACTCATATCTATGCAGTCTATACAATTGTTTAGGTTTAATAGTACATCAAAAGTGATATATTTTAAAGTTAGAGGCGACACTTAGTTATTCTAATAATAATCTCACCGTTGATCTGCGAACAGATCAACTGTACAGATAAACTTAGCTCACAATTACTTGTTACTATTCCTGACTGCGATGTTCACATGATATTCTAACAGTTTGTTCGCAACGATAACGCTTAATTGTACGGAAAGAAAACGTTTTAACATACAACTATGATAATATACCAGATCACTTTGATTGTATACAAAACTCTTGCTTATATAAAATATTATGAATTGTATTGTATTCTTAGATATACAGATTATAATATTTATAGTATTTATTTTTATGTAGTTGTGATTTCTGTGTGATAGCTGCTAAGTATACTACCAAGTTGTGCGACTTATAGGAAGACTTTCGCAAGTCTTATAACTCACGCTACTAGAATAACACACTCTTTTGTTTTGAAAAAATTAATGAAATTCCATTCAGTTAGCAGTGCTAATGTACAACTATCTATAATTAGGTACATATCACATACCGGGACTATAATCACACCTACCTATTATGAGACTGTTTAAAATAACATCAAATTATTCCTTCGTGTACTGGTATTAAAAATACTAAGGGTTGATAACACTTCTTTTGCTAAAGGAGTCTTAAAATGCTGTTGAAGAGAGCACTGCGAGACTCTTGAGACCTTTACAATGCTCGTGTGTTTCGTAAAAGACGATTAAGAACTGGTCATCTCTTTTTGTTACTGCCTGATCAACATTAACATACCCGAGGAGAGTTGACTTGCAGGCGCCCGGTCATGAAACTATTGCGAAAACTTTTGCAATATGTACTATGGAAGAAAATGCAAACATTAAGTTGCCCGTGTGGCGACGGGATAGAATACAAGTGTCGCCACCCCTTGCTTGCCCGTGGTAGTCGTAAAAATCGGCTGAGGGTTCACCAGGAGAGTGGGTAGGGGCTCTCTCCTGGGATACGTATAATACCACACTGCGATCCCCAACCCGCCTGCCAAGCGTGGTGATTATGGCTCTAAACCCCTTTATGAGAAACACAATTAAAAAAACCGCCCCAGTCACGGCAGCTCCACTATCCTATGGGCTTATTGTGGTAGCGGACCTGGTAGCGAAGGAGTGGAGGGTGCTAAGAATCCCCGGCAGCGATCCGGCTACCAATCAAAACGACCCTTGGCCCTGGTAACACACAACATTCGGACACCCAGGACCGACGAGAAGGTCATCGAGCTGAAAGAGGAATTGAGCAAAATCCGCTGAGACATTGTAGGATTATCAAAAGTGCGAAGAGAGGGTGAGGGTACGATAATCCTCCGTTCTGGAAACTTGTTCTTCTACCGGGAGGGAGATCACCCATCCCAAGGCGGTATAGGGTTTATCGTTCGCAGGTCTCTCATAGGCAAAGTGGAGAGGATCGAGAGTGTGTTGAAAAGGGTAGCGTACCTTATACTCAGAATTACCAAACGGTATTCGTTGAAGGTCATACAGGTATACGTACCGAACTCGGCATACTCCGACGACGAGGTGGAGGCCTTTTACGAGGATATCTCGAAAGCCATACACGCGTCCAAAACCCACTTCACGGTGGTTATGGGAGACTTTAACGCGAAACTAGGCAAAGGGAGTGATGATGAGTTGAGAGTGGGGAAACATGGATATGGACAGAGAAACTAGAGAGGCCAGAAACTGGCTGAATTTCTGGAGAAGGAAAGCCTCTTTATGATGAATTCCTTCTTCGGAAAGCAGCCGCAAAGGAAATGGACCTAGATTAGCCCCGATGGTTCAACAAAAAACGAGATAGACTTCATCTTGTCGGACAAACGACATATATTTAATGATATCTCAGTGATCAGCAGGATTAAAACTGGGAGCGATCACCGAATAGTACGAGGCACATTAAATATCCACACAAAAATCGAACGGTCACACTTGATGAAGTCTACCCTCCGACCTACACCTGTCCAATACCCGAACCTCGAAAGCTTTCAACTCGAACTACACAATCGCTTCCAATGTCTAGACGAGTGCGAATCTCCGAACGATATGAACAACAGGTTCGTGGAAATTGTCCACACGGTTGGGTCGAAGTTTTTCAAGGCTCACCGCGCCAATAGACCTAAAAAACTTTCTGGCCAGACTCTCAAGCTCATGGAGCGGAGAAAAGAAATGACAGTACAGTCTTCAGTCGATTCGTCCGAACACAAGCAGCTAAATAGGCAGATCTCCAGGTCTGTGCGTCGCGATATTCGCCAATTTAATACGCTCCGTGTTAAAGAAGCAATAGAGCGAAACCGTGGTTCAAAAGTGTTCGCACAAGATCTGTCTATTGAGCAAAGTCAATTGACTAAGCTGAAGACCGATGATGGCACTGTCATTTCATCTTAAAGTGAGATCTTGGGAGAGGTCAAAAGGTTCTATGGACAGTTATTTAAATCATCCCGAAGTCCTGTTGTCGGCTTGGTCCAAGATCCCAAATCCAAGCTATCTCGGCACTATACCGAAGAAATCCCGGACATTAGCTTGTGCGAGATCAGAATGGCTCTCGAACAACTACGAAACGGAAAGGCACCGGGAGATGACGGAATTACGGCAGAGCTCCTGGAGGCAGGCGGCAAGCCGGTCTTAAAAACCCTTCAGAAGCTATTTAATTCCGTTATCCTCGGGGGCGACGTTCCAGAGTCGTGGACCAAGAGTGTGGTTATGCTGTTCTTCGTGAAGGGCGACAAAGCTCTTCTAAAGAACTACAAACCCATCCCCATCCCATCTAACTCTTGAACCACATCTACAAATTGTTTTCGAGGGTCATTACCAATCGACTCACGTGCAAGCTTGATGACTTCCAGCTGCCCGAGCAAGCTGGCTTCCGAAAAGGCTATAGCACCATAGACCATATTCTCACGCTTCGGCAGATTATCCAGAAGACCGAGGAGTACAATCGGCCTCTGTGTATAGTGTGTGTGGACTATGAGAAAGCCTTTGATTCAGTCGAAACTTGGGCGGTGCTGCAGTACCTTCAGCGGTGCCAAATCGACCATCGTTATATCGAAGTGCTGAAGTGTTTGTATAGGAACGTCATAATGTCAGTTCGTATCCGAGATAAGAGTACGAAACCGATCCAGTTGCAGAAAGGCGTGAGACAGAGCGATGTTATCTCTCCGAAACTGTTCACCACTGCACTGGAAGATGTCTTCAAGCTCTTAGACTGGATCGGACTCGGTATTAACATTAATGGCGAATACATCACTCACCTTCGATTTGCTGACGATATCGTCGTTATGGCAGAATCCATGGAGGACCTTGGCACCATGCTCAACGATCTCAGCAGGGTATCCCAACTGGTGGGGTTACGAATGAACATGGACAAGACGAAAGTCATGTCAAATGCCCCTGTCATTCCTGTACCGGTCCTAGTTGGCAATGCGATTCTCGAAATTGTCGATCATTATATTTACCTTGGACAAACAGTCCAGTTAGGTAGATCCAATTTCGAGAAAGAGGTCAGCCGACGAATCCAACTCGGCTGGGCAGCGTTTGGGAAACTTAGGAGGATCTTCTCGTCCAACATACCTCAGTGTCTGAAAACACAGGTCTACGACCAGTGTGAGTTACCGGTGATGACTTACGGCACGAAAACGAGGTCCCTAAATGTAGGCCTTACAACGAAGCTTAAAGTCGCTCAGCGTGCTATGGAGCGAGCTATGCTTGGGATTTCTCTGCGTGATAGAATCCGTAGTATGGAAATCCGCAGAAGAACGGGTATAACCGACATAGCACGAAGAATTAGCACGCTAATGGGCAGGCCACATCACTCGAAGAACCGACAACCGCTGGGGAAAAAAGGTTCTAGAGTGGCGACCACGTACCGGACGACGCAGTGTAGGAGACCCAAAACTAACACTAATCAGCCTGCAGCTATGATCAGCTTTACATCGAATAATACATAAAGGCGTCGCCCTGTCTCCCATCCTATTTGTTTGCTGTCGAGTTTCTTCTATAGAATCATGATAATAAGATTATATTGTTTGGACATACTTTAATATGTAGGTCTAGCTGAAAGACATCAATATATTTACATACATAATAATTACATATTTACTTATATATATATATGTACTTGCTTGTTCTGATAAAAGTAGAAGTAACGTCTATTTTACCGTGTGGTGACCGAGTAAGAACACAATTCACCACCCCCTTATCTTACTTGTGAATGATCATAAGACTAAGGAATATAAAACGCATATAATATCTAATCAAGAGGAGGAAAACTTGAAACAAAACCCTATACCAAAACATCTGACTAGCGCGTAGGTCAATTTCCCTTTCATCACGGACGAGCCTCAAGCCCAACAGTGGGATATATATGATCTAAGATAATGAGATCTATTTTACAATTACGTTACGCTCGGCGAGTAATATAAATGTCTAAGATCAGTATACGCGGTTAATATTTGATCGGATGATATTACTGACGTACCTATACGGGTCTTCGTTCTTATGCAATAATTAAAATAATAACGGCATCCAAAATATAAACATACATTCCGATAAAAATGTAAATTATTTTTACCTTTCTTACATAACTTCATTTTATTATATCTTCCGCTAAAAGTCGTTATAGAGATGTCTAAAAGGTTTCAGTTTTATATTATTATGCACTAATTGTATAAATTATTGTATAGTTAAATATTTAAATAAACGCCTCAAATTACTGAAATTTAGTATTCAGCGTTATTTATAAAAACTTATTTATGAGCGAAAAATGAATGTCACACGTAGAACTCTAACCCACACCTATTGGAAATCCGTCTTTTACGCCGACGAGATCACGAGCAGAAGCTAACTGAAGTATAAATATGGTAAGAGCCTTTACAAAGCTTTAATTTAGAACTGTTTTACCGCTAATAGTCATATAGATTGTTTTCAAATGTTAGCGTGTTTCTTAAAAAAAAAGTACCAAAGTGACTAAGAGATTTAATTTAAATAGTAATCGTCTCGGCTCCTTGGCGAGCGAGTCTTCCCATGTGGAACGAAGCGTGCGCACGCGCAGGAAATCGCACGCAGAGACGTCAACGTGCACCAGTTTGTGGGGCGCTAACAAAACATATTATATAAAATTAATTTCATCTTTTATATTGAGTCCTTTGGTCTTTCTTTTATTAATGAGATGACAGGTAAGGAACACAGTTTGTCACTCTCCTGATTTCTAATGTTTTACGTATCAAAGTAATAGGCACTATGATAAAAGGAAATTTAGAAATAAATAGCCCATAAGTGGCTATTATTGTATAATTAACATAAAAACAAAATTAGATTTAAAATACCGGCTAGTATGCCTGACGTCAAATATCGTACAGTGCGCAGACAGATAGAACAAACTCTCTGTTCACAACTTAGATTAGATTGTAAATAAGTGTGATATGCCTTTTAACGGCCTAAAAATATAAGACCCCCTAGTCTTATATTTTTAGGATTATTTTTAGGAGTCTTTTTAGAATCTTTACTGGTATTTTTAGGGATTTCTTGATTCTGTGTAGATTAGATTATGATAGCAATATCAGGCAAAGATGTCACTTTAACTAATAGTATTATACGTATATTTCATAAATGTCGATAAATCGACGGTACAGATGGAGTAGCTGTTAAGACTGACCTATCGTAGTAGTCGCTAGTATTGTAGGTAACGTAGAACAATAAAGTATAGTACTGCGTGCGATCCGCAATCTGTTATGCTGAGTCTGGAATTAATCTATGTCCGTTAATTTTTTGTTTCTAAAGTCCCCCGCAATATAAAGATTATTTTCTTAGTGCCAGGTGTTGTCTATTTAAAAAAGATAAAAGAAAATGGTGCACGTACTGTTAGCATAATTCTCCGCGATTCAACTCTTTGATTTTGGCTAAAAAGCGTGACGGTTACGACATTACACTCATTGTGTCGCTGTCCAACAGTGGACAATGTATTGTATAATACGTATTAATGTATTGAATTTAAAAAAGGCCGATTCTCTGATTCATCTATCTAATACGTACATTCGTAGTGGCGTTTTATATTTTTAGAATTATGGAACAATTAGTACAGAAACATATAAAGTCTTGAAATTTCTTCGGCGACAAAACAATAGTATTATTATTTTTTTATGTTTATAACTTTATTCTAATTATTATTTTTATGCTTGCCATTTCTATCCTAATTAAAGTTAATGAGTGAGTACTTGCCTTCTAAATTACATATATATTAATTAAGATGAAAATTTGAAATCTTAGTTCATACTTTCGTATAATTATGTAGGGATAATGTAAATATAATTCTCTGATTATGTCTGTCTCCCACGTGGCGATTGGATAACAATATACTCGTTAACTTTACTTACCCACAGGAGTTAAAAAATAGGCTGAGTACGACTGAGCAGCTTCTAGGAAACCTGTATCGACGATTGCCAAGCGTAGCAATTTCGATTCGTTTTTCCAATGGTATATATATATATTTCATATGGTCTTTAAGTTGCTAGTTTTTTAACGACGACGTAAGAAAGCGAGTAGGTATGAAAGAGAGTATTGGTGTAAAGATGCGAAAGGGAATGCTCCGATGGTTCGGACATGTGGAAAGAATGCCGACGAACGTCTGGTTAAGAAGATATTCAATGCGAAAGTGGAAGGATGTAGGTACCGGGGGAGACCGAGACTAACCAACCTAGACCAGATTGGTCACGTAGGTACTGAAGGAAGGTGAAGTCAAGAGTCTCCGAAACCAGCGAGCGTGTATGAAGAGAATTATGAATGTTGAGGAAGCGAGTGAAGTATGCAAGGATAGAGTTCTCTGGCGCTCTGTTCTTTCTGCCTACCCTGCAAGGGATATGGCGTGATGATATGTATGTACTCGTATGAACATATACCGTAACCGCCCCCCGCCGAACCAAGCGCTGGCATCCTTGACATCTGTGGCCACCCTAAATATGCAATAATTGCAATAAATATCGAAAAACATAATCATAAATCATCATCATTCTCTTACTCTTATCCCAATTACTTGGGGTCGATACAATATGTACTCTTCTTTCATAGTACATATTGTAAAAGTTATTGGCAATAGTTTTAAAGCCGGCCGCCTGCCGTCAACCCTCCCTGGGAAGATAATTGTTGACCAAATTGCATCAGATGGAGTTGGCCAGGTCGTTCTAAGGCTCTTAGTTGTCTTTTACGACATCCACGAGCAAAGTAAGGATTGGTAGTATTTGTAGCCGCTACCACACACATAATCAGAAATCATTATTATAATTTTTAAGTTTCAACACTATATTAACGAAGTAGTAGAACTAGTTAGTCTTCAAGATTAAACCATTAAAATAAACCATAAATTTATAATGGCAGAATAGATTATTAAAGTCGCTTGAAATATATAAGCATTGCTGCATGATACAAACCACCAGTCAATTACCAGGTAAATATTACTTCCAGTTGACGAAGCGTAACTTCATTTTAATGAACTTGCTAAAGCAGATTGACAAAGTAACAGCCACATAAAATGTTACTAAGAGTATCTCTGTCAATAACTATACATCTCTCTGACAGTTAAACATTAATTGAGACATTTGTATATCAACTGAATACATATCTATTAGTTATACTGTTCTAATTATATGTTGAACTTATTCTACCTTTTATTGTACATACATACATACATACCATTACGCCATTTCCCTTGCAGGGTATGCAGAGAGAACAGAGTGCCAGAGAACTCTATCCTTGCATACTTCACTCGCTTCCTCAACATTCATAATTCTCTTCATACACACTCGCCGGTTTCGGCGACTCTCATAATTGAGGAGCAACAGGAATGCCTCGCAGACACAGGAGCCACCAAGCTTGATCGTCTCAGCAGACACCATATCAATGCCCACTGCCTTACCATTTTTCAAACTTCTTATCGCCCATTCAACTTCATCCATACTGATGCCATCGGAGGACGCCGGTGCTGAATGTTGATCTACTAAACCACATGCGGCACCGGCACCAACTCGAGTATCCGCATACATATCGCCAAAATATGCACTCCATCGGCTTAACACGTCTTGTGTTTGTGTAAGAATGTCTCCACCTTTAGACCTTATTTTAGCCATTCTTAAGGCTGACCAACCACATCGAGACTTCTTCACCTCCCTCCAAAAGAGTTTCGTGTTACTCTCGAAGTTTTTAGTCAGCCTATCTTCTGCACTCATATTTGCTCTATCACGTTTCTCTTTCACTAAGGCCATTCATGGTGTCATTCTTACATTGCCGATATATTTTTTCTTCTGTTCAATCACACTGTCATTCAGATTCAAAGAAGAGACATAGTCCAGCCACGCTTTCTTCTTTTGCTGTAAGGATGCTGCCACATCCGCATCCCACCATGCATCACCATTTGTTTTTCTATGCGTCTTTGAACTTCCACATACTTCTTTCGCTCTATCTACCATACACTCTTTCAATATTCTCCAACATTCTTCAATGTCCGATTGCGGCTGGCTTGCCATCGTCAGCCGTTCTCAGACACTCTCTACATACTTTTCTCTTACACACTCTTCTTGCAACCTTTCAACCTTTATTCTTTCAAGCCCTCCGAAGTGTACACGCTCTCGCCAGTGCCTCCATTTTCTGAACAGACCACTAAATTTCGTTATAACGAGATAGTGGTCCGTATCGACTGTGGGGCCCCTGTAGGCTCTTGCGTCCAATATTTTGTTTCGGAGGCGACTGTCTACCAAAATTAAATCTATTATACTTTGGATGTCCTTATGTTGGAAAAATGTGTTTGACACAATAAGGTTTCTCTCCATGCATACATCCGCTATGAGCCTACCTACGTCGTTCACTCTCTTATCACCAAATGGACCAAGTACGTCCTCATAGCCGGGACGCTTGGTCCCCACCCATCCGTTCAAATCTCCGCATACAATCACGCGTTCACTGGTTTCTGCCATATCCAGAACTTCCCTAACATTATCCCAAAACTTCTCTAGGTCTGATGCCACCGAGGATCCTACGGGAGCATATGCTACAACCCTGAATACCTTGGTGACACCTAGTTTTATACGGACCCAAAGAAGTCTGGGATCATACATTCCGTAATCCTTCACACCTGAGGCCAAGCGAGAGGACAACAGCACTCCTACCTCCATGCTGGCTCGATCGCTGTGTGGTACACCAGACCACAGAGCCATCCCACCACCAGGAAGATCGCAGGCGTCGCTGCCCCTTCGCTTGGTCTCTGTTACACAGAGCACGTTTAGCTGTTTGTCCGCCATGATGCTCATGCAGCTCGTGCAACTTACCTTCCACACAACTTCTTACATTCCACGTGCCCACCTGGCACTCTGCTCTCCTCGACTCACCTGACTGGGCAAGGCGTGATGGGTGGCGGCCCCCATCGCCGCATCTGCCCATGTTCGTACCGACGGAGGCGGGTCGGTACGCGTCGCCTCCGGGGGATGCCCTAACCCGCACTGCGGTACACATTCGAGCCGGATTAGTAGTCTAACTAGACTGGCAGGGGACGCGACGAGCACGCTCTGGACTATGCCCCCCTTTTGTTGTAACTGCTAATAAATTATCGCCACTAATTTAGGTCCCTGATCAAGTCAGGGGTAATTTAGACTAAGTTAATGATGACTTAGAACAATAAAAAAAAAACTATATGTTGATACGAGGTTGTGGATTCGATTGTATTATATACCTTCTATATACGAGATGTATATAGAAGGTATATAATACAATCCTTTCAATCCTTTTAGTTTACTACTTTTAGTTAAAAATATAATGTTTCACTGTCTTTCCCTTAGAAGTTGTAAAAATCAATTTGAATCGAATGAATATGAAAAAAAATATTGATCGGCAGCTGGCTGCTGCTGTACCCGTGTAGCAGAGGGCGGCAGTAACACTTATCAACAGCTGTGCTGTTCGCACGTTTGCCACCAAGAGCAATGAAAATAATTTTAAAAAATCGGCTTAGGGAGTAGTAGTATGAGAGTGGGGAGCACTCAACCTGTACCGGACAAGTAACGGGAAAGAAAATTTATTTTTAGTTACCATAAAAATCTTTTTTTGATGGCATTATCCTCCCTTAGCATGAAAGCGGTACCTGGACCCTAGATCGATCAGTTGACGATATATGTAACAGTCTATAGTCTGATGGATGAATGAACATAACAATTGAAGTAGTAACGGACTATATGTAAGTTGAATGTTACCGATGTCAACGAAGCGGTCCCTGTGGACAATACGCGGAGGGGAAAATATAAAGCAGGTATGGGGTTCTATGGCGCCTTTCCGACGTACCGGTCGTATAGGTGGATGGTGAGTGCTGGGTGTATTATTAATGGAGCATGGTAAAGATTGTAGCCAGTCCAAAAATAAGCAACAAGACTGTGAACCGCCAATGCTATAGATACAAAATAAAACGATTTTGACGAATGTATCATGTATTATTTTTAATATCTATATTTTATATAATATTACTCCGTGTGATGTCGGAGTAACAATAGTATTCAAATTTCCTGAAATTGAAATAAAAGTTCGAATTTGAACTTTGCACAAAAAGTATTGGTACGTTCTGGAAGACACCTCGAGAACGGACCAATTCTGCTTCAGAAAAGTTTGAATTACGAAATCGATACAAAATTCGAATGAGAAGAATTGCCCCTAGATCTAAAACACCTGGCGTCACACGAATGTCAAGTACAGATAAATCAATGCCGCTGTTGAGGTGATGCGGAATAATTCCTTGTATTGTCCGAGATTATACAATAAATAGACACAAAATCAGACATTTAGAATAATTTATTTGGAGATCGCACATACAATTATCTTATTTAAGGATCGAACCCATTACACTCGAACCCATATGACAAGTCGGTATTTAGATAACTCCGCAATCTGTAAATTCAATTAGACGGCGAAAAGCTGATGGATTATAATGATGATGATAAAAAATATACATTCTATAAATTAAATAAAACTATTTTTAAGTATTTTGTATTTGATGTTTACACTTCTGACTTTTTTTTTAATATAAGATAAGATACGATAAGATAAGACGTTTCAAACATTTTTCAGCGTTCATGATCACAGAAGGACTGTCCTGTATCCTGTGTCATTTCATATATGTAAAATACACGTAAGCAACAGAAATAATTATATAGTTTTATTATTTTATAATTTAATTAATTTGTGTATTTAGATGGCGAGTATTGAAGTATCTCTGGCGGGTGCTCGGCATCGCAGCGGTGGTGCTGGCGCTCGTGACGTCACACGCGAACTCGACACACTGCGTACCGCCCTCGCCGATAAAGACACGCTCATACAAAGGTATGTACGCTACGTGCAGAATATCCCATCTATTCATTCATCAGATTATCAGTGTCACCCGTCGTTTACGACTTGTCAGCGTTGCGTCTCTTGTCCCAGCTCATGCCGAATCAGTTTGAATCAAGCGCTACGCCACGTAAAGCTAGCGGTAGCTAGCTACCGCTAGCTGTACGTGGTGGTGATGACTATAACCTGTGTAAAATAGGTCAGAAATGAATCACGCTGGCTCCATTACCAATACGCGGGGGGTCGATTTGGAGATTCAATGAATTTTATACTTCAAGCTACTTAAAACCTTATCGCTTTACTTATCTTTTTATATCACTGTAAATAATTCATTCAAAGAAATATTTTCAGTCTTAAGAAGCAACTATCAGCGTCATTAAGCGCTGCTCGACTCGCCGCGCAGGCTGCCTCTCCAACAGCCTCACGCGCCAGCTCCCAGGACGAGTCCAATTCAGCTTTGTCAGCAGAAGAACGAAAAGCTTTAGAAGAACGGGCGAATAACGTGAAAGCAGACTTGGACACCAGAAAGGCTAATATACAGGAGCTAAGAAGACGACTGGAGAAAACTCATGTCACAGAGTAAGTAAAGTTTTTTATAATCATAGATGAGCCTAATATGTCATTATAAAACTTGATTACCATTTCAGATAGATAAAGTTTAAGCTTTTTTGCCGTGTGGATCGAAAATATCATCCCCATCCCCTATCTTGCCCGTGGGTGAATGTTTTTTTTCTGTGTGTGTTTAGCTGTTAGCCGCAAGATGGCTTTGACAGCTTTACGATTATTATTATAACGACGCTTGAGCCCAGCAGTGGCATATATCGCTTCTTTGCTGCAATAATGTACTATCTTGAAAATTACATTTTAAAGGAGTCTTTTTCAAATTTCAAAAAACAATTGATAAATCTATGATTTTAATTGTTTCATTATTCTATAATTAAATCATCTATGATTTAATCAGATTTACGATAAAAAATATTTGTTGCGTAACAATTATTTTTGAAATTTGAAAAAGACTCCTTTAAAATGTCATTTTCAAGATAATACATTATTGCAGCAAAGAGGCGATATATGAGCTGAGATGATCATCATCATTTCAGCCCATCGCCGTCCACTGCTGGACATAGGCCTCCCTCATGGTATGCCACAGAGTGCGGTTCTGTGCCGTCTGCATCCATCGACGCCCAGCAATTTTAACTAGATCGTCTGTCCACCTAGTGGGGGGGCGTCCTACACTGCGTCGTCCGGTACGTGGTCGCCACTCTAGAACCTTTTTTCCCCAGCGGTTGTCGGTTCTTCGAGCGATGTGGCCAGCCCACCATTGCCACTTCAGCGTGCTAATTCTTCGTGCTATGTCGGTTACACCCGTTCTTCTGCGGATTTCCGTATTACGGATTCTATCACGCAGAGAAATCCCGAGCATAGCTCGCTCCACAGCACGCTGAGCGACTTTGAGCTTGGTTATGAGGCCTACATTTAGGGACCACGTTTCCGTGCCGTAAGTCATCACTGGTAACACACACTGGTTGTAGACCTGTGTTTTCAGACACTGAGGTATGTTGGACGAGAAGATCCTCTTAAGTTTCCCGAACGCTGCCCAACCGAGTTGGATTCGTCGGCTGACCTCTTTCTCGAAATTGGATCTACCTAACTGGACTGTTTGTCCAAGGTAAACATAATGATCGACAATTTCGAGAATCGCATTGCCAACTAGGACCGGTACAGGAATGACATGGGCATTTGACATGACTTTCGTCTTGTCCATGTTCATTCGTAACCCCACCAGTTGGGATACCCTGCTGAGATCGTTGAGCATGGTGCCAAGGTCCTCCATGGATTCTGCCATAACGACGATATCGTCTACAAATCGAAGGTGAGTGATGTATTCGCCGTTAATGTTAATACCTAGTCCGGTCCAGTCTAAGAGCTTGAAGACATCTTCCAGTGCAGTGGTGAACAGTTTCGGAGAGATGACATCTCCCTGTCTCACGCCTTTCTGCAACTGGATCGGTTTCGTACTCTTATCCCGGATACGGACTGACATTGTGGCGTTCCTATACAAACACTTCAGCACTTCTATATAACGATGGTCGATTTGGCACCGCTGAAGGGACTGCAGCACCGCCCAAGTTTCGACTGAATCTAAGGCTTTCTCATAGTCCACAAACGCTATACACAGAGGCCGATTGTACTCCTCGGTCTTCTGGATAATCTGCCGAAGCGTGAGAATATGGTCTATGGTGCTATAGCCTTTTCGGAAGCCAGCTTGTTCGGGTGGCTGGAAGTCATCAAGCTTGCACGTGAGTCGATTGGTAATGACCCTCGAAAACAACTTGTAGACGTGGCTCAAGAGTGAGATGGGTCTGTAGTTCTTTAGAAGAGCTTTGTCGCCCTTCTTGAAGAACAGCACAACCACACTCCCGGTCCACGACTCTGGAACGTCGCCCCCGAGGATAACGGAATTAAATAGCTTTTGAAGGGCTTTTAAGACCGGCTTACCGCTTCAGTAGCTCTGTCGTAATTCCGTCATCTCCCGGTGCCTTACCGTTTCGTAGTTGTTCGAGAGCCATTCTGATCTCGCACAAGCTAATGTCCGGGATTTCTTCGGTATAGTGCCGAGTTAGCTTGGATCTGGGATCTTGGATCAAGCCGACAACAGGACTTCGGGATGATTTATATAACTGTCCATAGAACCTTTCGACCTCTCCCAAGATCTCACCCTGGGATGAAATGACAGTGCCGTCATCGGTCTTCAGCTTAGTCAATTGGCTTTGCCCAATAGACAGATCTTGTGCGAACACTTTTGAGCCACGATTCCGCTCTATCGCTTCTTTAACACGGAGCGTATTAAATTGGCGAATATCGCGACGCACAGACCTGGAGATCTGCCTATTAAGCTGCCTGTGTTCGGACCAATCGGCTGAAGACTGTACTGTCATTTCTTTTCTCCGCTCCATGAGCTTGAGAGTCTGGCCAGAAAGTTTTTTAGGTCTATTGGCGCGGTGAGCCTTGAAAAACTTCGACCCAACCGCGTGGACAGTTTCCACGAACCTGTTGTTCATATCGTTCGGAGATTCGCACTCGTCTAGACATTGGAAGCGATTGTGTAGTTCGAGTTGAAAGCTTTCGAGGTTCTGGTATTGGACAGGTGTAGGTCGGAGGGTAGACTTCATCAAACGTGATCTTTCGACTTTCGTATGGATATTTAATGAGCCTCGTACTATTCGGTGATCGCTCCCAGTTTTAATCCTGCTGATCACTGAGACATCATTAAATATATGTCGTTTGTCCGACAAGATGAAGTCTATCTCGTTTTTTGTTGAACCATCGGGGCTAATCCAGGTCCATTTCCTTTGTGGCTGCTTTCTGCAGAAGGAATTCATCATAAAGAGGCTTTCCTTCTCCAGAAATTCAGCCAGTTTCTGGCCCCTCTGGTTTCTCTGTCCATATCCATGTTGCCCCACTCTCAACTCATCATCACTCCTTTTGCCTAGTTTCGCGTTAAAGTCTCCCATAACCACCGTGAAGTGGGTTTTGGACGCGTGTATGGCTTCCGAGATATCCTCGTAAAAGGCCTCCACCTCGTCGTCGGAGTATGCCGAGGTCGGTGCGTATACCTGTATGACCTTCAACGAATACGTTTGGTAATTCTGAGTATAAGGTACGCTACCCTTGTCGACACACTCTCGATCCTCTCCACGTTGCCTACGATAGACTTGCGAACGATAAACCCTATACCGCCTTGGGACGGGTGATCTCCCTCCCGGTAGAAGAGCAAGTTTCCAGACCGGAGGATTATCGTGCCCTCGCCCTCTCTTCGCACTTCTGATAATCCTACAATGTCCCAGCGGATTTTGCTCAATTCCTCTTCCAGCTCGACGACCCTTTCGTCGGTCCTGAGTGTCCGAATGTTGTGTGTTACCAGGGCCAAGGGTCGTTTTGATTGGTAGCCGGATCGCTGCCGGGGATTCTTAGCACCCCCTACTGCATCGCTACCAGGCCCGCTACCACAATGAGCCCGTAGGATAGTGGAGCTGCCGTGACTAGGGGCCGTTTTTTTATTTGTGCTTATCATTAGGGGTTTTGAGCCATAATCGCCACGCTTGGCAGGCGGGTTGGCGATCGCAGTGTGGTGTTATACGTATCCCAGGAGAGAGCTGCTGCCCTCTCTCCTGGTGGACCCTTAGCCGATTTTTACGACTCCCACGGGCAAGCAAGGGGTGGCGACACTTGTATTCTATCCCGTCGCCACACGGGAATCTATCCCGTCGCCACAGCTGAAATGATAATGAGATATAAAATATGTATCTTATATCTCTAGTTAGTCATGAAGTTTTATTGCTGTTTAAAAAGTATTCTAATCAAATCTAGTAACGATGGTTTGTTTTCCAGTAACATCGATACGCGCATCCAACAAGCAGAGCTCCAATACAAGTTGGGTCGTGAAGAGTTGGAGCTACTGACCCTGAGCGAGCAGGCACGTGCACTCACCCAACTCATTGAACAGGCCGACGCTGCCGCCTCCAGAAACCACGCTACTATATACAGGTATTTAATTAAATAGAAGTCATTCAGAAAACTTCAATTAAACAATTTGTAAACTAAGTTTATGAAAAGCTCTTTTCTCAAGGAGGGCAGTGACTTGGTTAGCAAAAGAAAAAGATATTGCATATATCAAAAAGCAAGACTAATTATAACTTATAACATGGTTGTAAGAGGGTCTTTTGTTGTATTGCTTATGGTGGCAAGCGAGCAAGCAGAACACCTGACGGTAAGTGTCACTGCCGCCCATGGACCTTTGCCACCTGAGCGAGTGATATAAAAGAGCTATATCACTCACATAGACACAATCTATCACTCGCTCACTTAAGCGTCGAATATATCATTAGCTCAATAGCTCACTAGCTCATCGCTCACTTCGCATCGCAGAATGTTTCACTCTCAGTAGCTAACGAAAAATGAGCGAGATCGGTGCGCTGCGTGGCCCGCCAATTAGAATGATATTTCACACTATTTTCGTATCGAAGTAATTAATTTGTCATAAGAGAATATACTCTATTTCTTTAGAAATAAAGTTTAATAATTATTATTAGAAAATAGATTTGTATTTGTTTTATTATAACCAACTAGTAATGCTATTTTGATATTATGAGACTAGAGCGATAAAGTATTTTGAAATTCTTTTTTATGGGTAATTAGTTGCTCCCGGGGTATCTCGTAAATACGTGACCAAGTGTTGAATAAAACTTACTTTTGTAGACGTTTTTAGTAATAAAACTGTATATTTATTTGCACAAGTGTTTATATCATCATCATCATCATCTCAGCTCAATTTAAGTCCCACTGTTGGGCTCGAGCCTACTCCATAATAGAAGGGAAATTGACCTACTATACCACGCTGGTCAGACGTGTTGGTATAGGGTTTTGTTTCGAGTTTTCCTTCTCTTGCATAGATATAACATGCGTTTATATCCCTTGGTCGTCTCTTACGATCACCTACGAGTAAGATGAGAAGATGGTGGTGAAATGTATTCTTACCCTGTCATTACACGGATAAGTGCCTATATAGATTTGAATAATTATTAGCTTTAGTTATTATTATTGGAACTGTAAATACACTAAATTGTTCGCCCTAGAACCTTTTTTCTCTAATAATAGAAATCTAAATAGAATTCTTTGTATGCTTAAGTGTTTTTGTGGAACGTTAATATACATTAAAAATTAAATTTTACTATCGACAATGAGTAATTTAAATAAAAAGCGAAGCCCATCATGGGAAAAATGAGCGATAAATTCGTTTGAGTGATAGATTCGTTTGAGTGATAGATTTAAAGTGAGCGATAGATTTAAAGTGAACAATCTTTGAAAGTGAGCTAGATGAGTGATTTAATAATGTGGTTGACTACTGAGCTAAGTGAGCTAAATGAGTGATACGTATCTTTACAGTGAAAAGATATGTATCACTGTTTTCAGCGCAGTGATACATATTGCGCATGACTATTTGCCATACCAAGGGTACCTATAGCTAGGCCCCTGCCTACCAATAGAAACACCAAACCCACCCAGTTGGGCTTCCGGCACTCTCGCTCACCGAACGAAGCGCAATAGCATATTGCAATTACTCAGAAGTCGTTCTTCTGCAAGAGTGTGGTACTAATTCCAAAGGGACCGTCCTGCGGCTGTAAACAGAAAACTGTCAGCAGCGTGGTCCTACCACTAACAATGAACAAAATAGGTACATAGACAGTTTCAATCTAAACTATATTGTTTAAGTGTTCGCTTGGAACTTAAAATACGTCTTCTCTAGCACACGATTACAGCTCTAATGAGGTATACGAGTATTGTACTAACGATCTGCATATTCACAAACGTTAAAAAAATCAAATTCATTCAAATAAAAGTCAAATATAGTGCCACTATTCATTTCTGATAAAACAATGATAAATAAATTTTGCAATAATTCCACGTGTGCCGACGAAATAAGAATATAATTATTGGCACGCCTTATTTGCCCATTTTTTTTTTTTTTTTTTTTTTTTTTTTTTTTTGCCGTGGGCCATGGACGTCGCACCCCGCCAAGTCGGTCCGGGGTGACGGAAGAGGCGGCGCGCAACCCCATTGACCCACCCTGCAAGCACCTCTTCTTCGCCGTGCAAGCGGGCCACCGGTACCCGATTTTTGTCTTCGGTGGCCCGCTCAGCGGTATGCCCTCTCGGGCTCCTCTCCTGTCGACGCCCCGACAGCTTTCGCCGTCGAGGCGTCGTCCTCACGCGGTGGCCTCACGTCGGGTGACCGGACAATTCCCCGGTCCGATCACCCGAAGCCTCGGTTAGGGCGGCATCAGGCGCAGGTAACGGGAATCCTCCCGGACTCGTTCCGCCGTCTCCTTCTGCGAGATAACAGCCTCGCAGAAGGCGGCGACCGCGTCCCAGTTCCTGACGCTGTCGACCATCGCCCTCGCGACAGCCGGCAGCGTCAGGTCGGCACCGATTACAGCGACGAGGTCACGGCGCTGCCCGTCCCAACTCGGACACACCTCCAGTGTGTGTCTCGCCGTGTCCTCGTCACTGCTGCAATGGTGGCAGGCCGGAGTCCACTCCCTATACGCGACCGTGTGCAGGTACAGACCGAAACACCCGTGCCCTGACAATACCTGCACCAGCCGAAAGGAGAGGACTCCGTGCCGCCGCTCCATCCATTCCATCAGTACGGGCCGGAGGGCCTCGACGGTAACGACACCGTGTCTTGGCCTCTCCAGCCGCGTAACCCAACGGGCGATGACGTCTCGGCGGGCGTCCTCGCGCCAGGTGGCTATCTCGCTCAACGATGGGGAGCCACCTTCGTCGCGCACTGAGGTAACCCGCCGGTAGAGGTCGGAGAGCATCTCCGCCTCTAGGTCCCACGGGGGTGTCCCGGCCAATAGGCACGCCGCCTCTGTCGACACCGTGCGGTACCCGCGAATGGCTCTGACCGCCATGGCTCGCTGTGGCCTCCACAGAACCGCCCTGAGCTGGGCGTTCAGAGCCCTCGCCCACACGGGTGCGCCGTACATGGCCATTGAGCGGATCACCCCCGCATACAGCCGTCGGCCCTCGAAACTGGGTCCGCCCACATTCGGCATGAGTCGAGAAAGGGCGGACGCCGCGCCGACCAGCCGGGGAGCAATTTGGCGAAAATGCTCCCGGAACCACCATCGCCCGTCGAGCACCAGACCCAAGTACCTCATATGGGCCTGTGGATGGAGTTGACGACTAACGAGGCGCCGATGGGCAGCCTCACACGGGGCCCATGGAATAGTAGGGCCTCCGTCTTGTTTAGGGCCACCCTGAGCCCCAGCGCCTCGATTCGCCTGACCATCTCCTCGGTGCCGAGAGTGGCCAGGCTCGCCGCCTCTTCGAATGTCCTGCCCCGGGCTGTGACGAGCGTGTCGTCAGCATAGCAAATAACGCTCAGCCCGGGGGGGAGACTCCCTCTCAACGCCCAGTCGTACCCGATGTCCCACAGAGTCGGCCCCAGAACCGACCCCTGCGGAACACCGCACGACATGGGCGTCCGCACAATGTCCCCTGCGGGGCTCGCGTAGAGAACACTGCGCCCCTCCAAATAGTCTGCCACCAGCCGCCTGAGGTACAGGGGCACTCCATGGAACCGGAGCGCCTCCCTGATGCAGCTGAATGGCAGACTATTGAAGGCGTTGGCGATGTCCAACGACACCGCCAACAACACTCCTTTGCCGGCGACAGCCTCCGCGGCCGTCTGCCTCAGGCGTAGCAGGGCCCCGATGGTCGAACGCCCCCTCCGAAACCCAAATTGAGCGTCCGACAGATCGGGCCCCACCTCCTCCAGGTGCTGGACGATGCGGGCAGCGAGGACACGCTCCAGCAGCTTACCCACATCGTCCAGAAGCACAATGGGCCTGTAGGCCGACGGCGAATCCGGGGGCCGTCCCGGCTTTGGCAGGAGAACCAACCTCCCTTCCTTCCAGCACTCAGGAAACTGTCCAGACGTCAGACAGGCGTTGAACAGTCGCCTGAGGCGAGGTTCGAGATGCTCGAGGAGCAACGTCAACACCCGGACTGGGATTCCGTCCGGGCCGGGGGCCGTGGTGGCGGAACGAATCTTCGCCACGGCTGCCCCCACTTCCGACTCCGTCACGGGCGGAACACTCTCGACGGCCTCCCGGTCGTGATCTGGCGAAGCCATGACCGGGGGCGTGTGCTCCGGCTGCCGCGGGAACAGCTCCTCGACCACTCTACGAAGGAGGTCGGGCTGGAGGGTCTCAGTGAGGGGGGGGCCCTGCGCGCGAAGCTTATTCAGCGACGCGCGATACGGGCGACCCCAGGGGTCACGGTCGAGACCGTCCAGCATCTCCTGCCAACTTGCGTCCTTGGCGGACCGGACGCCTTATTTGCCCATGGGAGTCGAAAAAATCAGCTGAGAGCCCACGAGGAGAGTGGGTAGTAGCTGTCCTGGTAAACGTGTAAGACCTCACTATGATTGCCAATCCACCTGCCAAGCGTGGCGATTACGACTCTATCCCTATATTTGTGGAGGCAACCTACGTTTATAAGAGAACAGTAAAAGGTAAAAGATACAAACGATGGGAACTAACAAATTAATAAGATTATCGAGAGTTTCCACGTGAATCGAGCCAGTGTACTGACAGATAGGTTGCATACATTTATCATCGGTGATGAGGGACGTGCTTATCGTGCCACACGCGAAACTACTTTCCGAGCCATAATATAGAATAATGTGCTGAGTAAATTATTAATTAATTTAGAAAAAGGACATGAGATACAGAAATCTAGATAAATATTACCAATAAAACTATCTACATCATGAATATGGAGATTATTTTTCACATGGTAATATCAAAAGCTTAAAATTCAGTATTGGATCTAGTCGCTCAGCGTCAACACAAATTTCTATGGGTTTTTAGTCTCTCTTATATATGGCATGTAGAGGCAGAATTAGACAATAAAATCTTATTTAAAAGTTTTGAAAATTCCATTAAATCAGAATATTCCAATCATTACCAGACACTTTAGCAAAAATTAAGAAGTAAATAAATGACATAAATTGCAAATACATATCCAAAACCTTTTTTCGATTATTGCTCGTGGCAAACGGTAAGCAGCACACTTGATGGGAACTGTTACCACCGTTGTGGACCTTTGCAATGCCAAGGGTATAGCTAGGCCGCTGCCAGCCAACGAAAACCCACTTATAAAGTTCGGCTACTAACTCTCTCGCTCACCCGTACCCAGAGACTTGTTCCGCCTTAACGTTATATAGTTAGTGTAGTTGTAGGGTATTGTATGTTATGTGTATTCCATCCGGGTGGACCACGAGAAAAAGACCGGGTTCCGGTAACCCACCCGTACGGCGTCGAGAGGTACATTGTAGGGCGGGTCTACGGGGTCGTGCGCCGCTTTTCTTTTAAAAAAAGAAAAAAGCGTTTTGGTTAATATTATACGATATAAAATTTTATATACATTTTCTAAATGAGCACATAATTTGTATTAGTTCGCTTACCAAAATAGTTGTCCGTCGAAGATTTTTAATATCTTGAAATTTGATTATTGTCAGTTAGTTTTTAAACTAAAACATTACCTACTGTTTTATTTTTTTAAGACACCACCTTGCACTAAAGAACTAATGTATTGCAGGGAACCTTGTATTGCAGAGGACTTTACAAACATATAACTAACTCAAGCAAATTACACCCAGACTCATAACAATAGTTAGTAGATCACACAATGTATTATTCTGCGTAGGGATCAAACCTTCTACGCCATTTGTGCAGTCCAACTAAGGTCCACATACTCGTATACACGAGAAATAATTAAGTAATCGGATTTTATAGAGAAATAATTAATTCAAATTCATTCAGACTTTTGAAGTAGTGAGCCTAGATTAAGCTATCAACTTATCATGTAGTAAGAAGTAAAATTCACAAACCTAGAGAACTAAAACATATAATGAAGTGAGTTTCAACTTATACGCCTACGCAACGTCACGTCCTGCCTTTCCACATAAGTTTAAAGAGTTGAGATCTATCCACAGATATAAAGTTATCCATCAATCCAATCCACGGAAACAATTGTTACGTTTATTACACCATCCATTGTTTCATAAGGCGTGGCTACCATCGCACTTTCTATGGCAAATGCCCCGTGCGGCTAATGTTCCAATTCCGTGGGAGTATGACTGTTGAAAACCAATGGCCGTTGAGTTATATGCGAAACCTTTGTGAACGTGCGAATACATTTAATTGATAGTTTTGTTGACTGTTCGTAGATTAAGTTATTAATTTTCATTATAACTAACTATGTACTTAAAACTGAATGCCTGTGAAATATATTTTTAAGGGTACTAACTCAAAGATAATATAGCAAAATGTTTAGAGAAACTATAGCAATAATTTATGGTCTATATTGAATGTTTCCCTTCTCTTTTTTAAAGACCTTATAGCAAGGAAATAGTTACTGTATTGGAGGACTTTACAAACACATTTCGCGAATACAATTTACATAATACAGTCTCGGGCTAGATGCCCACAAATTATTGTTCTGCAATTTGTTGTAATCGAACCCGTGATACTTGACAATCGTACGTCGTTATTTTAAACACTACGCTATCTGTGCAGTCAAAGTATATGTTTAAAATTACAATCTTAGTTATAGTTTTTTTTTCTATTTTTATATCTTTCGTAGCTATAGCTATACACATCGCTTGTGTAATTTTTTAACTCTTATCAAAGTGTGATGATGCGAAGCCACACTGTTACCTTCTACTATACGTGCTCGTGCTATTGAAAATTAGCTAGTTAAAGAACCTCAAATAATAATAATATTTTCGAAACGACTTTAATATTTTTATTTGCTTCCTGCAAAATATATACATATTTTTGTTAAACGAATTCACAAAATTAATCACTAATTTAATTTTTTTCTGTTAATATAAGTTTTTCCCGTGGCAAAATTCTACGCGTGTACAGATGTACACGCGTAGAATGATGCGATGAAAACTTCGTCCTAAACGGACAATAGGAACACGTGGAGAGATCTCCACGTGTTCCTATTGTCCGTTTAGGACGAAGTCATGGAACCGTTTTACACACACGCCACAACTCCGCCGGGCTGATACATCCAATGTACGCGTACACACTTCGGGAAGGGAACCATTTCCTCTCCCTACCACTTCGAGTAATGCTCAAAATCAAAGGCACATCTTGGAGCTTGTTATATGAGCCTGAACTAAGGGAATACGCTTTTTATTGCGAAGGTCTTTACCAATACACATTTCACGTAGTAGGTATCGACCCCACGACATTTAACACATTATATCTGTATCTTAACAACTACGCGATTTGTGCAGTCCCATATTGGATCATCTCATGGTTTAATACAATTGTAAATATATATTGCCGATAGATGTCGTCGTTAAACATCTTTAATTATATTTATTACACAAGTAACTGTCTCAGTAGCTTCAATTTCAAAGCAATCGGTACCTTATTTCAAATCAGTTTGGGTTAAGCGCTATTTTTAATAGTAATAGGACCACACGATTAAGAGTTTGCTCTATACAGCCGCGGGTCGGTCCGTCCACGGTAGTACCACTCAACTGCAGAAAATCGACGTCTGAGCAGTGGCAATATGTTATTATGCTTCGTTCGGCAGAAAGCCGGCAGTCCAACTTTCTGGATGAGTGAGGAGTTTTCATGGCCTGATATTTCAACGCTACATGAGCGACAGGAACACCATCAGCTATTCTGCTTGCTCGGGTGCCATCAAAAACAATAAAAGAAAATCTATTTTTTTAAAAATTATGCAATTTACAAACATCATTACCGTTATTGATACAAAGATAGAAATTAGATAAACACGTCTCGATACCGAGACCTTTTTAGGTCAGTCATTGAGCAGGATGTGTTCATCTGATCTGACCGCAGCCACCGCCGCGCCATTCGTGGGAAAATAATACTAATATTTCACGTATCATTACGCACGCCATTGTTTGTGATCAATGAATGTATGGGAGTTTTGTTCGGTGTTGCCAACATTACATTGAAAATTACGTTAATTTACTTCTAAAATTTAAATAAGAAATGTTTTCGAGATGTTATGTAGGAAGTATACATTTTTTATATAACCTCTATTCTGTGCAGGGAAGTTATAAAAATACAGCTTTCGGAACCTATTACTTGCTAGTGGAAGTAGTAAAAATCAACTGAGAGACGTGTTATTACGATCGCCAACCTGTACGCCAAATTATAACAATAACCTCACTAACATAATTTTATGAGAGGCTTAGAATCAGTCAATAGCGTTGAAGGACTGAATGAAAATGATTGATTAGATAAGATGACAATGTATCTGATCCTGATTTTCCGTGTGGTGACGAAGTTAGAATACAATTAATTCCCCTATCTTACCCGTGGATATTCTAAAAGACAAGTAAGTTATATAATATGCGTGTAACAAAAGAAGGCAAACTCGAAATAAAATTACACTTATACACAAAGCCTCGTCATTTCAACTAGCTTTTCTGTCATCCGTAATTTATATTAATCTTTAAATTACTGAAATTTAGCATTTAATATGCTTAATTATTTATAAAATCCGATTACGATACCCGATATTTATAAATAATTAAGCATATTAAATGCTAAATTTCAGTAATTTAAATAACAAGATTGTGTCATCGTTTAATACAATTCTTACTGCAAAGTTTGAAGTATTAGGCCTATAACAATGTGTAAACATTGTCGGGTAGATGTCATACCGTCACCTTAAGACGTAAATATGATACGAAGCGAAATTTGCATGTCCTACAATAAGTCACGGTGGTGTAGTGGCAGCACGATTGGCCTGAAATCCCAATAGGCGCGAGTTCGAATCCCGCTTGTGACATCATTTTTCGCTTCGTAATCGGGTTTTATAAATATATTAATCTTGCTAATTATTAGTGGTAGGCTGTTGACAGTTTTCTATTTACAGTCGCTTACCGGTCCGTCGGGCGTAGTACCACACTCTCGTAGAAGAGCGACGTCTGTGTAATGGCAAAATGCTATTGCGCTTCATCCGGTGAGCGACAGAACTAGATGCTCAACTGGCTGGGTTTGGGGTTTATATTGGTAGGCAACGGTCTAGCTATACTCTTTTTTGTTTTTTTTTTTTTGCGGTGGGCTATGGACGTCGCACCCCGTCAAATTGGTCCGGGGTGACGGAAGAGGCGGCGCGCAACCCCATTGACCCACCCTAGCGGGCCACCGGTACCCGATCTTTGTCTTCGGTGGCCCGCTCAGCGGTATGCCCTCTCGGGCTCCTCTCCTGTCGAGGCCCCGACAGCTTTCGCCGTCGAGGCATCGTCCTCACGCGGTGGCCTCACGTCGGGTGACCGGACAATTCCCCGGTCCGATCACCCGAAGCCTCAGTTAGGGCGGCATCAGGCGCAGGTACTCGCGCCTGCGCCGCCCCGGCCGCGGGCGGCGGCCCGGGTTACGGGAATCCTCCCGGGCCCGTTCCGCCGCCTCCTTCTGCGAGATGACAGCCTCGCAGAAGACGGCGACCGCGTCCCAATTCCTGACGCTGTCGACCATCGTTCGCGCAACAGCCGGCAGCGTCAGGTTAGCTATACCCTTGATATTGCAAAGATCTATGGATAGCAGTGACGCTTAACATCAGGTGTGCTGCTCGTTTGTCACCACAAGCAATAAAAAAAAGTTCACAATAAAATATTAATATCAAATTTGTAGAAATTTAAAAAGCATTCGTTAAAAAGGCAGCATATTTAATAACCTAACAAATTTAACGTAATAACATGTTATAATTGTTATACATTCGATTCCCAAACAATACAAATATTCATTTACAAACTTTTATATGAGTTACAGCACATCATTTCTTGTTTAATTAGACGTGATCGTGTAAACCAATGTAATTAGGGATATATATATATATATATATATATATATATATATATATATATATATATATATATACAATTTACAGAAGTCATTCACATGTAAAAAGAAATTTACAACAATATGAAATTTCAGACCATCTCAATTAAGCAGATCGTATTATATGTTTCTTTCAAAAGTACACAATTTATAAATAAAGTTAATTACCTGGTATCTGTAGCCTTCGTTTATATAGGTATACTAATTTTTGCCCGTGACTTAGTCCGCGAAATTATGTGTAACGCCGCCATTAAATTTCCTTTTTATTATTTGTATTGGAGAGAGAAATATTTTCAAGTAAATCGCCAACTATTTTACGTCCTTACTTCATAAGACATACTTTATCGTATGCCTTATGAAGAGCAATATTCAGTAAATTTATTTCTAATGAGTCTCTAAATCACAACGTTATGAGGCTGTCTAGTAAATATTTATGCTCATTTTTAATTAAATGAGAAATTAAATAAAAATAGCATAATATAAATTCTGATTTGACCAAATCCCTATTTATACGCTTAAAGTATGAAAATTAATAAATCCTGAAATACTTGTTTATTTATTGTTACTAAAATATATTTTTATAAGATAGATAAAGTCTTTTCTTCCCTTCGTACTTTGCTATGCCTTTCTCAATGAATCTTTACCGTACCAAAAGAAACTACTCTCATAATTTTGTTTGAAGTTTTAGTAGTATCGGCTTGGCATTGATGAGTCGGTGAACCAGCTTTTTCATACACGTATACATACACTCATTTGCAAAAAAAACGGGCACCTAAGCAATGAACCATTTCAAATGTTAATATTTCTTTGTTTGATAATTATAGGTAGTTTTATCCACACAATTTGGTAAATTAATAAGAAAATAATCGTTTTCATCAGTATTTCATAAAATTTAGATACAATTTATGGGAAATAATGCTAAACCTCGCTAGTAGTGTATATTCGCTAGTAGTGCATATGCTCATGAAGTAAAAATAAAAAAGTTTTTTTGTTTGTTTTTCTTTAATAAAGTAAAAGCAGATAAATGTTTAGTATCGAGTGTGACCCCCTCTAGCTAAAATCACAGCTTGAATTCGTCTGGGCATGCTAGCGAGTATATCCCGGATACTTGCTTGCGGAATACGTTCCCACTCCGCAGTAATCACATTCTTCAGCTCTCTGATGGTCTGCGGAGCCGGGTGTACTGATCTCACACGCCGTTTCAGAACGTCCCAGACATGCTCTATGGGATTGAGGTCGGAACTTCGAGCTGGCCAATCCAAACGACGAATGCCGACCTCTTGCACATACGCATTAACATCGCGGGATCGGTGGGCGCGAGCATTGTCGTCCATAAAAATCGAGTCTTCACCTAGAGCGGCCAATGCGGGTTGTGCATGAGAAATTAGAACTTCCGTTATGTATCGATGCCCAGTCAGTGAGCCGTTTTCAATGAAGACTAACTCTGTACGATCCATTGAATTTATTCCTGCCCAAAACATAACAGAGCCCCCACCATAAGGTGTGATTTCTTCGAAACATGCCTCTGCAAAGCGTTCTCCTTGTCTTCTTAGCACTCGCCGACGTCGATCTTCACCGAACAGAGATATCCTGGCTTCATCAGAGAACAAAACCCTATTCCAATCGTCTTGAGTCCATGATTCACAATTTCTAGCGAACCTAAGCCTGTGAACTCTGTGCTCACGGAGTAATTTGGGGCCGCGGGCCGGGCGGTGACTGCGTATATTGGCAGCGAGAAGCCTCCTCCTGACCGTCCATAGACTAATATGCACATTTCTTACTTCTTGGAGGTTGTTCTTAAGATCCACATACGAAGATTTGCGATTTCTCAATGCGCGACTCACAAGAAAACGATCATCCCGTGGTTGGGTACATGGTTTTCTTCCAGAACCAGGCCTTCTCTCGACGGAACCAGTCTCCTGATATCGCTGCCAGGTCCTTTGGACTGTCGAGCGACTAACATTTAGCCTCCTAGCCACGAAACATTGGCTGCAACCCTCTTCAAGCAGCGCGATAATTTTGGTAGCTTTTACCACTTTATCTACCATTTTTGATACAGCCAAACAGCATTAAATAAAGCTTTGACAGTCAAGGATATGAAATTAATCGATAAAAATTGAATAAAAGTTATGAAAGTCGATGTTAACTTCTGGAACTTCGCGCCAAAAATGTAGGATAAAAAGGGGTTTTCTGTAAAAATGAACATCAAATGAAAAATTGAATTTAGAACGTACTTTTTTAAATACCACAGCATTTTTAAAACCGGCCAGTAACGTGTACAAACGATTGAAACCTTTTTGGTATTGTATCTTTTTAAATACGAATGAAAATCAAAACCGCCCGTTTTTTTTGCAAATGAGTTTATATAGGTAAAGAACTTCAGGTAGCCTGGTCTTCTCTTTCTTGTTTATTATAAACTCTATTGTTTAAATTTGACACTTAACGTGATGTTCAGATACTGGTTAGACATTAGTATAGAGCTTTATTTCGAAATTTCGTACGTACGTACACATGCACGTACGCACACGCACACAGACACGCATGCACACACACACACACACACGCACGCATACACACCCACACACACAAACGCACACGTACCTACACTTTTTTAACTTTATAATTACTTTTCTTTTTTAATATTATTGTTAAGTTTTCTTTCTATTTTATTTAAATTTTGATGTAACAATAATTTCAATGTTTAAGGGGGTAGAAACTAACACCTGCAACACAGTCTTTACTAGCGCAGGTGTTAGAGAATCCTATTAATTATAATGTACATTTTACGTCAATAAACATTTATTATTATTATTATTATTTCCATCTTTTGCAGCGATTTGCTTGTATGATATTATCTTTATACGGAAAATTGCGTATATGTATGCCATATGCCTATTATTGTTATCTCATAATCATATAATACTTTTATTTAATTCTCATCACAGATGTAATGAACCATTCACCTATAATTTTTCACTTTATTCGCAAATTATTTCCCATGCACTTTCACTCGCTTACACTTTTAAAATTCGTGCACTATTGTGCGATTTCCCACGAGTGAAATCTTAAGTAATATTAAATAAATGTATATAAATATAACGAAGCGTCTCGTTACCTTGATATATGACCACTAACCTTGTAATACATGTCGCCATTGTTACATTGACGCGTCTCTCAATGAAGTCATTTAATTTTTCGACGATTTCATCAAGATTTTTAATTATGATAACTGTACATAATCCGGCACTTATATGATAATCTCTTTATTAGTTATTGTACATATTTACTTTCGTTTGTAAACTAGTGAGAACTTTAACTGTTGTTATATGACCAATGTTATGGTGGTAATAATAATATTATTTTGGGAAATAAGTGAAACTGTTTTTAATTTAAGCGGCACATAATTTGAATATATTATACAATATTCATAATCTGATAGTCGTAGAAATAGCTATTGTTTAGTTTAAATTGTTTATGCCTAGATATCAAGTTCCACTTCGAGGTAAAGTTGAGGTAGCGATTGCTGTATAGTGAAGTATATTTATTCCTTGAGTGTATCTTATAAGATTAATAAGAGAATCACTCATCAGCTTATCAAAGTCTTTTGTGGTATATATGCCTCTCTGAAGAGGAATAATGCCACAATCGTAACGTTTAGAAGACGGTTGGGGTTATAACATTTTCAATAGATTTTGAAGTTGAATCTCGTTCTACTGGTGATCCCTTCGATTTTTATGATTTATGGTAGTAGTTTGGAAAATCCAAAAGTGCACACTTCATACTTTTTTTTATTATTAATTATTTACTGTTAGTCAATGCCATAAAATGAAGAAAATCATACTTTTGACATTTCGCGCCATTCTCAACGTAGCGCAAAACATAGCTTGCAAGCATTCTAAACGAACCCAATTTTCATAAGGTAATACATACACTAAAGACTAAGCAGTTTAGTTTTTTATTAATTGCAATTAAATGACAAAGAATTACCAAGCTATTTTTGAAAGGCAACAGCGCGTTGCGATTATGAAGCTTTAAACATTGATCATATTATTACAGCCTAAGTATGTCCACGTACGTACGAAGGTATAATAAGCCTCAAGTCAATGGTCAGTCAGCACAATCGAAATGGTTTTAGTGGGTATTTCGGTCGTGCGGCGGCTGGTGAGTCCCACACAAGTCCCCCCGTTCTCACATGTGGGGGGATAGTGCGTATATGCATTTCCATAGAAAGAAAAAATACAATCGAAATAAATTAGTAAACACAATAAATTCAAACCTAAGCTTTATTTCCAGTTTGTTTTTAGTTTGAATAATGTTATAATGCTTATAGTGACATTTGCGATCCACAATGGTCTTCCGTAAAACCGACGTTTAACCTTCGGTAAGTCTTGCTTGCTTTTAATTGTCTTGGGACCCGCAACAAATTTAATTAGAAAACAAAAATAGGAGTTGAAAAAAATTCACTTTCCTCCTATCCCGCCCACACCGGTGCGCCGTACAGGGCCATCGACCGGACGACCCCCGTGTACAGCTTTCGGCACGTAGCGCTCGGTCCGCCCACGTTCGGCATAAGCCAAGAAAGGGCGGACGCCGCGCCGACGAGCCGCGGAGCGAGCCTGCGGAAATGCTCCCGAAACCAAAGTGCAACGCATGGAAATTTTCTCGAGGCTGCTACAAGTTCTATGTAATATACTACCTCAAATGTTACTTACAGACTCTCTAACATAAGATTGCGCTCGTTAGGTCAGAGACTGCACTCCCAGAGGATGTGGTGACCTGATATCTATGAATACTGTGATAATTTAATTGCGTATTTAGTTTAATTTTAATATTATATTTACATAGCATGTTATTAATGTATCTATTATAACTTGTTTTTAATAAATAAATATATTGAAAGAATTAAGTTAAGCTCAAAATTTTTTATTGCTTATGTTGGCAAATATACAAGCAGCACACCTGATGATAAGTGTCACTAACGCCCACACACCTTTGCTATATCAGGGGGACACCTAGGCTGTTTGTCTACCAATGAAAATACCAAACACCGGCAAGTTGGGCTGCCGGCTCTCTCGCTCAACGAACGAAGTGTAATAGCACATTGCCACTGCTCAGACGTCGATTGTCTGCGAGAGTGTGGTAACTCCTGACGAACCGTCCCACGGCTATAGACAGAAAATTGTCAACAGTGTGGTCCTACCATTATTGCCAAACAGGTCAATTTCCCTCTTACTGTAAAGGCGGCTAAAACCAAACATTGAGACATATATTGCCTAACAAGAACAAATAAACTAAAAAGAATAATATTATTAAACCATAAAAAAATAAACACTAATTCGATAAGTACACTACGACAGATATCACTCGTCACATTTGTGTTCAATCGCACGCAATACACTCGTTGTTCTAATGCTGTAATGATGACGGCCACTAACATACTTATATATCATTACCTAAATTACAACTATAATACTTTTGTACTATTATGTTTATTTGTCCCTGTGGTGACGGAGGTGACCCTCCAAGGTGGTTAAGACGAGTGGTGACTACTCTAGTAGTTAACTCGTGATCGGGTGCTGCCTGTTGGATCTCTCGTCCAGCCATAATCTTTTATATTGTATTTAAATTTTACATTACATCGGGGTTTGAAGGGCATCATACTAGTTTTTTTTTTTTTTTTTTTTTTGTGTGACTTAGTTGTTAGCCTCAGATGGCTATGACAACTTTACCCGGACTGTGGGTGAGCGCTGAGGGCTCTCAACCCGTGATCATACTGGTGCTAAAGTAGTACTATTTATTTATAATAATAGTCAAGAAGGAAATAATAATATGGGATGTGCTCGGAAACAGTTAATTGACAGTTCCTCTCGTCAAGACGTCTTTTGGGGCTTAGGAATGATTGTAATAGACAATCGTTATTTATCATTTTAATAATTTATCAGGATTTTGATTCTTTAGCGATCACATATTGTATTTTTAGTTCATTACTTAGTAATGGTAGGACCATGCTGATAACGGTTTCCTGTCTACAGACACGGGTCCGTCCGTTTGGGACAATACTGCTTTATCGTAGAAAATCGACGTCTGAGTAATGGCAATGAACGGGTCATCGGAACCCGGTCTTTATCTTCAGTGGCATGGCAAGGTACTACTGCGCTTTTTTCAGTGAATGAGAGAACCGGAACCCCATATTTCTGGGTGGATTTTGATTGGTAGGCAACGGTCTAGTTCTGCCAGGGGTATTGCAAAGATCCATGAGCGACAGTAATTCTACCATCGGGTACGCTGCTTGTTCGTTTACTATCATAAGCAATAAAAACATATGCCATTATCTAGTGTATCTACACATGATTATGGTGATAATAACTTTTATATTATGCAACTATGACAATCAGTATGTAATAGTTTTGAACGACTATATTCAAATTCCTACTGGCAATAGTGTTACCACGTTATGGGAGAATTTAAATTGTCTATTGTACTAAATTGTATAAAACGAAGTCATTAAAACCGTGTTAATATAATTTGAAACGGAAAGCGTTGTGTTATCTTAATTACAGTCTTAACGGCTCGTGTAAATATATTTTGTTTCGAATGAAAGTAGGCAAATTAAAACTGATATTTTTTTTAATAATTTTTATTCACGATCATGGATACAAAACCCTTTAATCGCCTATATAATATTTCACATGCAGTGTGGTAGCGGCGCACGAATACTACCAACCCTTTTTTTTTTTTTTTTGTTCACGCTGTGGAAATGCATTTGCGCACTAGCCCTCGCCGGTGACAGACGAGGGGGTGTGTGGGACTCGCCGGTCAGCTGGTTCGACCGAAATACCCACTAAAACCACAGCGGTCCCTTCCGCGCTTTTACGGGATGCCGGAGAGATCGTCTATTGACATTCTATCCCCGACACCCCAACGCTAGGCCATCTGGCCACGTCCAGTCGACAGTCAAGGCGGCGGGAGGAGATGCGCGTAACGGCGCCTCCGCCTTCCTGGCCGCCGCCTATGGAGCGAGTCTGCAGAAGCAAATGCCTCACGTATCCGCTCCGCGGCCTCCTTCGAAGAGATGACCTCCTCACAGAAGGAGGCCATCGACGACCAGCACCTGTCGCTGTCAAGCATCTTAGATATGATGGTCAACAACGACAGGTCTATTCCTATCACCGCCGACAGGTCGTGGCGCTGAGGCCCCCAGGCGGGACATACCTCTAAGGTGTGACGCGCATCATCAGTTAGCGCGCCACACTCATGGCATCCAGGGGCCTCTTCCCGTCCGATTCTGTGCAGGTACTTACCGAAGACCCCGTGTCCGGTAAGTACCTGCGTCATCCTGAAGGACAAGTTGCCGTGCCTTCTCTTCATCCAGCGGTGGAGGTGGGGCGCAATTGCCTCAACGGTCCCCCGACCTGCTACAGGGGACTCTAATTCCTCCCTCCACCGCCGTATAATTGCCGCTTGAGCCGCTTCTCTTGCCCTAATCAATTCAATACTACCAACCCTAACTTTGCTCATGGATGTAGTAAAAGTCGACTAAGAGCTTTATATCCACCTACTCCACCTAGGCCAACTCCACCTGATGTCATTTGGTCAACGACTACATTCCCAAGGAGGGTTGACGTCAGGCAGGCGGCCGGCCATAAAGCTATTGCCAATAACTTTTGCAATATGTACGATGGAGGAGAAGTGTATATTGCGTCGACCCCAAGGAATTGGGATAAGAGCAGGAGAACGACGATGATATTGAATAGTATATTCATAATCGTTATCAATAAGTTGAGTCGTTTTTGACCGTTGACAACCAAATTGCTTTGGGAATTTTAGACGGACATAGAAATATGCAAAAGCCACTTATATTCAATCAGTCAGTCGTTACAAGAATTTATTTATTACATACATACATACATTTATTATATTGAAAGAAAAAACAAAATTTATATTTACTTTTTCTAATAAATTTGAAATAAAACTACTTTTACGGATTTTATTGCGTGCGTTTGTATTTGATTTTTAATTTCCCAATGTTTTGAACATTCTACAGCATTCATGTTCACGGGAAAACGAAACGTCGGGAATGCTGTAAAGTTTCGAATACTCACGTCACGTAATTAAAAATCAAATAAATAAAATCCGTATAAGTAGTTTTTATTTCAAATGTGTAATACTCGCGTAAACATCAGAAATCTTTTTCTAATAAATTAAAGCTATTTTAAGTTTATCCGTCTATTATTGAGCTCATCGATATCTACTATTGTACATGGAAAACCTCATGATTTTGTTATATCTACAATTACGTTTCACATTCTTTGCGGACACAGAACCTGTACGATGTACATGGTATAGTACGCTATTTTAAGTTTATCCGTCTATTATTGAGCCCATCGATATCTACTATTGTACATGGAAAACCTCATGATTTTGTTATATCTACAATTACGTTTCACATTCTTTGCGGACACAGAACCTGTACGATGTACATGGTATAGTACGCTATTTTAAGTTTATCCGTCTATTATTGAGCCCATCGATATCTACTATTGTACATGGAAAACCTCATGATTTTGTTATATCTACAATTTTATTTATTATTTATTTATTTATTACCAGACAAAAGAAAGTTACAAAGATATAATATTAATGACATTTAAAACCACTAAGGTTTGATTTTAATGCCATTGACAGTAGCGGTTCACAGTGTAGATATAAAATGCGATTTCAATTTATATTTTATGTTTAAAGGTGTAATAATATTTCTAACTTCGGGTAGTAATTCATTAATAATTCTCGGTATCATGTAGGTAGCCGTGCGTTCGCCGTAAACATTGTTGGCCCGACTCACACACAGTCGGTTATTAGCAACAGCTCGCGTATATATAGGATGTTCAATTTTGTCTAGAATATTTCGATTAAAAAAGTGCTCTTTGAGTAGTACGTATTTAATTTGTAAAAAAATAGGCAAGACTTTACAGTATTTAAAGAGACCCATTTCGTTATCATGGAACATACTTTTAATTTTGGAAGGGACTATGTTCTTTAGGATTTTAAGCTGTAATTTATAAATATCTTGTAGATACGATTTATATGTACGACCATAGCTAGTAAGGCCATACTGAATATGCGATTCAACTAGTGAATTATATAACATTAGTTTAACTTTAAATGGGATGCGATTTTTTATGATTATAATATTCGCTAAAAATTATCTTAATTTGTTGCAAACATGGTTTATATGGGCATTCCAATTAAATTTATTATCAATCACTAGTCCTAGGTATTTTTGTGTGTCTGTCACTTCAATCGCAGTACAGTCACAATTCAAGTGGTGATCATTATGCAGGCAAGTATGATTATGGGCTACTATATAATTAGTATTTGAGTATTTCAAATACGGAGATTTAATTATTAGCAATTTAGTTTTATTTGAGTTAATGACTAGACCTGCATCATGGCACCACTTAATCAAACAATTAAAGTCGGACTGCAACTGTTCAAATGCAAGGAGTGGGTCCTGGCTCGCTACCAATAAGCACGTATCGCCTGCAAATTGGTAACATGAAGAGTAACTTAAACAAAGCCCAGGAGGGCCCAAAACCGAGCCCTGTGCTGTACCTACTGTTGTTGTTATGGACCTACTGAGCTCATCGCCGATTTTAACTGCATATTTACGGTTGTTAAGATAATCTTTGCACCACTTTAGCAGGGGGCCACGCACTCCACAACAATCAAGTCTATTAATAATTTGCGTGTGATCCAATGTATCGAAAGCGCGTGTGAAATCAATAAATAATGCCAATACTATATTTTTTTCGTTAAGATATTCGTTGACCTTGTCTGTGAATTGAGACAATAGTCCATTTGTGCTTTTGCCTACTTGAAACCCATATTGATTTTTATAGATAATGTTATTGTTTGTGTAAAATTTATTAATTTGTTCACAAACATATTTTTCCACTATTTTATCTATGGTAGAAAGAATTGTTATAGGGCGATAATTAATATAATTATCACGTTTTCCATTTTTATGTATTGGTCTAACACTGCCAATTTTTAAATCATCAGGATATATACCTGATTTCACACTACAATTGATTAAATTAGCAAGGGCTAAAGATATATCTTTGTCTATCATTCTTATGTCAGTTACTCTTACATTATCAGTACCTGGTGCCTTCCTACAATTAAGATTTTGTATAATCTTAAGCACTTTTGGACCTGAAGCTTTCTGAAAATATAGGCTTTTATCAATTGACTTACTATGGCTATTTAAGTTTAATAGTTTATGGCTACAATTAGAAATAATGTTCTTAACAGCTCTGTCAAAACTATAAGCAAAATTATCAGCAATACACTTGGAAGTAAGTCCTTGAGAGTCAAAAGCCGTAAGAATAACTTCATCAATAGTTAAATTAATCCTTCCTAGTATTTGGTTTATTATTTTGTACGTTTCTTTAATGTTATTGAAATTCATTTTTATTTGATTAATATAATAACTGTTTCTTCTTGATTCTAATATTTTGTTTATTTTATTGCGTAGTTTGTTATAATGTAGTCTTATTTCGGGATCATAGTTACCTTTTTTCCATAGACTAAACAGTTTTTCTCGATTTTCACACATTTTAATAATATTTTTTTCTACCCAGGGCACTCGAGTTGGTTTCATTTTATTTTAGCGGTATTTTTATGAGTAACAGTTGAAGATGCGGCTTCTTTTGCAAAATTAAATGAGCTACGTATAAAAGTGTAAATATCGGTTGCAGAATTCATTTTACTTGTAGAGGCCCAATTTACTTTTTGTAATTCCTTTTTAAAAACATCATAATTAATAATGTTTTTTTGAACATCCTGTATACATCCCCGAGTCGCATCACTAACACATGCAAATATAATAGCGCGGTGATCGGCTAGTACAACATCTAGCACTGCCGTGAACGGAACTAATGTGGGGAATCGTGCAAAAATATGATCAATGCAGGATTTTGTGATATTATTAAGTTTTATTTCAATTCTTGTGTAATCGCAAATACCACACATTAGTCCATGCTCGCCAAGTGTCTCAAGATATGAATCTTTATAATATGATATGCCTTTCAGATCAATATTTGTGTCACCACTCACCAATTAATAATAAATTTTGTTTTGAATCAAAGTTAGAAATATAGTTACCGAGTTCTTTAACAAAAAGTGCTTTATTTGTTGATGGTGGTCTATACAATGCACATACAACCGCGTCTTAATTACCGTTAATTTTAAGTATACCAGTAATATTTTCAAAAGATTTTGTCTTCTGCTGGATAATTGTGAATTTGATATAATTTTTGACGTAAATTATAATGCCCCCGCCTCTTTTATTAGTACGCAGTTGGAAGTACATTTTATAGCCAGGTATATTATACAAGTTAACAATTGTATCTGAAATACCAGCTTCAGTAATTACAATAATATCTAAGGGATAAGTACAGCTATGAATTTGTAATAATTTCGTAAAGTTTTTTATAAGTGACCTAATGTTTATATACATGAGAGATTTATATTACTACCCGGTTGTATTAGTTGAAAATAATTATTAATTGAACTACAGTTTTTCAATTCTCTAATATGTTTATCCATCAATTACAATGATGTAAGTATTAAAATGAAGAAAATTAGATAAAAAACAAAATAAAAATTACAAAAAGTGAGGAGGGTCTATTGTACTAACGGTGTTGATTTTGTAGGTGGATTATATCTTGCATAGAACGTATATGGTAAATTTTACTGCCAGGTTTTTCCCTTACAAGGATTTTACCGTCTTTACACCATACAAATTGATAATTCTTCCCTAACTCTCTCTTAGCATTATACAAAAGGGTTTTGAGACTTTTAGTTAAAGCTTGTCTTATATAAACACGGTTTTCAGCTTTATCCTTATGACTGGCAGGAAGAAGCATGCCAACTGTAAGACATTTCTCTTTGCTAGCGCCAATCCATTGGTGTTGCGAATCCTTCGTTTTCATATGTACTAGTATTGGCCCCGGCCTATCCTTAGAACCAGGTAAGCGTTGACTGGACTCGATATCACTGGTTTTCATATTCAGCTTAGAAGCCACTGTTTCTAAAATATCACTCATATTTTTCATTTCTGGTAGACCGGCTACTTCTACTGTGGACGATAGAGTTTTCTGTTCAAAATTATTCATACATTGCTCTAAAACGGTCACTCTTAGTTTAAGATTTTTATTTTTATTTAATAGATCATTATTTTTGTTCTCAAGTTCTTTAATTCGCGACTCTTGTTTTTTTAAGGACTGTTCCATGTTAGTGATTTGATCGCTAACGAACTCCAGTGTTGACTCGAGGCTGATAATCTCCTCCCGAAAAGCTTTTTTCATCTCCTTACTAATATCCTGGATTAGTTTTTTGGTATCGAGGGCTTGCATAGTTCCAGTGGAGCCTTCATCATCGTCGTCATCATCGTCAGGAATTATAAAAGACGATCTGCGTTTGAGATTTTTCACGCAGTCTTCACAGCTCCATTCAACACCGATCGAGTTTCGCAGAGTATTCAACTGTTTATTGGAAAGTTTAGAACACACAGTATCAGCATGTATTACTTTATCGCACCGGCTGCATTCCAAACCAGGAGATTTTTTAGTAATAGACTTTTTACACTTTACACATTTTTTGTTTACCATTGTGGGTAATGTTAAATAAACTTATACAACACGACTATTCGTTATTGATAACTGTTCGCTACTGATTACGTTAATAGTACTAATTACGTTTCACATTCTTTGCGGATACAGAACCTGTACGATGTACATGGTATAGTACGCTATTTTAAGTTTATCCGTCTATTATTGAGCCCATCGATATCTACTATTGTACATGGAAAACCTCATGATTTTGTTATATCTACAATTACGTTTCACATTCTTTGCGGACACAGAACCTGTACGATGTACATGGTATAGTACGCTATTTTAAGTTTATCCGTCTATTATTGAGCCCATCGATATCTACTATTGTACATGGAAAACCTCATGATTTTGTTATATCTACAATTACGTTTCACATTCTTTGCGGACACAGAACCTGTACGATGTACATGGTATAGTACGCTATTTTAAGTTTATCCGTCTATTATTGAGCCCATCGATATCTACTATTGTACATGGAAAACCTCATGATTTTGTTATATCTACAATTACGTTTCACATTCTTTGCGGACACAGAACCTGTACGATGTACATGGTATAGTACGCTATTTTAAGTTTATCCGTCTATTATTGAGCCCATCGATATCTACTATTGTACATGGAAAACCTCATGATTTTGTTATATCTACAATTACGTTTCACATTCTTTGCGGACACAGAACCTGTACGATGTACATGGTATAGTACGCTATTTTAAGTTTATCCGTCTATTATTGAGCCCATCGATATCTACTATTGTACATGGAAAACCTCATGATTTTGTTATATCTACAATTACGTTTCACATTCTTTGCGGACACAGAACCTGTACGATGTACATGGTATAGTACGCTATTTTAAGTTTATCCGTCTATTATTGAGCCCATCGATATCTACTATTGTACATGGAAAACCTCATGATTTTGTTATATCTACAAAGTACAATTACGTTTCACATTCTTTGCGGACACAGAACCTGTACGATGTACATGGTATAGTACGCTATTTTAAGTTTATCCGTCTATTATTGAGCCCATCGATATCTACTATTGTACATGGAAAACCTCATGATTTTGTTATATCTACAATTACGTTTCACATTCTTTGCGGACACAGAACCTGTACGATGTACATGGTATAGTACGCTATTTTAAGTTTATCCGTCTATTATTGAGCCCATCGATATCTACTATTGTACATGGAAAACCTCATGATTTTGTTATATCTACAATTACGTTTCACATTCTTTGCGGACACAGAACCTGTACGATGTACATGGTATAGTACGCTATTTTAAGTTTATCCGTCTATTATTGAGCCCATCGATATCTACTATTGTACATGGAAAACCTCATGATTTTGTTATATCTACAATTACGTTTCACATTCTTTGCGGACACAGAACCTGTACGATGTACATGGTATAGTACGCTATTTTTTCTTATATTATGAAAGAGATTTAAACCCAGCAGTGCATTATTTATTCATATATAGATTGAACAGAACTTCTTAACACATTTTAAACGAAACTGCTGATTAATAAAAGTAGGAAAGAATTATAGCATTGGATACAAGTCCGTAATCTATATACGCATTACTCAAAAGGCAATACTGAATTGATGCAATATATCTTTACAAAACATAGAGCGTAAGATTACACGCCATATTAGGGATAGATAAATAAAATATAGATCCGTTGCTGGCCGCACGTGATCTGTAACTATGTATTAGCTACTAGCTGCGACAGCAACCTCACTTGCATGTATTACTTTTAGGGTTTATTGCTATTAATATGTTTAAATACATGATATTAAAAGTAATTTTCTTGTATAATTAAATTTATCGCGCGTTCCAAGACAATTAAAAGTGTTTCCCGGATCTTCCCAAGGGTCAATTCTCAGTGTCTTTTACGAAGATCATTGTGGATCTTGGCTTACAGTGGTTACACTGGTGTATGTGTATATGGGAGATTAGTCAACAATAATAATGGTATTGGTAGTACCACACTGTTGACAGTTTTCTGTCTACAGCCGCGGGCCGGTCCGTCCGTGTGCGTGCGCGACAATACTCTTCACTAAGAAGCTATTATCCACGTATTGTGTTATATTGCGTGAGGCTTTACAAACATATAAATAACGGATACAAATTACACCCAGAAACAAAACAATTTTTTTTTTTTTTTAATTTATAATAGACTTTGTCGCTTAGCGACCATATCGCCTTGTAATACATTACATTTCTCTTACTAATCTAATACTAATGAAATACTAATACTAATTTAATAATAATACTAATGAAATACTAATACTAATTTAATAATAATACTAATGAAATACTAATACTAATGAAATACTAATACTAATGAAATACTAATACTAATTTAATAATAATACTAATGAAATACTAATACTAATGAAATACTAATACTAATTTAATAATAATACTAATGAAATACTAATACTAATGAAATACTAATACTAATTTAATAATAATACTAATGAAATACTAATACTAATTTAATAATAATACTAATGAAATACTAATACTAATGAAATACTAATACTAATGAAATACTAATACTAATTTAATAATAATACTAATGAAATACTAATACTAATGAAATACTAATACTAATTTAATAATAATACTAATGAAATACTAATACTAATTTAATAATAATACTAATGAAATACTAATACTAATGAAATACTAATACTAATGAAATACTAATACTAATTTAATAATAATACTAATGAAATACTAATACTAATTTAATAATAATACTAATGAAATACTAATACTAATGAAATACTAATACTAATTTAATAATAATACTAATGAAATACTAATACTAATGAAATACTAATACTAATGAAATACTAATACTAATTTAATAATAATACTAATGAAATACTAATACTAATGAAATACTAATACTAATGAAATACTAATACTAATTTAATAATAATACTAATGAAATACTAATACTAATGAAATACTAATAATAATTTAATAATAATACTAATGAAATACTAATACTAATTTAATAATAATACTAATGAAATACTAATACTAATTTAATAATAATACTAATGAAATACTAATACTAATGAAATACTAATACTAATGAAATACTAATACTAATTTAATAATAATACTAATGAAATACTAATACTAATTTAATAATAATACTAATGAAATACTAATACTAATGAAATACTAATACTAATGAAATACTAATACTAATGAAATACTAATACTAATGAAATACTAATACTAATTTAATAATAATACTAATGAAATACTAATACTAATGAAATACTAATACTAATTTAATAATAATACTAATGAAATACTAATACTAATGAAATACTAATACTAATGAAATACTAATACTAATTTAATAATAATACTAATGAAATACTAATACTAATTTAATAATAATACTAATGAAATACTAATACTAATTTAATAATAATACTAATGAAATACTAATACTAATGAAATACTAATACTAATGAAATACTAATACTAATGAAATACTAATACTAATTTAATAATAATACTAATGAAATACTAATACTAATGAAATACTAATACTAATGAAATACTAATACTAATTTAATAATAATACTAATGAAATACTAATACTAATTTAATAATAATACTAATGAAATACTAATACTAATTTAATAATAATACTAATGAAATACTAATACTAATGAAATACTAATACTAATTTAATAATAATACTAATGAAATACTAATTAAATACTAATCTAATATTAATACTGTTATTACTTACTAATCTAATACTGATCTAATACTAATTTAGCTAACCTATAAAACAAAATAGCATGTTCAGCGGTGGGATATGCTAAAATGGAGTTACAGAACCCGATGTCAAATATATAATTTTGTCCAAAACACGATCTTCTACTATTTTCGTTTCGCACACATTCCATCAAAATATGCTGCACATCTTCTACCTTTCCACATTCTACACAATTAGGCGAAGGGGTTTTTTTCATCAAGAATCTAAACTTATTTGATGGAATGTGTGCTGAACGCAGACGAAGGGCTATTACCGTCATTTGTCGATTTAACTTAATGTTTAAAAACCAAGGATGTTTCATTATTTGAGGTTGTATAGTGCGATACCAAATACCTTTAAATCTAGATCGTTCGTCAAAATATTCCTGCCACAACGTTCTGCATTTTTTCTTTGATAATTCTACCCAATCAGTAAACAGAGGTGTAATTTCTAATGAAATCCCGTCAGTCGTAGCTTGCTTAGCTAATCGGTCTACAATTTCGTTTCCTTCCAACTGGGTATATGGGAGGGGATCCATTGTAAAAACAATTTATAGATCGCACAAAGTATTGCGCTGTTTAGAAATCAAACCGCCAATACATGGCACAGTCAGTTTGATGTATGCAAACATTAATAATAATGATATAAGGAATAAAGTTCGAATATTTTTGATTGATATCTTTTGCGTGTACAAAATATTTTTGTCTCCTGTGGTTTTGCATTTTGCGGTGGCGTACAAAATTTTGTTAAACCAATATTTTAACACGAATGGTTCGTGTTAAAATATTGGTTTAACAAAATTTAATATAAAATAATATTTAATATGATATTGGATTTATATTTGTTATTGAAATTTAAAAAAAAAACACTTGTGGTCGATGCAATATATATATTCTTCTTTCATAGTACCTACATATTGTACAAATTCTGACAATAGTTTTGTGATCGGCCGTCTGCCTGAACTTTGACCCTTCTTGCGATTGTAATTAACTGGACATCATTAGCTGGATATGAAGATGTCAGTAGTATTTTACGACAGTAGGATTTCCAGCAGCCACACAGCAAAAAAATGAATTTGTAATTGAATTCATTAGACATTTAAAATAAAACTATTTTTACGTGAGGACCCTCCTCCTCCCGTGAATATGGACGCTGTAAAGTGTTCGAAACGTTGAGAAATTAAAAATCAAATACAAATGCGATAAAATCTGTAGAAATAGTTTTATTTCAAATGTGTAATACTCGCGTAAACATCCGAAATCATTATGTTCATAATTAGAGTAGGAATACAATTCACCACCCCCTCCCCCGCTTAACCTACGATACGATTAAGGGATGTAAGTTGACAACATCACTTAAAGAAGCACTGAAGGGAAACTCGAAATAAAACCTATACCAACTCATCTGACTAACGTCAATACCCCTCCTACTGAGGAGAAGGCTTGAGCCCAGCAGTGGGACGCTTATGAGATAAGACGACGATTATTGATAAATACCCGATTACGAAACGAAAAATGATGTCACAAGCGGGGTTCGAACCCGCACCTATTGGGAATCCGGCCCAACGGAAGTTTGAAGTATTAAGCCTATACAATGTGTAAACATTTTCCGATAGATGGCATACGTCACCTTGAAGACATAAGATATAATATGAATCGAAATTTGCATGTCCTAAAATAATTCACGATGGTGTAAGTGGTAGCACGGTTGGGCTGGATTCCCAATAGGTGCGGGTTCGAACCCCGCTTGTGACATCATTTTTCGTTTCGTAATCGGGTATTTATAAATAATTAAGCATATTAAATGCTAAAAATTTCAGTAATTTGGACGATTATTGAATTAAAATTTATTGTAAACCAAAAGCACCGAGATTATACGACCTGTGTGGTGACGGGTGATGACGACATTTCTAATACTTGTCATCATCATCATTCATACTTTCTTCATCCTTGACTGGATGTATGTAGGCCTGCCTCATACATATAAGGGGATAGTGCTGTAATTATCAGACTTGGTAGGCGGGTTGGCGATTGCAATAAGGTGCTATATGTTTCCCAGGAAAGAGCTGCTACCCGCTGTACTACAGTTGCGGCACGCTATGATGGCCGTTTTGACATATTACAATAGTGATGTGAAATGTCAACTTATTCTCGAAAAAAATATAGGTAATAAAATCTATAAGTTGTTATTGCAAGTAGAGTACCTGATTAAAAAGGTTTAATAAAACAAAAATATAAATGCTATATAATAAAACAAAAATATAAATGATCCTATGTGACGATCGTATTAAATATCATTTCTTTTAATTTTGAAAAACAAATGCCGAGTTGTGTGGTAAATAAGTACACCAATAATTATAATGTTATAAAAATAAAAACTAAATGTTCGCGGGACCCTAATATATATAGTTTTGGTATCAATGTAATAAATAAATTTTGTATCCTAAAATAATACATTCGATTAATTTTATGACTAACTGCACGTCACTATTGACAATAAAGAACAGCAATTTGCTCCTTCAAATGTAATTACTATAAATACGAAACTTCATGAGAGGACAAACGTCAAAACGGCCATCATAGCGTGCCGGTAGTATAGTGCACCCTTAACCAATTATTACGTCTCCCACGTGCAAGTAAAGAGTCAAGTTAGAGCACGGAAAATATTATCTCTTGCTAATGTATATTTACATATATATATATATATATATATACATGTATATATATATATATATATATATATATATATATATATATATATATATATATATATATATATATATATATACGTATATATATATATACATATATATATATATATATATGTATATATATATATATATATATATATATGGCATTAGTCCTTTCTTGGGAAAGCTTATATCCAACAACGAACCTCAAAAAGCCCATGAATGGAGCATTCTGTTTTTTAAACTTATTATATCTAATAATTTTCCTTCGCATAAAAACCCTAAGTTCCAATATCACTACTAACAAAATTCACTTTCGTATATTTAAGGATATTGTCTTCTAATTATTTTATCATTGTTAATTACAAATTATTCGTGGAGTGACACAGTAAGAATCAAAATTGACCTACTATGTAACGCTGGTCAGACCGATTGGAATAGGGGTTCATTTCGAGTTTCGTTCTCTTATTGCAACCTCATTAATGACTGCCGTGCGGGCCATCGAAGACATAGACCGAGTTCAGGTGTCCCTCTCGCTCGGCAAAAAGAGGTAATGACGGGTCTATGGAGTCCCGCGCTTCTTCTTCTTTCGCTCCGGACGGATTTAGCGGGGCGTGAACACTCCTTGCCACCGCCAAAAAAAACCTCATTAATGACTGCAGATTAAAACTTTAACACAATAGATTTAGAAGAATATACATTAGCGTTTTAAAGAACGTAGTACTGGATCTCTGGACGCTATTGAGCCAACCAATAGGTGCAGGTGAAGTGTATAAATTTGCATTTGCTTATCTGTGTTGTATGAGGGTCAGTGTGCCCTTAGTGGCCGCTAGCCCTTATATAAGTATAAATTACATATACACCAGTATTGTACACTCGTGTATCTACATACATAAAGGATACCTATAACTTTAGCGAGACGACGGTACAGTCAACTTGTTAAAGGTAAAATAAAAAAATAAAATAAAATATATCGCTATTGAAAATTGTGAAGCAAGATCTGAAGAGTTTGTTCGAAAAATAAGAGCCATTTTTAAGTGCCTAGTAGACATTGAGGAATTACTTTAGCATTAGATAAAGTGTTTACCGAGCAGTATAAAAATACCGAAGTGCGTTTTTTTTAACGTCCGTCCTTACTAGCACATATAAAAGATTTTTGTACTTCGCTTCGATGGTTCTGCGCTGTATTTCTATTTGTAAAGAAAACATACTTATACCAAGTAATCTGTTTTTTGGTCTTTAAATTTACCACGCTTAGTCACAAGGGCGAGAAGTGTGTCAGATTTTCGTCACATAGTCGAGTTATCCATTATCCACTTTTTAAACTCACAAATGGGCAGATGAGGTGATTTAAAACTGTTTTAGTTGTAATTATATGTATACATGATCTCTTAGCATCACCCTCAAACGTCTTATTAATAAAGATATATTTGAGCCATTTAATTATTTTGGTAGGCTATAGTCTGGATGCACGGCCATTCTGTCCAAGAAGATGAAAGATCGGCGTGGGCCTGCATAACCCACCTTATTCGCTCCCCATTGTCACTAAGCCGACAACTGGTACCAATTCTTTGACATCCGTAGCTGACCTGGCATGAGTATTTTCTCTAAGCAGCATTATTATCAAGGTCAAAAAATAATAATAAGCAAAAAATATAGAACAGTCATTACAATAGTAATACAGCTACAATTACCAAATCAGTTAGTAAGCTCTTAAGCCTTAGCCGTATTTTTTCTTCGTGTTTGATTATATTTTTAGAATCACACAAAACATTAGTAATGAGTAATTTTTTTCTGATATATTTATTAGTTGGCAACAGCAAACATTCATAGGCAACAACCTCATTCGATTTTGTTTTACTTGTTGCCCAATTTTTTTGTATGTTTCTATCAATTGTCTGTAGTAGTGTACCTCATCGGTCGCTCAGCCGTGACGCGCGTGAATGTTCGACGCCTTAGTTTTTTTACAACCAGTCCTGAGTGGGCTGGAATCTTATGGGTTGCATAATTTACCACTACCTTATATACAACTTCATATTTTTCATAGTCTTACTAAAATATTGATATGCAGATTTATAAATATATATACTAACCCTGACCCACGCAACTTCGTCTGCATTTTTTCAATTCATAATTTTAATTTTATTTCTTTAGTGCGTTAGTAATTATATTTAATTTTATTATCGAATTAATATCAATAATAATAGTAGCGATCCGTGTGGTGACGGAGTAAGAATACAATTCACCACCCCCTATCTTACCCGTGGGTGATCGTAAGAGACGACTATGGGATATAAAACTCATACAACATCTATGCAAGAGAAGGTAAACTCGAAACAAAACCTTATACCAATACGCCTGACCAGCGCGGTATAGTAGGTTAATTTCTCTCTCATTATGGAGGAGGCTCGAGCCCAACAGTGGGACATATATGAGCTTAGATGGTGAGATGATGAATAATAGTAGTTAATTCGTGATCGGGTACCTATATATCATACAGACTGCGTAGATGCTAACGATTTACCTAAGTACCGAACTGCCAAGTCGAGTGTTGTGGGTTTAATGCTCACGTAGGACAATTTTTTGTTTGATCTACAAATTTCTTTTTTGAATTTGGATATAATTTGTGTAATATTTTTATTTAACTCCCCGATATTATTTCTTTGTACAACTTGATATCTTACAAAAATATCTAATAAGTTTTTTCCATATCTAACAAAGATATGCAGAAACTACACCAAAAATAGAGTGTGAAATGAGAATAAAAGAAAAATAAATTGGTTAATTACTTCTTATTGTTCCCAGTTTGGTACGCGAAAGCGGTGGGTGCACGTCCCTGGTGACATCAGAGGCCCGCGAGGGCACGTGGGGAGCAGCACCTCGTGGGAATGGCATGGTCGTTGAGTGGCCAGGAGACCATACCAATTTAAAAGCTGGAGACAGGTAAGTGAAAGTTGGTTTAATCATAATAATAATCTCCTTCTTCTTCTTCTCCTTCCTATCCTTGTTCGCGAACAGTTTAAATGAAACACTACCGCCTGGCCATCGTGGTATAACGACGATAGATGCCGCCTTCTGGAGACCACTCTCCTCCTCTTAGCCAATATTGCGACGTATATGATGAATTGAAAAGACCATAATTATAGGCTGTTAGGTTTTACAAATAATTTTAGCTGTCCCAGAGTTAACGAGTAAAACACTGTGTTCCGCCACGTGGGTGTAAAAACCAGCTAAGAAGACATGAGATAGGTAGTTACCCCCTAAGCTTATTTAGGAAACTCATAATACCAACTAGCCAATCTGATACAGTTATAATATTTTGTATTATATTTTAACAGCACATATAGACAGCAAAATCGTAATGTCAAAAATTAGCTAGTAGTTACTCTATGAATTAATTAAAAATAATACTTTATTTCTAACATCACTATTATTAATGTTTGAATGCATTATTGCATTTATATTCACATTTTGACTGCATTAATGTTGTAGTGGATAATATAACATATATGCCTATGCTGTCACTATCGCGGGTTCGATTCCCATGTAGGACAATACTTTATATATAACAAGTTAGTAAGGTCCCCTGCAACATAAGGGTTCTTTAGAGCCGTATATTATATTTTTAATAAATATATAAATAAATTTTGATATATAATTTATATATGTATATCATGGTCACGAAGTACATCACACTGCAGCTCATTAATGTTGCCCAAATGCAAGACTAAGGCTCGCTGCAAGAGTCTCGCAGTGCTTGCTTAGATAGCATTTTACGATTCCTTTGGCAAAGAAAGGATTGTTGTATTCTTAATACCAGTACCCTATCCCGACTGGTGGGGTTACGAATGAACATGGACAAGACGAAAGTCATGTCAAATGCCCATGTCATTCCTGTACCGGTCCTAGTTGTACCTATTCTCGAAATTGTCGATCATTATGTTCACCTTGAACAAACAGTCCAGTTAGGTAGATCCAATTTCGAGAAAGAGGTTTGCGACCAGTTTGTGTTACCAGTGATGACTTACGGCACGGCAACGTGGACCCTAAATGTAGGCCTCATAACCAAGCTCAAAGTCGCTCAGCGTGATATGGAGCGAGCTATGCTCGGGAATTCTCTGCGTGATAAAATCCGTAATACGGAAATCCGCAGAAGAACGGTTGTAACCGACATAGCACGAAGAATCAGCACGCTGAAGTGGCAATGGGCAGGCCACTTCGCTCGAAAAACCGACAACCGCTGGGGAAAAAAGGTTCTAGAGTGGCGACCACGTACCAAACGACGCAGTGTAGGACGCCCCCCCACTAAGTGGACAGACGGCCTGGTGAAATTGCTGTGCGTCGAAGGATACAGGCGGCACAGGACCGCACCCTGTGGCGTACTATGATGGAGGCCTACGTCCAGCAGTGGACGGCGATAGGCTGAAATGATGAATGAATACCAGTACACGGGGAAATAATTTGATGTTATTTTAAAATCTCATGATACATAGATAGGTGTGATTATAGTCGTACTCTCGTTAAGTGGTATGTACTAGTCATGCGCAATATAGATCACCGCGCTGAAAAGAGTGATACATATCTTTTGAGTGTAAAGATACATATCACTCATTTAGCTCATTTAGCTCACTTAGCTCAGCAGTCAACCACATTATTAAATCACTCCTCTAGCTCACTTTCAAAGATCGTTCACTTTAAATCTATCACTCACTTTAAATCTATCACTCACTTTAAATCTATCGCTCACTTTAAATCTATCGCTCAAACAAATCTATAACTCATTTTTCGCATTAGCTTGATAATGTTTCGAATTTACTTTTCAGATAATTATATTTTTTTAGAAGATTTTGTCAAATTCATCTATTTTCTAAAATCTATTTTCTAATAATAAATATTAATTATTAAACTTTATAGCTAAGGAAATAGAGTGTATTCTCTTTTGACAACTTAATTACATCGATACGAAAACAGCGTGAAATATCATTCTCGTCGGCCGGCCACGCAACGCACCTATCTCGCTCATTTTGTGAGAGGTGAAACATTCTGCGATGCGAAGTGAGCGATGAGCTAGAACTGAGCTACTGAGCTAGTGATATATTCGGCGCTAAAGTGAGTGAGTGATAGATTGTGTCTATGCGAGTGATATAGCTCTTTTATATCACTCACTCAGGAGCTACACAACTTTAGTATGTACTTAATTATTGATAGTTTAACAGTTAGTGCCAGTAATTGAAAGGAATTTCATTAATTTAGTTGGATTTTTCATTTCTAACAAAACAAGTGACTCTGTGTTATTCTAACACCGAGAGCTGCAAGACTTGCGAGACTCGCAAGAGTCTTATATTTGGGCAACACTAGAGCTGATACTTACTAAACGGAGTTTTGGCGCGAATGTGGAAATGTCACGTCACGCTCTTGTATTATATTCATTTTTTTGGTGTTTTGTGGTGTTATATTGAATAATTTTGCTGGTATTTTATGCAATATGGTATAGTTAAAGTGTTGAAGTGTAGTGAATTTGGTATAATAGTGGTTTACGTGTATTTTCATATTTGCCCAAAATACCCAAAGAAAATCATTGATTAGGTTATCAGCGCCCGATTAATGGTAACGACTTGACTTACTGACAGACAATGACTATTAAGGCTACATAATATGAAGAAATGATGAACAATATATGAAAAAGAATTAAATAAGACTTGGCTGTATGGGCATAGATTCCTTTGCCTGTCCGAATGGACGAACAGAACCAAAAAAAAAAATACTTACTAAACGTGTTGTTTATAATTTAATATAACTAATTTAAACAATTAGATAAGTCCGTTGAGTTTGTTGTCGTATCTTCTAAGCTTGTGGCCGCAATCCGCTTCGGTGGTAAATTATTAGATTAATTTCAAGCAAAATGTTAAGATTGTCAATATGCAAGTGCCCTGGCAGGAGTTACACATTAAAGAATTTGAATTTGAACAGAATATGTCAAGAGATTTTTTTTTTGATTGCTTTTGGTGGCAAACGAGCAAGCAGCACACTTGATGGTAAATGTTACTGCCGCCCATGGATCTTTGCAATACCAAGGGTATAGCTGGGCCGCTGCCTACCAATACAAACCCAAACCCACCCAATTGGACTATCGGCTCTGTCGCTCACTGAACGAAGCGCAATAACACATGGCCATTACTTAGACGTCGATCTTTTGCGAGAGTGTGGTACTACTCCGGACGGACCGGCCCGGAGTGATTGCAAAATGACTTATTTTTATATTATAAAACATACCAACTATTTTGAGGTTATCGTCTTTGAAAGAGCTAGAAAAAAAGCTTTTTAAAAGAGTCTAAGTAATTAATAAAAGTACTCTCCGTTCATATTATAAGCGCTAAGGATGTAATAACTTATTAAAACATTTTTACAATGCAATCAACACTTGAATAAGCCTTTTACTCTCAGCAATGCAAATGCATACGAATACACATCTTCACGTCGGTTCACCGCACCACAATCGCGCCGATCGCGATCTTATCTATGCCTATAGATGGGCAAGATGGGCACGGTGGGCCACGCACTGAGTGCTGACGCCGCCGAGATTTGCATTATTGCGAGGAATTTCTCAGTATCGTCGCCGCTACATAGCGTCAAAATAACTGCTTAGATATGCAATCTTGGATTTAACTTATCGCTTTATTTTGTGTTCAACTTTCCTATACTTACTTAAAAGTTTAACAAAAAAGTTTTAACAAAATAAATGAACTTCTAGAATTGCGGTTAATTTGCTGGTGTTTATGGAAGAGTTTCATTGTCTGTCTCGAAATTAATCTTGATATCTTTACGAAATTTAAAAGCGATTATTTCAGAATAAATATCTTTCAAACAGATAGAGGAATGCACAAATCCATCTTTATATGACGAAGTTACGCGAAGTGACGCGAATATTCGTAAAAAAAAAATATATGCATTAAATTGAGTACCACATGAATAAAAACTAACTAGTTATAGTTTTTAGACATATAAAGACCCCAACATAATTAACAGCATATAAAAAAGCCACCATTTTCCGTATGGGAACAGAGTAAGAGTACAATTTATCACCCCTGTCTTGCCCGTGGGTATCATAAAAGACGATTAAGGGATATAATATGCATATGGCATCTGTGCAAGAGAAGGTAAACTCGAAATAAAACCTTATACCAACACGTTTTACCAGCGTGGTATAGTAGGTTAATTTCCCTCCCATTATGGAGGAGGCCTGAGCCCAACAGTAGGACATATTTGGGCTGAGATGATGATGATGAAAAAAAGCCAAAATGTCTTTTAAAACACTCATATATTTTAAAATGAAAAACGAGACTTTTTTATTTAAAATTACACGTTTTTGTTTCAAAATGTGACCACTTGTAATAAATATATTCCACGTACTTTTTTATGATAAATTTACATTAAGACACTATAGACTGAAAAATTAAAGAAAATTTGACAAATTAATAGTAAAACATGTTTATTAAAAACATTACAAATTAATACCCTACGGTACTCTAACTCATCATTCTACTACTTTTTCCCCAATTACGAGTACCTACTTGGGGTTGACGCAATGTGTAACATACATCTTGCAAAAGTTATTGGCAATAGTTTCATGATCGGCCTGACCTCCTTGGGAATGTAATTGTTGACCAAATGGCGCTAGGTGGAGTTGGCCCGACGACATCCACGAGTAAAGTAAGATTTGGTGATACTCGTGGTGGCAGACCACACATTAGTAAATAAAACAGACAGTAATATAACAAATAGTGATATTTTGTTTCAAAACTAAATTCAAGAAAAAGAACCCAATACTAGGGCAGAATGAAGATTTAATCCTGATCCCTTTTTATGTCCATAATTTTGCCGATGCGTGTATTAAAACTTATCAGTGGGGCTACCCATATCTCTTATATCTCAGTATTATTTTAGTACATACATACATAACCTCACGCCTGTTTCCTAGAGGGGTAGGCAGAGACTACAGATTGGCACAAACCACGATCCTGACATACCTCCATCGCTTCATTCACGCTCATCACAGTCTTCATGCATGCTCTACGATTACGCGTACTCTTAATCTGAACTTTCACTAACACATCTTCAAACCACCTCAGCATACCCTTTTTTATCTTTGTCACCACTTCCTCATTCACACCACAGCGCTCTCTTATAACACTATTCCTAATTTTATCTTTCAGGCTCACATCACACATACTACGAAGAGCTCTCATATCTACAGCATTTATTCTACTTCCATGTCTTGCCTGCCATACATGAGAGTGGGAATTATTTCAATCTTACAATAAAATGACTAATGTAATCTTTATATATGAACGCAATAGTTCAGCAACTTTGAAAATATTAGATATTTGACATCATTCATTTATAAGAAAATTAGTTATTCACAAAACGAATCTGATATTATGTACCTATATTAGTCTGGCTCTATTATATAGCAGTATATATTACTATTAGAGATATGGTTTACTCTATGATATCAATCGTCATCATCATCATCATTATCTCAGTTCACATATGTCCCACTGTTGGACTCCAACCTCCTCCTCAATGTGAGGAAAATCGACCTACTACATCACGCTGGTTAGACGTGTTGGTGTAGGATTTTATTTTGAGTGTTCCTTCTCTTGCATAGATGTTATATGCGTTTTATATCCCTTAGTCGTCGCATACGAACACCCACGAGTAAAATAGCGAGTGGTGAATTGTATTCTTACCCCGTCACCATATGGAAATTATATCAATATGACATAAAATTAATATTACTGTTTAGAGGTCACATACGTTACTGAATAATATTATTTTAAGATTGAAACAAAACGTTCTTGAGATATTATTGTAATTTAAAATATTTGTACGCCCACAGGTTGATAGAAGTGAACGGTATAACAGTGACGGCGTGTCGCAGCCAGGAGGAACTTCAACGCGCCACGAGCGTCCATAACCCGGCACGCTTAGTGCTCCTACGTACCACCAACCGTACAGAACTAACACCACCTACCCAACAAAACGGATTCACACAGGTAAAATAACCAAAATACTTGTAAGAATTTATTTACGAGCGTAAAATAATTAACTCATATCATTCTCCTGCTCATATTCCTATTACTTGGGATCGACGCGATATGTCTTCAATCTTACATATTACAAAAGTTATTGGCAATAGTTTTATGTTTGGCCGCCTGCCTGACCTCAAACCTCCTTTAAAATGTAATTGTTGACCAAACCGCATCAGGTGGAATCAACCCAGGTCGATATAAAAAATAATTAATACACGCAGTGTTTGAAATCATATTGTTTCGTTAAAACCCATTCTAATTAGCTTTCCAATTAACCTAGCATGTCAATATAAATTGCCTATCATGTCAAATGCTAAGTCTGAGTAATTTTAACTGAAATGTTGCAGTATTAAAACGAAAAATAAATAAAATTATCTTTTTTAAAGTCATACATTTTTTTTCATAAGACAATCCTGGATATGATAAGGATAAGACCATCCTGCATTAAGGAAATATTCTTCTTGCATTGCGGGGAACTTTACAAATATATAATCAGATTCAGAACAAAACTTTGTGGATCACACAAAGTACTGTCCTGCGTGGGAATCGAACCCACGGCACTGGCACAGAAGGTCGGTATCCACTACGCCACTTGTGCAGTCGTACATTGATTTATCTGTTTCTTTGGTTTATCTGTAACTGTGTCTCTCATTTCATTCATTATTTTTTATGTTGTTGATGTATTATATTTTCATGGCATTCCATATTTTTCTTCATGTTTAAAACAAGCGATTTCGAATTTCATTAATAATTTATTTTAAATTTCGCGCGTTCCAAGTATTTTAATAACAAATTAGTTGTAAACGCTATTTGCTAAAACTAAGCAATATTAAAAGTAGGTGTGATTTGACATTTTGCTAATGGAATTTTGGTTCTGATTTCAATCCTTAGAATGAAGCGGCGTGCCTTAGAGCAGAGCTGGGATCTCTCAGATCAGCAGCGGAAGATGCAGAGAAGGCAAAGGAAGGACTCCGCTCTGACAACACCAGACTTACGCATCGCATCTCCTACCTCGAGGAGCAGGTCGCTGAACTACTAAGCAGGCATCCAACTGTAAGATTTAAAATCAAAACTGAATTAGAAATAGGCACAGCTTAAACAAAAATGCCATCAGCGTCTATTGTTGGACATAGGCCTTCTCATGAAAAGGAATAATGGCAGCTGGCTGACGGAATGGACGCCGTGTGTCTAAGTGTCATATCCCGCCATAAAAAAATGACGTGAAGACATATTATATTTTTAATTCATCACAACACAAACAATACACAGTAAGACCCCGCTTAACGTGTAGGATATATGTTCCATCAAAGTAGAGCGTAGTGCGAAACAGCGCTAAGCAAGGCTATCTTAATATGTAAATAATGGGGTTTGGGGAAGATGGATAGAAAATTGGTTAGGTATTAAATTTAATAATTGTTTTTTTTTAATAAAATTAAAACCAAACATTTATTTCTTACGAAAATAAAAACAACATAAACGAATATACTTATAAAAACAAATAAAATTGTAAGTCAGTCAGATCATTCATTCTATTTTGTGCTTCCAATTTCCTGCATTTTTGGCAAGAAGGCATCTAATATAGTTTGCGTTTTCCTTTTGCGTTGTGTTAGAAATTGTTATAGTATCGTTATAGTATTATATAAATTTATACATATGTACAATAATCTCAACACCGCACCAAACAAGAAACACAATTACACAGTTTCAGATGTTTTATGTACATGTTTGGAAACCTAGCTCTGCGCACAATTTCGGGGAATCACCGGGTTGAAATGAAAGAGGGCTAAAACGAAACAGCGCTAGGCGAAACAGCGTTAAGCGGGGTCTTACTATATATTAATCCATTACAATCTTTAATCTACATTATAACTTCGATATTTAAAAAAATACCAATTAAAGTTAATCCGAAACTAAAACTAACCTCAAATGTGATGTGTTAGAAATACTTAAAGTACTCATAAATATTTCTATTATAATTCCAGTTGCACTCGGTGAGCAGTAATGACAGCTGCATCACGGTTAACAAGACTAAGAAAAACGTTACGAATATCAACATCACCACAGAGCCACAAAACAAGCCCATCCCAAAGTCAGAAGTACAAGTGTTCCAGAAAGGTCCTGATATTACAGCCATCGTGGCAAAGCTGCCAGGTTTAGACGGAGTGGAATCTAATCTACCATTGATAAGACCAAGATCTAATGCTTCTGGAGCTTCATCGAGAGCAGCCATATCTCCGAGAGCATCACCTCCTCTGCATCATAGATCACATAGTTCGCACAGTCTGGAACATAAAGCAGAAAGGATGCGTCATTCCCTTTCTCATCATTGCATTCACGGTGAGATAGACTATAGTGCCGAAACAGATGCAGCAATACGCATGATTGAAAGAAACCAAAGACATATAGAGAAACAACGTATAAAGAATGATAGACAGAACAAATCCAAATGCGAAGAATACTTCAGGTCTGATAGTGATTTGGACTTGCGAGACACACGTTCCTCCATCAGTGTTGATCCGAGGCATTATGAAATTAAAAAAGCTGCAACCAGAATAGAAGAAAGTATCAAAAAAACTAACTGGGCTGAAAGGAAAACTCTCTCTATAATCGAGCAACTCAAACGGTCGCAGCGTTTGCGAAAAATGAAGAAGAACGAAAGCGCCGAAGACATACAGTTGGACTCCGAAAGACATTACATGTATCACAGAATAGATGGGAAAGTATTGGAAAATGCCCATAAGTCAAGTAGAAGGTCCTCTAAATTGTACTCCCGTAGTGCTAAGTCTTCCGAATTTGAATCAGAATCAGATTTTCCGAATGGAGATATGTACAGCAGTTCACCAAGAATCGATTATGGTTCAGAGACCTGTTCTAGAGTTAGTCATTACAAGAAAAATGATGATCGAAAGGAAAATGACGGTAAGTCTCGACCGACACCTCCTCGAAAACCTTTACGTCTGTCCCTCCACAAGGCTCGCAGCGCACACTCTTTAATAAATGGTAGTGAATCTGAAACTCCAAGTAGACCGCCTTCGGAAGCGAAATATACAGATTCAGAATCTTGTACAAAAAGACCAGTGAAAAGGACCCACGCCGGTGATAAATGGGCTAGAGAAAGGATAAGAGACGCTGGACGCGCGACTCCACGACCGACGAGAAAAGTCCTAAATGGTTTAAGCGCATGTGAGACGCCAGCTGCAGATGATTTATACCCAGAGAATACACATATGCCAGTCAGAATCAACGGTATGGCTGGCAAGTGGTGCTAGCCAATAGTACGTGTGAAATCATCATTAAATAGCAATAATGAGGCTGATAAAAAGCGAAATTGTGAATATTACGTAGGTATAGTTAATTAAAACTGGAACTCATTTACTTAATTTTATTCAACTTTCTATGTGCTACTTTGTATAAATAAAGAAGGTGTTCTCGAAGTGACGGACCAATTTTAATATAATTTTGAAGCCCTCTTTATACAATGGTTCAATTAAAATTATATATTTGCATCTATAAATATTTATTAAAATTATACAAAGTATGTGTAAAATATTTAGGTTATTTCCGTTTTATAAACGTGGAAAAATAAATACTGTATGTGGGGATTTGCCTAGATGTGACAAAACTTATTCAAACTGACCGGGTTAGTCTATCTATTTATTATATTTTGTACCACACTTATATAATCGGATATTTTTGCCCTTTAATTATTAAGTTTTTAATATTTACAACGAATAAACATAAAAAAAATCCAGGTAATAATTTTGCTATCGATAAATACATTTTTCCGCAGAGTAAGAAGGAATCAAAACACAATTTAGGCTGTCGAAAATGAGTTATCTTGAAGTTTCATATAAATCATGTAATAATTTATGATATACTGTTTCTACATTAAGTTATGTAGATAGATAATAGTTAATTAAATAAAGACATAAGCACCCACCGCATAATACTCACCTTTATATTTATGTAAATGAGTATACTTTTGTATATACATATATATAGAATTAATATGAAATAATAATAAATACATTATGCCGTGTATCTGTTTAATTATTTGTGACTTTTATTCTCGCGCTTTTATTATGAAAGAGTAGGCAGAGTTATACGAATTACAAAATATGGTTGTAATAAAATAATTCAACATATTTTTTTAGTTCTACGCCATAAATATAAAACCATGAAGTGACGCAATAACAATCTACTTACTTTTCAATAGAGTCATGAAAATCGTCTAGGATTACTCAATGTACATAGCACTTAAACAGAAAACTTATGACAGCAACCGCGTTCATCAACTTATTTTCCACGCTTGATTATAGCAATAATACTACTTAAGGATGTCCAGGCCCATGTATTCTATGGTGGAGGGCTATATTTAGCAGTGTGAGGATGATAAGGAGGTGAATGGTCCTAATAATAATTGGTAACAGTCTCTTAGGCTCTCTATAACACCCAACTGCGAACGGCAAAACGGCCGGCCAAGCACAGCAATTGTTACTATCCCCCTGAGAGCGCGTCCAGCGCGCTTGGGGTAATAACAATAAACAATAAGACCCTTTTTTTGCGGCGGGCTATGGTCTGGTCACACCTCGCTAAATCCGTCCTGGATGACAGATGAAGCGACGCGCGACCCCATAGACCCGCCCCGCAATGTCCCTCTTCACGCTGTACGAGTAGGCCATCGGAACCCGGTCTTTGTCGTCAGTGGCATCAATAAGTCCCTGTATCAATTACGGACAGTCCAGACATTCTACTGCTATTAAGAAGTGCCTGCCTTATCTAGTATTAATACCAGAAGTTCTCAATAAGAATGTTGGCAGGTAATACTATATTAAAAGATCTATAATAATTAATTCCTACCTAGACCAGATTGGTCATGTACTGAAAGAAGGTGGAGTCAAGAGACTCCGAAACCGGCGAGCGTGTATGAAGAGAATTATGAATGTTGAAGAAGCGAGTGAAGTATGCAAGGATAGAGTTCTCTGGCACTGTGTTCTCTCTGCCTACCCTGCAAGGATATGGCGTGATTATATGTATGTATAATAATTAAGATTAAACTAAGCTTGGCTGCCTCTAGAAGTGACCTGATGGTGACCTGCTGCCACAGTCTTTAGTCTTCTTAATCGGCTATCAACGGCATCCAGCATTGTGCTGGCGCTTACATTGACGTCGGATCGACAGCTGATGGATGGAGGGAAAAACCATCATCTCCGAGGAAAATTTGCTAAATTGATGCCTGTAACAATCGTGTTTTAAGTGTCCCATCTATCCTTGAAAGCGAAATAAGACCCTGAATGCCTGACTGTGCGAATGACAGCCTTAGTTTTTAGAGATGTAGAAATAAATGAACGAAAATTCACACTTGCTCCTAGCAGTAGGTAAATAGAATAGACACCGCAGAGTTTAGACAAGTAGACGACGACTGGTATTTTAACACTAATTTTTTTTTAACACCTCGCTGGAACCACAAGGGTTCTCCTAGAGGAAGAAAAGTAATGTAGGTTAGACTGAACTTCATGTTATCGAAGACAAAGAATTGGTACCGATGGTCCGCGCAAATGGTGATAGAGTTACGTCACTTCCTAAGGCAGATTTCGTCGAGATGTGACTATACCACAGCCAGCCCCTAAAAGAGGGATAAGTTATCCAGTTAATATTTCATCATTAAATCGACTCGTATATGGCCCACTGTTGGGCTCCAGCCTCTTCCACAGTTAATTGACCTATTATACCACGCCTTCCCAGCGCGTTATAGGGTTTTGTTTAGTTTTCTTTGTCTTGCATAGATGTTATGTGTTTTACATCTCTTAGTCCGCGATTACCAACTTTCAATCAGCCACTTACGATTATCAACTTACGATCATCCACGGGTAAGGTAGGCTGGTGAATTGTATTCTTATTTCGTCACTACATGGAAAGATCGAGCTAATATTTATCAAACCATAATTTACTGAATTAGGCAGTACATGGCAGCAATCCTTTATTTCAAAAGGGAGGAAAGAGGAAGGGATACTTAAAAATTTCTCACGGTTAATCAACACACCGCACACCTCAAGAAAGAAAAGAATAAGGGATATAATTAAAGTACAATAGTATATAAGAAACTTTTCCTACCCCTATGTGATAAGCCGCCTCCAGAACTTCAACGTGAAATTTTCAAGATTTTTTTTATTGCTTATGGTGACAAACGAGCAAGCATCACACCTGATGGTAAGTGTCACTGCCGCTGCATATCAATACAAACCCCAAACCCACCCAGTTTGTATTACGGTTCCCTCGCTCACCGAACGAAACGCAATAGCACATTGCCATTACTTAGACGTCGATCTTCTGCAAGATCGTGGTACCTACCCGGACGGACCGGCCCGCAGCTGTAGACAGAGAATTATCAACTGCGTGGTCCTACCACTATTCAGTTATCAAAATTACACAATTAAAACAACCATTATCACAATAAAAATTATATTAATTATTACTAATAACAAAAAAAACTATATATGTACAACAATTAATATCATTACATCAATCAATTCATATTATGCCCACTATAGTCGGCTATAGGGCTGACTATACAGGGTGGAAGTGAACCGCTCCCAAAAACAAAGACAGGTGACTCTACTAGTCCTACTTGTAAAGATAGGCTAGAGAAAAAATCGATTCGGATGAAAAAAAATTTTTTTCACATCGCATTTTAAGTTTTTTGCACATTCCATCGTATTAGGACAGTGCCGTGTAACGATAATTCCATAAAAATTACGTAAATTCACTCAGATGAGAAAAGACGCAACCTATTCAAAACTCACGATCATATGTTCAAGAGTTCAACGAAGTCATGTGGTGAAAAAAATTTTTTTTTTCATCCGTATCGATTTTTTTTCTAGCCTATCATTACAAGTAGGACTATTAGGGTCACCTGTCTTTGTTTTCGGGAGCGGTCCACTTCCACCCTGTATATTTATACACAGTACAAATGCACTGATAGCGCTGAGGTTTAAATAATCACACGCTGTATGCCAAAGGTTCTATCCTGACACAATATTTCATAACTCTATTGAAAATAAAATATTTATTTTTAAGACATATAAATTCGAAAGCTGCTGTGACCATACGAGCTGGTATAATGTCCATAGTAAAAATACAATGTGTTACCATCCCTTGCCTTGAGTGCGGATGAACCTAAAAGATAACTAATTGCGGTTTTCACTAACAAATCATAAAAATTAGGTGACATCTAACGGAAAATAAATAACACGATTGTGTCAAATATGTCGCCCTAGGCGTTAGAGAATGCACCCATACTACGTCACCTATTTTTGTTAATTTTTAGAAAAAAGTTGGAGTTCTTGGGTAGTTTTATGACCGGCCCCAGCTTGGCGTCAACCTTCATAGGAATGTAATTGTTGACTAGATGGCAACCGATGAAATTGGTTTAGCTAAGTTGGTAGAGATACTGGGATGGAAGGCTCTTAATTGCCTTTTACGACTCCTAATGGCAGCGGAATGGTTGGTTGTATTCGTAGCAAGCACCCCACAGCAACAACATAAACAAATATATGGTGAAGTGGTTTCCTTATTTTTCAATTTTCACCTATATAAAGAATTCATATCCGTGTGGTGACGGAATAAGAATACAAATCACCACCCCTTATCTTACCCGTGGGAAATCGCACGAGACAACTAAGGGATACAAAAGGCATATAACATGTATGCAACAGAAGGAAAACTCGGCACAAAACCCTATACAACACGTCTGACCAACGTGGTATAGTAGGACAATTTCCCTCACATTACGGAGAAAGCCCAAGCCAACAGTGGAACACATGAGATGAAAGAATTCATAAAACAAGTCATACCCCAAAAAAATATGTTTTTATTACTATTTCAATAAAACAAAAAAAAAATGCATTTAATGAACGCCTGATAAATGTGAAATATTTAAATATAAATATATATTAAATGCGTTGTTGTTTTCATTTAAAAACATTAGAACAGATCAATTCAAAAACAAACTTTGTTATTGTTGAACGCTATCAAAGATGTAATACAAAAAAAATAGGAAAAGTATCTAGCAAATAAATTTTGCACATCGATTTCTACAAAGGGACAATCGACTAATTTTGGATTCATAGAGCGTCGTCTCCGTATGCGCTAGCATTTATTTAAGACGGAAAAAAACTAGATAAAAGATATTATTCGGACGCAACATTCTTCCAGCAGCCTTAATTTTAATGATGAGTTACGCGGATATATAGGTAACTCTATACCCGCATAACGACGGATAAAATAAGGAATGAACATATAAGAGGAAGTTTGAAAGTTGCGCCAGTGACGGAAAAATTAAGGAGTGAAAGATTGACATGGTATGGACATGTGATGAGACGGGATGAAAGTAATGTTGTGAGGAAAGCTTTAAGCATGAATGTTGAAGGCTTAAGGGGGGTAAGGGAAGACCGAAGAAAAGATGGATGGACTGCGTGAAACATGACATGGATAGACAAGGAGTGACCACAGAGATGACGTCTGATAGAGTTGTATGGAAGGAGAAGACATATTGCGTCGACCCCAAATAAATTGGGATAAGAGCAGGTTGATGATGATGATACCCGCGTAACGACGGGATAAAGATATACTTGTCGCCGTATACGTTCTCGTGGCAGTAAAAATCGCTTGACAATCATCATCTCAGCTCATATACGTCCCACTGATAGTTCCGAGCGTCCTCCATAGTGGAAAGGCAAATGTGCGACTATACGGCGGTCAAACGTGTTGCTTTAAATTTACCTTCTCTTGCATAGATGCTATTTGTATATTATAACGTTTAGTAGTATTTTATGTCACTCGCGGGCTAGAGATGGGGCAGTGAATTGTATTTTCACTTCAAATCACCACAGGAAAACTAAGTAATGTCAAATTTTAAAGTACAGTTTAGAAACTTCCCCCATGAAATTAACGAACTCTTATAACTCACAAATCAACTACAATATCAACGAAGCAAGATAAAGAATAATATAAATATGTATTTAATAATAAAAAAATATAATTTCATTTAAACATAAAAAGCTGTCTATATGTCATTTGACCAACTCCCATGCTTTCAAACTTTCATCCATCCATTCACCCACCAGCTATGTTCACTATTGAATTTATTTAAATTCCCAGGAGAATTATGCTCTCTATGCTTCTGGTGAACATTGTGTACATTGCATTCTTAACTCGTCACCACGAAGGAAGGAAACTTAAAACTAATAAAAATATTATCTCAGTCATGCAACAAAAATGTTGTCACTAACGAAATTAGTAACTTATTTGTTTACTATCCAAACAACAAAAGCATGGCAACATCAAACACAATGACAGCCATGACATGTGCTGTCAATTGAGTGCACAGATAATATAGTGCTTAAGTACATTGTCAATTATTCGATTCCCACATAATAAGCATATACAAAGTCTATAAAAATCCGTAAAATAGTTTTATACCATGTGTATACTCGCGCAAACATCAGAACAAAGATTCTTATTGATATTCTTTCAAATGTCAAATGTGTCATTTACCACCATGGACGACATTTTCTAAGATTTTTTTTAATAGATTTAGATACCACAAAAACAAAAAGTCAGAAATCATTGTCACACCTTAGATTAAAGAATGGATTCTTGACCCACAAAGGACTTTTAGAGATATGCAAATAATGGATAAAAATCACACTTAAGATTCGACATAACAATTATTGACTTATAAATAATTGTCCTGTGTGGGAATGCAAGCCACTGTAACATTACGTCATATAATCAGTCATTTGATATAATGTCCAATAGTTATTAATTTCGTCACTAACAACTCACAAGGGAAGCATATAAATTGAATTACCACTAATTTAACACAAAATTCTTAACCTAAATAAAAATTATATACATTATAAAAATGACGTGCCAACAAATCCTAGTTTTATTTTTATATAATGTTTAATTAGTTTAATTTTTTATTATGTAAAATGTTTTTTGCGTAAACCCTTAGGGTTGTAGCACATCTATACAACAACCATTCTCACTCAGCACAATACTGTTCACATTTCAATTAACAGTATTGTGCCAGTTGGGAGCAGTATTGTATAAGTGAGTTACGACCCTAACAGCGACTTCAACAGGTCAACTATTGCTTTAAGATATAATTATACAATAAACGCTACAATTATGCAAATGCTATATATAGTCCAGACATAATTCAAACATACCAAATAAAATTCAAATATAATTAAAATATTCTTATTAATGTTATTGCAGTCATTATTGATATTAACAATTGGATAATTAAGCCATATTGGATTACGTGGAATTATGTGGTTTATCTGTTGTTAGGTCACTTACAAAAAGTTTTAAAACATTCGCTAAAGCTAAAAACTGACCTTTAAGATATAACTTGTAAAGTTAAATTATACTCAATATATTTTAATTAGGAATTAAAAGCAATTAACTTGTCTACTTTTATCACAAATTATTTGAAAGTTCCAATTCAACTGAAGAGTACCAATCCCCAAGTTCTTACCAAAAAAAACGTCCATTACCATTACTACAGAAATTAGAACATTTTATAGCATTTATCTATATGATAGGTGGTTTCAAATATTCCATATGTATATAAATTACGATAAAAAAATCTTGACATTATTTGTAATAAGTGATTAAAATATAAACAAATAGAGAATTCTTATAATTTATTTAAAAATTTACCAAGGGTCGTAGCAGATTTACATAACACAGCTCCCACATGGAAAATTACTGTTCATTGAAATATTAACTTTTGAGCGTCGGCTGTAGACACACTTTACATTGATAACATGAGTTAGCAACTCACTGTGAGCTGAAATTAGCTGATTTGTGTTGTTAATGTAAAATGTGCCTACAGCCGACGTTCAAAAGTTCACATTTCAATGAACAGTATTTTGCCGTATGGGAGCGGTGTTATATAAGTCGGCTACGACTCTAAATCTCCAAATATTGGTGTAGTTGAATATCGAATTAAATGCGATAAAAAATGTAATAATTTCTTTATTTCATTAGGTCTAATATTTTCATACATTCATACACCAAAAAAAAATATATCAACTCTAATCATTATTTTTTTAAAGACATGAAGTTACGAATGTGATATGAGCATAATATATATACATCTTAATAAAAAATTGAAAGTAGATTTAAAACAACTAGAGCGCTCCGCGTCTATGTATTATTATCCTTGGCTACATGTGGGTAATATACTGATTGCGGTTAATATACTTATACTGTGAAATATTAAGTTATTTCCAATAATGACAATAAGTTTTAAGACTTAGTAAGTATTATACATACAAGTGTAACATATTTATTACGTGGCGGTAGATATACTCCCCCGTGGCAGTATTTTAATTTTATAAGTAAATTTGTTCATTTTGTATTACTAATTAATATTTCAACACTGCTATTTTAGTATTTCAAATTAAAGATTCAGATTTGGCATAACTATCGGAGAAGAAATTGTATATCATGACAAACAAATAACTAAAATCTGATCTTAAATAGGACTAGTATTAAAATTATAAACCGAGTCGTACTATTAACTCCAAACGCGCCCGTAAATTATTTGATGAAAAGCGAGAACGATTTATTAGATGACTAAATATCATTCAAATTTATTCTTTTTGGGATCAACTATAGTTCAACCTCACCCCACCCAATGGTCCGGGGCGACGGACGGCCAGCGCGGACAAATTACAACATCGAAACTCCTATGATAGGGCGAAAGTAAATTAAAACTCAAAGCATCGTCCGAGGTTGACGTACTTCTTGAGCGCATAGGGCAGCGGTAGGTCTTTGACGCCACGCTTCATGAGGATGGAGAGGCGGACACGACGCGCGTCCGTACTGCGGCGCGGGAGAAGTTCTCTGGCGGCGGCATGATATGCTCTGGCGGCGCGGCGCTTGCGACGACGCGCCGGGCCCGCCGGCCCATCGTCGTCGGAGTCCTCGCTCAGCGACAGCGACGTGGAAGATGGTGAGCGCGGACCCCAACAGCGCCCTCGCTTTTGACGTTTGCGACCTTCTAAAGTAAACCATTTTTGTATTTCCTATTTTTCAGAATCGACAAAACTAAGCATGTTCTGGTTTCACTCGCGTTAATGTACATTTTATGAATTAATTGCTCCATCCGTCCGAAACAATACTATTTTTCTCCCAAATGAAAGGTATGGTGAATGAAATCCTTTAATTATTGAATTTCAATTAAATACAATATTGACTTTCCGTATGGTGACGGAGTAATAATAAAATTCACCACCTCCTAACTTGGTCGTTATTAAATAATATTATTCCTATAATATCTATGCGAGATAAGGAAAACTCGAAATAAAACCCTATACCAACCCATCTATCTGATCAGTGTGAGACAATAGGTCAATTTCCCTCCTATTTTAGACACAGCCAGAACAGCAATATTTATTCCCCGTGTTGAGAATATCGCCAACCCTTACTTTCCCTTGAGCTTCTTAAAACTCACCAAAGAGAGTATCAGAGTAATAGACAGCAGCGCTATCTTGGATAACTCATAACGCCAACAATGGTGACGGATCCAGTCGCCAAGCGTGGCCAATATGAGAAGACCTAAGTTCAATAGCGACCGTCGATAGGTGGATGGATGGATAAATCCTTAATATAATATAAAAAAAAATATCTCAACAGTCATGACCATCATCCTGCTTTTATCCCAATTATTTGTGGTCGACGCAATATGTACTCCACTTTCATCGCACATATTGGTAGTTTTCCAATTAGAGAGCATTATGCGACTCAGTGGCCCACAATGCCGAATTATGCTGATGCTTAATTGTAACGTGAATTAGTTTTTAAATGCACCAGCAGAGTGCGCTAAGTTCAGCGTTGAAATAAAAAATAATCTCAGAGTTAGCAATAACCTAATTAATCTGTAAATAAAGTGGTATACATAATAATTGGTTGAAAACTATTTACGGTTATTTTAAGTAATTTAGATTTTGATTATTTAATAAACATTTTTTTGTTCTGAGTAATTTTTTAAAATGAGTTCTAAAAGAATTAAATACTTTTTAATTGAATCATCTTACCCAGATGATAGTGATGATGATTTATCGAGTACTCAGAGTTTAAATCAATCAATTAGTTCCTTAACAAGTGATATATTTATTGAAGATATGTATGATAATGATTAATTTTAAATGTGGAATATAAAAAAAAAGTCAATGTTTGTACCTTCATTCATAATTATATATTTTTTTAACACAGGTTGAATTAACTTTGATTATTTCCAAAAAACTACAACGAAACGAAAGCTTTAAAAATTTTTTCACCAATAAATAATATTACTAACAATAATATAAATAAAGCATTTCGATCAATATGTCAACTTAAAGAATTATTATGTCAACTTAAAGAAAAAACACTTGTTAATTTTCAGTCACTAAGTTGGTATCGATTGCACGCATCAGACGCAAGCACTACTTTTAAGAGTGCTCGATTGTGCGAAGCGTTGCTGTAGTTGGAACATTCAACGTTAAGCATTATGCCGCATAATGCGCTCTAGTGCTGTAATTGGAAAACTACCATTGTAAAAGTTATTGGCAATAGTTTTATGATCGACCATCAAGGAGGATCCTTGGGAATGTAATTGTTGACTGGACAGCATAAAAAATGGCGTTTGTTCAGGTTGATATAAAGCTTTTTTACCCATCTTTTATGACACCCAATGGCAATTTACGGGCTGGCAGTATTCATAGCCGTTACCACACAGCACTAAATATTAAAAAAAATATTACCTCCAATATTTTCATCCTCCGACATAACATCAGACTTGCCAACAGCATCAGATTCATCGCACTCGTTTGACTCGGACTTGACTGGTGACGAATCACTTGAGGTTGTCGTGCCCTCACCGATACCACTATCCAACTTCTTTCTCTTCTCTTTAGGTGTCGTTCTCGTTTCTTCTTCACTGGAAGACTCCTTTTTAGTGGTGGTAGACTCCTCCCAATCCATATCAGTACGAGATGTGCCGGCTACGTCCTTACCTAAATATATTTCGACTTCAGCTGGTACCCCATTCATATTTGCTGTACCTTTTTTAGTATTGTTGCTCGAATCTTCAGACTTTTCTGCCTCACTAGATGTGCCGGGAGCTGAGCGCCGTGACCCACCAGCATTGATCGTTTCATCTTGATACTCAAAAGTTATAAGGCCATGTTGGGTACGGATTGGTCCGAATCGTAGTGCCTTAGGAGATTCATCATTAGTAGACTCTGAGGAAGCTCTCCTCTCAGATCGATCAGCTCTATCTGACTTATCTGGTCTATCGGATTTGTCTGACCTGTCGGATCTGTCTGGTCTGTCGGATTTGTCTGGTCTATCGGATCTGTCTGGTCTATCGGATCTGTCTGGTCTATCGGATCTGTCTGGTCTATCTGATTTACCGGCTCTATCTGGTTTAGCAGATCTGTCTGATTTATCAGCCTTATCTGGTTTATTAGATTTATCGGGTTTATCGTCGTTTTCTAATTTATCACATTTGTCTGTTTGATCAGATGTTTCAGTTTTATCGTTCTGATCAGAGCTGTTAGACTTATCAGACGGATTAGGTCCGTCGGGTCTATCAGGCCGATCGTTATTGTCACCACCCTCACCATTATTATCGGGTTCATCTTCTTCAGATGACGAAGACGAAGGAGACTCCAAAGGGTCGAAGCGTAGGGCTCCAGCCACTCTGTTCTGTCCCATACTGAGAACTAAACTTAGGAGTGCGTTCATTTCATTTGCACCATTCATTTGATTAAGATCGTGAAGTCCATTCAAACCCTCTAGAACAAGAAATATTAACATCTAGTTACATCATGTTTTTTTTTATTGCTGGTGGTGACAAACGAGCAAGCAGCACACCTGATGGTAAATGTTACTGCCGCCCATGGATCTTTGTAATAACAAGGATACAACTAGCAAAGATACGCTGTCTGCCAATAAAAACCCCAAAACCCACCTAGAAAGTTGGGCTGCTGGCTCTCCCGCTTACCGAACGAAGCACTGCAGCACATTGCTATTGCTCAGACGTCGATTTTCTGTGAGAGAGTGGTACTACCTCGGACGGACAGGTCCGCGGCTGAAGACAGAAAACTGTCAACAATGCTAGAATAAGAATACAATCAGCCATTTCATTACCTTGCATTGTTTTAGCAAAAAAAAACGACTAAAAAACGTAAGCAGATGACATAACTGCAGAAGGAAAAGTTGAAATAAAATCATATAACAACCTGTGTGATCAGCAGGATATTGTAGATCAATGTCAAACTGTGGAGGAGGCTCGTGCTCAGCTGTGGGACGTTATAGGAGTTGAGATGATGAAACAATCTAATTTTCTTGACAGTTATTTTACAATCCGATGTTGGACCCGGGCCGTTCTTCAGATGAAGAAAAAAATAGTCTATTACGCCAAACCTGACATTGGCATTGATATTTTAAGTTGTCCTTCTCTTGCCACTACAAGTGCTCTAGCACCACCATGCTATTGCTTACATTATATATTTTTCAGATAGCCACAGAGTAGGTATGGCTCAACTCCTAATAATTATTATATATTTTTTTGTAGTAAATCATAAAAGATTGCCAGCAGCTTTTATAAAGAAAATAGTTAAAATTTACTATGAAGTCAAATTTGAATTTAAATAGTTTTGGAAGGAGCTAATTTATCAAATAATAATAAGACATATTTTGTAGATAGCTTAATTTCCTATATCTGTATACTCTTCTTTTTTTATTCTTTCGATATGATTATAGATATATATTTAGCTAGAATATACAAAAAAAAATCCTATCTAATATATTTAAACGAACAATTTATGTATATATCTTTATTTGTATACATCTATAATTGTACACATATATATTGATATATATCTATATTTGTGTATTTCTATACTTTCAGAATCTCTGTCACGGCACCAGCGATAAATCGTTCTAGGGCGATAATTGATAGGTTTCATTTATAGAAAATATCGTATTGTTAGTGGCAATGTAAATATATAATTAGTCTATGAAAGGTATATTTGGTCAATATAAACAAAAATTAAATACCAATATACAAGATGGAAGTGGACCGCTTCCAAAAACAAAGACAGGTGACCCTACTAGTCCTACTTGTAATGATAGACTAGAAAAAAAATCGATTCGGATATAATTTTTTTTTATTTTTTCAAATCGAATTTTTTTTTTTTACATTCCATCGTATTAGGACAGTGCCATGTAACCATAATTCCGTAAAAAATACGTAACTATACTCAGATGAGAAAAGACGCAATGTATTCAAAACTCACAATCATATGTTCAAGAGTTCAACGACCTCGCGTAGTGAAAAAAAAATGTTTTTTTCATCCTAATCGATTTTTTTTCTAGCCTATCATTACAAGTAGGACTAGTAGGGTTACCTGTCTTTATTTTCGAGAGCGGTCCCCTTCCACCCTGTAGATGAGCTGAGGTGATGAGATGATATTCTCTTGCCTTTTTCTAACAGTAGACAGCAATAAACCGTTGGATCGTATGGAAATAATGTATTTCGGCTCAATAATCCATTGCTATCTCTTTCTCCACCTATTAGCCGTACCGATGTTACCGCTGTCTTGACTTCGACTAACCGCCCGACGGAATATTTACTAACCGCATGTACAATTAACAAAACAAAATATTACTAATGTATACTCACACAATTTCAATAAGAACATTTTTGTAAGTATTAGCAACACAGAGAGAGATTTGTAGAATGTGAGAGTTTTGGTGAAGATGTGAAAATATGTGGCCATCTTTTTTAATCAATATTTTAGTATTTTATAATGTTATAATTAAATAGCTCTTAGTTTTTTGTGTGTGTTATAAAGGGAAATTTTAAAATGTAGTAAATATGTAACAGTGGTTTATGAGTATTTACATTTTCTGCCAGAATTTTCAGAGGAATCGTAAGTAATTTGATTGTCAGCACCCAATTAATAGTGACGACTTCTTACTGACGGGCTTTAACTATAAATAAGCCACCACCATGAGGAAATGTAATATTTTTCTATAAGATATGAAGAATTGGTTTTTAATTAATTTTTTTTTTTAATTTGATTTACTGCTTTGCTGCCAATATTACAATAAAATAAAAAAAATAACTTGAATGTTTAACGGAAACGAGTATAACATTCTATTATTCTATTGTGGACAAGCAAAATGGTCTCGTGTATAACCTACAAATAAAATTCCTTTAGACCAACTATTTGATAATTTCACTTAAAAGATAAATACGTGCGACTATAAAATAATATTTCAACATACCAACGTCACTGTTCTCTTCAATAGGTATACAGATACGCCTCGGGCACGAATTGTTGGGTCTCGGCCTACGGGCCGGCGGCTCACGAAGGTGAGTATACCGGGACATTAGCGAGGCACGCATACACTCCCGAACTATCGCCCGAGACAAAATCTGCAGTCGAGGCGGGCACTGATCCTCTGGAAAAATTCATCATGACAGCACATAACATTAAACTGCTAACTCGTCCTCCTTCACAGTGGTAATTAAGTAGGTAATTGAGCTACTGTACCAAGCTGATCAGATAAAAACATATACCAACCTGTGGTATATGTTTTTATTTAGAGTGTTCGTTCTCTTGCAGTGAAGTCAGCTGGCGTCCCTTAGTCATGTTTTACGATCACTCAGAAGAAAGGAAAGGATTGTTACCTCCTTCCCTTTCTCGTGAGTGATGAAATACGATGAAATCTGTAAAATTAGTTTTACTTAATATAATAATGGATGCAAGTGGCTCAGGACCGTTTTAAGTGGCATTCTCGTGGGGAGTGTGTATTGTCCAACAGTGGATTCCCACGAGTTGATGGATAGATGAATATAATAATCACCAAGTTTAAGAAGGTCCGCCGCCTCTTCTTTAGTAGGTATCTTGAGGCTCGCGAACGACACGTTAAGCAGGTTGCGCGAAGACCACTCTTGAACGCCGCTACGCGTGATCTGGACCAGATTGTCGTTGAGGGGCATCACAAGCACGCCACCAACCTGACAATGAATGCAACCTCTGATTATTTCGTACATCATATCGATTGTGTAACGCGTGCCGACTTTTACTTACTACAAACACCAACCCACTTGCAGAGTGAATAGATTATTCCAATATCTTCTAGGATAAGCATATCTAATGGTTGGTGACGAGTTAGGTAACAATATGTCTCAAACCTTTAAGGATAGCAAAAATCGACTGACAAATCACCAATCGACTCGGTAGCTTACTACGATTACAAACCCGTTTGTTGAAGGTGAAAATTATGGGGAGGATGGTTTTTATCAGTAGATATCGATTGGTGATTCTAGTTCAAATTCCACTCACCTTCACTAGTTGTTTGAAATAATTTGAGTATTCTTCAGGGCATCCAGCGCCGCAGTAGACGCGATCGTATGGAGCCTGTGATGGAGCCAGACATAATCCATTCCCTATAAACAAAAAATAAAGAAATGTCACAATAAAGTAATGAAAGCCATTTCATATACTAAATATTTTTCCGTTTAATTACAGAATAGGAAATTAAATTCACCGCTCCCTTTCTTATCGGTGGAAGATGATAAAAACGACTAAGGAATACGATATATAAATTTATTAGTGGTAGGACCATGTTGACAGTTTTCTATCTACAGCCGCGGGCTCGCCGCGGGTCCGTTCGAGGTAGTGCCACACTCTCGCAGAAAATCGGTGCCGATGCAATGGCAATATGCAGTTGCGCTTCGTTCGGTGAGCGAGAGAGACGGAAGCACAACTTTCTAGGTGGCTTTGGGATTTTGATTAGTAAACGCTATCTAGTTGCACTCCTGGTATTGCAAACGTCCATGAGCGGCAGTATCACCATCAGGTAAGCGGCTTCCTTGTTCGCCACCACAAACAAGAAAAGCAGATCAAAGAACACTCGAAATAAAACCATATACCAATCCATTTGACCAGCGCTGTATAGTGGGTCCATATCCCTCCCATTAAAGAGGAGGCTCGAGGGAAACAGTGATAATTGACCATTCATTAGTTGATAATTGACCATTGATTGATTGAAACTGGGGAGTAGCACTTTCTTAACATACGACACCAACTGCTATCGCATACCCGCCTTTTCGTTGTGGACAGGCTATGGTACGATCACACCCCGCCTGATCCTTCTGGGGCGACGACAGTAGCCCGTTCGGCAGGTTACCATCTCGAGTCGACACCCAGACAAATTCCGCTGCCTGGGCCTCTTCTTTGGGTAGCGAACCTCGCTATGGGTTACTATCTCCGGTCTAACAACGTGATCCCGAACTGTGATAACTTATATTGACTGACTATATATCGAAGAGCAGATGTACATAGATAAATAAATGTAATATAACTTACCACCATAAAACTTTGGCACACAAAAGTCGAATTCATCTAAAATCGGTGAATTCTCAATGAACTGTCCGAGCCTCTTAACGGCGTACTCCAACACATAGGGGTGGGCTTCTACTCCATGGTTGATGCCACCGGACCCAATGATCAGACCGACCATAGTGCTTAAGTAGCCTGTACCGGAGCCAATATTGAGGAATGAGAGCCCCGGCTCCAGCTCCAGTCCTTCTAGAACTTCACTATAAATAAACAGAAATTACGCTTTAAAAACTTTTGAATAGATTTGTCACCACAACTATCCTTAGAATAAACAGCATGGTGGTAAATTTCAAGGTACAGGGTCATCGACCGGACCACCCCCGCGTACAGAAGTCGGTACGTAGTGCTGGGTCCGCCCACATACGGCATAAGCCAGCCGCTCCGACAAGCCGTCATCCAGTTCCCTCCAATCCTCTCTTTGTTACCATGGGACAAGGGACGCATGAAACCAGTAAATAAAAAAAAAAGATTAGTTTTTAAGGTCACAAACAATGAGTCGTTCAAAAACAACATTTAGGCGCCTTGCAAATTAATAATCATATATTTTATTCAACAGTTTTATTCAAATAAGTTTTTGCACGTGGCGGACAATGTCACGGTACGGTATATGTCGTGAATAATAATTATTAAACGTCTTTTAACGTAACCTAAATATGGTTCATAAACTTATGCAAAAGCCAAGCAGTTAAATCCACTTTTACACCAATTGTCCACCTGTGTGTTCAGGAACTCCCAAATAGTTTGGAGAGGCAAATGATGACCTGACTGAATATATACATATCACCATCATTCTTCACTTATCACGCATCGCGAAGTACCAATATAAGTAAAAAATTTCCAATTCACACTTTGCTCTTTCGTTGTCTGGGGAATAACAGTGTAACTAGGACCTCAATAGAACCTCGTGGTACTACATGACAAGCGGACTTCATGACATTAGCGGCAAATCATCAACGCACTTTGTATGTATAACTACAATGGTCTGCCCTTACGGCCAAATATCTTGTGAGTACCGCTCACACCAGGGCATTTCGAAACATTGTAACCGTACTCATGATCAACGTACATATAATAATTAAATTTAGCCAACCTTTTGCTAGACTTTTTTCTAAAAGACAACTCCATACTAAGGAATAAATTATTGTATTGCGGGGGACTTTACTAATGTGCAAGCAACAGGCACAAATCACACAGACTCATAACAATTTGTGCATTACAGAAAGGAGTCAAAGAAGTGTTCTACAAGGGGATTGAATTCATGGCAGTCAGCGCGGGAGGCTAGTACTTAGACTTCCGCCATCTGTATAATAAAGATTTATGGGCAATTGTAGTCATTACTCTCGGCTATGAGTTGCAGCGTTACAGCTAGGTCTCCATTACAAAAAGAAATTCTATGAATAGTAAACATTGAAACTTCTTCAGCTAATATCGGCCCATCCATTTAATCCATCCACTTCCGCCGTTAGATTTAGGCATTCCCCAAGGGGAATAAAGGCAGATTGATGGTCACATTTGCTGTTATAAGTTTTCCAGTGTTGTAATCCATTCTCTTAGTAATCTCTCAGGTGATATTTACGATCCCCAGGAGAAAGTAAGAGGGTGGAGGCATGACAAGTGATATTTTTAATGGGTCACCACATAGGTTTGGGAGCATACTAGTGACCTGTGTGACCTGTTCAAGAGGGAGGGGATCTTTAAAAATCCTACACTTAACGAGCTTGGAACTTTTTTTATACCACAAGTGGTCACACAGGAGGGAAGGAGATCAAAAAATCGTAAAAAAATGGGTCACATAGTACAGAAGCATGTTACATTAATATAGGCGACTCATTTCTATTCTAATAAAATAAATAGCAAGTTGAATAACAGCTAATCAATATTAAAAATGTGTCAGCCATTTTTATAACAAATGAAATGGACATCAATCAACAACATCAATTGTAAACTGTTTCTCATCTAATAAAGCCCATATTAAGAAGTTTCTAATTTCCAATTTTTATTCTCTCTCATCACTATTACAATCCTTATGAATGTATTACTGAGTAGTTGTTGACATGTCACGCTGCTTAACACTAGATTTACCAGCTATTTCAATATACCTATTTCAACCAAAGTCAGTCAAATTGACTGGTTTATAAGAAAAAAAAATATTAATATTTTTATAGCTTCCAGTCTTTATTCACTCTTAAAAAATTATTATTATTTACAGAGTGTAGATCACAATTACTACATATGCAGATTTTGCTGTCTGTGCACTTGCCGCATACACTGTTTTTGCATGTATTGCAAATCTATGTTGCAATATCCTGTTTGTCACCATTTTCGTATAGAAGCCGTGCTACTTGTAGTTGGTATATCAACTTCGTGTGGATTTCTGCCTTAAAGTCTGATATTCTAAAGAAAATTCCTCTGCTAATCGAAACAGAGAGTCTTTCCCTGAGATATTTTCTACTGTTGTGTTTTTGTACAATATCCAGCGATTTATTCCGGCTGTGGCCGCCGTCTGGAACCTGATTGCACCGTATACTTGTGTAAGAAGCCTAAATACGAAGAAAGTGTCTCAGTATGTTCCAAAATATGTTTGTCAATCAATAAGAGGAACGCACTACTTAGGTTGCTGTTCATGATTCATTTGTCTATCTATAAATTCAACGTCGCTATCGTATAATTTGCCGTGTGGTGTCGGAGTAAAAATACAATTCACCACCCTCTTCGTTTTACCCGTGGCTTCCCTTCATTTTACGTCAACCCACTATTTATCTTACATGTGGGTGATGGTAAGAGACGACTAAGGGATATAAAACACACAAGCGAGAGAAGGAAAACTCGAAACAAAACCCTATACAAACACGTCTGACCAGCGTGGTATAGTAGGTCAATTTCCCTCTCATAGTGGGGGAGGCTCGAACCCAACAGTGGGACATATATAAGCTGAGATGACGATGATCTTGTGATTCACTTTCTACATCTGAATATAGAGAAACTTTACTTCGTTTTGAGATTTTCATAAAAATAAGTTGAAACTAGGATACTATACTTCTTCGTATTTAGGCTTACTGAAAAATATATTTTTGAATATTTTCACATCCACATAAATGTTTCTTAACTGTGTTACTGTGCGGGTAATGATAAATAATTACGTTTGAAGATCGATTACGATTTCATTTCGTGTGTTGAACGAAGTTCGAAATAAGAATATCTATTCGTAAAAAATTCGTAAAGATGACGTAATCAGCTCAATGCCGATCACGGAACGAGCTATAGGCACATGGACGCTAAATGTACTGGTGATCGGTCTCATAATTCTCCGGGCATCACACATTTCTTCATAGAAACTTCCACCAGTCATTGCTGACTGGTACTGGTATAATTGTCAATAACAAAAAATATATTTGTTATTAATATATTTAAGTAACATTAAGTTCATAAAATGTATTCTCTACTTATAGCTACAAAAGTCATAACGTCCTTTCGGAAAGCAAATGTTATATGTAGCAGGAATTTTGAATTGAAATTGCACGACCAGTCAAAATGACTGGTCTGGTAAATCTAGTGTTAAGATAATCATTATTTGATTGAATGTACAAGCCCATGTCTGTACATGTTGCAATTTTAGTATATGTATAGATTTACTAATATATAAAAGACATTATCATTTGTAATACACTATTGATAAATATATATTTAAATACAATGTATACATCATCATAAACATTTACTGATAAGAATTTATAGCAATGTATTTTTAATTTAAAATTTATACTAATAATAATTGACCCAACAGATGCTTGAAAATAAGCTAACTTATCTGCTTCTTTTGCTCCACTCATATATAATTGTCCCACTGCTGGGCTCCAGCCTTCTCCAGAATGAAAAAATGATACTGAACTGGTATATTAGACCAGTCAAACAGGTTAGCAAAAGTGTTATATTTTGTTTTCATTTTCTGACGTTATACTTACATAAACCCCTCATCATCTTTAACAACTTCCATTGGAAAAGGTGCTGAATTGTATTCATATTACATTAGTATCTTAAGAACAAATAATGGTGTAAAGGGGATAATATCACTGCAATCGTCATAAAAGGCCTACTACATACCTCCTTCACACAGTGGCCATATGTAGACATGTGTAAGTAATGCGAGTGATGCATCACACGTAATATTACCCGACCGCGTACTGTCATATTACACATTGCGCGACTAAACATGACATGACATTAAACATCACACATCACATTAAACATGACGCCGAACACTCGTGTACTGTTCTGTATTTCTGCAATGTTCGGTAATTTGGTAATGGTTATCTATCTCTCAAATGCGACGTGTGTCTTTTCGGGAGAGTGAGAGGGATAGAACGACTGGGCGACTGCAGTCGATAAATATTTATTTTGAGCTCTATTTTTAGAACATTAAGGCTTATATTAAATGAAATGTCATGTGTGATGTTTGAAGTGATGGTAAAATGTAATTTTACTCGGCACGAAATGTAATGACATATAACATCACTTCGCGAAGTACTGTTTCGCGCATGTCTACCCATATGCTGCAAGAGGTTCACGGCCTGTTATATATAAGTTAACATTATGTCCGTCTATCATTCATATAGTACCCTTTTTCTCGGCAAGCTATGACACACTGTGTGTGCCGACCAGGCTGATGTAAGGGCAGTACATGGCCCCATACATTCCATCCAGAGTGACAAAAGAATGGTGCGTGACCCTATAACCCACTGTATTCTCTCCCCATCTCCATTTGGCCGGCCAGTAATACTTCGTGTAGTCGTCTCTTCTCAGTCCATATATGTCCCACTGTTGGGCTGGGACCTACTCCATAATGAGAGGGTAATTGACCTACTATACCACACTGGTCAGACGTGTTGGTATATGGTTTTGTTTCGAATTTTCGATCTCTCTTGCATATGTAAGAGAAGGAAACATATATATGTTATAACATAAGATATATTGCATTTTATATCCCTTAGTCGACTCGTACGATCACCCATGGGTAAGATAGAGGGTGGTAAATTGTATTCTTATTCAGTCACCACACTGCATACTTCATGTAGTACTCTAAGGAAAATATATATAGTACCCTCAAAGTATAAGGCTTCTACGGTGTATTGGTGGTTGCCACAGTTTTGCCAATAATGTGTGAAATTAAAGTTAAAGTATAAGACACACGTTAATCGGTATTCAAGGATAATCAGTATTTATATTAACTAAAGAAATGCTAATAGAAATAGAGTAAATATACATAATATTTACTCTATTTCTATTACTAGGGGTCTTCTAGGGGTGGAGAATACTAGGAGGAAGATTGTCATAGAGGAAGAAATGCAATTTTGAGCAAGAGAAAAGGATATAGTCTGTGGTACCTTCATCAAGACCACACTCAAATAAAGAATGGTCTCTTATTATTTTTTGGTAAAACATACAGGTGAGCAGAGAGAACAGTGATGCTTATTCAATTTTTTTTATTTGTTAACATATTATAAGCTCTACATTAATAAATTAAAATATAATATTATAATGCTATATTTTGTTGTGTAATTTTCTTTTTCAATTTAATAATCCCATTTTGAATATGTTTTGATAAGATAAACTCTTTATTGTATGCATATATCTTATATATATTATTAATAAAAAAGGTGACAATTGATATAATACAAACAAAGTAAAATATATGTGATTTAAATTTTAGAATAATCATAATAATCATTTAAAAAAATACTTTATATAGTTTCTATCCAAGCATGGAATCATATCTTGAGTATTCCTCTTTATTTGTGGTGATGATTGCCTTTCGGTACGTTAGAGCGCTATTATTGCCACTTTTAAATTAAAATAAATTTTACTACTGTTGTGGTACTAAATTAACATTATTATATAAAACATACCTATAAATGCATGGTGCTGATAAATGCAAGGGTCCACTTCGCCAGGCTAGGTCCTTATAAGCTTGGTCTCTAGTCTCAGGCGTCATATACTCGGCTCTATCGAGGGCTCGAAACACACGCTCCACCGGCCGCGAGCGAATATAGTTGCCACTCATCAAGTTGTCGATCAGCTCATTGTTGTCCCGTCCAGAGCTCACTGCGCCACCCATTTTGTTTGTTTTGCTGCACTTATCACCTCTTCTACTCGCTCTCCACACACCTCAGCTGATTGGAATTGTGACGTCACAATTGTTTTTCAACATATTTCTTCACGATACGACTCACAATTTGTTAATTGTAACAAATTCAAACAATTGAAGCAATAATAATATGTGAGATATACTATTATTCCACTGAATAAGTACACGGCGTCAATGAAAAAATTATTATCAAATTTTGTCTACAGAGGAATAAATGACATTTCACTAAAATTATCACTTAGGTATTTATCGACTGCGCAAAAGAGGCACCTACTAATCGAGAATCGAGACCGTAGATAACGCACTATAAATTACATATAAAGATAATCATATTTCCATTTATTTTACATGTTGCTTTATTAAAATGTGCATTATTAAAAAATTGCAATTGAAATAGTTTACTAAAACACCGATTAATCGTAAATGTACGATAATGAAAATAAAGGTCCTTACTTAAAAGCGCTTCATAATTTGTTACAAAATTGAAATAGTACATAAAAATAGTGCAGTTTATGTTAAGCATCTGTAGAATATTATTATTATATTCTCTAACAAAAAGTATGAAGCTATTTAGACAATAGTCAGTTGTGCAAGTTTGAGTAACTAAAAGAGCACTTTCTGTTAATAATCAACAGCGTTATTATATTAATTTATCTTTAAATGTTTTATAGTATTCTCATAAATTGAATGAACCGTGGACATTTATGTTATTTAATATATCGATGCTAGAAAGCACAAACGTAGTAACCCACAAAATAAGTAAATATGAATCTAAAGTAGTCGTTTTTGGATAATATCCTAAAACAACAACTCTAGATTCACAAAATAATGCGAAAGTACTAGATTATAATTAATAAATTAAATATTTTTTCAAGTCTAGTGCACATTTATAATTTTGTGGGTTACTACGTTTATACTTTCCAACGTATATATATATATATGTATATATATATATATACATATATATATATATACATATATATGTATAGTCCGGAGCGTGCTCGTTCGCGTCCCCTGCCAGTCTAATTAGACTGCTAATCCGGCTCGCAATGCGTACCGCAATGCGGGTTAGGGCGTCCCCCGGAGGCGACGCGTACCGACCCGCCCCCGTCGGTACGAACATCGGCAGTTGCGGCGATGGGGGCCGCCACCCATCACGCCTTGCCCAGTTAGGCGAGTCGAGGAGAACGGAGTGCCGGGTGGGCACGTGGAATGTAAGAGGTTGTGTGGAAGGTAAGTTGCACGAGCTGATATCCGTCATGGCGGACAAACAGCTAGACGTGCTCTGTGTAACAGAGACCAAGCGAAGGGGCAGCGACGCCTGCGATCTTCCTGGTGGCGGGATGGCTCTGTGGTCTGGTGTACCACAGAGCGATCGAGCCAGCATGGGGGTAGGAGTGCTGTTGTCCTCTCGCTTGGCCTCAGGTGTGAAGGATTACGGAATGTATGATCCCAGACTTCTCTGGGTCCGTATAAAACTAGGTGTCACCAAGGTATTCATGGTTGTAGCATATGCTCCCGTAGGATCCTCGGTGGCATCAGACCTAGAGAAGTTTTGGGACAATGTTAGGGAAGTTCTGGATATGGCAGAAACCAGTGAACGCGTGATTGTATGCGGAGATTTGAACGGATGGGTGGGGACCAAGCGTCCCGACTATGAGGACGTACTTGGTCCATTTGGTGATAAGAGAGTGAACGACGCAGGTAGGCTCATAGCGGATGTATGCATGGAGAGAAACCTTATTGTGTCAAACACATTTTTCCAACATAAGGACATCCATATGTATACATGGAGAAGGAATGAACAGAAAAGCATAATAGATTTAATTTTGGTAGACAGTCGCCTCCGAAGCAAAATATTGGACGCAAGAGCCTACAGGGGCCCCACAGTCGACACGGACCACTATCTCGTTATTGCGAGATTTAGTGGTCTGTTCAGAAAGTGGAGGCACTGGCGAGAGCGTGTCCACTTCGGAGGGCTTGAAAGAATAAAGGTTGAAAGGTTGCAAGAAGAGTGTGTAAGAGAAAAGTATGCAGAGGGTGTCCAAGAACGGCTGACGATGGCAAGCCAGCCGCAATCGGACATTGAAGAATGCTGGAGAGTATTGAAAGAGAGTATGGTAGATACAGCGAAAGAAGTATGTGGAAGTTCAAAGAAGCATAGAAAAACAAATGGTGATGCATGGTGGGATGCGGAAGTGGCAGCTTCCGTAGAGCAAAAGAAGAAAGCGTGGCTGGACTATGTCTCTTCTTTGAATCTGAATGACAGTATGACTGAACAGAAGAAAGAAATATATCGGCAATGTAAGAATGACACCAAGGCCTTAGTGAAAGAGAAACGTGATAGAGCAAGTATGAGTGCAGAAGATAGGCTGACTAAAAACTTCGAGGGTAACACCAAACTCTTTTGGAGGGAGGTGAAGAAGTCTCGGGGTGGTTGGTCAGCCTTCAGAATGAATAAAATAAGGTCTAAAGGTGGAGACATTCTTACACAAACACAAGACGTGTTAAGCCGATGGAGTGAATATTTTGGCGATATGTATGCGGATGCTACGGTTGGCGCCGGTGTTGGATGTGGTTTAGTAGATCAACATTCGACAACGGCGTCCTCCGATGGCATCAGTATGGATGAAGTTGAATGGGCGATAAGAAGTTTGAAAAATGGTAAGGCAGCGGGCATTGATATGGTGTCTGCCGAGATGATCAAGCTTGGTGGCTCTTGTGTCTGGGAGGCGTTCCTGTTGCTCCTCAATTTATGTTGGGGCTCGGGAATGGTTCCCAGGGACTGGAATAGCGCAGTCATCGTGCCTTTGTTTAAAAACAAGGGTTCACGTTATGACTGCGCAAATTACAGAGCCATAAGCTTGACCAGTTTGGCAGCAAAAGTGTATGGAAAAATTATTGAAAGGAGAATGAGGATGGTGTCCGATGGTTTACTGTGTGAGACACAAGGAGGTTTCAGGAGTGGAAGGGGATGCATGGATCAAGTGTTCTCTCTGCGCAACATTGTGGAGAAGCATCTGGCTCTAGGTCAGAGGGTTTTCTGCAGTTTTGTGGATCTGGAGAGAGCATTTGACACGGTTGTACGAAAGGAACTTTGGGACATTTTACCGGAGTATGGTATTAACGGTAAACTGCTACAGGCTGTGCAGTCTAGTTACATGGGCTGTAGAGCCTGTGTGCGGCTGGATGATGGAATGTCGCCTTGGTTTGACGTCAATATCGGCGTTAAGCAGGGGTGCGTTCTGTCAGCCAGGCTGTTTATCATATATCTGGATAAATGTCTCCAAAGGTTGAACGATATGAATGTGGGAGTCCAGATGGGCGACTCAGTGGTCACTGCTCTGCTTTATGCAGATGATGCAGTCCTGCTGGCACAGTCAGCGATTGACCTGCAGACCCTAGTCGACACAATGACAGAAGATTGTAAGAAAAGGGGTCTACGCGTGAATGTGAGCAAAACCAAAATAATGGTCTTTGAAAGAGATAAAACCAGAACAGATGTAAGAGTAACAATAGGTAATGATGTACTAGAGCAAGTGGATGAATTTGTATATCTTGGATGTGGATTTAGCCGAGATGGAAGGTACACCACTGATATAGAGCGAAGAGTGAATGCGGGAAATAGAGTGAACGGAGCGTTGGGGCAACTTCTCGGCAGCCACCACCTCAGCCAGAAGGCACGTGTAGCAATACATAACGCAGTGCTTGTCCCAACATTACTGTATGGAAGCGAGAGTTGGGTATGCAGAAAAGAGTATGATAGTAAAATTAATGCGGTCGAAATGCGATCTCTGCGGAAAATCTGTGGAGTTAGGCTGACCGACCGCATTCGTAACGACGACGTAAGAGAGCGAGTAGGTATGAAAGAGAGTATTGGTGTAAAGATGCGAAAGGGAATGCTCCGATGGTTCGGACATGTGGAAAGAATGCCGAACGAACGCCTGGTTAAGAAGATATACAATGCGAAAGTGGAAGGATGTAGGTACCGAGGGAGACCGAGACTAACCTACCTAGACCAGATCGGTCATGTACTGAAGGAAGGTGGAGTCAAGAGTCTCCGAAACCGGCGAGCGTGTATGAAGAGAATTATGAATGTTGAGGAAGCGAGTGAAGTATGCAGAGATAGAGTTCTCTGGCACTCTGTTCTCTCTGCCTACCCTGCAAGGGATATGGCGTGATGATATGTATGTATGTATATATGTATATATATATATATATATATATATATATATATATATATATATATATATATATATATATGTATATATATTTAAATAAAATATAGAAATAGAAACTTGAAGAAATATAATTATGTATGTGATTGTATGCGGAGATTTGAACGGATGGGTCGGAACCAAGCGTCTCGACTGTGGGGACGTACTTGGTCCATTTGGTGATAAGAGAGTGAACGACGCAGGTAGGCTCATTACGGATGTATACATGGAGAGATACCTTAATGTGTCAAACACATTTTTCCAGCTTAAGGACATCCATATGTATACATGGAGAAGGAATAACCAGAAAAGTATAATAGATTTAATTTTGGTCAGTCGCCTCCGAAACAAAATATTGGACGCAAGAGCCTACAGGGGCCCCACAGTCGATACGGACCAATATCTCGTTATTGCGAGATTTAGTGGTCTGTTCAGAAAGTGGAGGCACTGGCGCTGCACAGCTTGCAGCAGTTTACCGTTAATACCATACTCCGGTAAAATGTCCCAAAGTTCCTTTCCTACAACCTTGTCAAATGCTCTCTCCAGATCCACAAAACTGCAGAAAACCCTCTGACCTAGAGCCAGATGCTTCTCCACAATGTTGCGCAGAGAGAACACTTAATCCATGCTGCATCCCCTTCCACTCCTGAAACCTAACGCAGTGCTTGTCCCAACATTACCATATGGAAACGAGAGTTGCGTATGCAGAAAAGAGCATGAAAGTAAAATTAATGCGGTCGAAATGCGATCTCTACGGAAAATCTGTGTAGTTAGGCTGACCAATCGCATTCGTAACGACGACGTAAGAGAGCGAGTAGGTATGAATCGCATCTTTACACCTGTGGAAAGAATGCTGAACGAACGTGTCTGGTTAAAAAGATATACAATGCAAAAGTGGAAGGATGTAGGTACCGGGGGAGACCGAGACTAACCTACCTAGACCAGATTGGTTACGTACTGAAGGAAGGTGGAGTCATGAGTCTCCGATACCGGCGAGCGTGTATGAAGAGAATTATGAATGTTGAGGAAGCGAGTGAAGTATGCAAGGATAGAGTTCTCTGACACTCTGTTCTCTCTGCCTACACTGCAAGGGATATGGCGTGATGATATGTATGTATATAAGAAATATATGATAGCCATCCTCTGCAATAAGAGAGATAGTTTGTAAAAGTGTCCACAGATATTTATTTAAATATTTTATTATATTTTATTATACCTATTGTATTATTATAGTGGAAATCTAGTTAAAGATATGTTTTGTGAAAGAACTGTACTGTATTCACGTTCATTTTTTGATTCCTCTTGTAATTAAAATCCTAAACCATTACTCGACTAGATTACAATGACTGCAATAGGGAATGGATACAATTGATAATAGTTTTACGTTTAGACAATTCAAACAATAGTAGTGATTGTAATAAACTCAAACGAAAAGTTTATCATGGCGCCTTAGTTCCAAGGAGTAACTCTCCAAATCTCCGAGCATATTGGGATCTTTAGCGTCGAGCTCTCGATCAATGTCAAGTTTGGGGAGTCATTTGGAGGCCAAAGCCAAATTGGCAAGCAAAAAGTTAGGCGTGCTGAGCTGGGCTAGGTGATAGTTCACGCTGGGATAACGTATTATGCTATACAAAGCATAACTTCGTCTTCACGTGGAGTACTGTTCTCATCTCTGGGTAGGTGCGCTTAAATATCAACTAGACTCACTTGCCTCCCTGCAAAGGCGTGCTGTTCGAATCGTTAGTGGTACAATCTCACGGACAAATTGGAGTCTTTGGAACAGCGAAGAGACTTTGGGTCCCATTGCGCACTCTCAGCACGGAGAGTAGCTGTGAGGAACTATTTAACTTGGTACCACTATGTTTTATCCCCGTACCACTGGACATTGCTAGCAGGATTCATACATTTAACCTGAAAATTATACGGTACTGTCGTCTGTTCGTTTTCAATGATCATTTCTTCGTGCAAGATCTGGAATGAACTACCGGTCTGCTGCTGTATTGCCCGAGCGCTATATGTCCTTCTTCAAATGCGGTTTAAGAAGAGCTCTTTCTTCACGGTAAGCAGCGGCCTGGCTGTGGCCCCGGTGTTGCTAGGTCCATGTGCAGCTGTATTATATACCCTCAGGTGTACTGATTGCTCGTTTCAACCGGAGGCAAATAAAAAAAAAATATTATGTGAAAGACCTTTGCAGAATAGATTATTTTACCTTTGCCTATGTAAACAGATAATGCTAACCCATTAAACCCATAACCAAATAAAAACTCTTCTTGACTGACATCACGCATGTCAGAAATTGACAGGAAATATTCGCTTCGAGATCATTGAACAACAGGATTGGGGATGTGACTTATTTATTTTTATATATATAAAGTCCATAAAATTTGAAATTTAACTGTCAGGTGATTTTTTCTTGTAAAATACTATATAAAGTAATAACTCTATGTATGTGTAAAGTTCTGTATAGTTTTGTCGTGTCACACTGGGAACGTCATTTTCTGGTGATAAGGTTTCATGTTTTAATTATTTATGTTTGATGTGATCAAAACATGGGCTGCAGTGATCTTTTTTAAAACAGAGCAATGGCTGAGACTAGTGAGGCGCGCGCGAGCCCCTCAGCGCCTGGTGGCGATGCAGGTGGCGAGGAGGATAAACATGATGAACGTATGCTGGAGTGTAACATCTGCTTAGACACAGCCCGCGACGCAGTCGTCAGTATGTGTGGACACCTCTTTTGGTAAGCAAACCTCATATATTTTCTTATGACATGGTTAAGTTTATTTAATAAACAAATATGTAAATGAAATTCTAAAATGCAAATACTAGAAACTATGTGTAGTCATTAGCTGAGAGTGTAATAAAAATGTATTTCATTACAATATTTACACCCAATCTATATATTGAAAGCAATTTGTTGCAATTACAATGTTTTATAATTGAATTGTATACAGTGTTTATTTATTGGAGATGTTTTCTTTCAATCAAAATGACTGACTTATCTATCCTTAAATCATCATCATCATCATTCGCCTACTCTTATCTCAATTGCTTGGGATCAATACAATATGTACTCTTCTTTCATAGTACATATTGTAAAAGTTATTGGCTATAGTTTCATGACCGGCCGCCTGCCAAACGTCAACCTTCCTTGGGAATGTAGTTGTTAACCAAATGGCACCAGATAGAGTTGGCTCAGGTTGTTATAAGGCTCTTAGTCGTCATTTACGACATCCACAAGCAAATTAAGGGTTGGTAGTATTTGTATCCGCTACCACACAGCTATTATCTATCTATCCTTAAATATGCATTATTAATATTTTTTTATAGCATAACTGTATATCTATATAATGTCACAAATGTATTCAGTTAGGACACAGCATTCAGCATCTCATCAAAGGAGGATAGCATTCTATACTGAGGTGTAAAACCTTGTCGCAGGGTATTTTACAAACACACAAATAATGGACATAATAGCTCACAGATTTAGAACAATCAGTTGTTGATTGTACATAGAATTGTCCTGCACCGAGGCCAATCTGCAAAACTATGTATGGCAATCTCTACTTAGACCATTAAGTCATTTGTGCAGTGATCATCACCGCCTCACCTCAGTACATATATGTTGCATTGCTGGGCTCAAGCCTTCTCTACAATAGGAGGGAAAGTGACTTACTATACCACATTGGTCAGGCGGGTCGGTAGAGGGTTTTTTTTTGGCTTTACCTTCTCTTGCACAGATCTTAATTACATATCATATTCAGTGCTGGATTAACCCAGCGTGGGGCCTGTAGCAAATTCTGTCAAGGGGCCCTTGATTTGCTTTAGGTAAGGTAATTAAAGGTTAGTACCTAAACTGTTACAAATGAACTTTTCTAAATTTAATATGGGCAAATTTAGAGCTAACACTTTCAATATAGACTTTTTTAAGCAAATCATGCTCTATATTCATCAAAGTGAGATAAAAAATATTTTTACACTCCTAAGTAGGAATTGAATTTTTTTTACGGTTAGACAGCCGCGGTTGGAGTGTGGGGCCCCCCAATTTGCGGGGCCCTTAGCATTTGCTACTCTTGCTACGTGGCTAATCCGGCACTGATCATATTCCTTAGTTATCTTTTACGACTGCCATGGACAAGATAGGGGATGGTGATATTCTTGTTCTGTCTTCACATGGACATGTGCACACATTAAATCAATTCTTAGAATAGCCGTAATGAAGTTTGATTCTAATTTTAATCGCAATCATAAAACAATGCCATATACAGGTTTTTTTTATTATCACCTCAAATAATTGGCTATAGTACACAACTAAAGACCTTGGAATATAATTATATGAAAATAGATAGTAAAATATATATCTTGATTTAAATGCTCTTATCTCATTTGAGTGAGGGTCAATATGTGTATGTTTACTGCATACAATTGTCATACATATAAATATCACTGTACATTTTGTGCTTAAACAACACCATTAATTTTGTTACTTTTTTGGTCATTTATTTATATTGTATCTGTATATATAATTACATGTACATATAATGTTCTAAATAATATATTGTGAGATAATTTGTGTTGTTTTTCCTATGTAATCTGCATGTTAGCATTGCTTTAACTTAGAGTGCTTATGCTCAGCTAAGGTCTAATATTTTTATATTTATTATTGTTTGTGTTTTCTTTAATTTTTTGGCTACTTGGCACTGATAATGACCAAAAACTATTCTTAAATTTATATGTATATATTTACAACAGACTAGCTTCTGTTCACATCTATGCTTGCTTAAAAAGTGACTTATAAGAAAATATCACTATAATCTATAAAATATAGCATGATCTCTGTGACAGTTCTCACTAGTCCCGCACGCTTACGATGCAGTCCGTATTTTTGTCGATATAATTCCTTAAGTTATTTGCTACTGCAATTGAAAAATAATACATGAAAATCTTATTGAACTTCCAATCAAATGGATGGATGAATCGATTATAAATTTAAAACAATTTATGAAAATCTTATTGAATTTAAATTAATGGATTTTATTTAATTTAAACTAAAGCTGTTAATTAATTCTTTTATTATTCGAAAGGAATACATCCAAGTTCATCGTCACTATTATCATCATCGCTGAAGCATTCCTGTAGGTTGATGATGAGTTCTTGGTCACAGATTATTTCATGAATAATCATGTTTATTTTATAAAAGAAATTATCTTTTTAATATAATAGAAATGGTCTTATTAAAATTATAACTGATGTCTGAATACTAAATTAACACAATTTACTTATTTTATAGAGTAACCATGTGGTTTATATAGGTAATGTATTGGTTTTACTTGTTTTATAAATAATTAATAAGAATGTTATCGATTTACGTTTATCGATTGCCCCATCTCTATCTTATTCTCAGTCCAGTATGATCTTGTACGCTTGCGTAAGCACCATACTTTTATAAAATCGTTACTAAGTATTTTAAAACATATGAGGTTACTAGTTATGGTGTAAATATTCATATATTTATATTCATAATTCAGTTGAGATAAAACTGGCACCTAAAGAATGAAAATATAGGCGATATAATCAATTGTGGTAGGACCACGCTGTTGACAGTTTTCTGTCTACAGCCGCGGGCCGGTCCGTCCGGGGTAGTACCACACTCTCGCAGAAGATCGACGTCTGAGTAGTGGCAATATGCTATTGCGCGTCGTTCGGTGAGCGAGAGAGCCGGAAGCCCAACTGGGTGGGCTTGGGGATTTTATTGGTAGGCAGCGGCCCAAGCTATACCCTTGGTATTGCAAAGGTTCATGGGCGGTAGTGACACTTACCATCAGGTGTGCTGCTTACTCGTTTGCCACCATAAGCAATAAAAAAAAATACAAATTAAAATTGTAATAATGACGCATATTCATAATTACTTCATCGGTTTTGTTGCTATCTGTCACAGAGATCAAGCTATATTTTAAGGACTATAAATTATCCCAAACGAACACATTACGGGGATAAAAAGATGCTACGTGTTAATTCAGGAAATATTCTATTTGCAAGCCAATTTTCTTTATTTGTTTAAAGGTTTACACATAATTGAGTAAAGCACATCTAAAAATCACAAATTTTAACAATTATAATATTAGTAGGATAATTTGATGTTCTGAAGTTTTACATGATAATTGGCTCAATAGCCTAGAGGCAATCAATTGTCTATGGTCGCAATTGAACTTGTGTGAATATTTTACTCTGAAGTAATTAAAGTCCCCTTGATATTTGTATTCAGAATGAACATGTAAACTCTTTACATGTAAATATTAATAGTCTTGTAAATATTGTTAAAGTAATTTTTATTCAGAATTCTTAAGTACATATACAATTTTAATGTAAAATTATTAATTTAAATTTATTTTTTACACTGGCATACATGTATTATATAATATATAAATTACTGAGATGTAGCATTTGAATTGCTAGGTTTTTTTTTATAAAAGATTATTTCGGATTACTGAAATTTTTAGCATTTAATATGCTTATTTACTTATTTCGGTATTTGGGGGGCATAGTCCGGAGCGTGCTCGTCGCGTCCCCTGCCAGTCTAGTTAGACTGCTAATCCGGCTCGAATGCATACCGCAGTGTGGGTTAGGGCGTCCCTCGGAGGCGACGCGTACCGGCCTGCCCCTGTCGCTACGAACAGCGGCAGATGCGGCGATGGGGGCCGCTACCCACCACGCCTTGCCCAGTCAGACGAGTCGAGGAGAGCAGAGTGGCGGATGGGCACGTGGAATATAAGAGGATGTGTGGAAGGTAAGTTGCACGAGCTGATAACCGTCATGGCGGACAAACAGCTAGACGTGCTCCGTGTAACAGAGACCAAGCGAAGGGGTAGCCTGCCAGGACGCCTGCGATCTTCCTGGTGGCGGGATGGCTCTGTGGTCTGGTGTACCACAGAGCGATCGAGCCAGCATAGGGGTAGGAGTGCTGTTGTCCTCTCGCTTGGCCTCAGGTGTGAAGGATTACGGAATGTATGATCCCAGACTTCTTTGGGTCCGTATAAAACTAGGTGTCACCAAGGTATTCATGGTTGTAGCATATGCTGCCGTAGGATCCTCCATAGCATCAGACCTAGAGAAGTTTTGGAATAATGTTAGGGAAGTTCTGGATATGGCAGAAACCAGTGAACGCGTGATTGTATGCGGAAATTTGAACGGATGGGTGAGGACCAAGCGTCCCGACTATGAGGACGTACTTGCTCCATTTGGTGATAAGAGAGTGAACGACGCAGGTAGGCTCATAGCGGATGTATGCATGGAGAGAAACCTTATTGTGTCAAACACATTTTCCAACATAAGGACATCCATATGTATACATGGAGAAATAGATTTAATTTTGGTAGACAGTCGTCTCCGAAGCAAAATATTGGACGCAAGAGCCTACAGGGGCCCCACAGTCGATACGGACCACTATCTCGTTATTGCGAGATTTAGTGGTCTATTCAGAAAGTGGAGGCACTGGCGAGAGCGTGTCCACTTCGGAGGGCTTGAAAGAATAAAGGTTGCAAGAAGAGTGTGTAAGAGAAAAGTATGGAGAGGGTGTCCGAGAACGGCTGACGTTGGCAAGCCAGCCGCAATCGGACATTGAAGAATGCTGGAGAGTATTGAAAGAGAGTATGGTAGATACAGCGAAAGAAGTATGTGGAAGTTCAAAGAAGCATAGAAAAACGAATGGTGATGCATGGTGGGATGCGGAAGTTGCCGCTTCCGTAGAGCAAAAGAAGAAAGCGTGGCTGGACTATGTCTCTTCTTTGAATCTGAATGACAGTATGACTGAACAGAAGAAAGAAATATATCGGCAATGTAAGAATGACACCAAGGCCTTAGTGAAAGAGAAACGTGATAGAGCAAATATGAGTGCAGAAGATAGGCTGACTAAGCACTTCGAGGGTAACACCAAACTCTTTTGGTGGGAGGTGAAGAGGTCTCGGTGTGGTTGGTCAGCCTTCAGAATGAATAAAATAAGGTCTAAAGGTAGAGACATTCTTACACAAACACAAGATGTGTTAAGCCGATGGAGTGAATATTTTGGCGATATGTATGCGGATGCTAGAGTTGGCGCTGGTGTCGCATGTGGTTTAGTAGATCAACATTCGGCACCGGCGTCCTCCGATGGCATCAGAATGGATAAAGTTGAATGGGCGATAAGAAGTTTGAAAAATGGTAAGGCAGCGGGCATTGATATGGTGTCTGCCGAGATGATCAAGCTTGGTGGATCCTATGTCTGGGAGGTGTTGCTGTTGCTCCTCAATTTATGTTGGAGCTTGGGAATGGTTCCTAGGGACTGGAATAGCGCAGTCATCGTGCCTTTGATTAAAAACAAGGGTTCACGTTATGACTGTGTAAATTACTGAGCCATAAGCTTGACCAGTTTGGCAGCAAAAGTGTACGGTAAAATTAGTGAAAGGAAAATGAGGATGGTGTCCGATGGTTTGATGTGTGAGACACAAAGAGGTTTCAGGAGTGGAAGGGGATGCATGGATCAAGTGTTCTCTCTGCGCAACATTGTGGAGAAGCATCTGGCTCTAGGTCAGGGTTTTCTGCAGTTTTGTGGATCTGGAGGGAGCATTTGACAAGGTTGTACGAAAGGAACTTTGGGACATTTTACCGGAGTATGGTATTAACGGTAAACTGCTACAGGCTGTGCAGTCCAGTTACATGGGCTGTAGAGCCTGTGTGCGGCTGGATGATGGAATGTCGCCTTGGTTTGACGTCAATATCGGCGTTAAGCAGGGGTGCGTTCTGTCAGCCAGGCTGTTTATCATATATCTGGATGTCTCGAAAGGTTGAATGATATGAATGTGGGAGTCCAAATGGGCGACTCAGTGGTCAATGCTCTGCTCTATGCAGATGATGCAGTCCTGCTGGCACAGTCAGCGACTGACCTGCAGACCCTAGTCGACACAATGACAGAAGATTGTAAGAAAAGGGGTCTACGCGTGAATGTGAGCAAAACCAAAATAATGGTCTTTGAAAGAGATGAAGCCAGAACAGATGTAAGAGTAAAAATAGGTAATGATGTACTAGAGCAAGTGGATGAATTTGTATATCTTGGATGTGGTTTTAGCCGAGATGGAAGGTACACCACTGATATAGAGCGAAGAGTGAATGCGGGGAATAGAGTGAACGGAGCGTTGGGACAACTTCTCGGTAGCCACCACCTCAGCCAGAAGGCACGTGTAGCAATACATAACGCTGTGCTTGTCCCAACATTACTATATGGAAGCGAGAGTTGGGTATGCAGAAAAGAGCATGAAAGCAAAATTAATGCGGTCGAAATGCGATCTCTACGGAAAATCTGTGGAGTTAGGCTGACCGACCGCATTCGCAACGACGATGTAAGAGAGCGATTAGGTATGAAAGAGAGTATTGGTGTAAAGATGCGAAAGGGAATGCTCCGATAGTTCGGACATGTGGAAAGAATGCCGAACGAACGTCTGGTTAGGAAGATATACAATGCGAAAGTGGAAGGATGTAGGTACCGGGGGAGACCGAGACTCACCTACCTAGACCAGATTGGTCACGTGTTGAGAGAAGGTGGAGTTAAGAGTCTCCGAAACCGGCGAGCGTGTGTGAAGAGAATTATGAATGTTGAAGAAGCGAGTGAAGTATGCAAGGATAGAGTTCTCTGGCACTCTGTTCTCTCTGCCTACCCTGCAAGGGATATGGCGTGATGATATGTATGTATGTATGTGTTATTTCGGTTATTTTTCTTTTGCTCGTTTACAAGTTTTTATATATGTATAATGTATCTAAAAATGTTTGTTGAATATACAACTTCACATCTGTTTTTTTATTTCTTAAAACACCGCAACTTTTTTTTTGGGGTGGGCTATGGAGTGGCCACGCTCCGCCAAATCGGTCTGGGGCGACGGAAGAGGTGGCGCGTGACCCCATAGACCCACTCTGCAAGCACCTCACTTCGCCGTGCAAGCGGGCCACCGGTACCCGATCTTTATCTTCGGTGACCATTTAAACACCAACCTGCATTAAGAAAATAATACTTGTATTGCTGGAGACTTTACAAATATGCAATAAATGCAGACAAATTACACTTGACCCAGAACAACAGTTTTTGGATCGCATAAAGTATTGTCCGTGTATCGCGTGGGGAATCGAACCCACGTCACTGACACAGAAGGTAATCACTACGCCATCTGTGCCGTCGAAATATGAAGGATTTATTTTCATTTAAAGCCATACAATCATAGATATAATCTGATCTTTACAGGAGGTATTACAAAGGAATAAAACCATTTTCATAAATGTTATCGAGTTTGTTTTTATTTTTAACATCCCCAACGTTTCGAGCACTTTCAGTAGGGGTGTGCCAATATCGTTCGAATCGAATCGAATATTAATATTCGATTCGAAATTCGAATCGAATAATTCGAATTTTCGAATTATTCGAAATTCGACGAATAATTCGAAAAAAATCGAATAATTCGAAAAAAATCGAATAATTCGAAAAAAATCGAATATTTCGAAAAATTTCGAATAATTCGAAAAATTTCTAAAAATTTCGAATAATTTGAACAATTTGCGAATTATCGAAATATCATTGGATTTTCTATTGTGCCCACAATTTGAATGTCATATTTGATTATCGAACATAACAAACTCCGAATTTAAAATACAATAAAAATTTGCGAATATTATAATTCGGAAAAAATCGAAATTATTCGAATAATTCGAAATTTTTCGAATAATTCGAAATTATTCGAATAATTCGAAATTTTTCGAATTTTTCGAAATTTTTCGAATTATTCGGGAACTTTCGAATAATTCGAAATTTCGAATTATTCGATTCGAGTTTCGAATCGAATATTAATATTCGATTCGGAACGAATAATTCGTAAGTTCGAATTATTCGCACACCCCTAACTTTCAGTTAAAAATATGACGCTCATCCCTAATAATATAATGCTTATGAAAAGTCCTTTATCACTTGCCATTCCCGCCGAGCTGGCCACGAATGTTAAGCGGTACCAGTGGCCGGCCTAATGGCGATGGAGAGGGAATACTGTGGTGTTCAGACCATGGCCTGCCAAAAAAAGAATCGCTTGCTATTTGATATAAATAAATAGTTTGCGTGATTAGTACAACACTATGATAACTATTGAATAACAGTAATGCCTGAATAGTTCTCTCAGTATAACCGGAGAGTTGTAGTTCGTGCATTTGTTTAGATATGCAAATATAGAGATTTACAGTTAATAAAAGGTTATTAACTTACTTTTTCGATTGTTGTAGGCGTAAGTAATACATCCATAAATTAACGTCGTGAATAATGTATAACGCTCAACGAAATTTACGAAAATCCTTTTTAACGGAAGCTTTAAACACATTAACCCATTAATTCCCAAGGGTAAAAATAAAAGCATATTTATTGGTTTTATTGTTTATTACGTTTATATACATCTAAAAATAAAAATAATGATAAAAAAAATATTGATTAATTAGTTTACATTCCGCAAAATGTTGCGTCTAAACAACGTTGGGATTACTGCACCTCAATTTTACTTGTTAGTCTAACAACGCTAGAGTATTGCCGTGAGTGAAATATTTTGAAAAAATCAACATCAAGATGTACTTGACATTTTTTACACATAGGTATACATAGTGGTACTGCTACACTGTCAAAATCTTCTTCGACGTTTATTTTCGTGCTCTTTCTTTTATGACATGACCAATATTATCGAATCGAACATTGGATTTAGTCAATTGACAAGTTGTGTGAAAATATTCCAAACTGAATGTTTTTTGGTTTATTATATTGAAAATGGAATGCAATTTAGCAAATATATCATTTGATCTAGGTCAGTATTATCACATAAATGAATATTTTTTTTTCTATATAGAGTCGAATTTGTTACGACTCATACTCGTACATGTTTTTTACAGTTGATACATTTTTGTCTTTATTTTTGAACAGTATAATTTCGCAGCAGGCAAAGAATGATACCCAGTCAGTAATAATATACCAAAAAATCTTTTGAGTTCTGCTACTGTGAGGATAAGTGACGATTATGGTCACAAAGATATTTTTTTGAAAACCTACAATCTGTTCCCAAAATGTATCACTAAAAATAAGGAAAATCCTTCCTCACGCCTACACGTACCTTCTTCAATATTCTGTATCATTGCCTTTTCGTCACTTGTAGGAAAAATTGTATAAGTTGGACGTTCTTTTTCCAGTCTGGAACGCATTTTAGTGACTTCTTCGGCAGTCTGGGCCTTTTCGAGGTCGAAGAACCGGGCTCACCTTGCGTAGTTTCAGGCTCTGTGGGTAAATCACTGTGAGTTACATACATTCCAGCGATATAAGTGTATATGTACACAGTATTGTTGTAATCACCAAGCGCATCATCATCTAGGTCTTTCTCGTCTGTAATATTGTCAACCGTCAGGGGGATGTACACGGCATCAATTTGATAGGCATCTTCTAAGAATTTCTTGACAAGATAATGCTCCTTGCCAAGCCATAATATTTAAAATTTTTACTTTTTATTCACTGATATGTGTAAACTCACTTATCGTTTTTTGAGAATGACTGTGCGACTCGGTTAGCTTGACATGCAATAATCGAATAACTAATAAAACAAAAAAGCTTGTAGTCATATTTATTATAAACAATGGGAAAAAAATCGGTATTTCTAAATACCGAGATCCCATTATTTATAATAAATCTCTAACATCAACGGCAAGCTGTGTGACAATAACAAGTGATCATTATTTCTCCCAACGTTGCGCATACGCAACGCTTCCTGGAACTTTAAAAAAAACAACACGTATAAGTGGTTTTGTTCAACAAAAGGGCTTATATCATAAATAAGATATTGCTAAAGCTTTATAGAGTGTAAAATGCATAGCTTTATTTCAATCAATATTTTTTATGATTGGATGAATCGGTCGATATTCAGATGGCTCAATAAGCCGTTATTGAAAATAAAAATAATATAGTATTTAGAAAAACCATTAAAAAAAAAAAACTTTCTCAAAATATTAACAGGTTGATTAATAAGTCTGATATTCTCTATGTAAATCTTCAAGAACTTCAAAAATCTGGTAGTAATGTTGATATTATCTGTATTACAGAACATAATATGAATAAGTTAGACCACGTACATTTAGTGTTACCGAATTATACTTTGAGTGCATACTATTCTAGGAATAATAGAAGTGGTGGATCTTGTATAATTATTAAAAATACACATAAATTTCGAATATTAAATGACATAGCCGATTTAAGTGCTTGTAACATTACAGAATGTTCAGCAGTAGAATTAATAGACCATAGTATTATTATTGTATGTATCTATAGGCCACCTAAATGCACTCAAGACATGTTAAATACATTATTTAAAATTTTTGAAGCCATTTTAGTAAAGATTTACTTATAAACATAAATTTAAAAACTTAATTGTATGTGGGGATTTTAATATTGACCTTTCAAAAAGAAATCCCATCTCTCAAAAACTAGAACATTTAATCTCAAGTTTTGACATGAAAATAGGTACACGACAAGCCACTCGCCTTATTAGTAATACTTGTATTGACAATATCTTCTGTAATATTAAGGGTAGCAAATGTGAAATAATAAATCTAGGTATTTCAGATCACACAGCTCAAATACTAGTATGCCCAACCAAAAAAACTTGTACTCTAAGCCATTGGTACACACAAAGACGGGATTTTAGTAAAGAAAACACAAATAAATTCCAAGAATGCTTACAGAGTTTAAGTTATCAAGAAATCTACTTGAGCAATGATGCAGAAACAGCTTTTAACACATTCTATAACTATTTTAAACTTTTTTATTGTCTTTGCTTTCCACTTATAAGAATTAGAAATACCGTTATTCAGAAGCCGAAATGGTTATCTAGGGGAATTACAAAATATTGTCGAAATAAAAAAAATCGCCTATGGAAATATAGAATCAATCCAACTAACGAACGTAAACAAATGCTTAAAAATTATAGCACCCGTCTTAAAAATATTATTAAACTCACACAGAGATCACAAAATAATTATTATATATCCACTGCATTCAATAAGTCCAAAGCTACATGGAGAGTTATTAACTCAAACAAAGCAAAAAAAAATCCGAAGGAAAATATTAAACAAATAAAAGGAGATAATGACAAAAATATAATATCTGACCCTAATGCTTAATAACTTTTATATTGACATGGTTAAACCAAACAAATTTTATAATGATATTCATAACCTCACAATCCAATATTAATATAAATGAATTGACATATAATACGAAATTAATTAGTAATAATAACACTGCAAACTCTTTATTTATGAAACCAATAACTCCATGCGACATTTTTAAATTGATTAATTCTCTAAAAAATACACAAAATACATGTTATGATAAAGTCACAACTTCATCCATAAAACACGTGGCACATATTATATCTCCAGTACTTAGCCACATTATTAACTTATGTATCGAAAATGGTGTATTTCCGAGTACTCTTAAAAAATCTGTTATAAAACCACTTTTTAAGAAAAATGATACAGTAGACAGAGCTTGCTATAGACCAATAGCTTTGCTACCTATATTTTCTAAAATAATAGAAAAGGTTATTTGTAATGCACTTAGTGAATATTTCGAAAAGCATAACTTGTTTTCAAATAAACAAAAAGGTTTTCGTAAAAATAAATCAATAAATATGGCAATTTACATACATACATACATATCATCACGCCATATCCCTTGCAGGGTAGGCAGAGAGAACAGAGTGCCAGAGAACTCTATCTCTGCATACTTCACTCGCTTCCTCAACATTCATAATTCTCTTCATACATGCTCGCCGGTTTCGGAGACTCTTGACTCCACCTTCCTTCAGTACCTGACCGATCTGGTCTAGGTAGGTTAGTCTCGGTCTCCCTCGGTACCTACATCCTTCCACTTTCGCATTGTATATCTTCTTAACCAGACGTTCGTTCGGCATTCTTTCCACATGTCCGAACCATCGGAGCATTCCCTTTCGCATCTTTACACCAATACTCTCTTTCATACCTACTCGCTCTCTTACGTCGTCGTTACGAATGCGGTCGGTCAGCCTAACTCCACAGATTTTCCGAAGAGATCGCATTTCGACCGCATTAATTTTACTTTCATACTCTTTTCTGCATACCCAACTCTCGCTTCCATACAGTAATGTTGGGACAAGCACTGCGTTATGTATTGCTTACACGTGCCTTCTGGCTGAGGTGGTGGCTGCCGAGAAGTTGCCCCAACGCTCCGTTCACTCTATTGCCCGCATTCACTCTTCGCTCTATATCAGTGGTGTACCGTCCATCTCGGCTAAATCCACATCCAAGATATACAAATTCATCCACTTGCTCTAGTACATCATTACCTATTGTTACTCTTACATCTGTTCTGGCTTCATCTCTTTCAAAGACCATTATTTTGGTTTTGCTCACATTCACGCGTAGACCCCTTTTCTTACAATCTTCTGTCATTGTGTCGACTAGGGTCTGCAGGTCAGTCGCTGACTGTGCCAGCAGGACTGCATCATCTGCATAAAGCAGAGCAGAGACCACTGAGTCACCCATCTGGACTCCCACATTCATATCGTTCAACCTTTGGAGACATTTATCCAGATATATGATAAACAGCCTGGCTGATAGAACGCAGCCCTGCTTAACGCCGATATTGACGTCAAACCAAGGCGACATTCCATCATCCAGCCGCACACAGGCTCTACAGCCCATGTAACTGGATTGCACAGCCTGCAGCAGTTTACCGTTAATACCATACTCCGGTAAAATGTCCCAAAGTTCCTTTCGTACAACCGTGTCAAATGCTCTCTCCAGATCCACAAAACTGCAGAAAACCCTCTGACCTAGGGCCAGATGCTTCTCCACAATGTTGCGCAGAGAGAACACTTGATCCATGCATCCCCTTCCACTCCTGAAACCTCCTTGTGTCTCACACAGTAAACCATCGGACACCATCCTCATTCTCCTTTCAATAATTTTACCATACACTTTTGCTGCCAAACTGGTCAAGCTTATGGCTCTGTAATTTGCGCAGTCATAACGTGAACCCTTGTTTTTAAACAAAGGCACGATGACTGCGCTATTCCAGTCCCCGGGAACCATTCCCGAGCTCCAACATAAATTGAGGAGCAACAGGAACGCCTCCCGGACACAGGAGCCACCAAGCTTGATCATCTCGGCAGACACCATATCAATGCCCGCTGCCTTACCATTTCTCAAACTTCTTATCGCCCATTCAACTTCATCCATACTGATGCCATCGGAGGACGCCGTCGCCGAATGTTGATCTACTAGACCACATGCGACACCGGCGCCAACCGTAGCATCCGCATACATATCGCCAAAATATTCACTCCATCGGCTTATCACGTCTTGTGTTTGTGTAAGAATGTCTCCACCTTTAGACCTTATTTTATTCATTCTGAAGGCTGACCAACCATCCCGAGACTTCTTCACCTCCCTCCAAAAGAGTTTGGTGTTACCCTCGAAGTTTTTGGTCAGCCTATCTTCTGCACTCATACTTGCTCTATCACGTTTCTCTTTCACTAAGGCCTTGGTGTCATTCTTACATTGCCGATATATTTCTTTCTTCTGTTCAGTCATACTGTCATTCAGATTCAAAGAAGAGACATAGTCCAGCCACGCTTTCTTCTTTTGCTCTACGGAAGCTGCCACTTCCGCATCCCACCATGCATCACCATTTGTGTTTCTATGCTTCTTTGAACTTCCACATACTTCTTTCGCTGTGTCTACCATACTCTCTTTCAATACTCTCCAGCATTCTTCAATGTAAAACTTTGAATATCCTTACTATTCCAAGTCTATATATCCTAGTAGTTTTAACAAATTTCTCTAAATACATAAATAATTTTGAAACAAGTGAAGAGAGACAAGTGAGAGATGAAACTCGTAGAAAAGATTTTAAAACAAAAATGAATCCCAAGTATGATGTTGTCAGACACGGCCCGCATTATCAAGCTGTACAGTTATTTAACAAGTTGCCTAAAGATTTAAAAAATGCTGTTTATACAAATAAGTTTAAGATAAAATTAAAGAAGTACCTATTAAATAGATGTCTATATAGTGTAAATGATTTGTGATGATGCAAAAATTTAATTTATTTATTGACTAATATTCTAATGACTATTATATTACTAAGCACTATTATATTAATATCTATCACACTTTCAACACAATTAAATATTGTTCAGAAATAAATAAATAAATAAAAAATAAATAAATAAATGTCCGATTGCGGCTGGCTTGCCATCGTCAGCCGTTCTCGGACACCCTCTGCATACTTTTCTCTTACACACTCTTCTTGCAACCTTTCAACCTTTATTCTTTCAAGCCCTCCGAAGTGGACACGCTCTCGCCAGTGCCTCCACTTTCTGAACAGACCACTAAATCTCGCAATAACGAGATAGTGGTCCGTATCGACTATGGCAATTTATGACCTATTAAAACCTATATATGTAAATGCTGATAAACGTGTTCCTTTATGTGCACTATATATGGATATGATAAAGACTTTTGATTATGTACATCATCAAACTCTTTTAAATAAGTTGCTATTATATGGAATTCGAGGTAATGTTCATAAACTATTAGAATCATACCTAAATGATCGATATCAAATGGTATAAATCACAAGAATCTGTTCATTGACAAAATTGGAACATAAATATCAATCAAATGTAAGACAAGTTCAATATGGAGTTCCACAAGGAAGTGTTTTGGGGCCCTTGTTCCTTATATACATAAATGATCTACCAAGAACTATACAATATCCAATGATTCTCTTTGCTGACGATAGTACTGCCATTTTTACAGCACATGATCCTAATAAATTTGAATCTGACATTAATAATAGCTTAAAATTAATAATAGAATGGATGACAATGAATAATTTAGCCATAAATTTAACAAAAACTAAAATAGTTACTCGAAAGTAATTAAAAATACTTTAAATATTCACTATGATAATAAAAAAATAAACTGCATAAAATTTTTAGGTATCTGGATAGACAATGATATGTCGTGGCAAACACATATACACACAATATGTAATAGGCTGAATCAATACTCATACGCGTTGTATAATCTAGCAAAAGTTGTTGATAGATCAATTGTGCTAACAGCGTACCATGCTTACGTCTCGTCAACACTAAAATACGGCATTATATTTTGGGGAAACGCAAAAACTAAATATATTGATATGGTGTTCAAAGCCCAAAAGAAATGCGTACGCGCTATAGCCAATATACATATTCCAGATTCTTGCAGACCATATTTCAAATATTACAACATAATGACACTTAATGTATTTATATATATGAGGTAGGATTCTTTGTTAGAACTAACAAACTTCTATTTGGCGAGCTTATTTCTAAGAGAAATGCACTCAAAATCCCTGCTATACCTCACAGAACAGCAATGCTAGACAAAAGCTTTTTCGGCATGGCATCAAGAATATTTAATAAAATACCTGTTGATATTTTGAAGACAACAAATTTACTTAGTTTTAAAAATAAATTACAGACGTTCTTAATTAATAAGACTTATTATAATATTGATGACTTTTTAAATGATAAGATAAATTAATTAATCAATGACATATTTATAATAAATTGATAATATTGTATGCTCAGTGTAGCAGGACATAGAGAACCTTACCAATTATGTACAACTTAATGTTAACCTATGCCCACAATAAATAAATTTGAATTTGGTTCTTCTTCTCAGGACTGGCTTACATGCCATAGATTTATTTTCTTATTTTAAAAACAAAAATAAATAAATTTTAAATGTTGCGCTCGCGCCACATTGGGTAAAGATGGGTTAATAGGAGAATAAAATTAAATTTTACTATACAGCACTTATTTTCCGTGTGGTGGCGGAGTGAGAATACAATTCACCACCCCATATCTTACCCATGGGTGATCGTATGAGACGACTAAGGGATATAAGACGCATATAACATCTGTGCAAGAGAAAGAAAACTCGAAACAAAACCCTATACCAACACGTCTGACCAGCATGGTATAGTAGGTCAATTTCCCTCCCATTACGGAGCAGACTCGAGCCCAACAGTGGGACATATATGAGCTGAGATGATGATGATGACTTATTATTATCTTGTGATCACAGAACAAGAATATATATTTATATTAAAAAGACACCATTTTACTAAGCGAATAAACCTTGTATTGCGGGTGACTTTACAAACATAATTAATGCAGATAAATTGCAACCAGACTCAGAACAACACTTTGTGGATCGCACAAAGTATTGTCCTGCGCAGGAAGCGACCCCACGGCACTGGCACGGAAGGTCGGTATCTTAACCACTACGCCATATGTGCAGTCATTCGCCACCCATTTCTTGTCTGTGAACATAGTAATGGACAACTAAGAGTACTATTCATAATATAAATAACTATACGTTTATTGTCCTGTTATAATGACACGAACCTAATAATAATAATTTTGTGTATAACTTCAAAATCCTTTTTTATATAATGCCTGTCTCTTTAATTAGGTAGAAACCTGTGTCTCAAGCGGCGGTATCTGCCCAGTTTGCACAAAACATTTATTTTACAGTACCAGATCTTAAGTGTTATAGAATTAATTAAGTGTCCGGCTACATGCGTATGTATGTGCGTGCGTACGTGCTTGCGTGTGTGCGAGCGTACGTGCGTGCGTGCGTAAATGCATACGTGCGTGCGTGCGTACGTGCATACGTGCGTGCTAATAATATACTTGTTTTACTGTATTTTGTTTGCCATCCGTGTAGTTATAAAGTAAGAATAAAATCATCACCACATGCTTTTTTTTCTTTAACTTGGACCTAAAAGACGGCTAAAGATTGCAAGTTGCTAACTGACACGGCAAAAGGAAGAAATATGAAACATACTAACCCAACTTCATCAATAGTGTAGTATAATAAAATTGAATGTCATTCCCACTGTGGAGCAGGCTCCATCCAGCCCAGCAGTGGAACATATATGAGCTGACATGGTGTATTGTACTCTTAAGAATTGGAATAAAAGAGCTTCAATAATATCATAAAGATTGTAAACAGTGGTCTTGTATAAGAATTTAAGAAATGTATATATAATTGACAGTTGGCCGTGTTTACATCAGTGGCTAGAGACGCGGCCGTCGAGGCAGGTGTGTCCGGTGTGCAAGGCGGCCATCAGCCGTGACAAAGTCATCCCGCTATACGGCAGGGGCAATACTAAACAGGAGGACCCTAGGAATAAGGTGTGCCAAACAGATTTTTTTAATTCAATTGTCTAATTTTCTGTGTGGTGACAAAGTGAGAATGCTATTTAACGCCACCTTTCTTGCTCGTGGTTGTCGTAAAAAGTAGCTGAGGAATAAAATATACAAATAACATTTATGTAAGGGAAGGATAGCTCGAAATATAACATTATACCAATCCGACAACACTATAGTATATTGTCAATTTTCATCCTATTGTGTGGAAGCCACGAGCCCAGCAGAGGGACATATGTGAACTGAGAAGATGATTTTTGTAATAAGCTGAAAATACTGACAGAGTTTGCCCATTTTATGGGTCGACATGTCCGGGGTGAGACCACATTTCAGGAGAAAGTGGACGTGTGAGTTGTAAGCAATTTCCTACTGCGCTTTGTTCGGTGAGCGAGAAAGCTGATAGCCCAACTTTCTGGATGAAATATGGTTGATAGACCGTGGCCCACCTATACCCCTGGTACTGCAAAGGTCTATGAACAGCAGTAACACTTACCATCAAGTGTGTTGCTGGCTAATTTGCCACCATAAGTAAAAAAAATTATAACATAAATCTGATCAGAGCGCGTAGTAGGTTAATTGCCCGAATGTGTACATCACAGGAATTATACGTAAAAAAATATTTGTTTTAATCAGGTACCACCACGGCCGGCTGGCCAGCGCACCGAGCCAGAGAACAACAGCGGGTTCCCTGGCTTCGGATTTGGTGAAGGTTTCCACATGTCCTTCGGCATAGGTGCTTTTCCATTTGGTGTGTTCACGTCCACCTTCAATTTTGGTGACCCTAGACCTAGTGCCGGTATGTATCTATATATTCACATTATCATGATCACCATACCGTTATTATTCCATTACTTGTGATTGATATTAAGCCTTCTTTCATCGTATCGTATCTGACTGAGGGTTCAGCGAACCCTCATTGATAAAGTAATTGTTGACCATACGGCATCAAATGAGGATGGAGAGGGTAGTTTTAAAACTGTTAGTCGCATTAGCATTTGGGTCTTTTTTGTCACGTCTTTTAGGTGTTAGCCACAGATGGCTTGCACAACTTAGCCCGGACTATGGGTCAGAGCTGAGGGCTCTCAACCCGGTAGCATTTAGGCATTTTAACATGTTTTTCAGGCTTTTTATAAAGACTCATTTTCGAAAGAAGAATGATTACTATGTGCGGAACTTGTGCTCATATCTATTAGCAATCCTTTCCCACTACTGCCTCTAGCTTCCTCCACAATAGGAGGGAAATTGACCTACTAAACCACGCTAGTTACATGTATGCAAACGTAACAAATGCATACTTTTTAGGGTTCCGTACCTCGAAAGGAAAAAAACGGAACCCTTATAGGATCACTTTGTTGTCCGTCCGTCCGTCCGTCTGTCTGTCTGTCAAGACTATTTTTCTCAGGAACGCGTGGAGGTATCAAGCTGAAATTTATATCAAATACTCAGGTCTACTGTCCCTTAGAGCTGTGAAAAATCAAACTTTTAAGCTAACGCAATCAAAAGATGTAGCTATTTATGTCGCAAATTTTTGCAAATTTTCGACACTCGCAAGGGAATCAAAACCTACAGGGTAATTCCCGTGAACTCAGAATTTTGAAATTTGGAACGAAGCAACGTATTATAGCACAGATTAAGGATTGTGAAAACTGTAAATTTTTGATTACATATAAAAAAAATATTTTTAATCATTTTAAACTCATTACCCCTTTTCATCTGAACGTGTATGGTTAACAAGCAGCAGTTAATTTTGCAACGACAATGAACAGGCAGCGTGACCGAGTGGTCTAAGGTTGGCTTAAGACACCGCAGGCACGAGTTCGAATCTCACCGCCGCCGAGCTCTTTTTGCTATTTATTTTTGCAAAATTTATTTATAATAATATAATATTATAAATAAAATTGTTTAAAAACGTGTTCATTAAATGTTTTAAAAATTAGTAGTTTTAATATTTATTAAAACTACTAATTTAGGTGTAACTTGAATTAATATCAAAGAAAAAAGAAACTTGAATTCATTATCATCATTCTCCTACTCTTATCCCAATTACTTGGGATCGATACAATATGTACTCTTCTTTCATAGTACATAATGTAAAAGTTATTGGCAATAGTTTTATGACCGGCCCCCTGCCAGACGTCAACCCTCCTTGGGAATGTAATTGTTGACCAAACGACATCAGATGGAGTTGGCCCAGGTCGTTAAAAGCTCTTCGTCGTCTTTTACGACATCCACGAGCAAAGTAAGGGTTGGTAGTATTCGTAGCCACACAACCCAAAAAAAAACTTGATTTAATATTAAAAAAAAACTACTCCATAAATATTTTTTTAGTTTTACGGAACCCTTCGTGCGCGAGTACAACTCGCACTTGGCTGATTTTTATTTATATATTAATTAGCAACCCGCTCCCACGTCTTTTGGGTTTATATGTTTTTTTTTTAGTTTAAGCCAATTTGTATCCAAGGTCATGAAGTAGTTACGATGTCTACCCTCACGTTTCTGCCCGTTCGGATGACTCACTATGAGACGCTCTCATGCGTGCCGCATACGTCACCACACCTCCCCTCTGACGCTGAGACAGAATGTCGTAATTATGTTATCGTGCGCGAATTTTCATTTCGCTACAACTCTTACGATAATAATTTAAATTAGATGATGTAAAGGGCAAAAATTAAATACTTTTAATAATCGTTATTGATATGACATAACTTTTATCTAAATATATCTATTATATATATATATATATATATATATATATATATATACAGGGTGTCCCAAAATTCAACGATAAGCCGGCACCAGCAGGTGGACCTACATATGACTACTCGAGAACAAAAAAGAAAAAAATTCTACCTTGATTTTTTTTTTCATTACGACAAAAAAACCGATTTCTTTAAAAATCGACATCTTTTATTATATTATTAAGTGCCATTGCTACAATTTTACAAGTAATTCTGTGATTTTTTTTGTATTGGTAAGGTAAGTAGCACTACTATCGATCACAACTATTAAAAATGCCAGAATATCTATAGTTTTTACACAAAAATCAACCAAAACTATGTTTTTTTCATAAATTATGTAAGATTTTGACTTTCAGCTCACTTTCACTCATCACAGTGAAAAAAAAAAGTATGGACACTACTGTGGCAAATAGTATTAAAAATTGGCGCAACTAACTACAATTCTAAAATGGTATAACATTCTAGGCAAACTAGCCACAAAAATATACTTAGGTGTACTATTTCAAAATAACAACCATATTTCGAAAATTGTTAGTGTTGATAGTAATCACTTTTACTATGTAGCCCAAATGTTTTTGTTGCAAGTTCTCAGAATTTGAATGAGACATGTGCGTAGTCCATAAGATAACATAAGTTAGACAGAGATAGAGAGATTATACGTTAGAGGGAGATAGATAGATGCTAATTGTTTAGTAACATTAATGCAGGTAGAGAAGTAATTAATGTCCTCAGCAGCACAGCAAGTCAGTACGCTCTACTTCTTTGTTTACTGCACACCGTTCTGTTTTAATTAAAGTGGCTCTGATACTAACGACTTTGGATTGAATTAAGTGACCTGGAAATTGACCTGACTTGGCATTATTTTAGACTGTGATTTTGTGTTTTTTTAAAGAAGTTTTGCCTTATTTTCAAGTGTTTAGCATTCATTATGCCGCTACCATATACAGCGTTAGAATACGCTAATATGCACCTAATTTATGGAGAATGCCGATGCAATGCCAACGCTGCTAGCAGATTATATCGAGCAAGGTACCCTACTCTTCAAAGGTATCCGGATTATCGCGTATTTATTAACGTGCATCAAGCATTTTCGGAGGGTCGTATACCATCTGACAGGAGAAACGCTGGAAGACCTAGATCGGAACACGATGAAGAAGTTCTCAATGAAATAGAAAGCGATACAACTACCTCTGTACGTGGCATACAAGTAGCAACGGGAATTCCAAAAAGTACTGCACATAGAATTTTAAAACGTCACCAGTTTCATCCATATCATTACAGGCGCGTGCAGGCGTTATTACCGCGGGACTATCCACTGCGGGTCGCATTTTGCCGTGTAATGCTGCAAAAACACAGGGAAGATCCCCAATTCTTAGACAAAGTTTTATGGTCGGATGAAACAATCTGCAAGAAAGATGGCTATTTAAATCTTCACAATCTTCATAGCTGGAACAATGAAAATCCGCACCTGGTGAGAGAAGACAAATCCCAATATCAATTTAAGGTTAACCTATGGACGGGCATAATAAATGGAAAAGTGATAGGGCCCTTTGAGTTACAAGGAAACATAGATGGCAATAGCTATTTGAACTTCTTACAAAATGAGTTACCAGGATTATTAGAAGACGTGCCCTTAAGTGATTTGCAAAACATGTGGTTTCAAAACGATGGTTGCCCAGCTCACTATGCCCGCCCTGTGCGAGAGTACTTAGACCAAGAGTACCCAGGGCGTTGGATCGGGCGACTTGGTCCTATCTTATGGCCACCCCGTTCACCCGATCTAAATCCCCTGGATTTTTTCTATTGGGGTTGTCTAAAGGACAGAGTCTACTCAAAACCCATTGCAACCTTGGACGAGCTTCGCCAAAAAATAATTCAGGCTGTGGATCACATGAACAGAATCAGATATGCAAGAAAAATAAAACGTTCATTTTTAAGGCGATGTCGTGCCTGCATTACTGCCAATGGCAAACAATTCGAACATTTATTGTAATTTTAATAATATAGTAAATTCTAATCTCTCTATATCTATCTCTGTCTAACTTATGTTATCTTATGGACTACGCACATGTCTCATTCAAATTCTGAGAACTTGCAACAAAAACATTTTGGCTACATAGTAGAAGTGATTACTATCAACACTAACAATTTTCGAAGTATGGTTGTTATTTTGAAATAGTACACCTAAGTATATTTTTGTGGCTAGTTTGCCTAGAATGTTATACCATTTTAGAATTGTAGTTAGTTGCGCCAATTTTTAATACTATTTGCCACAGTAGTGTCCATACTTTTTTTTTTCACTGTGATGAGTGAAAGTGAGCTGAAAGTCAAAATCTTACATAATTTATGAAAAAAACATAGTTTTGGTTGATTTTTGTGTAAAAACTATAGATATTCTGGAATTTTTAATGGTTGTGATCGATAGTAGTACTACTTACCTTGCCAATACAAAAAAAATCACAGAATTACTTGTAAAATTGTAGCAATGGCACTTAATAATATAATAAAAGATGACGATTTTTAAAGAAATCGGTTTTTTTGTCGTAATGAAAAAAAAAATCAAGGTAGAATTTTTTTCTTTTTTGTTCTCGAGTAGTCATATGTAGGTCCATCTGCTGGTGCCGGCTTATCGTTGAATTTTGGGACACCCTGTATATATATATATATATATATATAATAAATTTGTCAAGATGTACGATTTTTGCCAACTTGGTTGGCCAATATAATTATAACTTTAAAATTAAAGTTAATGGTGAAATATTTTTTTTCCAATGAATGCGTGAGTGGTATCTGAGATTACCTCAGACGTATAAACAAATTCGGTCGACCAAGAATTTCAAGGAAGTGGTACTGGTGGCCGGCCCAATGGCGGTGAGAGGGAGCACGCTAGATTATGGTGTCCGGACGGAATGGGCGGGATATGTTCAGCCCATAGTCTACCAAAAAAAAAGAAAAAATCATATGAACAAACTCAAAAAAATTCGTCCTCGCCCTTTATAATATTAACATAGATTAAAATAGATAATACTTCGATAGCCTGATGGTATAATAATGTAACTGCCAGCCGTCAAGTAGCAAATTCAAATTGAAGCTGAACAAATATTGTTAACTTTAGTTTTCGCGACAAGAAATTCTGAATAACAACTACAAATGTTACATTTGTGCCAGTTAAAAAAATGCTTGCCTCCTATATTATAAAAGGTTATCAGCTTTCTTTAGAGTTTCAACGAAAACTATATATGTATTTACAATTTTGTTATAAAAAATAATAGTTTGAACTAAGAAATTAATCTTTGTGTGAATGTTGGACCTTATAAACTTTACATATAATTAGCCTGTACCACTGAAATTAAGAAAAGACCCTCTGGAGGCTACACTGGTAGGTAGGTATATATATATATATATATATATATATATATATATATATATATATATATATATATATATATATATATATATATATATATATATATATATATATATTTAAATCGCTGAAGTGTTGTTGCGTCTTTTCAAAGTCGAATCCTGTAGCGTCCACCATTGTCAATGGGATTCCAATAGTTAATCGTGCGAATATTGTTACATTGCTGTCATATGAATTCCATTGTCGACGAGAAATTTTATTTAAACACGAAATGAAAATATTCAATTTGGATAATTCTCGCTGGTTTGTGGTGTCCGTTCATGATGGAAATCATCCGACACTTTGTATATTTCTTAGTTATCAATACATTTCTTCGATTTTCCTAAATCCATCTAAATATATGGGTATATCGCTTCCGTATATTATCTATACATATAATAAAAATGTAACGGGTCGCTGTCTGTAAATGGAAAATATATGAAAAAAAATATTACTGGAACCTTTATCAACACTAATATAACACAAAACAATATTTTTTAAATATTTTGTCTATTTATCTGTTTGTCTGTGTGTTTGTGCACGCTAATCTCAGAAACGGCTTATCCGATTTAGACGCGGTTTTCACTAATATATTGTGGTAAACTTCACTTAACATTTAGGCTTTATTTTATGTCAATTGGTTTATAAAAAAAAAGTTATGTCAATTTAAAAAATGTTCAGAGAAAAAAATCTTTATTGATTTTTTTCAAATTACGTACAAATTATCTTCAGTAAAAATAAATATACACGTGTTTCAGCATTTGTTGATTTTCACCCTCTGGGCGTGTAAATTAGGCCTGCAAAGCGGGTTAGACGACTCATTAAATCATTAGCGCCAAGCCGATATTATTGAAGCTGGCAACTTGAAATTTTGACAGTGGTTTCTTTCTATGACGTAGATATTTACTGAGAAAGGATTTTACGAAATTATACCTCTAAGGGGTGGAACAGAGTGGCAAAGTTTGTATGAAGAGAAAAAAATCTTTATTGATTCTTTTCAAATTACGAGTCGAATAAAATATTCTAGGGTAATATCCGGCATTTGTCAATTTTCACCCTCTGGTTGTGTAAATAAGGCCTGTGAAGCGGGTTGAACGACTCATGGTAATAAGTCGTTCAAACGTTTCGCGGTAGCCAAGCCGAAACTATTAAAGCTAGAAACATTAAATTTTGAAGCACTTTTTTATTTATGACATGGAGATTCAATATGAAAGGATTTTATGAACTCCGCCCCTAAGGGGGTGTAACAAAGCGGCAAAGTGTATATGGGGAGAAAATTTCTTTATCGATTCTTTTCAAATTACGTACAAATATTCTTCGGTAAAAATAAATAAACACGTGTTTCTCTCTCCCTCTCCATCAACCCCGCACCAGTGCCGTTGTGGCGACCAGTTCCGGCGTGAGAGCTCACACGATACACATAGTAGACGACAATAGGTTCTGCCTAATAGTTTAAGATACAGGTTAAGTTTAGCTTCAAAAATGTTCACTCTATAACTCAAATAATAAATCATATCTAACGAGGTCGCAACTCTGCTGGTGAAACAAAACAGTCAAATAAAGGGTGGCGATAATTATATTTTTATCCCATGGTCATACCGTAAATAGTATATTAATGGCAATATAATTTGTAGAATTAATAGAACTTTGAACCACCTTTTTCTTTAGTGACCGGCTATGGTATATAGACACAGTACCGGTGGCCCGCTCGCACGGCGAAGAAGAGGTGCTTGCAGGGTGGGTCAATGGGGTTGCGCGCCGCCTCTTCCGTCACCCCGGACCGATTTGGCGGGGTGCGACGTCCATAGCCCACCGCAAAAAAAAAAAAAAAAAAATGGTATATAGACACACGCGCGCCGTACACGTACATCTACGTTGTGCGGGCGGGCCATCGCAACCGAGTATCATCTCGAGTCAAAGCCCTCATGCAGTGAACCTAAATACAGGTACTCATGCTTGCGCCGCCCAAAGCACCGACTGTAGAGCGTGTCAACGTAGAGTATTTTCTCTCGGACCCACCCTATTGCCTAATTCCGTTAGACAACTAACTCCCAGAATCAACACCTCAACGCATCCCAGTTTCTGACGCTGTTGATTATTATCCTAGCGATAAACCTTCAACACCTTGCATTGCTTTTTCTATTTAACTCTGTCAGAGATGACTTCTGCGTGGACGAAGTCGCGGGCAAAAGCTAATACATTATATAATTTGTGATACTTTTTAAACAGATCTCGTATACGCCACTTTGGTAGTGCACACCAAAACTAATTTATTTTATATAATTTAATGCAGTTTATCCTTCTTGATATCAGTGCTTAAAACAAACAAACTCTTCCAGTTTATGTTAACAACAATAAAACTAGGATATAAAATTAATGTCGGAAGAAATAATCACAAAATTACCTAGAAGAAATATTTAATGGTGTGGTCATCGCACTATTGAATGTGACGATTTAGTTTACTGATAAATGTTGATTTGATTAAGCTAATCTCAAGATAAGTAAAGACGTGGCATAAAGGTCTTGCCCGCGTCGCAACGCGGATTCGGTAAGCCTCCGCCAGAGCCTCAGCCACTAACGATTAAGGTGGGTCGTCCGCTAACAACGTCGCCGCGGTCCAGGAAACCGTACGGTAGCCCCTAACAGCTCTCACCGCCATGACTCTCTGCGGTCTTCGCAAAAGGGCTCTGTTGCGGGTGGTGAGGGAATCAGCCCAAATAGGGGCTCCGTACAGCGCCATGGAGCCCACGACTCTGGCGTATAAACGCCGTCAGGATGACCCGGGACCGCCAGTGTTTGGCAGAAGCCTACCCAACAGCGCGGCCGTCTTGACGAGCCTTGGAACGAGCTGGGCAAAGTGTGGCCCGAAATTCCATCTAGACACATCAAGGCTACATCAAGGTGCAGGCCCAGATAGCTCATCTGAGCCCGCACTGGCACGGCAACCCCAGACACACCGATGTGTGCTCCTCGGGGAGGACCTCGATTCGGGCCATGAAATAGGAGGGCCTCGGTTTTCTCCGCTGAGACCCTCAGGCCCAACATGCCGATCCGGCCCACGACGAGCGCAACTCACTCCTCTGCCAATCGGACAGCTCCCCGGAAGTCGGGCCTCCTCGCCGTGACGAGGGTATCATCCGCATAGTAGATGAACTCCATCCCGGGGAAAAGCCGACCCCGTAGGAGCCAGTCGAATCCGACGTTCCACAGAGCCGGACCGAGGACCGAGCCCTGTGGGACGCCGCACTCCACCCGATGGCGACGTATGCGAAGAGAGCACGTGCCTTTCCTCGAGGTACGCCTCTAACAGCCTTCGGAGATACGGAGGCACTCCATGCCACCGAAATGCCTCCTTCAATGTTTCGTATGAAAGATTGTTGAAGGCGTTCTTGATGTCGAGCGAGACCGCCAGAAGAACCTCCTTTTGGGCCACCGCTTCGGTGGCCAGAGACTTCAGGGCGGCCAATGCATCGATTGTTGACCGGCCGCCCCTGGCCGTATTGACATCCGGACAGTCCCGGCCCGACTTTCTCGAGGTGCTGTACGAGACGGTCCACAAGCATCTTCTCGAAAAATTTAGCCGTCTCGTCCAGCAGCACCAGTGGTCTGTACGCAGAAGGGGAGTCAACTGCGCGACCCTCCTTCCGCAGCAAGCACAATCTGCCAGCCTTCCATTGCTTCGGGAACTGCCCGGACCTCAAACACATGTTGAGCAGTTCCCGGAGTTCACTCTTAAGGTATTCTGCGGCGATACCGAGCACAAGCCCCGGGACGCCGTCCGGGCCAGGCGCTTTCCTTTTTCCGTGAAGTTGCGAAAGGGCCACTTCCATTTCTCGGTCGGTGATGGGTGGAATTGTGGTCTCCACCTCCATCACCGACCGAGGAACCATTCGAGGGGGAACATGTCCCATAGAACGCGAGAACAGCTCTCCCATTATCCCCGACAGGAAACCCGAGTCCATCAAATTCGATGATGGGAGCGCCACAGGCACGCAGTTTGTTCCGCGCCCGTTGATATGGGCGCCCCCACAGGTCCCGGTCGAGGCCTGCACGTAGCTCCTCACGAGCCCTCTCCTTCGCCTGGCTGATGGTCAGCTGCAAAGTCTTCTTCCTCGTCTTGTATTCTTCTCGCAGCTGACCCTCAAGGACGTCGTCCCGGTCAACTCTCTGACGAAATCGTAGGCACGCCGCGCCCGGTTAGAAGCCACCGAAGATTCGCAATCTCAGGTGACCACCAGTACATCTGACGGCGCAGCGGCCTCCACCGAGCCCTTGGCGTCGCCGTATCGCAGATTGCCTCAAGGGCACTTCTCATTTGACGTGCAAGCCCCTCTATATCTGTGAATAACTGTTCCGTCCTGCCCCAACGCTGTGCTATGGCAGACCGAGCCATTTCCAGGTCGAGTTGACCAATGGCCAGAGAAATAGATACCGATGATAGCGAAGTCTCGCCACCCTACCACAACATAACCATTGCCCTCTCCAGTGCAGAGAGGGGAGGGCCGGAACATCCTCTGGACAGAACAGCCACATCTTCGTTATTGTCCCCCACCCAATTGGGTGAGTGACGAACAAAATAGGGCTCGCAGGCCACCACCAGGTGATCCGCTCTGGGAGCTTGAAGCGGAGGTCCAGGTAGACGCCTACCGGCTTCGTGCCACGGCGCGAGCCTAGAGTGCGCAGATCTCTGACAGAGAACTGGACAGAGTGATGGTGACGGCCTGGGGAACCTTGATTCAGCGATGAAAGGTAGATAGAATCCTCCGTAACAGGAAGACAAACAGTGGAGGCTGTTGGCCCACATCTATATCGCTGGATCAATAGACGACATCATGTTTATTCCTGCATTAGTATTTTGTGTGACGCAGTTAAATCACTAATTAAAATTGATAAAAACTTATTAATTTCTATACAGAAGCAACATTATCGACATGATCTATGTAAAAAAAACATCGAATATACGCTTATTAATATAGACCATAAAAAAATTAAAAGAAGCAAATAACGACAATCAACGCAGTATTGAATTTTTTTTGCTAACTCCGCCCCCTCACTCCTGTAATCCCCGCGATGGCCATTGCACGATGCCATTTTGTGTGACGCAATTAAACTACTAATTAAAATCGATAAAAACTTTTTAATTTATATACAGAAGCAACATTATCGACATAATGTCTGTGACCAAAATAGTGAATATACGCCAATAATATACGCCGCGCTGAGGCGGCCTCCCGAACTTGCGCGGTATAGTGCAGAACTAAAAAATACGGCAAAAATCACCCCAGTGACAAAATGGAGTCCACGCCAATATTTCACCCATGCGTTGTATCAACCATTTGGCTGCCTCTGGCTGAATTTGAGAGCTGGACAATCGTGCGTCCGTATAAATGATGCAACAAGTGAGTTGGATGCAACATCATCGGTAAAAAGCGCCATGTATGACGCAACATCACTTTGGGGATGTATATATATATATATATATATATATATATATATATATTCTGATTTCACTATTGAGAGTAATTTTAAATGTACTTTAATAAAATGGAATTAACAAATCTTGAGCCGGGAGCAAAAGTATAATTTTCAAATAACCCAAAAAAACTATCCTACATGGAGTTCAAACCCATGAGACAGTATTAAGGCACTTACGTCGATATTTATACTATTTTGCCATTTATGCAGTCGAAATAAAATAATAATATCAAGATTTTCTTGTTTCCAGCGCCTCGTGGTACTGCCCAATATGAAGAGGAACAATTCCTGTCGAAGATATTCCTATGGGTGGCCATTCTGTTCGTGTTGTGGCTAATCTTCGCATGACCGCGTCCCCAACACAGCACCTGACTTGTCCGCACTGCTCTTCAATATCATCACATATCTTGCCTACTTACAAGTTTCTCTACACCCCCCATTCTTACTCTTTTTTTATGATATAAAGTTGTTTTTGGCTACCGGATAAATGTCACCACGATCCTTCAACGCTAAACTTCAGCTTCCATAACTCAAAATTATATAATAAGAATGTAAAGTATATCTATAAACGGGGTGATCGTTTGCAAAAACATATTTCAGCGCCATCTGCCGCGAAAATCTCATACCAAACATTTTTTAATAACTATAATTGATGCACCAGAGAGGTAAATTTTAGCGAAAAGAGTATCGGAAACGGGCGTATCAATACAATTATAAAAGTTTACTTTTTAAATGCAATTTAATATTATTCTATATTTTATGTAAAGTAGCTTGATCTTTCTGGTTGATGCTTTGTAACATTTATAAGGATGAATGCCCCATTAAAGTTGGATTTCATTTTCTTTTCTCAATCCTCATAAAGCGTTAAAATTTTCATTGTAAATAATACGGAAATAGAAATAGATCTCAAAAAACCAGTAGAATTACACTACTAAACTAAACCTTGGATATAAAGTATAGGAAAAATAATTTAAGTAGTTACAATGCAATAATAACCCCACATAGTGCAAAACTTAGTCTTAGAACTCCCAAACTCCGAATAGTCATTTAAATTAATTTGTCTTGGAATAGTATAAGGACGAAAGACTTGTATCATAAAGATTTTGCACATCTTGCCATTTAGGGGCCCATAGACCGGAGGCCCGGGACCAACCGCCCTGGAAAATCGTCCGCACAGTGCTCTTGAGACAATTTAGACATCAATATTACACGTTTAAATATACCGTTTTTGAATCTCAGAGACTAAATTGACATTACATGTGTTGCCAGTTTTTTTGCTATTCTTAAATAATTATGTGCCACTGTCGGCTTATATGCCAGGCGTCTATCGATAATTTGCGTTAATATAAAAAAAAATAGTTTTTTACAAGTTATCTTGAAAAATGTATAGATATTTATTTAGGTTTTATACATTCTCGAAAAGTATTGAAACCGCAGTTCTTTGTCACTTCGAGTACTACAACATGTAGTTTAGGGCTAGGGCTTTTTAAATATCTAGCTATTTATTATCAAATAACAAGGCAAAATAAAAAAAATTAAAACAAAAACCTATTAGGCAACCTTGTTGGGTTGTTTTTGTCAATTTGGTCTCTCAGATTAAAAAACAGGCTATAGTCCGGGTAAGAATAAAACAGCAAGTATATAACATATAGGACAAACAAACAAAAATTTTAAATAACACACAACTTAAATGACTCATTGATATTATTATGTCATAGATTACATCAGGTGTTACCTAAAATGTAGATATATTTGGTGAAAATGCCTATGATTTATTCATTCTCTAGTGCCTTCTGATTCTACTGGCTCTAGATGTAAATTCTCCCATGGATCTTAACATTATCGATGATACCTACTTCCAACATCATTTCTACCGATCTTGGTTTCGCTCTTATATATGTATGTATTGACTTTTATCTAGTACTTAGTTATTATATTAGATTGACTCGTTGCTTAAGTGGTATATACATATATGCTACTCGCGATCCTAAGGTTTTGGGTCAAGCAAAAACTAATTGTTGGTGTTAATTACATTTTGTTATTAATATTTTTTATTAATAAGTTCCATATTCGGTATTGTGTCTGATTTTTAAATTATGTGACCGCCTAGTAAAACCATTCACATCAGCGTGCGACTGTCAAACGTGGATGAGATCACACCAATTTTTCAGAATTGCAGTTAGATTTTTATTATGATATTAACAATTATTAAGAAGAACTAAGCTCGAGGCAATGGCCGGTGGATAGTAATAGTAATATTATTAATTTAAATAAGCACTGATGGCATATGGGTGAATATTCAGACCTACCGTGTTATCATGGGTTCAAGTTCCATGCAGAACAATATTTAGTGCGATCCACAAAATGTTGTTTTAGTGTAAATTGTGGCTGTTAATTATATAATTGTAAAAACCACCCACGATATAAAGATTTTTTCTTAATGTCGAGGGTTGTTTTAAGAAAAAAAATCGGGGTAATAACCGCTACTACGCGTCAAGAAATTTGATGATTGTAGTAAGTTCTAAGTTTCTAGGAGAATGCTTCTATTCTCAAAATGATCCTTGACTCGACTATTACTTCTCCCACAATAAAATACGAGATAGTGACATATTTTCACACGTTATTACCGCACGAGGAAAATTAATCGCGCTTAAACTGACAATTTGTCTCAACATATGTCATTATAATAGCAATCTATATTATATTATAACGCAATACAGTCAATAATTTATTCATAGTAATATAATGACTTCTAATGTTTACGCGAGTATTACACATTTGAAATAAGACTACTTTTACGGATTCTATCGCGTTTGTATTTGATTTATAATTTCCCGACGTTTCGAACACTTTACGGGAGGACCTCCCGTGACCATGATCACTGTAAAGTGTTCGAAACGTCGGGAAATTATAAATCAAATACAAACGCGATAGAATCCGTAAAAGTAGTTTTATTTCAAATTCATAGTAATAATTAAAACATCATCATCATCATTCTGCCACTCATATCCCAATTGCTTGGAGTCGATACAATATGTACTCTTTTTTCATAGTTTCATATTGTAAAAGTTATTGGCAATAGTTATATGACCGGCCGCCAACTTGACATGAACCCTCCTTGGGAATGTAATTGTTAACCAAACGGCATCAGATGGAGTTGGCCCAGGTCGTTATAAGGCTCGTATCGCTCGTAGTCGTCTCGCTCGCATGTAGTCGTCTTTTAAGACATCCACGAGCAAAGTAAGGGTTGGTAGTATTCGTAGCCGCTACCACACAGCTATAGTAATAATATGTAATATATAACAGTGATTCAATGAGCTGTCAAATAATACAATGAATAAATACATTAATGTCAATAATTTACTTAATTGATGTTGAATTTGATTATAACAATGTAATTACAATTTGTAATAAATATTCATATTGGTTCATTTGAACTTGGAAAAAGAATTAATAACACTTTCACAACTTCGGGCCATAAACAAATCGGAAGTCATTGTATTTTTTTATATTCGGTATCGATATTACATCATCGGTTCATTGTCCAGGATATTGGTGTAACAATTTATCGAATATATCGATAACATATTTTGTAATTATACATAGGTAAGGTTATTTTATTTATATGAAATGTCGTAAAATATATTCTACTTAATTCGGCACTATGTATATTAATTATAAAATATCGTCTATAACATTCTACAAATGTTTAATTTATTCATATATAGGTAATATAACGCGAAGTGTTTATAAAACTATTATAAAATACAGCAAAGTAGTGGCGGACTATCCTCGTTGGGGGCCCGCAGGACAATGCTGAACGAAGGCCCCACGAACCGTCCAGCTGTTGGTACAAAGTATAGGAGCTTGTAAATAACACGATGACGATGATATCGTTATAAGGACATCACCTCATGTTTACGGGAATTGTTATCATACAACAAAAGATAGTCTTAAAAAATCTAACTTAACTTTGGATACATTTTTTATTTTTACTTTACATTACCCTGCTGTAATACAAAACTTAATACCTTAAAAATGAGAAACACGTTTGGATATTTATATATATTGATCGAGTTGGTAAATGACTTATAGATCAATTGAATCTTAAGGATTTTCAAATTTCGAATCCCGTGCATCTCGGGACTTGGGGCCCCCATCGGCCCGTAAATTATTAAATAGCCATATTACTTATTTGCGTTGTAAACAATAACTAATTAGTTAGTACAAGTTTTGTGTAGCTCTCACCCCGTTTTACAGATACTCCCTAGACTAGTTGGTGACCGTGTATACTCTTCTTCTCTTTATATTGCTATATATTTGTATATAAATTCATATATAATGATTTCTGACATTTACGCGTGTATAAAAGAAAACAGTTTTTACGGGTTTTATCGCGTTTTAATTTTGTTCTTTTCAACATTCATAATTATTATTATTTGACGTCCAAATTTTACTACAGAGGTTATTTTATTGTGATGTATAAATAAGATTCAAAGCATAGGAATAGTAAAAATAAAATTAAAAAGCGATAGAATTCGTATAAAAAAAATTGTTTATGAATTGGTTTATTTCAGTGGCCTTCGTGTTATAGTTGCTTGGTGGTAGGCTAGTCTCGTATATAACAATTATGTGTATAATATATCTATATAATATTTATTCCAATGTTTTAGTTTTAAATTATTTGCGATAATATTCGCATTATGTTTAACAGAAAATGTTTACGCCTATAAACATACGTTAGAAAATGCATAGGCCGTTATAATGGCACGGTTATGATTCGACCTAGTGTCCCCAGATCATCATCCATCATTACGCCTTTCGTTGTCCACTTTAGGACGTAAGCTGAACGCAACAAGAAGTCGTCTAGTGCCTGTGTTAACCAACGTTTCCCTGTAACTTTCACCTGGTAGGAGACTCCCACACTGTGTTGACCAGTTATCATTCGAGAACATTTCTTCAACGACTATTGGACCTTCCGAGCCAATATATTATGCTTTTTGCTACTTCAGCGTGGTATTTTTTTATGTTACATTAATTATACCCGTTCTTCTACAGACACTCGTCTTTCGGATTCTGGAATCCCATATATCGATAATATGTTGGCCTACTGGCTTGATAGATGTATACAAAAGCTTATTTTGATGAGCGAATGATTTTAATATTGTATATAATACTTTCTATTAAAACTTGTTTATTTTTTTTTCTAATCTTGCAAACTTTGTAATTATAACGAATAAATTCAAAATATAACCAGATCATTCCTGAGCACTGCTGTCTTAATGGCTAAGTAAGAAAAGTCTAAAGTTACTCAGCACCTAAACTGTCTAAACTAAATAGTACCTACAACTCAAAAACCACAGTGAACCGCAGAGAGCGTTTTGGAATGTATCAATAACTATTAAAACCAGCGGTGTATAAAATGTAATATTTGACAGATTCGACGTAAATACTCGTTAGTTATCGCGCAGGACCACAATGATAGTTTATTCGCATTTAACGAATATGAGAACAGTTTCTATTAACAAATGTGTGAAATTAAAAATAAATACATCGTATTAATCTATTGCTTTTGTGACCAATATTAATAACTGCAATAAATGTAGACCAAAGTAATTGTATCGATTTTATCTGCGACATTAATGTAAAATAATCGAATTAAACTCGATAAAATCTGTAAAATTACTTTTATATCGTATCTAATGTTAGCAAAACTCAAATATTTAAGGCAGATAAGTTTTTAAATTTTATTGTAAAATGGCGGGAGAGTTGTACGTCAGATGCTTGAACGATCTTGTCGTATAATATTCTATTAGGACCTTGAATAAGTTCTCGCTGTTTTTTTTACAAAATAAAAGCTTTATTTAAATTATAAGGAACAAAAACATTTCATTCAAAGTATTGTCCATCACTAGCGGCCACTTTCTCCCATCTTTCTGGTAATATATGAATGCCGCGTCGGAAAAACGACATGTCTTTTGAGGTTATCGAAGAATCGATCCATTTTTTAGCTTCTTCATAAGAATGAAAGCGCTGGTCAGCTAGGCCATGTGCCATCGAACGGAATAGGTGAAAATCAGAAGGGGCTATATCAGGTGAATACGGCGGGTGGGGTAAAACTTCCCATTGAAGCGTTTCCAGGTAGGTTTTCACTGGTTTTGCAACATGAGGCCGAGCATTGTCATGCACCAAAATCACTTTGTCGTGTCTCTGCTCGTATAGCGGCCGTTTTTCTTTCAAGGCTCGACTTAAACGCATCAATTGAAGTCGATAGCGATCCCCCGTGATAGTCTCATTTGGTTTGAGCAGCTCAAAATAAATTACACCCTGCTGATCCCACCAAATACAGAGAAGAAGCTTCGAACCATGGATATTTGGTTTTGCAGACGATGTTGATGCACGGCCGGGTTTACCCCACGATTTTCTACGCTTTGGATTATCGTAGTGTATCCATTTTTCATCGCCAGTCACGATGCGGTGCAAAAAACCTTTTCTTTTCTGCCGTTGAAGCAGTAGTTCACACGTGAGAAAACGCCGTTCGACGTCTCTAGGGTTCAATTCATACGGTACCCAGTGTCCTTGCTTCTGGATCATTCCTAAGACTTTTAAACGTTTTGAAACAGTTGATTCATCTACTTGTAATGTTTTTCCAAGTTCTGCTAGCGTCTGACATCGATCTTGATCGAGTAATTCCTCCAAGTTTTCGTCTTTAAATTTTTTCGGTGCGCCAGAGCGTTCTTTATCCTCAAGTTCAAAATCATTATTTTTGAAGCGTCGAAACCAGTCTCTGCATGTCGTACCCGACAAAGCATTATCGCCATAAGTCTCAATAAGAATTCTATGTGCTTCAGCTGCAGATTTCTTTTGAATAAAGTAGTGCAATAAAATACCCCGCAAATACACTTTATTTGGTACAAAAGTAGACATTTTCAGAACTAATAAAAATTACTTTGTTTATACTAAAGTGACCTACCATACACTAAAATTTAAGGTTAGATACACTACTACCTTGCATGTGTATTATCATTCGAAATTCCATGAATGGGTACTACTACTGCCATCTTTGAATAAACAGCGAGAACTTATTCAAGGTCCTAATATTTTATTTAATAGTCTATGCTTCATTTATATAAAGACATTATCGTATAGAAAATAAATGACTGTCCTTTAAATAGTTAAAAATGCTAAAAAAAGATCACTTGATTAATGGACGTCCCCTAAAGTGAGAAAACTAAACATAAGTAACAAAACGTTTCATAACCTCGCGACAATACGTGCTTAACTGTTGGTATTGTTTTTTTTTTTTTTTACTGAACGTTACTTCCGCCGTACATCACCCTAAGTAGCCTAAAGTTCTGCGAAAATAGACATTGTACCAATTTCTATCTTACTAATATTATAAATGTGAAAGTTTGTGACTCAATCATGCGTAAACAGTTAAACAGATTTGAAATTGGGCACATAGATGGACCATTTCCTGGATTAACATAGGTTCCATTTTTCGGTAATGTTCTCTTGGGATAATAATGAACTACTTTGGCCAAGTTACTATTTACACGAGCGAAGCCGCGCGCAAAGCTAATAAATTTAATGAATTAAATGACGTTGCAATTCTATTCAGTCCTACGAGTTTGGGAAATAAAACTGTTATTTTTATTATTTTAACTGTTTTATAGACATACGACAAGATTGTTAGTGAGCCCATACATAGGCCCGTATTATTAAAACTAACCTCGATCTTAAGTGCGATCTTGGGAAAATGATAATACGACGAACTATATATTTTAGCGTTTTATGTTTTACTTAGAATTGTATTCCGGGTGGAGATCGTTTTTAATAATAGGAGAACGAGCTTGGGGTGAATAGAGGGAACGCTAATATATATTTTGGCTTCTTATCGTTATATGTTTACTTGAGATCGCGCTTAAAGTTGAGATAGGTTTATTAATACGGGCCATAATGTTCATTAAGACTTTAAATTGGTAGATTTTACGTTAAAATTCCTGTAATGATAAGTGTATATAAAATTATTGTATTCATACTAATTACTTTGTGATGGGAGGGGTTTGTTTTAATTGTAAATTTGAAAATAAACATACATGATGCTGAGTGGGTTTTTAATTTTATTTTTAAGTTTTTTACGATCACTCGCTAGAAAGGAAGGGAGAATGACAATTGTCATATATAATGTACTTACTTCGTCATCAGACGGATCTGTGGAGTAAGAATAAAATTCACCACCCCCATTTCTTGTGTTATAAAAGATGACCAAAAGTAATGACATGCAGAGAACAACTATGCGAAAGAAGGAAAACTCGAAAGAAAATCCTCTGCTAGCCTGTCTGACCAGCTTGGTGCGGTAGGTCAATTTTCCTCCTAGTATTAAGGAGGCTATAGTCCAGCAGTGGGATGTATAGAAACTGAGACGAGTTATCGCCTGTGGTCATTAGACCACACGTATCATGTTTATATAGATTTTTAAGCAATTAAAGGTCTTAAATAATTATAATAGGCATTTCCCATTATATCCAGTGCCGCTAGGAATAGGAAAAGCAAAAACATATTACGATTCATTATCTTTATTTACAATGAAAAAAAAAATTAAACTCGAAATCGCCAGTTCGAGAAATAATACAAATAGAATTTAAAACCACTATCATATAGGACTCGTTAAAAATTATAATCTAACCTAAACTATACCAATTTCTACTTCATATTGTGTTATCCGTGTGGTGACGGAATAAGAATACGATTCAGCACCCCCTATCTTACCCGTGGTTGATCTTAAAGGATGTAAAATGCATATAACATCTATGCAAGAAAACAAAACCATATACCAACACGTCTGACCATCGTGGTATAATAGATCAATTTCCATCCCATTATGGAGGAAGCTCGAACCCAACAGTGGAACATATATGTGCTCATATAATGAGATGATTGAGTTAAAAGACATGTGATGGGCAGTAAGTGTGCTCTATTCACTACCCATTATTTTATCGATATCTTGAAAATTAACTAAGACATGTAATCAGAAAGAATCTCTGTGAGAGATGGACACATCGGAAGACAACTGCCAACTTCTCTGATCAACTAACGTAGAGAAACTTGAACATTTACTACAAAACTTTAGATGGCGCTGTTATCAAGATTCAGAATTATTTTTCCTTTTCATACAAAAATATTAAAATTGAAATAAGAAAATATTAAGTCAGTTGTTACAACATATATTCTATTGACAAATAATTGGGATGTTGTGACTACTTTTTATGGCATATATACATAGTAGACTAAAAATTCATATCATTTTGTGAAAAAAAGATAGCATTTATTATCATATTGAGCAAGTTACAAGCATTTCAATTTTTATACTTAGACACAGAGAACAATACAAACGATCTGACGTCAACGTCACAATTTTCATACAAATAGCGACTGCCCGTGTTTGGGTGAAAGAGATAAAATATTCACCTCCCTAATAACTTTAAAAGCTTGTAACTTCTTTATTGTTTATATTATTGAATTATTATTGTAAATTTTTTATAATTTACATGTAGTATAATAATATTAGTAATCATTTGATATTTTGTGTATGAAATACCCCATTATATTTGTATTTGAATGGCTTTTGTGAAAAGTTTTTGTGTTCAGGTGGATTCCAGATTGGTTTATATTAACAATTGCACTTGGTAGGTGGCGCTGCGGTAGATTTAAAGGAAATCTATAATTTTTTAGATTTATACGGAACAGCGTCTCTTGGGTCAGCTATAGAAATAAAGTTTCAATATGTACAAAATTGTCTTTAAAAAAGTAATAATACATAAAAGTTTCAATGTTTAGTAAATTTGTATATTAAAGTTGTCGTTTAAATATGACTGTATCAACATAACAAGTACTATAAGACAAAAAGATTTTTTTATGCAAATAACTATAAACAAAAGCAAAGTTCTCCTATTATAGGAGTCTGATTAAATTATAGGAAACCTTATATATAACCATCAAAACTACCTTCATACTATGGAGGGTAGAGAGAAGGAGGACTATATTTTATGTGTGTCAAACTGAAAATTTGCACTGTGGAAATGTATACATGATATTGAATAGACGAGACATTAGTGTATACCTTATAAGATAGCTACATATAATCTGGACAAATCTAATCCTCATTATTTACCAATAACTGTACTCAATAAAATATCCTTCTTTATTTAATAGGTTTACATTGAAAAAGAAGGTAAACTTATCGAATACAATGTTTCATTCACAAATCAGCATCAATTTAAAGGCAAAGAATCACTCCAATCAAAACCGCATATACAGACAGAGAGGCACAATCATGCTGTTGTATCTCTACTTGTTTTCTTATTTTCATACACGAGCTTCTTTTCCTTGTAAATAATATATTTCATATTTTCTTTATTACTTTATCTCCATATAAGGATGGTGAGCAATAAATACTAAATGTGAAAATACCCAGAATAGCATTTGTCCCATCTACTGACATTCGCAAAAATAATTCAATAGATATAACCTAGCAATCAGCTGTCAAATAACTTAATAAATAATTTTATAGACGTTATTTTTATTAAGCTCTTCACAATAATTAAACTGTGGTCATTATGTCAGCTCATAAATGTCCTACTGTTGTGCTTGAGCCTAGAAGCCACTACACCATGTTGGCCAGGTGGTTTGGCATAATGTCTTAGTATGAGTTTACCTGGTCTATTTAAAAGAAATATAAAAATAATCAGGCAATTTTAATTTACATCATTTCAAGTCAAGCAAAAGTTGACAAAGAACGACGACATCCGGCTGTAAAGACATAATCTTTATATTGCGGTGGACTTTAAAACACAATTAACAAACAGAAATTATACCCAGAATTAGAACAATTTGTGTCTGGCACAAAGTATTGATAGTGTGGAAACGAACCTAAGACACTATCACAATCGGTATTTTAACCACTATACTGTCTGTGGAGTTTAAAGAAGTTTAAATTTATCAACCTTTGTTTCTCTATCTTTCTACAAAAACTGGTATTACAAAAATTCGCCCTAACGCTATTGTAGCTCCACTTTCATTTAACGCATTTCGACGACAACTTTGCCACACACAAAGGTCCTCACTATCCCCCTCCAATCTTTTATACAACACAAGTCAATGTTAACTTAAATAATTTGATATAAAACAAACTATCGACTAGTACTTACTACTAACTATTCTATCCCGTACAGTTTGAGCGTCCTATCCATACTGGTTGAGGCAATATAATGAGCATTCTTGCCAAACCTAACACCCGTGGCTGAAGCTGTATGATCATTGAACACCTTCAACTCTTGCCATTGCCGGCACAAGTAAACCCTCACATCCGTACCAGCAATAGCCAAATATGTACCGCTCTGGTCAAAACATAGCTCTTTAATAGCGTAACCCTCTTCCAACTGTATAGTCTTGAAGTTCTTCAGCTTACGCAGATCCCATAGCTTCACACAAGCATCTTCAGCTGCTGTGGCTAAATAGTAACCATTCTCCGAGAAGGAAATTGAAGTGACTGGTCCGACGTGACCAGGGAAGTTAGCAACATTACTCTGTTCTTTCAAATCCCAAATTTTGACTTGAGAGTTTTCAGTACCAGTACCGAAGATGAGACCGTCTGGATGGAATTGTGCTGTGGTGAGACTAACTCCAGAGAAATCGCTCACTTTGGTCAATAGTGTACCAGTGCGTATGTCGGAAAAGGCCCAGTGTTGGTCCGTGGAAGTCGATAACACGTAGTCGCCTGTAGGGTGCAACGACAGTCCTGTCACTGGCCCGTCGTGTGAACGTAGTATAACTGTAGTTTGAGACCTAATAACATACAAACAATAAGTTTAAGTACCCCGGCAAACAAACTTTGTTTCAACTTTTTCTGAAGTCCATACTTAGTAACGTAACCATATTGCGCGACCCGTTCAGACGTCAAGTTCAAGCGTCTCTTTAAAAATATCACCTTGGGCTAAATTTTCGTTGCTGAATCAAGCTATATTGAAGTTTGGCGCGCATTAATAGCTGTTTCTAAATTCAAAGATGACAACACTGAAGACATCAGCTAATTAAAAATTTATTGAATTATAAATTTGATATGTAGGCACTCTCACCATCATGTGGCAAGAGCCGTATAATAAAAACAAACGCAAACCAAAGTATAGTCCCTTATTTAACTTAACAAGAATCTCGTCTAAATATACTTGCTCCAAATAATTAAAGCCTTGGCCAAGATACATGAAATATACACCACAAATCCCAAAAAGGCCTCAAAAGTATTATAACGACAGTGGTGTCATGAGGTTATCATATTCATGGAGTACCTTAGCAAACAACTATTTAATAAAAGGAAATATTTCTCCAACAATTTGATTCAAAGGAAATTGTTGAAAACTATTACCATTAGTATTATATTGTGTATGTAAAAAAACTCACGTAGGCACATTCCACACGCGGATAGTATGATCAGGTGATGCTGTGATGACTGTATCCTCGTCTGGATGGTATATAACCCTGGTGACCTTCTTGCTGTGACCCTTGAGAATGGCGACCACTTGTTCTGTATCTTTATTGAACACAGTCGCGTTACGGTCATTACCTCCTGTCAACAGCTTGCTATGATCTGATGGGTTAATATCCAAGGCCAAGATTCCGGGTACACTGGCCGAATGGAGACCCTAGAAGTACAATAAAGATGATTGTGTATATGATGCTTGATTTATTATCACCATTTTAAGTGATACATATCCCACTGCAGTCCAGCCTCCCGTTTACATTTTTCAAGCAGGTGTTCACATTGATACATGTACTTATTCTTTAAATACACTATAGAATAAATGCAATGGGCAGAAGCCGCCAGAAAAACTCATAATATGAATGACGACTGCCGACCCGCATGGAGCTGTGTGGTAGTGGTTACGAATACTACCAACTGTTACTTTACTCGTTGATGTCGTAAAAGGCGACTAAGAACTTTATATCGACCTGGGCCAATTCCACCTGATGCCGTTTTGGTCAACAATTACATTCCCAAGGAGTGTTCATATTAGGCTGGTGGCTAGTCATAAAACTATAGCCAATAACATTTGCAATAAGTATGTTTACATATTGCGTCGACCCCAAGTGATTCCAATAAGAGCATGAGAATGATGATGAAGCAAGCTTATGGTTAATAACATGGAGATATCGTCTGAATTGTAGTAGATGTAGACGTACAGGATGTGAAGCGAGAGTGAGGAAGGCTCGTATCTGTTCGGGCGCGACGAGACCCTCCGGCACGGTGCGTCCACGCCTCTTGCGCTCCTGTGTGAGCGCTGTCGCACGCTCCTGCAGTCGGGATACCACCTCGGCTGACATGCCCACAGGTGCCGCTCCACCACCGCCTGCAGCACCCGCCTCCGCCTGCACATAACACAAAACATTTCATTACCATTTATACTATTATAATATAAACTTACCAATAAATGGCATTATAATATATAAAATAATATAAAAAAATCTATAAAGACTGCTGCTATAGCTGTTACAATACTTTAAAAGAAAAACACTTGACTTTCCATTTTATGTGTAACGAAGTACTGCCTCCTACTTTTTCGGTTCAAAATTAAGTTATATAAAAAGACCAGCATATCAAGTGCTGGAGATAGAAAACAAAAGGGAATTTCGGTGGATGGGCACTGAACACTGAAGCCTCAAATGGCGACAAAGGTAATTTATAGGGTGTGACCAGAACATAGATTGTACCCAAAAGAAGTATGTTAAATCAACACAAAGTAATCAATGTATTATTACTATCATCATACTAAAAACAATCTCAGTGAATAATCTTAGAAACAACTGATTTACATTGCTATGGGCTCGTCAGTCTCTCCCGTTGTTGCCGATATATTCATAGAGGACTTCTAGGAGACTGCCCTAAGAAGCTCGCCTGTCAGACCCGCGCGATAAGCGGTACGTAGATGCCACATTCACAATATTACCATCAGACAAAGTAACCATATTCCTTTACCATCTTAACTCCATCAATCCAAAAATTCAATTCACTATGGAACTGGAGTCAAATATTTTTTGCTTTCTTAGATATTTTGGTTATTCGTAAACCCAACAACACCTTGAGTCATACAGTGTATCGCAAAGCAACCCATACAGACAAATACTTGAATGGTGATTCTCACCATCCCCCTTCACAGTTAGCTACCGTTTCAAAATCTTTGTTACAGAGAGCACGAGGAATCTGTGACGATGAACACCTGGCTGGGGAGCTGCAGCATGTCAAACATGTTCTACGTGCAAACAAGCTGCAAGTTCCTCGCCCCCATCACGGAGACCGTGTGAAACCACCAACAGTTGAACGTCTCCCTGCAGTCCTACCTTATGTAAAAGGAGTCACTGACAAGATTGGCTATATCCTAAAACATGCTTCTATAAAAACCTATTTTAAGCCACTGAAGAGGATTAGTCAGTTCTTACCACCTGTCAAGTGCCAGATCCCTCTACAAGATGCAGGCGTTTATAAATTAGACTGTGACTGTGGTCTCTCTTATATAGGCCAAACAAAGAGATCTGTAAGAACTCGGATCAAGGAACATATAGCTGATGTGAAACACCGCCGTCACACTAAGTCCGCAGTCTGTGAGCATAGTCAGGACCGCGCCCGCCATTACACCAGGTTTTAAACCACAAATCCTCGCAAAAGAACACCGATACCTGCCTAGAATGGTTATAAATAAATTTCTGTAATACCAATGACATATTGGACGTAAGACACCTTAGTCCTCCCGTGACCATGATCACTGTAAAGTGTTCGAAACGTCGGGAAATTAAAAATCAAATACAAACGCGATAGAATCCGTAAAAGTAGTTTTATTTCAAATGAGTTACATTTGAAAAATCTATTTGTGTTGTTCATAATTATATGCTACATTTAACTTTAGCATTTGTAATATTTTAAACTTTGGCTTTAATACCATCAATTTAACCTACATATAGTAGAGAATCCCCGGATAGATCATTCATCTGCTAATGAAAATTATATTTTATCAAATAAAATGTCTCTGAAAATACTCCAATAGGATTACATCAAATATTTTCTATATTTAAACATTAAAATATTTTTTTCACTATTAAAAAAAATAGTTCTAATGATAAATATAGTATGCCACATGTGCAGTGAACAGGCGATGTGACGCATCTATAAACGCCACCAAAAGCTGCCCTAGTTGTGCATACCTGGTGCGTTGGTTGGGGCGCCACAATACCCGCTTGCGGCTTGAGCGTGGCGAGCGCCTCTCTAGCCGCCGTCACCTCTTTGGTGAGACGAGCGATCACTCGGCATGCAGCATCATGTTGATATAAAGCATGACTCAGCTCCTGCCACATTATATAAATGTTAATTATAATACACAGAATAAGTGATGTAAGATATAATATGAACCGAAATTTGCATGTCCTAAAATAGTTCACGATGGTGTAAGTGGCAGCACGGTTGGGCCGGATTCCCAATAGGTGCGGGTTCGAACCCCGCTTGTGACATCATTTTTCGTTTCGTAATCGGGTATTTATAAATAATTAAGCATATTAAATGCTAAAAAAATTCAGTAATTTGAATAACAAGGTTGTGTCGTCGTTTAATACAATTCTAACTGTAAAGTTTGAAGTATTAAGCCTATACAATGTGTAAATATTGTCCGATAGATGGCATACGTCACCTTGAAGACGTAAGATATAATATGAAGCGAAATTTGCATGTCCTAAAATAGTTCAAGATGGTGTAAGTGGCAGCACGGTTGGGCCGGATTTCCAATAGGTGAGGGTTCGAACCCCGCTTGTGACATCATTTTTCGTTTCGTAATCGGGTATTTACAGAATAAGTGATGTAAAAAAGGGCCTCTCATAACACGTGTTTGAACCCCATGCAGCACTATTCTTAGAGCATTCCACAAGTCATTTTTTTGACTCAGAGTTGAATAAGTGTCCATTATTTCAATGTATGTGAAGTCTATTCAACACAAGGATATTTGCCTTAGCAATCAGCTCATCATAATTCAACCTCTTGCCATCTACTGTTGGAAATTACGTTAAGCAAATATTAATAGTAGAATATGGATCATCAGCCCATTACAAATGCAATATTATCACAAAATAAAGTAAATCTGCAAACAAAACCTATATATAAGTTTTTAATATAATCCTGTGAACAATAAAAAAACTCCAGATTCATACAATAGGATTAATTAAATTACTTTACAAACTCATAACCAAACAAGTTTTTTAAAACTTTGCAAAAGAAATAATCTTTGTATTGCAGGAAACTTTAACAATATTTAATTAAATAACCAAATTATAACTAGACTCGGAAAATGGCGAAAAATATGTATTGCACAAAGTATTATACTGTGTGGAAGTCAAACCTGTGAGAATGACACAGTAGATATACATCTTAACCATTACACCATCTATGTCAAGTATTGAAACATCCTTGAACAGAAATACATCATAAAATATTCTTAACATAGGCCCTTAGACACACCTGTCTGGCAGTTTGCAGTTGCTGGCGTTGAGTGAACGCATGCAACATTAGAGCGTCCCACTCATCTTGCATACTCTTCAGTGTGGCTGGTATAGAGGTGGCACTAGGAGGTTTGGGCTTCACTATAGGTGGAGCTGAAATAATTTCGTACTGTTGTAAATAAACCTTAAAATATATTAGCACATAATAATTCAAACACTAAATCATTATTATCACTCATACCTAATGCCATTATCATTATTATATAATAGAAGTCATTAGAATTTGAATGGTATTTTGGTTTTATTCTCAAGTGTACTGTTAATTTTATGTCTTAAATATGCAACAAAATTTAATAATTCAATGTTAAAATCAGTTTAATGATGTGCTAATATAAAATTTTGAAGCTATTGATATCTATACTATTTAAACTATTGGTATCTATACTATTGAAACTATTGATATAAATGACCTTTACTTAGGATCAATTATTACTAACATTGTCATATTTTGGTTGATCTTTTATTATAAATATTTTCCATTTTACAAATATAACTTCTATAAACCAGAGATGAAAATATTCTAAATATAAACCAGATATCAGGCTGTTTGAAAAAACAGATTTACAATAAAAGCTATAATAGATATATTTTTTTAAGATAAGAACTTCTTCGCACTATGGAATGAAACGAACACAGTAAAAATCACTAACTTTTAATTTCAATAAGATCTTCTACTCGCAGCTCTTTTCCAGTTATAGGGTCCACTCCATTCTCTATTATGTATTTTTCAATAATGCGCCTTTCAAATACCGCACCAGACGATGGGGACACCACAGGGATTTCGGGCACCTCATTCGATACTAAAATAACAAGTTAGGTTATAACTTTTTACTAGCATTAAAAGTTAGTGGTTATAATGCAATACATATAATTTTAATAAATGTATATCCTTATCGTAATTATGATGTACATCTACAATATATTGCTAATTATTGTGAAAAATAGCGGCTCTGATAACACCACCGGCAGTTACGCGCTCAGCAAAAAGAACGATGTTTTGGTTTTTATTTATTAAGTATGGCAAATTACTTACTTGCACAATAAAGAGCCATGATATTAAGTTATGTTCAGCTTAAGTTTTTCAGATAAATACTCGGAAATCCCACAAAAAACAGCAACCAAACAAAATTATTATTAGACACACCAGTTACACCACAGATTAAAAATATCTAGATGCCCATGCCAGATTACAGATTAGCGTTTTTGTTCGTCTCCAATTAGGCAAAGAAAATAATGATTGTACATCTTTGTATTTTTGAGTTTTTCATTAAAGGAGAAAATATAATTTTACACTATAAAGCTTTTCTCTAAGATTTGGGTAAAATCCCTAAAACTTAATTTCTTCTGTTTATTCATTCGAATTGAGAATTCTTCTACAGGATTAAAATGTCTTCACTATACAAATCCTTTCAACATCCTCTATTGGTCATAGGTCTCTGTGGATAGGAGTTTGCAGTTGGTATTATAAGTTTGCCAGGAGGCTGCTGCTGCTTATTTGCCTGGTGAGACTTCACCTTACGACTCCCAAGTAATAGTAATGGAGTTCCTTTTTCTTTGTCTGTGACTTAGATGTTAGCAGTATCTGTTATTGAACCATCTGGTTCTGAATAATTTTACCCGGACTATAGGTGAACGATAAGCGCTCTCACCCGATGTAATGGAGTTCTGAACATAATAGAACCAGAAACTATTGACGATTGGTGTAAGCTACTGCTCGTCTGAAAAGATAGTATAAAATGAGTACATAGATGAGCACGATAAAATCCTTATAAAACTAGTAGACAAATTTTTATAGTTCACATACTCAATAAATTCCTCTGTATTCGATTAAAATAATAATAGATGAATGTCTTATTTGTTACTAAAAATAAATGAATTGGAGGAATTTTGGCGGGAAACTGGAAACGTCAGGTTTTGTATTATAATCCGTAACTTTTCTGGTTCTGTGTGTCCTACCAGGCAAAGGGAACAAAGCACACATAGCCAAATCTTATATAATTTTCTTTACATATTATTTGACATTTTTCTTCATAGTAGCCTATTAATAGTTATTGTCAGCAGTAAGTCAAGTTTAATTACCATTAATTCAGTATCTTAATGTTTAACGTGTTATATTCAATCATTTAGATGGCTTTTTAGTAATGTGTTGCGTTGGAACTGCTTTGGTACACCCTACACTGATAGGGTGTTTTTATATTATATTAACTGTAGTGACTATATGATATAAAATTGTTTTACAAATATTTTCGTTTTCCTTTTTGATTCTCAGAAAATACCATATTTAACTTTGTGGCCATAGCAGAGTTGAAGGCTGGGGGGGCACACTTAAAACATTTCTTATTTTTACTGACCGTCGCGCCGCCTACAGATTGGTTGTACAAACTTAGCTGCTGCCATTTTGTCTTGCCTGTCAAACGTTTGACAACTGAGAATTGTTATTTTTTGTTCCTAGCATAGGTACTTACTGTCATCGATCTATTTTCGGTTCTTGATATTCTTTCTGAAAATTATCTCAAGTTTCATTGTTAGGCTGATATTATTATTGTTTAGTTATCAGCTGATATGTTATTTTTTATATTTCAGGGGTAGCTTTCATAGTAAAAGAAAATTCTATGTAATTACACATACACATGTAGATATGTATATATATTACTTCAACTTTAGTTCACCGCCTAAACGCTGGGTGGCAGCACTTTCCATACATGCATATTTTATCATTGAGTTGCCACTCTTTTTCAGTTTAATAACTTTACTCTTTGGTTGAAGGCGTCAGCTAGGCACGCAGTCGGTCATACAACTGATGTCAATAACTTTGCAATATGTACGATGGAATAGGAGTACATATTGCGTGAGCAGGTTAATGATGATAATACTGATAGTTAGCAGTTAGTGGCGATAAATAGTTTTTAGCCTAAATCCACATTATGCCCTCCCCTATAGATTTACTCTGTGATCACATTTATACGATTTTTCTACAAGACTGCTCATACCTTACTAAGGTAATTGTTAATTAAATTATCAGCTGTATTAAGCTATTGCTGTTTATTTATTATATCGTCATACTACTTTAATACAAAACTATTTTTTAAAGACACCACCCAGCACCAAGGCAACAATCCGTATATTACGGGGGACTACAAAATATATATCATCATCACAGCCCAAAAATGTCCCACTGTTGGGCTCGGGCCTCCTCCGTAATGGGAGGGAAATTAACCTACTATACCTCGTTGGTCAGACGTGTATTGGTATAAGGTTCTGTTTCGAGTTTACCTTCTCTCGCATAGATGTTATATTTGTTTTAAACCCCTTAGTCGTCTTGTACGATCACCTACGGGTAAGATATGGGGTGGTGAATAGTATTCTTTCTCCGTCACCACACGGAAAACGTACATATAATTAACGCAGGCAAATTACACTCGTACTTGGAACAAGACTGTGGATCGCACAAATTATTGTCTTGCGTAGGAATCGAACCCTCGGCACTGGCATAGAAGGTCGGTATCTTAACCGCTACGCCATGTGTGCAATCGCAATGTTATGTATGAAGTACTTCAAAAACTGACAATATGCGTCGACATAAACTAATAATATTGAGATATACACCGTGGAATCTAATTGGCTGTTTTCCCGAAACGTATATAGGTACTCAGTTAATGATATAGAACCATAATATAGCATTTATTCAATAAAATAAAAACATAAATTCTAGTCATTTGCAATCCCGGACGTTTCCTTAAAATATCATTTTTGCATAACTGTAACATGTTTTGTCTAATAATTTTGTTATACCTACGGTCGTTTGAGAGCATCGACCGTAGCTATCAACCTACGGTCAATGCTCTTACCTTGGTTACCTACTTTCTTTAATTACTTTAAAACCATGCCTCCATTTTCTCAAGAATTTCTTCTTCTAATCGAGCAGAATGTCGGCGACACCTACCTCTAGCCTGAGCACGTGTAAGCATTCAAAAATGCCTGTGGGTTAGTAGGCGTTATGTGGCTGATAAAATTATCGCTGTTGTAGGCACAGGCGGATTTATAATGCCACATCTGCCTAACGAATCCAGGTGTTCTGGCTGAGCGTACAGGCATCTAGCCTTCGCCAAGTTGTCTCCAGCAATCGCATAAAAACGAACCATGTCTAACCACTCTACGTCAGAATACTGGTAATGACTTGTCATTTTGTTTTTTTTCATTTCGTAATCGGATTTTATAAATAATTAAGCATATTAAGTGCTAAATTTCAGTAATTTAAATGACTTGTCATTTTTTCGCACTTACTAGCACTCGCGTTCGGGATTTGTTATAAACATATGATATACGTCTAAGCCGTTTGGCAAAAAATTGCAAACTGACCTATTAAAACATAGACCAAGGTCGCGCGGCTCGGGCGCATCAAAAGCAAGGGGTGCGTGCGGGACGCGAGCGGGCTACGAGCTACAATGCCTAAATATTATTTTTACCTATTATTGCGATTTAATTCGAATTTCGAATGCTATGTCGTAGGCATGTTGGGAACAATACCGTTGCATATCAGACAAACTTAAGAACGTCTATTTATCAGACTTTTTTTTTCAATGTATTATGTTTTTAGTTATGTGGGGATATTAAGAATGATTAACTGAGTACATACGTTTCAGGAAAACAGCCAATTAGATTCCACGGTGTATTGTATATATACAGGATGCCGATTTTATTACTAGAATAACTTAAACTGTGTGACGTCATTCGTCATAAAAAACAATAAAGTTAGTTGCAGACTCCTAGCTCTGCCCAATCCCGAGATAAAGTGATTTGTTTCTTATCAAAACAATAGGTTTGCCAGCGTACATTGACCTGTAGGTACATTTCGACCCAGCTGCGCGGCGGTAAGCGTAGCGCGAGCGGGACTCTTTGCCTACTAGTTCAATGTCACACGCATGAGTATATGCCTACATCGAACTTCTATATTACAAAGTGTATTGACCGCTTATCATTAGGGCAATTTAATCAAAAATTAGGTACTATTTTTTTTACTGATTTGGATAGTGCATCATGGTCTGATACACCTCCTTCAAGGATTCTACTAATTAAATCGGCAACCTGTATATACAAATGTTCAAAATAAACATTTGTTCTATAAAACGTTTAATTTTTCTTGGTGCGTGCATTGGTCCCCTGGTCGATGCGGGGCTCCTAGGCAGCTGCCTAATCCGCCTTATGGATAATGCGGCCCCGATAATAATCATTTACCTATTTTCTTATCACAAATAAAACATAGATAAGCTACATTAAATATAGGATATGTATGCATTATTTGAAGTCTTTATGAGGAGCTCGTGTTCATACTAAGATAAACCTGTGTGACGGATCACCAGACTCTCACTATAACTAGGATACATAACATAATGAATAATATAAACAGAGCTCTTAGGATAATAGAAATGCCTATTATAAAATAAATATCCGTATACAAGGTCGTTTTTTTTTAAATTTATTCGTCTTATTATTTTTCTCTCTTGATTAATATCGCTCGCAACTTGTATCACTCAAATTTGGTGCCCTAATGAAAAGTACCATTTTTGTAATATCGCACTAATTCACTTGAACATATTTGAGATTTAGCAGGTACCTACATTATGATTTTATGTGAAGATCATAATGTATATTCAGCATTTAAGTGAGATATGCGTGTGCCTACTAATGTTATAAGTGTGAAATTTAATGAAGATGTTTGTTACCAAATCCGTAATCCATTGAACTGATTTAGATGAAAATCGGCATATAGACAGACTGTGTGTGTTTAGCTGTTAGCCGCAGATGGCTTTGACAGCTTTAGGCGGACTATAGGTGATCGCTGGGGACTCTCAACCTGATTAAAGTAAGTTAAGCGACATCGCCCAAGGGCTCCCCCTGAGCAGGGCTGGCCACGGATATCAAGGAAGCGGTAGCAGTGGCCAGCCCAATGGCGAAAGGGAGGGAATACGATAGGTTATAGGGCCATAGGTCGCCCCGGACGAGGAGGACGACGTGTGTCCACACCATGACCAGCCAAAAAAAAAAAGTCGTCGTCGTCGTTGGTAACAAAGTGGGCGTGCCCACGTTTGGATTAAATGACTTTGTGCGGCGCGATTTCGCACCTCGACGGCTAGGACGAAACCGCGGGAATTTGTGTGTAATGGCCTTGCGGGCCGTGCGAGCTCTTAGTTGAGCGAGTTTGATGGCGTCGTCGATCAAGTGCTGCGGATGTCGGACTGTTGACATACGGGTGGGCGTATAGGAAGCTGCCTCAATCACCAGAATGTTGGGGTGTGTCATAGCAGAGTCAAAGTAGCTCTGGGAGCACTGTTTCATAAATTGCCTGATGGTCGGCAGTTCGAGGTCGACGTGAAGATCGACGTTTCGTATGAACCACGGTGTGCTCGTAGCTCGGCGCATGAACCTATTTTGAAGTGTCTGTAGCCAGTGGATCCTGTGTGCCTTAACATGCGCAAACACTACGCTAGCATGGGTCATAATTGGCCGTATGCAAACGGTGTATAATCGGACCTTCTATATAAACAGACCATTTCCTGGATTAAAACTGTTTATACCCGTAATGGGATCCCTTGTGATAATAGTTTAATATTGGGCAAAGAATTTTTACAATTATTATATTTACACACAAGCTGAAGCCAGTATTAAATACTTTTGATGGTTATATTTCGTAATATAATACAGAAAAAGTGCTATAGTATGGCGAATAAAAAATAACCGTTTTTATGCTCTGTCAAAATTACCAGACAATACTTTCGGTAGGGTGTCATTGTTATACTAAAATCAATAAATATACGAATATTCAGTGCAAAATGAACTTGAAAATAATAAAAACAAAACGAGTTCCAGTTTTTATTAAATTACAGAGTAACAATAAAATATTTCGTACCAGTACATGGCACTTATAGTACTAGCTAATTGTCGTGTAAAAACTTACATCGTACCATAGCTTTTATGTACAATACACGGCCACTATAAAAATACTTCAGCAGCCTAACACAACTGTTAATATTTACATAATTCATAAAATAAGTAACAATATTTATTTATCACTTAATTTTATATCATTATCAATATTCTGAGTAAAATTAAAAAATATATTTGAAGACAAAATAGTAATACCATGCCAATACCAAATAATAATATAACTAACTTCTATTGTGGTAGGACCACGCTGTGGACAGTTCTCTGTCTACAGCCGCGGGCCGGTCCGTCCGGGGTAGTACCACACTCTCGCAGAAGATCGACGTCTGAGTAATAGCAATGTGCTATTGCGCTTCGTTCGGTGAGCGAGAGAGCCGGAAGCCTAACTGGGGTGGGTTCAGGGTTGTATTGGTAGGCAGCGGCCTAGCTATACCATTGGCAAAGGTCCATGGGCGGCAGTGACACTTACCATCAGGTGTGCTGTCTGCTCGTTTGCCGCCATAAGCAATAAAGAAAAAAAAAAAAAAAAAAAAAAAAAATAACTTTTCGAGCAATTTTGGTTTATAGTAACACTCTCTTTTAATTAAAACAATTTTCTGCTTTAAAATATTATCTTTGTGTTACAATAAATCTTGTCAATCCTTCATATATAAAGATACCTTCTTTAGACATTAATATCATTGTTACATAGCCTTTACGCATAATTAAAATAAAATTATTAATGTGAATTCTCACAAAATAATATTCCATTATTATTATCTTAATAATAAACTTCTAGAGTTAAAAGGAAACTGAACACATTACCGCTAATGTCACTTATACTGTTGAAATCATTTCACTAAAATAGATACATTACTTTAATAAATTGGAGTTATTTCAATAGTAAAGTGACAAATATTATAAAAACTAGATTGCACAAAATATTTGACTATGTACACTATAATATTTACATTGGTAGCACTTGTTATGTTCATATTTGTCAAGGTTTTGATATATTAGGACTTATGTCATGTAAATGAGAGTTTTGAAAAAATTGTAACATGTGATGTTTTTTTTATCAATAATTTTTGCTATACCATTAGGAAAGGTGACTTGACTTTTAAGTCACAGATAATAAATTTAATGCAACTTATGTAGAACAATAATTAGTGCATAATTACAAAATTTAGATTTTTGATCCATTTTACAACTAAAAGATATTTCACAAGGCACAGTTATAATGAACAACTGTTTGTGTTCCCGGAACTGCTGTTCCTCTGTTACCACTAATCAATATATGCAAAATTCTTATCAATTACAAATATGTAAGTAAATATATTATGTAAAACAAGTCCAGATATGTCAATGAGAGTATTCAATTGATGCCAAATTTACAATTTCATAGAAAAATCACGACACAAAGATTGCATACATCACAACCACATCATTTAAAGCATGATTTATAATTTTGCGCATTTGTGCCCGACACAAATTTTTTGTTTATAATAAAACATTGTCCATTTAAGTGTAATATAATTGAGAAAAATACTAACATTGATTTTGTTCCATAAAAATAAAATCATATGTGAAACTTGATTTAGTTGTTAGTGTTATATGAAAATAATAATAGTTATAATACTTTTTGGTGATAATTTCAAGTATTTGTAGAAATATTTCCTCATTGTTAATGACTTACGTTAAAATATATAATCTAATTTGGCCATTTTCTTTCTAAAAATGTGCTGATTTAAAATTAAATAAAATAATCCATATTTTTAACTTAAACATGTATGTAGTAACTAATTTTAAATAGTTAAAATTATACAAATAAATTCTATTTTAAACACAATGTCCAACGCTTGGAAAGTATATGAATATACTAGAAATACCTTTTTCTAAATTATACAAAACAATTATTAGAACTGCTAAAACACAAATCACGAAATCAATCTTGTTAAAATGAAGTCACAACACATTTGGTATAACTATATAACTTCACTGTCTTAGCATTATGAACGTTGTTTCACACTAAACTTCATTTTCCATTTGTGTTCAAAACTGTATCACAATTAATTCCAAACATGTATTAATGTTTTTAAATAACACTAAATTCTGCACTTATTTTTTTTACTTCACAATCTAAACATAAACAGATCTAAACACAACAGTAACCAGGTTATAAAAAGACAAATCTTGATACATGTTAACTGTTATTATTTCGGAGAGCCCTGTTATATTCCAAGTCCATTGTAATGAAAATAGCTTCAATGTAGTCCCAAAGACAGCTCTAGGTTAAGGGTAGATGAATGAGCACTATTTGCACTAATATGGATCATGACAGAGTATAAAGCCGAGTTTGGCATATCTGGCACAAGGGCCTATTTCACGACGAAATGTGATGACATTTATTCACGACAGCTATTCTAGCTATAGAGTACATGTGAAGATGGAGGGCGCTCGTGATATCAGGAATATGCGGCGCGCAGGTGCCGCACGGCGCTGTACACTTTGACGGCTGGCCCCAGACGTAGCCGCACGCAGTGCACCAGCTCGTCGCGTGACGCCATCACGAGCTCGGCGCCGGATAAGCGGGCGGCAGCCACCGCTATGGCCGCACCTTCGCCCGCTATACGGCTCACCAGCGCTGATACATCACTCTGCAAATAATATATTTACTATTATAAAGCCTGAAGTGTTTGTTTGAACACACTAAACTTTGATTACTAAAGCTTGGACTATGAAATTTTATATTCATTTCATTTACAAAAAGACAACACCCTGCACTAAGGAAATAATAAATGTATTGCGGAGGACTTAACAAATATGCAATTAACGCAGACAAATTACACCCAGACTTAGAATAACACTTTGTAAATTGCACAAAGTATTGTCCTGCGTGGAAATCGAACCCACGGCACTGCCACAGAAGGTCGGTATCATCATCACTAGGCTACCTGTGCAGTCAAATATTATTAGGATAGTCTATTTATTCACAAATACTTTAGGTTATAATATATAATTTACGATATAATGATACGACATATTTTCATTTTCCGTGTGGTGACAGAGTAAGAATACTATTCACCAGCCCATATCTTACCCGTGAGTGGTCGTAGGAGACGACTAAGGGATATAAAACGCATATAACATCTATGCGAAAGAAGGAAAACTCGAAACAAAGCCCTATACCAACACGTCTGACCAGCGCGGTATAGTAGGTTAATTTCCCTCCCATTATGGAGGAGGCCCGAGCCCAACAGTGGGACATTTATGGGCTGTGATGATGATGATGATACGACATATAGGAGCGAAGTAATAACATTTGGTAACAATGGGACATCGCGCATTCGAGTGTTCTGCACTGTTGCTGTTGTTATAGTAACTAAGATAACAATAAGTGTATTGTGGATGATGTTAATTTTGATATTATTATTAATGCCACATGACTGTTCAAATAAAATAAAAATGTTAAATACTTCAGTATTTAATCCACGCAAGCGAAGCTGCTAGTAGCTAGTAAAAGTGTGCAACAATGTAGATTTTTTAATAATGCTTAACAAAATTCCCATCTGGTGTAAAAAGTACCATGTGTCGCCTCTTACTTTCTAGTGGACATTAACATAGAAATGGGCAGCAGCGATCTACTGACAAACTTATAACATCAAACTTGGCGAATATTATCCTTCAATGAAGAGAACAGTGGATGTGGATAGCGCATGGCATGGATGGATGGATTATCTTTATAGTAAAAATATCAAACACGTATTGTGACGAGTTATGGACATAGTATGTCACCGCCCCTTACAATCTCACAGTTGTAAAATCTTGAGGCTGTGGAAAACTCCTAGTAATTACCAGAATATCCGCTTTGGGCTGATTATAGAACTGCTGGTGAAGTCTGTTGTGGATTCAATAAGGTGATGAATAAATCACAAAAAAATTACTTGATATTCGATTGCCCTCTACCTATCAGCGTATGTAAAGTATGCAAGATATACATACCTCAGTCCAAATAGTAGGGTCTTGTGGTAAGGCCAATGCTGCGAGGTGACGAGTGAGCTGTTCGTTGCGGGCGACGCCTGGTGCGGCGAGGCTGTTCACGGGTGCGGTCAGACGGGAATACGTGCGCAGGGAACGGGAGCACACCGAGCGAGATATGCGCTTGCCACCACTACTGGATAACGACTCATCGTCTGATGCCTGCGATATACAGGAGCACATAAAATTAATTATTTTTCCTCTCTTCTTCAGCGTTTGACTACCCACTACGTACCTCCTCCACTCCACAATGAGAAAGTAATGCTTATAAAAGTCTTACTATACCACTGCCTCGCAGAAGGCGCCGACCGCGTCCCAGTTCCTGACGCTGTCGAGCATCGGCTTAGCGATGGTTGGCATCGTCAGGTGGGAACTTCAATAGCTTGATATCCTTTGAGTATTTTTGTTTTTAAAAATCAGTATTTTTGTTATTATTCCTTTCATACTATACTCGGAAAAATTTTAGGAGCCATCAACGCTCACTCAACCCCGGATAAAGCTGTCATAGCCAACTGCAGCTAACATCTAAGTCCCACAAAAAAGAAAGAAAGATCTCAAAAAATAGTGAAATAAAGAAAGATCTCAAGAGATAGTGTTACATTTTTTAAGCTATTACATAACAATAAAATTTAAACAACAGATTTATTATGTAACTCTCGGACGGAAACTTCCGATAAAATAATACTATTTACCTTATTCGTGGATATCGTAAAAAATTACTAACTGCTTTTTATCGAACTAGGCCAACACCGAGTAACGCTGTCAGGTCAACAATTACATTCCCAAGGAGGGTTGACGTCATGGGTAGCCAGTCATATAACTGTTGCCAATAACTTTTGCAATAAGTATGTTTACATATTGCGTCCACCACAAGTAATTAAGATTAAGTGCAGGATGATGATGAATGACGATGGACATTAAATAATACATACGGGATCGATTTTAACAACTTCTTCAACTCTCTTGTGTTTAGGTGGTCTGCCTCTTGTTGGTCTGAAATTAAATAATCAAAGAAATGAGTCATTTCGTATGGTTACTTTTACAAATAAGTTATAAGCTTAATTATTAGATAAATAATTTATTGAAATATGTCAGAGTTACGGTAATTTACCTGGTGATATAAATAGTTAAATAATAATAGATAGATACATCCTATGAAGTATTGACATCCACAGTTGGACACAGGTCTCCCTTCAAGGGTGATAATGCAACAATCGCCACGATAGACGGGCCGGATTGGTGATCGCAGTTGATATTAATAGTTTCGTAGGAGAGTGCTGTTGCATGTTCTAATGATCCCTAAGGCAGTTTTACGACTCTCTCGTGGAAAGTACGATGTAGTGCATGTTTTAATTCGTCAATGTACAAGGACATAAAGATATGCACATCTTTATAATCGCAACTTCATAATGTTGTATATACATCAATATCATTCACTCTCACCTTTCTTTAACAGTATCACTGGTAGGTGTACTTGTGTGTACGGAGTTAGACTTTGGTTGTTTGCTCAGAACTCTGGAAAGAACATTTCAATCTTACTAATAAACCTAACCAAGTCATTTTTCTCGTGTCACCCGTATGGTGACGGCGTAAGAACACAATTCACCATTCCCTATCTTACCCGTGGGTGATCTTAAGGGACGACTAAGGAATATAAAACCCATATAACATCTATGTAAGAGAAGGAAAACTCGAAACAAAACCCTATACCAACACGTCTGACTAGCGCGGGATAGTAGGTCAATTTCCCTCTTATTATGTAAGCTCGAACCCAACAGTGGGACATATATGAGATGAATGAATGAGATGAAAGTCATGTTTGCAATTCCAAATTCGTAGTAGGCTGAACTAGTCCACAATAGGAGAGCAATAGCCTTGCTCTCCACGCTGGTCAGACCCTAATTTTTTTAATTGTGACTTTTTCTTCTCTTACATAGATGTTATATGCATATTGTATCCCTTAGTGATGTTTTACGACACCCACGGACAAGATAGCTGGTGGTGAAATTGTATTCTTAGTTTGCAATCACACGAATACGGCAACATCATTCGTGGAAAATGTATGCTTTATAGATTTTATAGTTTAGCCATATCCACTGTTGTCTGTAAGCATCCTTTTTTTTTTAGAGACAGGCTGTGGCACAGTGACAACTCATCCAAACCGCTAGGAGCGACGGTAGCGATAGTGTTCGTCTTAACTTGCCGTACACGTACCTCACTATCGCCATCTGGACGGACTACCCTCGTCTTCGGTGGACATAAGCATTGTTAAAGTGGACAATTCCATAAACATAAGTGGACAGGTTGGTAATCACAGTGGGGGCTTTTAGTTTTCCAAGAGTTCCGAGAGCCGGTTTTTACGATTTGTATGGTATGTAAGGGAGGTAATTAGAAATTGTATAAATTTTTACAGTAGTTTCTTTGTGTCAAGTAGATATTCACATACTGAGAAAGGTTTATGAGGTGAACCATAACGTCAATATTTGCATGGCGAATTCTAAAGATATTATAATTTAACACAATGAATACTGTTAAGACTAATTAAAAATTGGTGGATGTAATTTGTCTGCGTTAATTGCTGTTGGTAAAGTCCCTCGCAATACAAGGATTATTTCCTTAGTGCAGGGTGGTGGTTGAAAAAAAAAGTAAAGAAAAAAACAAAAAAAAAATTGAAAATCAGCCGCGTAGAGGATATATTCTTTACTGAGGGAGTAAAACTGGGTGAGATTTTGTTCTCATATTTTTTTCCTAAACACAAATAAAGAAAATCATATTTAACGTCAACGTCACACAAAATTTCCATGAGGACGAAGTCGCGTATAAAAGCTAGTAGGTTATACCTGCGTTCCCGTGGTAGAGCATGCTCGATGTAATTGTGTAGCGGTGCCAGACGGTCGGGTAACACGGACGGCGGGCCACGGTAAGGGCATGTGGTGGCGCTCGTGTGGTGCTTGTTGGCACCGCCCCTAGAGGAGCCCAGACCCCGGCACCCGCCCACACCACAGGGACCCGCCACGCGGACCTCCTCAGCCGCTATAACATAGCAAACAATATATATACACTTGAATTTTTAATCAAAATATTTTTCAATATGTGTTCCTCCTTTATCCGTGTGGTGATGGAGTAAGAATACAATTCACCACCCCCTATCTTGCCCCTGGGTGATCGTAAGAGACGACTTATGGATATAAAACGCATATAACATCTATGCAAGAGAAGGAAAACACTGACAAAAATCACGTCTTAAACCTCCATAGTCTTAAACCTCACCACGTATCACCAAGGCGGAGGGGAGTTAAAAATGCTAAAATAAGATCACGTGATTAATGGACGTCCTCTATCTATTCTCATGACGATTCTATGTGATCTTCTTTTGACAACACCCTGCGGAAAATAATCATTGTATGGACGATAGACATCGATTTTATAAACATTTAACGAACACAAATTAAACCCAGACACAGAACAACAATATATAGATCGTATAAAGTATTATTCTGCGCGAGAATCGAACCCACGGCACTGGTGTAGTAATAGGTTTTTATTTTAAAACACTACGCAAGATCAGCACTTACACTACAGATCATTGTGTCAAATTATAAAGATACTAACTAAGGGGTGGCTCCAGAGGGTGTCCAGTCTTCAAGCACCAGCCCACCGGATGTATATCGGGCGAGTCATCGTCGAGCCAGCACGCGAGCTCATCGGGCCAGCCGTCGTACGTCACGCGCACCTGGTGACCCTTCACCTCACTTATCGTCGCCACGCGGATCAGGAACGGCACCTTCAAAAGTAAATCTTAAATTAATATTCCACCGGGATCATACAATAAGTATACAACACATTTTCCAGGATAAACACTCAGTTTGGATCTCGTAAGATATTTAGGATCTGGGCAAAAAGATACAGTAACATAAGCCATTAGCTAGGTTGTATCAGCAGAGCTATATAATACGTTATCAATACGCAGTATCGAGTCACTGGACCGGGTAATAATAGTCGGTCACCCGCAGAGAGGGGTTGACGGGGGATGTTATCCGAAAGGATAACTCATCGGGCTGGTTACAGACGTCAAGGATTCGGTACCAGTAGTCGGCGTAATGGCTATGTGGAAGGAATTGAGTGAATTGAGGTGGGTTATGGTCTGAGTGCAGCCCTTTTTTGCCCAAATTGTACATATCACTTTGCTCATTGTACATATTATAAATTTTTAATAGTTCTATGATCAGCCTGTCAGAACACCACCCACCTTGGGAATGTAACTGTTGACCAGGCGGCATCAGATGCAGCTGGCACAGTTCACACATGTCTAAACAAAGAACGTAGTACAGTAAAAACAAACGAACAAATACTGACCCGCTTGTCAACTACTTCCAGCTTCATCCCCGGCTTGAATCCTTGTGGGGGGCGCGTCTTGAATGCTCGCGGGGGCGCTGCAGAAGCGCCCGTCTCTGCCAGGTAATTCTCCCACGAAAATGTATCGGGATCTTTATAAACTGCGAACAAATACATTTTTGCTATTACCTTTGATAGTTGATGAGTAAATAGTAGCTGATGGTAATAATTGTCGCTCATGGTTTTACATGCTCATGTGCCGTGTGGTGACGGAGTAAGAATACAATTTCCGCTAGTGTTGTAAAATATGACTAAGGTATATAATATTATGAAGATAAGATTTATGCAAGAGAAAGAACACTCGAAAAATATTCTATACCAACTCATCAGATCAGCGTGGTTATAGGTCAATTGCCTTCTTTTAAAGCTCGAGCCCAATAGTGGGACGTTTGTGAACTGAAATGATGATGATATCACTCCATGAGTGCTGAAACTTGTAATTCCAGTGACACAACTAGGTCTTTTTTTTTTATTTTGCGAAGGGCTATGGTATGGTCACACCCTGCTAAAGCCGTCCAGAGCGACAGATGAAGCAGCGCGCGACCCCATAGACCCGCTCCGCAAAGTACCTCTCGACGCCGTGGGAGTTGGCCACCGGAACCCGGTCTTTGTCTTTGGTGGCACATTTAGATTTACCGTAAGGTGGTCCCTGTACTGTTTCGTTCGTCGAATGATGTGCTATTCAGTGTAGCAGATTGCTGCTAATCAGACATTGATTTTCCGCGACATTATAGTTATCGATGGGTCAATTTAGTGTAGTTTGTTGCGTCTGTGCCGGCCATAAACTTTTTGTATTATATGTATTAATAATATTTGGAGGACCTCCTCTATCACACTGGAGTGAATACTTGCTAAACATTTTGTTTACAATATTATGTCTATAAAAATATATATAAAAAAATAACAATGTACTATTTTTTTTCTTAATTCAAATGGCGGTCACGTGTGGATTAATTTAGAGTAAAATGCAAGTGCTTCTGCGGGGTTTACATATAAATACATAATTTTTAAATTTGATATAGAAACGAAGCAATGACTATGAATATCTAAAAATTCAACAAAATGTATAAAAATGATGGGTAATCGACATCGAGTCAAGTATCTAATAGATAATCGACAATAAAAATCTAGGGCGTTATAAAATTGCAACTACAGTCAGATTACGATAAAACGCAATTGCGAAACTATAAACACGAATTCTTAATAGATTACAACAACGTAATAAAATAATATTACATTAGTTATTAGTAAAATCTATTTGCAATCGTTTAATTGAACATTTAATGTCTTCATCCATTAAATATTACAATATTTTGGTGTTTCGTTACGAAATATACAGAGAACTTATCGATCTCAATAACGACCTGTCTTTTTTGTTTTTTTTTTATTGGGGAAAGGCTACGACCCCACGCATCCAGACCGACCAGGGTGACGGAAAGGACAGTGCGTAACCTATAATCTGTCTTATACTTTTTTTTTGGCAGACTTTAGTATGGAGAGCAGGGCTACGTGCGGCTCCATAACTCACCGCCTTCCCTTCCTATCGATATTAAACCGATGACTAGTACCAATTCCTTCACATCCGTAGCCGGCGGGTTACCTTTTTCATCACCATCGACGCCCCGGCAATAAACAACTTAGTACGCGAAACTTCGGATTGCCAGTAAACCCATCAAGTCTGGGCCGAACAGATACGTCTAATAATTCTATTCATTAGTGTTTTTTTTTAAATTTCGGAAGTTACTTATTATAATATGTATAAGTTGGTATAACGAAAGATTTTAAAAGACTCGGATAAACTGGCTAACGTACACTTAAAAAATCACTTAATCGGCATTATAATTGAGGTCATTTTAGTAGTAAAGAAATAGTTGCATCATTCATTAATTATTTAATCGTGAAGTTGTAAAATACTAGCGTAGGGATCATTAGTTGGTTGGGCAATAACACTGTTTTGAGAAACGATAACACGAACTGTATTCGGCAAGATACCTTCACTTGTGGAGAACTGTATGCCCGGCGGTGGACGTCGATAGACTAATGTATAGAAAGATGATATTTATTGTGGAAAACGCATTCAAATTATCACGTGTTTATCATCATCATCATCTCAGCTCATATATGTCTCACTGTTGGGCTCGAGCCTCCTCCATAATGAGAGGGAAATTGACCTACTATACCACGCTGGTCAGAAGTGTTGGTATTGGGTTTTCTTTCGAGTTTTCCTTGTCTTGCGTACATGTTATATGCGTTTTATATCGCTTAGTCGTATCTCACAATCACTTACGGGTAAGATAGGGGTGGTGAATTGTATTCTTGATTCGTCACTACACGGATAAACATCATTATCATTTTGCTCGTAACCCAATTACTTGTTGTCGGCGCAATATGTACTCTTCTTCCGTCGTATATATTGAAAAGAGTTCTTGGCAATAATTTTATGAACTTCTTCAACACTCCTTGAATATGTAATTGCCAACCAGACGGCATCAAATGTAGTTAGTACAGATCTTAGGAGCCTTTTAAGACACCCACGAGCAATATAATGGTTAGTAGTATTAATAACCTCCACTACATAACATTACCCGCGTCTATATTAATAATATTATGGTTAATTCTTTGTTATTGATATTTACTTAATGTTTTGTTTTCGTTATAAGTTTGATCGTGATTAGTTTTCACAATACAGACGAGCCCTACAGGCATCTGGGTATTATCGTAAGTTTACAAATTCTACTTTTTAAAGAGCTTTATACATATATTTGAAATAAAACCAGTTTTATTGATTTAATTACGAAGTATAGATACAAGGGAGTCCGAACGGTATAGGCTTTTTCATAGTATTCATGGACACAATAATGAATTCAGATCTTAGTTCTCTTTTCTGCCACTGGCTGCGCTAGAGTTCAGGACGTACCAATGCTATTATTATTATTACACGTAAACACGCGTTGGCTCGCGAATGTTGAATTTAATTAATTTCAATATAAAATTCCAGAGCTGTCAATAGCAACAAAACATTCCAGAGCTGTCAACAGCAGCAAAAATTTCCCGCGTAAGGATTTAAACGAGTATTTTTTTGAAAAGTGGCGCGCTCTACCGGCTAAAATTATGTGAGACCATTCATTCAACATTACGTTAGGACTCCTTGTATCTATACTTCATGGATTCTTCTTTGGATTTAATTATGGTAGGGCCACACTGTTGACAGTTTTGTTTGCAGCTGCGGGCTGGTCCATCCGGGTAGTACTACACTCTCTTGGAAAATCGACATCTGAGTAATGGCAATGTGCTATTGCGCTTCGCTTGGTGAGCGAGAACCTGAAGCTCAACTTTCGGGATTTTAATTGGTAGACAGCAACCTAGCTATACCCTTAGTATTGCAAAGGTCTGTCGACGGCAGTAACATTTGCCCCCAGGTGTGCTGCTTGCTCGTTTGTTCCCCGATTTATGCCAATTTGTTAATATTTATAGACACTACTCAACTCTTATTTGTAGCAGCGCCATGTAATACGATATCATAGACAAGATATTTTTTTAGATTAGACCGTTTAAACAAACGAACTCTTCAGTTTTTAGGTTATATAGATTGACAGTCAAACGAGCAGTCCAGGTTCACCCATTGGTAAATGAAAGTGTTAAGTACTGCTCAAAATAATCTATGGACCAAAAATATTATTTATACAAATTTTTATATAAAAGGCTATACAAACAAATAGATGAGGTTAACTCTGCATTTTTTATTGATTATGGTAGCAAACAGCACACTTGGGGGTAAGTGTTACTGCCGCTCATGGACCTTTGCAATACTAGAGGTACAGCTATGCCATCCATTCATCCATCAGCCCGTAAACGTCCACTGTTGGACATGTGCCTCCCCACGAAAATACCATTTGCAACGGTCCTGTGCCACCTGCATCCAACGGTTTCCTGCGACCTTGACAATATCATCAGTCCACCGAGTGGGGGGGTCGTCCTACGCTGCGTCATCCGATTCGTGGTCGCCACTCGAGAACCTTTCTTCCCCAACGGTTGTCGGTTCGTCGAGCGATGCGGCTTGCCCATTGCCAGTTCAACGTGCTAATTCTTCGGGCTATGTCGGTTACACCCGTTCTTCTACGGATTTCCGTATTCTGGATTTTATCACTTAGAGAAATACCGAGCATAGCCCTTATAGCACGCTGAGCGACTGTGAGCCATTTTATGAGGCCGACATTTATAGACCACGTTTCCGTGCCCGTAAGTCATCGCTGGTAACACACACGGTTAACACTCACGGTATGGTTATAAACCTTTGTTTTTTGACCCTATGGAATATTAGATGAGAAGCTAGGCCACAGGCTAGCTAGCACAGGCAGCTAGGACAGCTAGGCCGCTGCCTACTAACCGAAACCCACCGAGAAAGTTGGATTTTCGGCTCTTTTGCTCACCGAATGAAGCGTTACAGAACATTGGCAGTGCTCAGACGTCGATTTTCTTCGAGAGCGTGGTACTACCCCTTACTGACGGGCCCGCGGCGGTAGACAGAGATCTATCACCAGCATTTCGGTCTTTTACTTGTCTCTGTCACTTGTTAATTTCTTCAAGGTTCTTAGTTTATTCGTTAACAAGAGCAACGTTGTAGTATTAAAAAAAAACTACTAGTAGATAATACAATTGGCGTTTGATTATGGTTTTCATAAACATTAATTGTTATGGCAATTACTTATATGATACGTAAAATGAACGTCCGTTTCTCGAAGAAATATGCTTTTGTAATGCAATTTTAAATCGTTAACGTTAGTAAAATTGTCGTTGAAAATAAAATAGGTAGATGAAATTTATTACTCAAAAATACTATAAGAAATTTATTATATTCTCATCATCATTCACCAGCTCTTATCCCAATTAGTCTTGTGATCGATGCAATATGTACTCCACTTTCATCGTACATATTGCAAAGTTATTGGCAGTAGTTTTATGACCGGCCGCCTGCCTGACGTCATCTCTACTTGGGAATGTAATGGTCGACCAATCGGCATCAAGTGGAGTTGGCTCAGGTCGTTATGAAGCTCTTATTCATCATTTACGTCATCCACGAGCATAGAAAGGGTTGGTATGATCCATAGCCGCTATACACATAGCACAGAACTTTCTTTCTTCTAAGAGAATAAAATTAAATCAATTCCCACTAGCGCTAAATAATTATAATATATTCACGAAGTTATTGACTTAAATTTATCTGAGCAGTAGGGGCTCCCTAATTACATAAACGATTACCTTATTGCTGCACTTCGATAAGAAATCAAGACAATATTAAACTTCTACTTACAAGCTTAAAGTAGTAATATGTCATGATCATCATCATCTCAGCTCGTACACATCCCACTGTTGGGCTCCCCCTCCATAATGGGAGGGCAATTGACCTACTATATACGACCACGGTGGTCAGACGTGTTGATATAGGGTTTGATTCAAATTTTCCTTCTGTCGCATAGATGTTATATGCGATTTATATCCCTTAGTCGTCTCGTACGATCACCCACGGGTAAGATTGGGTGGTGAATTGTATTCTTACTCCGTCACCACACGAAAATAAAATATGTATATTAATATTTATTATAAAATAATAATATGTACAGTTCTTCTAGAAAGAGTCCTCCCTCATGGAGAGCTTCTTCTACTGAGATACTTATAATACTAACTGCGGTAGTCACTGGCGATTACGACAACCTCGGCAAGGCCTGTGCCCAACAGTGGACGTCTATAGAGTTATGGATGGATTGGAATTGTGTCTGATTATTCGGCTACTCCTATATATAAGTATTGCTGAATCCATATCTGCTGTGATCACCACATGCTGGACGGATTGTCATAGGCTGTTATATGCTAACGTCCTATAGCCTAGCCGTGTCATAATATAACCGGTAAAGAAATGGTGTCTGCCATCTTACACAATAAAAATAAACGCATATACATACGAAAGCAATATTCACGTAATAACTCTTGAACTTGTAACTTTAAAATCATTATAACACAACCTAATAAAAAGATATGTTTTTATTTAAATACTCTATTTATTCATACTTTAACTAATAATATTATTTTTTAAATAAATCTTTGGCAGCGGTAAGTATTATAAATAATTAAAACCGTATTTATTGAACGGCGGCAACAGCTCGGCTGTTGTGACCTTGTGCCACCCATATAATACAGAACGTAAAATTTGAGAAAATAATATTAATTTTACATATTAAAAATATTAATATAATTAGATGAGTGGAAAAATAAGATCACATCAGATGTTCCACAGATCAAATTAGCAAAATATTATGGCAGATCAAAATGTGAATTACCCTGAATTGATCGAATATGCATGATGTAAATGGAAATCCATATTTGCATACCTTTGCGGAGGAAACGGAGGGGGCGCGCTACTTGCGGAAGACACCCGCCAGAGGTCTATACTAGTTACAACCACGACCTCAAATGCAAAGATGCAATCGAATCAAAATTTTATAGATATCATGTTTTATTTTATTAAATTTTCACTCGTCTTATTTATTTTAATATATAATAAATATTAAATGATTTATTTATATTATTTTTTTGTTGAGTTTCACTTCACAATGTTCACAGTGTATTGTTTATGTGTTTTAATGTGCGGTGCAACAATATGTGTTTCGCTCGCGAGTTATAGTACATGACTAATATACGTGATGGCCACAGAAACAGATAACGAAACCGACACCGGTTATCCTTGTCGCTAAACATTAACATTTTAATTATAAATACATTTTGAATAATTTCATTGTGAAAATTTTAACCAAATACAATAAGATATTTATGTAGTTTTTACTTTTTTTTCTATATATATATATCGATTTTTTAAAATTTTAACCAAATACAAAAAGACTTTTTATGTGGTTTATATTTCTTTTCTACATTCCTATTTCGATTTTTTTATAAAGATGTTTTTTGAAAATTTTAACCAAATGCAAAAAGATGTTATTTTTTTAATAAGTTTTTTATTTACTACGTTGATCTATCATAAATAGATATAGACATAAAGACGCGTATTTGATTTTCAGAGCGAGTATTTATATTTTTTGTTGTTTGCTATCCTCCCGTGACCATGAATGCTGATAAGTGTTCAAAACGTCATGAAATGTAGAAATCAAATACAAACGCGATATGTATAAATAATTTTATTTTATATTTATTTGTTTTGTTTTTTAAAAAGAACAACAGATGAAAATGCTAACATCTACATTTAAAAATTCTGCTTTTAAATGTATTTAAATGATGAATAAATAGACTTTGAGGGACTCTTTTTTAGAGATCAAAAGAACAAAATTTACAAATCGATCGCATGCTTTATTCATTCTAGCTCAAAAAAAAATTTTTTTTTTACCTTTGTCGTAAAATGGGGACGCTGTTATTTAACCCCGACGTAAAAAGATTAGTGTTACAAGCGATCGATGTGTCTGTCTATGGCATCGTAACTCTTAAACTAATGGGCAGATTATGATACGATTATTTTTTGTTCGTCTAGGTGGCTCTTAACTACAATTTATGAATAGCTGTTCTGGTATTTTAAGGTCATCAGCTCTTTTTGTTAGCTGCCGTAGATATTTTAGACGTATAATGAGTATTTACTTTGCTTTTAAATATATCTGTGACTTATCATTCGAAAGGCCCATGTATGATGATTGAACTGCTAGCATGATGGAGCTCTAAGATAGGAGACAAAATTCTGGATGGCCTATTAGTAAATCTAAAATTTGGGTTTATTGGATTCGTCTTAATTAGTTTTGCTCTTTAGAGTTCGGTTTATATTATAAGTTGAGGCGGTTTTTTAAAGGAAAAGATAATAGTGAACATAAAAACTTTGGTCAGTTAACACCTTTGAATAAAGGCAGTGCGCTAAACATACGTCTTTTTACTAATTTTTTTTCTGAATTTTAATCGACTGCAGCGTCTTGACTGATCAGGTTAAACAGTTAACAAATTAACCCAAGCAACTCACTTCTTATTAAAAAGAAGGAAAGAAAAACTTGCTTTATTTAGTTTGTGAAATAAATTTAATGCGAGATATAAATATGAATCTCACAGTATTTTCAGTTCTTACTTTCATCTTCAAATGACTGAGCTGCTTGCGTTGTTATTTCCATGTTTGTGCTTATGCACGTGGTTTTTATTTACAGCAAAAACTGAAAGTATTACGTACTCATACTAGATGCACTATTCAGGGAAAAATGGTTCTTCAAAACTATTACGCTTGGTCACACAGACGGGGAGCCCTCCCATCGGTGACCACTCGTTATATTATATATATCAAGACCCCCTTTAAAGTTTTTACGTAGTATGGACAAGTATCATTTTTAATCATTTCGCAGGCAGAATATGAAACAAATGAAAATAATAACTCGTTTCATATTCGTCTTTATAAAGATTTTTATATAGTAATATATTAATATCGCGATTATTGCATAAGAGCTGAGTTTAAGTAGCACTAAACAGTGCAATGTTATGACTGAGTATTTTTCTTTCGTTTACAGATTTAATTGATGTGTAACTGGAAGCACTTTTGTAGAATCAAGAAGGAATACTAAACATAACCGTTCACAAATTACCTTTCTCTGATTTTAAAAAGATAAAATTTATAAACCCTATTATCCCTCTCACTACAGTGGAGGCTCGAACCCGGCAGTGGTACGTATACTCGTTGGGATGATGATGATGAAGTTTATAAATATTTGTTAAGAAAAAACAATAACTCCTTTTTTTAGTTCATTAGTCAAACAAAGATTTAGTTAAAAAAAAAATTTTTGGTTAAAAAAAAGAAAAATGTTATAACGGATTATAAATTATGATAGCCAAATCTAATTTAAAATGAAGTCCATCAATATTTCTTTTCTCATAATTCTGTATTTTCCATAACGCACATCTTTCTCAGAGCTGTCATGTTATACACGATCCATTAATATTTTAAGTATGCAAAGATAGAGTTTTCTGGCACTCTGTTCTCTCTGCCTACCCTGCAAAGGATATGGCGTGATGATATGTATGTATGTATTAATATTTTCCTGTAGGACGAAATATTTGCTTGCGCGTATTGCATTCCTACACCTTCATTATTATATACAGGAAATGATAGGATAAAACGCAAAAAATCACATTTGTTGTATGGGCACCTCTCCTTAAATATTTATTTTATTTTGTTTTTTTAATATTTGTTGTTAGCGGCAACAGAAATACGTCATCTGTGAAAACTTCTGACTATCATGGTTCATGAGATACAACCTGATGACAGACAGGCGGACAGACATCGGAGTTTTAGTAATAGGGTCCCGTTTTACCCTTTGGGTATAGAAACCTAAAAAACGTGTAACATTCACTTATGCGAATTCGGAATGATCCAAATAGATATTCTTAATAAAGTAATAAGTTAAAAAAAGGTATTAACGAATTAAAAAAATAAACAAGCTTTTATCACGTACTAAATACAAAAAATAAATTGACTTGTATTACAGAGGTGACGAAATAATAATACACTTCACCGCCCCACCTATTTTGCTTGTGGGTGTCATAAAAGACGACTGAGGGATGTATTACGCAAATATCGTCTATGACAAGAAGGAAAATTAGAAATAAAATCCTATATCCAACCGTCTAGTCAAAGTGGTACAGTAGTCAATTCTTTGCTATTTTGGAGGAGGTTCGGAACCCCGGAGTGGCATATTTATGAGCCGAGATGATGATGAAGGCGATGAATAAAAAATTGTACAAAAAGTATCACTCACAGTTTGGTGGTGTCAAAGCCACTCCATTTTCCTCAGCCCAACCTACAGGATGAATGTACGGTGATGTGGGATCGACCCAGAAGTCATACATCTCATCCCAGCTGTCAAAATTGATCAGCATCCTGTTCTCTAGGGCATCGGCGACGGTAGCCACGCAGACCAGGTCGTTCTTACGGTCTTCGGCTTCCAGCTTCATTCCGATGCGAAAGCAATTAGGTTTGAACATCTGTATGAGAAATAACCGAGACAATTATTACTATGCACATAGTTCATTGATTAATTAGTACCATTATGTCCTTTTTGCTGTGTGGTAGCGACTACGAATAATTCCAACGCTTACTTTGCTCGTGGATGTCGCAGAAGATGATTAAGAGCTTTATATAATTAATGCGGTCGAAATGCGATCTCTGCGGAAAATCTGTGGAGTTCGGCTGACCGACCGCATTCGTAACGACGACGTAAGAGAGCGAGTAGGTATGAAAGAGAGTATTGGTGTAAAGATGCGAAAGGGAATGCTACGATGGTTCGGACATGTGGAAAGAATGCCGAACGAACGTCTGGTTAAGAAGATATACAATGCGAAAGTGGAAGGATGTAGGTACCGAGGGACACCGAGACTAACCTACCTAGACCAGATCGGTCATGTACTGAAGGAAGGTGGAGTCAAGAGTCTCCGAAACCGGCGAGCGTGTATGAAGAGAATTATGAATGTTGAGGAAGCGAGTGAAGTATGCAGAGATAGAGTTCTCTGGCACTCTGTTCTCTCTGCCTACCCTGCAAGGGATATGGCGTGATGATATGTATGTATATAGACCTTTTTTTTTTTTTTTTGTTTACGCTGTGGAAATGCTGTTGCGCACATCCCCCGCCAGTGACAGACGGGGGGGTGTGTGGGACTCGCCGGCCATGAGATTGACGGCCGGAATACCCACTAAAACCTAACAGCGGTCCCTTCCGCGCTTTTACGGGATGCCGGAGAGATCGTCTATTGACATTCTATCCCCGACACCCCTACGCTTAGCCATCTGGCCACGACCAGTCAGCCGTCAAGGCGGTGGGAGGAGGTGCGCGTAGCGGCGCCTCCTTCTCCCTGGTCGCCGCCGGCGGAGCGAGTTCGCAGACGCGAGTGCTTCGCGTTCTCGCTCCGCGGCCTCCTTTGCAGAGATGACTTCCTCGCAAAAGGAGGCCATCGACGTCCAGTGCCTGTCGCTGTCAAGCATCTTGTTGATGACGGTTGACAACGACAGGTCTGCTCCAATGACCGCCGACAGGTCGCGGCGCTGAGGCCCCCAGGCGGGACATACCTCCAGGGTGTGACGCGCGTCATCGATTTGCGCGCCACACTCATGGCATCCAGGGGCCTCTTCACGTCCAATTCGGTGCAGGTACTTACCGAAGACCCCGTGTCCGGTAAGTACCTGCGTCAGCCTGAAGGACAGGTTGCCGTGCCTTCGTGTCGTCCAGCGGTGAAGGTGGGGCGCTACCGCCTCAACGGTCCCCCATCCTGCTACGGGGAACTCTAGTTCCTCCCTCCACCGCTGGACTAGTGCCCTTTGAGCCGCTTCTTTCGCCCTGCTCAGTCCCCTCGTGGTGATGCGTTCACCATTTGCCCGCGCCGCAGCGCAGAACTGGTAGGCTTCCGCCTGAGCCCTAGCCTGAAGTGACCAGGGCGGATCGCCCGCCAACAATGTAGCTGCAGTCCAGGACACCGTACGGTACCCCCGTATTGTCCTCACCGCCATGGCCCTCTGCGCCTTGCGTAGTAAGGCTTTATTGGAGGCGGTGAGTGACTGCGACCAGATCGGGGCACCATACAGCGCCATAGACCGCAAGATACCGGCATAAAGCCGCCGGCAGGACGATCCGGGACCTCCAGTATTGGGCAGAAGCCTACCCAGCGCCGCGGCCGACTTTGAAAGCCTAGGGACGAGCTGGGCAAAATGCGGCCCAAAATTCCACTTACTGTCTAGGTGCAGACCCAGGTACTTCATCCGGGTCTGCACCGGTACGGCAACCCCAGACACACTGAGTTGTGCCCCTCGGGGAAGACCTTGGCTGGGACCATAAAATAGGAGGGCCTCTGTCTTCTCCAATGAGACCCTCAGGCCCAACTTGCCAATCCGGTCAACAACGAGCGCTACTCCGACTCTTGCCAGTCGGGCGGCGCTGCGGAAGTCAGCCCCTCTCACCGTGATGAGGGTGTCATCTGCGTAACAAATAATACCCATCCCGGGGAGAAGCTGGCCCCGCAACATCCAATCAAATCCGACGTTCCACAAAGTCGGACCAAGGACCGAACCCTGTGGAACGCCGCATTCTACCCTATGGCGATGCATGCGCCCGTTGTCCCCCTCCCAGAGCACGTGCCTTCCCTCGAGGTACGCCTCCAACAGCCTCCGGAGATACAGAGGCACCCCATGATATCGGAGCGCCTCCTTTAAAGTCTCGTGTGGGAGACTATTGAAGGCGTTTTTAATATCGAGCGAGACTGCCAGGACCACATCCTTTTTTGCCACCGCTTCGGTGGCCAGGGTCTTCAGGGCGGCCAAAGCGTCGATCGTTGACCGGCCGCACCTGAACCCGAACTGATTTGCCGACAGTCCCGGCCCGATAGCCTCGAGGTGCCGGACAAGACGGTCCGCAAGCACCTTTTCGAATAATTTTGCCGTCTCGTCCAGCAGCACCAGTGGTCTGTATGCAGAAGGAGAGTCGATTGGGCGACCCTCCTTCCGCAGCAAACAAAGCCTTCCGCTCTTCCATTGTTCCGGGAACTGCCCGGACCTCAAACATTCATTGAGCAGTTCCCGGAGTACATCCATGCAGTATTCTGCGACGACGCCGAGTACGAGTCCCGGGACACCGTCCGGGCCAGGCGCTTTCCTTTTCCCTTTAAGTCGGGAGAGGGCCACTTCCATATGTATATAGACCTGGGTCAACTCCACCTGATGACGTTTGATCAACAATTACACTCCCAAGAACGGTTTGACAACAGACAGACAGCCAGCCGTTCAACTATTGCCAAAATCGTTTGAAATATATACGAGTGCATATAACGTCGACCTCATGAAATTGGGATAAAAGCAGGAGAATGTTGATGATTGTAGCTTCGATGCACACGTAGGACCAATTTTATGAACTCCAATACACACAAATTTAGATATCATGTCATCATTCTCCTACTCTTATCTCAATTACTTGGGGTCAATATAATATGTACTCTTCTTTCATAGCACATATTCTAAAAGTTATTGGCAATAGTTTTATGACCGGCCGCCTGCCGGACGTCAACCCACCTTGGGAATGCCATTGTTGACCAAACGGCATCAGATGGAGTTGGCCCAGGTCGTTATAAGGCTCTTAGTCGTCTTTTATATTGTCTTCTATAATGTCCACTATTGGGCTTCCTCCACAATGGGAGAGAAATTGAACTACTATACCAAGTTAGTCGCCTGACTAGCCTGTCCAACCGACCGATCCGCCTAGATTGGTTTATGATGTTATTTGGAGTTTTCTCTTGTAGTGATATTATCTGCATGCGGCGTTACATCGTCTTTTACCGTCACCCACGGGAAAGAAAGAAGTGACCATTGTATTATTATTTCATCACCACAGAGATAAGAGAATGTGATACTGTGTCATTTGAATTTTCAGCTCATTTCCAAACAGCGTTTCTTTAAAAAAATCTTATTATTTTGATACTTCTACTGGTTTTGTTTCAGAATGAAATCAGATTGTACTATGGTCCATCACTATATATAAGCTAAAAGATATTATTGTCTACTATTTTTAAGGATTTACAAGACATAAATTCTTATCTTACAGAGGATTTTATAAACAATTAATCACCACAAATTACATTCAGACAGAACACAATCAATCATTTGTAGGTCGCACAATGGTTTGTTTTAAGTAGGGATCGAACTCACTACACTCTGCTATGGAAGTATATTTATCCAAACCACTATGCCATATGTGGAGTTAAATTACTAAAAATGCTGTATAATATTTCATTTTGGTCACAATTATTCTAATCATAACATTTTCACATAATAATGAGAAAGACTAATGCTATTTTTAATTTGGTTTTTCCGGGTGTTAAGACTACGAGATATTTTTCATTGCTTATGCTGGTCAACGAGCAAGCAGCACACCTGACGGTAAGTGTCACTGCAGCCCATGGATCTTTGCTATACTAAGAGTATAGCGAAGCCGCTGCCTACCAATACAAACCCACCCAGTTGGGCTTCCGGCTCTCTCGCTTACCGAACGAAGCGCCACAGCGCATTGCCATTACTCAGACGTCAATCTTCTGCGAGAGTGTGGTACCACCTCGGACGGACCGGCCCGCGACTGTAGACAGAGAACTGTCAACAGCGAGGTCCTACCACTAATAAACTCAACAAAAAAAAAAAATTGTGAAACTTACAGCGCTTGTGATGTGCGGGAAAAGATTTCTCGGTGCCGCAACCGCTCTCATCTGCTTCAAGTACATAGGCCATGAAAAATTAGTAATACTTATACTGCCTGGTGGCCTCAACGTTCGACCATTCTTTTCACACCAACCCGGAGGAAAAATATCCACACAATCTGCATTAACCCAATAGTCGTAAAGCTCAGTGTACTCATCAAAGTGCAGTCTCATTCTATACCCCTGAACTTCTGCTACAGACACTACACAGAAGTAGGACGGATGTTGTGGATCTATTGCCTCCAATCGCATCCCCACTTTGAAACAATTTCTATTATAAGGAAATGGATTTTTGAACAGCTTCACTGGTGCAGCCTTTGCTTTACAAATGTCTAAATATCGCATCCACGAGAACCCATTCTTGCCACACATCCAAGGATATTTTTCATTTTCTGTCAAATCTTCACTCATCTTTAATAATGCCTCTTCTGTTAACTGACTGTCGGACGCCAAAGAATCAAAATTTTTGAGCGATTTGTCTTTGCCTTCTGACAATATTACATCAGCATCAGAGTATTTCTTCATCAACATTTTCTTCATCTTATTCTTTTTCTTAACTAATTCTATGCGTTCTTTATCTTTCTTCTTTTGTAATGCTTTTGTAACTTCAGTTTGACACGCAGCACTGCAAAAACTTGGTGTGATAAACTCGGCCGCCATGCCGTGGCATCCACAACATTCACACCTATACAGATCTTCTGGTGAATTTGGTTTCTTTTCTCTATTATTCCTTTCAATTCGTTGTTTCATTGATGCTGAATACTTCGCATCTTCATGGTCACTATGTTCTAATAAATCTATAAGACCAAATTCATTGGTCTGGAAGTGTAAGCTGCTGCCCTGTAATTGAGCAATACCATTCTTCCATATCAATCCGGGAGGATCTTCTGCCAATATCCCTTCTGGTTTGAAACCCTCTTTAGTGCTATCATCCTCTTGCGAATAATGCGTTTTATGATGTTTTCCATTATTAACTGATTTATTATCCCTAAAATCTTCAGTATCCGAATCTAAATGTTTAACATCTAAATCTTTGTCTAATTTTTCATCACAGAAAAGAGACGGCACGCGATGATCATCATTATTGTCAACGTCACGGTCTTCTAACTTGTCAAATTTAGGTGGAATAGATAATTTAACATTCTTATTCGATAAGTTTTCGGCACATAAAGATATCCGCCTTTTCATATTGGCATTCATAGTTTTTCTTTCACTGTTATCAGAGTTCGAACGTCTCAAGATAGCTGGAGCGGCGATAGGACCGGATCCCATCTCGCTCCTATCCATAGAATTACGAAATCCGATATCATTCCTATCCACCATGTTCCTGTTTAACAAGCTTTTACCTTTCTCTGGTATAGTCAAAGTGAAAGACTTCTCTCTACTGTCGTCTTCGTCAGCTATTGAAACTGTGTAAAGATCCTCATTCATTGATGCATTTGTTTCAGGTATCGAAAGCGTATATTCGCCTTGCTCACCAGTGGGTTCAGCTCGTGATCCGGGAATAGATAACGTAAAAGCTTTATTGCTTTTTGGACTCTGTGGTACATCTTTACCATTCATCATTTTAAGTGGTTGAAGGGGTGGAAGATCTTGTGTTTCCATTGGTGCCGTGTCACGCATCACAGTAATATTCCCTTGAGGATCATTTTGGATTTGTCCATTGGCTATTTGCAGATTGATTATTGGACCTTTAGACGCCATAGTCGCAGGTAACGTTACAGGCAAAATAAACTTGGTATTTTGAATCTTAGGCATGTTCATAGGAGTAATGAATAACTTTTGATTGTTGGCATTAACGTTGGATTGATTGTTGGATATTAATATTGATTGGTTCTCAGTCAAATTCTTTTGGTTGGGTTTCTTCATTGATCCAAGGTATGCTATAGCTTGTTTGCCCTGATTGTTGGGTGCTATACTAACGGGCACTATCATTTTATCGTTAACCTTTGGTTTCTGTATGACTATTGGCTGACTAGTGTTGACGGGAGCGAGAATGGAAGACTTATTCTGTGCGGGTGCTATCGTTTTTGGAGCTATATTAGGCTTTGTGTTAACGTTTGATATTAGATGGATATTCGAATTGCTCGTTACCTGTAAAACAGACAAAATTATTTGTTTTATAAAAACACATTATCAATTAGAGTTAAATCGTGAATAATATAGAAGTAATCATCACTAGTTGTGTGACAAATATTTGTATGAAATTCATTCGAATATTGGTTCAAGTGAAAGTTGTTATTTAATTTAACTTTTAGTAGTATGAGGTCTTGAAATTTAACAGGTAGATGGCATAAGGTTTGAGTATTAGGCATTAATAGCATTATGTGGATTAAGGCTTAACACTATGAAAGAAGCTATTTTATAGAAATCTAAGAATTGTAATTGTAAAACTACAGATTTTTTTTAGAAGCTGTCTGCTATCATTTGCCTATTAACATCTTGATGGTAAAGGACGCTATAATCCAGAATTGTTAGTTGCACTAGATTAATAAATTCAATCGCGCCTAAGAGTGGGCATGCACGAGGAGCTAAAGGATCCACTGTCAAATAACTTCCTGGATGCATTGTATCAAAATAGATAACATAATGACTTCTAATGTTTACGTGAGTATTACACATTTGAAATAAAGCTAGTTTTACGGATTCTATCGCGTTTGTATTTGATTTTTAATTTCCCGACGTTTTGAACATTTTTTTCGTAAAACTTGTTTTATTTAAAGAAAGATAATTTAATCACGACGCATTCTTAAACACAATTTAGGATAGGTTACAATATTATTACCCACGCATTTGAATGCCAATACGCATTGAAATAATTCAATGCTACTTTTTGTTGAACCGAAAATTTAAAACCGTGCTCTACGTGGTGCTACGTGATCGTTAGTCGAATACTTATACAATAAGCAAATCCTATAAGCAAGAAATAAAAAGTCTGTCTGTAGATCATTAAAATTATAAGAAATTATGATTATTTTACAGAGGCATTTTTTAAAGATAATTTTCGACACTTAAAGTTAATGCACAATTAAAGAACACAACACTCAAACTCGAAATAATCATAAATAGCAAAGAATA